>CP126898.1:54885291-55520291 GCA_030440675.1 Furcifer pardalis | reverse complement strand
ATTTGGCTTTATTTCAAAATGGAGCAAGACGTCCAGCTCGTTCTGCTAGCTGGGGTGGACCTGATGCATGTCCAAAGTCCTAACTGTGTCATTAATTAAGGCTTCGTTAGAGGGGCAGATTGTTCCAGTAACACCGTTAAGACTTTTCCGTTGCCTTGCTCAGAACCAACTTGTTGCAAACAACGTTAGGTGCAATTGCTTTCTGCAATAGGTAAAGCAGAATTGAGTTACATTTCAGTTAATGATGCAACGAGGGGTAACTTAACTCCACCGCATAAGGTGGGCAGCTCATGTACCATACCTTAGTATGGTAAAGGAATCTGTTTGCTGTTCGTTAGCACAGGGTGTCTGTGGATCCTCTTTTTAGGGAGAACAGCCCTGAAGGGATGATAGTGGCGAGTCCTGAATTCCCAGAGTTGCCCATCCAAATCTAAACGAAAAGCAGAGAGCCAGGAGTTTCCAAGGCCTGAATGTTCATCCTGACCACTTGCCAGGCCAAGCCAGGCCAAAGGTTTCCAACTATTTTCCTTTGGCACATCCAGCTGGCACGAAGGTCCAATATCTGGCCACCATTCCAGTTCATTCTGTGCGCAACTCTCCTGCTCCGGCTCCTGTCCCAAGGAGAGTGGGCTGGGTTGGCCGGTGCAGGGGTTAAGGGACAAGACAAAGGCCTTTTTTTGACTGCAGATGGAGCATGGGCAGAGAAGTGGGTGGACGGCCCTGGCCCCAGAGGAAGAAAGGAAGGGCCAGGTCTCCAGAGGGAGGGAGGGAGGGAGGGAGGGAGGGAGGGAGGGAGGAAGGAAATTAGAGAGATAGAAGAAAGGAAGGAAACTAGATAGAAAAGCAGAGAGATGGATGGATGGATGGATGGAATGAAGGAAGGAGTGAAATTAGAGGGATAGAGAGATGGACAGGAGGAAGGAAAATAGAGAGATGGATGGAAAGAAGGAAATGAGATAGAAAAGCAGAGAGATAGATGGATGGATGGATGGAATTAAGGAAGGAAATTAGATGGATAGAGAGATGGACAGGAGGAAGGAAATTAGAGAGATGGATGGAAGGAAGAGATAGAAAAGCAGAGAGATGGATGGAATGAATGAAGGAATGAAATTAGAGGGATAGAGAGATGGACAGGAGGAAGGAAATTAGAGAGATGGATGGAAGGAAGGAAACGAGATAGAAAAGCAGAGAGATAGATGGATGGAATGAAGGAAGGAAGGAAATTAGAGGGATAGAGAGATGGAAGGGAGGAAGGAAATTAGAGAGATGGAAGGAAATGATAGAAAAGCAGAGATGGATGGATGGATGGAACGAACGAAGGAAGGAAATTAGAGGGATAGAGAGATGAAAGGGAGGAAGGAAATTAGAGAGATGAAATGAAGAAAGGAATGAAACTAGATAGATAGAAAAACAGATAGAGACATGGATGGGTGGATGGGACAAAGGAAGGAAGGAAAGAAATTAGAGGGATAGAGAGATGGAAGGAAATTAGAGAGATAGATGGAAGGAAGGAATGAAACTAGATAGATAGAAAAACAGATAGATGGATGGATGGATGGAAGGAAGGAAGGAAGGAAGGAAGGAAGGAAGGAAGGAAGGAAGGAAGGAAGGAAGGAAGGAAGGAAGGAAGGAAGGAAGGAAGGAAGTCAATTAGAGAGATGGAAGGAAGGAAGCCCTTAAGATGCACATTTAGCCAAGTGACTGACAAAAAAGAGAGAAAATGAAATATTATGGCAAGACAACCCATCTTCCATCTTCCTCTGTTACTCTGAATAAAAGTGACACTTTTATTTGGAGCAAATGGAGATGGTAGCTGTAGAAATTGCATCCTGTAATATTTCAATTTTCCTCTTTCTCTGCTAAATATCTTCACATCTAAACCTGCTTGTTTATATGCAGGAGGAAATAGGATGCTGCTTTAGACAAGGTGACTTTATCTGTTGTTTTAGCCTAGTTTTTTCCCCTCCTCTGACTGAGAGACCGACCTTGATGTTAGACAAGATTTGGCTGTGTTGAAATGGCCACACATGTTTAGATATTTAATTTGCCATGGTACTTTCATTGCCAATGGTGGAAAGAGCAACCTGTGACTTTGATTTACCCTCGTGCTAAAGTGATTTGGCTAGTTTGTGCCAATCCTTTATAGCAGGGGTGCCCAAAATATGGCCTGGGGACCAGATCCGGCCCCCGACACCAATTCATCCGACCTGCGAAGCTCTCGCTGCTCCTGGAATCGGAAGTAAAATGTGCCCGTAAGGTTGAGAACTCTTGCGCTAAGCGCTATGGGGCGGTATTTAAGTCTAATTGCGATAATAATGAATATGCTCAATGTGTAAGAGGCATTATGTGCTTTTAAAAAGTCCCATGGAGATTGAAGAGATGGAGATTGAACTCTAGATTAAAATGTAAGATGGGTCGAAGGTGCGTCAAAAACCGGAACAAAATGGGCACGAGGAAAGAAAAGGGTGTTTTGGGCGGCAGATTAACAGGTGAAATCTACTTTTTAAAGTCTCTTTCCGTGCTCGTTCTGTCGAAGAGGTTTCCTCCAGGCGCCCCAGCCCTGCAAGAAAGGAACGTTGATTTTTATTCTAATCCCCTTTCCGTCAGTTTCCCACCACCTCTAAGTCCTTTTGTCCACACGGATCCTCTTCCAACCAAACCCCCCTTTGGTCATGGAAAGGGGTCTTCTCCTAAATCAATTCCATGACACTGTTATTGTTTCGCCTTGCAGAGTTTTTAAACATCACACCCGGGGTGTGTGTGTGAGTCACCAAATCCGGACACTGGGCGATTAGAAATGGCTGCACTTTTGGGTGGTTTGGGAGGTCAAGGGTCAACGTCGGGCCCCTCTCCTCCTGACCCGCCCCTGCCTCTCCCTGGGTCACCTAACAACAAAAAACGTTTGAGATCGTGACTCTCCATCACTGCCAACGTTGTCCTAGGCCAGCAGGGTCCTGGCACTGGACGCTGAATGGCTCCCGGCTCGGTCCGCTCGGCCATTCCACCGGTCAGCATCTGGGAATGGACAGAAGGCCATTGTCTGCCTGTTGGGCTTTTGTGTGTGTGTCCCCCCCCCCCCGGGTCACAGCTGCCCGGGTTTGGGGCGAGGAGGGATCGGAGCCCTCGGTGGGTGGGAGAGAAAGGGCGAGTCAAAAGAAGGGAGGGCAAAATTTGGGATTCAGAAAGTAAGGGTCAGCGCTTCCTAGAGGGATTCGCTCTTTTTCACAGCCCCCGTGGGCTAAAAAGGTTCTCTTTGCCGTGTCCAGACTTTAGACAGGCTGAAGAATTTGGAAAGCGCAAAGCGTCGGGCGTCCTTTGCTCCCCCTTTTCATTTATTTATTTATTTATTTTTAAGTGGGGGGAATTT
Organism: Furcifer pardalis; assembly: GCA_030440675.1. Taxonomy (NCBI): domain Eukaryota; kingdom Metazoa; phylum Chordata; class Lepidosauria; order Squamata; family Chamaeleonidae; genus Furcifer; species Furcifer pardalis. The sequence goes on along the minus strand of CP126898.1, from coordinate 55,516,924 downwards.
ATTAGGGATGGGGGAAATAGAGAAAGGAGAGAAAACGCCTCCCACTAAAAGGGGGGAGGCAAAGAATCAAATCAATATGTCAGTAAGATGCCCAGTGGATTTTGCAACTTCTGCTATAGTTGAAACCAGATAGAAAAGCTGGCTTGGAATGAAACACAAAATGAAGATATCAAGTGTCTGTTTTCTCCCTCCCCTTCCCCCTTTTAAAAGGAATTGTCTTTAAAGATTGCTAGGAGTCTGTAACGGGCCAGAAACATCTATATTAGAGCTGCTATTTTCTAGCACAAAGGAATATGCAAAAAAATGTACCGTATATACTTGAGTATAAGTCGGGTTTTTTAGTCTGCAAAATGAGGTCCAGAAATGGGACTTGACTTATACCCAGGTCAACGTAACAGCACTCAAAACCATAACCACACAAATGACTACATTAATTAATCATACCATATTTTCATGTATTTTAATTATTGAAACTCACTAGCAGCCTCTACATTTTCAACCCCCGACTAATACTTGGGTCAATCTATTTTCCTAGTTTTAAAGGTCCAAATTAGGTACCTCGACTTATATTAGGAATGACTTATAGTCGAGTATACTGTACATGGTATATATAAAACATTTTTATCAGAGATGCTCTATATTTTCTGACATCTCCTTTGGATGGTACATATTTCTCTCTCTGTTCATCTTTCTTCTGCTTAACATGGAATATGTTTAGGGCAGCAGAAGGTAGATCAGGATAGATCAGGGATGCCTAAACTTCCCTGGCGGCAGGCCGGTTACGTGGTTCCTCCCACCAGAAGCGGAAGTAAAACGCGCCTTGCGATCTGTTCTGCAACAGATCTGTTTTGCAACAGGATGAGATCGATTTTAGGCTGCCATTTTCTCTGCTTAAACCAGGGGTGTCAAAACTACGGCCCATGGGCAGAATCTGGCACTCAGTGCCAATTCATCTTGCCTGTGCCATCCTCGTTGCTCCAGGAAGCGGAAGTAAATCACGCCCATACAGCGTGCATTTTACTTCTGCTTCCGGGAGCAACGAGGATGGCACGGGCTGGATGAAACAGCATCGGGGGCCAGATCTGACCCATTGGTGGTAGTTTGGGCACCCCTCAAATAGACGGATAAATCCCCATTTTGATTCAAAAGAGATTGTGACTCCCCGGAAGTTTCCCCCAGAGGCAAGTAACACAGGACGTGACCCTGCCCCAAAAGAAAATGTTCACTGCTTTACATCTCCCCTTGTGATAATTGTTTATTTAAGTTTTTTGCCAATTTATAAATATTTATAATTGGTTAATGGAAATGTGCAAACATCCAGTGGAAGAAACAGCTTGATGTAATTCCCCAGGAAGACCTGCATAGATCTCTCTTCTTTAAGATCAAATGTTAGGCCCAGATTTTTATTGTGTTGCTAAAAGTTCTGGCACTGCGGTGGCTTAGTGGTTAAGATGCTGAACTCAAAGACTGGAGCAGGTCAGCAGTTCAAGTCCTGAGTGCTGCTCAATGGAGTGAGCTCCCATCTCTAGCCCATCTCCTGCCATCCTCAGCAATTCGAAAGCAAGAAATTGCAAGTAGATAAATAGGTACCACTTTGATGGGAAGGTAAACAGCATTCCGTGCACTCCGGTGTCTAGTTATGCCTGCCAAATGTCCACGGAAACGCCCACAGACAGCGCTGGCTCTTTGGCTGTGAACAGAGATGAGCACTGAATCCTAGAGTCGGATACGACTGGATTTTGAGCAAAGGTGAACTTTACCTAAACCAGGGGTGCCCAAACTATGGTATGTGGGCCAGATCTGGCCCCTGATACCAATTCATCCAGCCTGCACCGCCCTCGTCGCTCCTGGAAGTGGAACTAAAATACGCCCATACTTCCACTTCCGAGAGCAACAAGGGTGGTGTGGGCCAGATGAATTGGCATTGGGGGCTGGATCCAGCCCTGTCGGGGACCTGCCCCAACAATAGGCGCAAAGGAAGGGAGACTGCAGTCTTGTATCCAATGCAATAGCCTTTATTAACCAGCTTGGCGTCCCAAGCAGGTCTGTTGTTCTGGTTGGCTGTGCAGTTGCTTAGCTAGGCTGAACTGATGAATTCTCCCAAGCAATGCACCGCATGGCATATTTATAGAGACACACACAGGAGGAGGTACATAATAGGGTGTTTACAGGGTGTTTGCAGGGTGTTACCCAAAAGGAGGAGGAGAAAGAAGGAGGAAGGTGTAAGAAAGGGTGGGATAGGGGTGGATGATGGAAAACACCTCTATAATCTAATCATAAAAGCCACATTTATAATAGCCTCTCTGCCTTGAAGGAATATATATTTGCAAGCTATAATATACTGTGGATCAAACTCCTTCCTCATGAAGTTTTACATCACCTTATAACATCTGCCTTTTGAGAGGCCTCTTTCTCTTTAGGCTGGAGCTGAATCCCTTATCTTTAACACAGGATGTTCAATGAACACATTTATCTATTTGCATCACACTGCTAGCTTCTGCTGTAACGAAGCCCTAACAATATGTTCTAAGCAAGCTGTCACACTTTACTAAAATTCATCACACAGGTCTATGATCTATAACACAGGTATAATAACAATCAAATCTATATAAATGAATTCCTACACAGCCCATGGGCCGTAGTGTAACCACCCCGACCTAAATGTTCTGGGCATCCAAATGCATGAGAAATAATGGCCCTAGCAGGATGGCTTGGTCCCTTCCACTGGAATTGTGGGGTTGCAGGTCCATTAAGTCCAAAGTGTTGGATGTCTGCATGAAGATGGAATCTGATGCTTCTGGCCGGACTGGGTCCCTTTGCTGGACGTCTGCTTTAATCTTTGACCGGGCGAGGTTTGGACCGTTAGCACCATCTGCAGGTTCAAGCTAGAGATGGGCTAATTTCAGACTAATAGAAATTTAAGGACTTAAACCAGATCTAGAGAAGAATAGCAAACCAGGGTCTTTGTAAAAGTTTCCTCTGGTCTGCGTTTTAAGCCAACAGACTTAATTATTGCGACCTGGACTCATATGCACCAAATATTTTTATGGATATTGCAGAAAATTCTCCCCAGAATGAATGGCACGTCTCCGTCTGCTTGAGATAAATTAAAATTCTGGCGGCAGATTTCATGTATTTGGCTTCGAATCCCTGTTTCCGATAGTGTGATTGAAATTTTCTACCCAAAGGTTTGCCAGTTCCTCGGCAAAAATTATCCGAATTTCACAGTGCGGTCCTCAGTATGGACAAAAGATAAATAATGAATAGACTAAGATGCATCAATATGAGCAAGTGCATTGTGACACTTTGTCTCTAGGACCCAGTAGCAGGTCTTTTGTAAAGCCAATGGCTCTTCAATTGCCCGTCCAAGTCAAATCCACCCTAAAATACTTGGCATTAGATCTGGGATGAGTTTGCAGCAATGAATTTAATGCTGAGTAAATACATTTTCTTCCTCTCTCCTGTGAAGATTGTAGCTTTCATGGCAAAGGGTGAACAGTTTAGTTTAAGAAGTGCCATGTGGTAGAGGAAGGGCAAAATGGCCATCCGGCTCCGGAAGCTGTCTGAGGGAGCGTGACCCGGCCCCCGGCTTTAAAAGGGTTGAGGCCTCCTGGTTTAATTAGTTCCCTGATGGTGAACTTAGTTACCAAAAAGTCCCATTCAAAAAAATGTCGGTGACTTTGTATGAATCCTGCCCAAAGTACAGGGAAGGGCAGTTTGTTTGTGTAGTTGAGCAGTTGGTTCTACATAGCGTTCTGTTTCATTCCTCCTGCCTGAAAAGAAAACTTTATAAAAGTTATAATCTTATAATTTTTTATAAAGTTTCCTTTTCAGACAGGAGGAACGAATTATAGTACTGTAGTTAAATAAATAAACCAGTGCATGTGATTATCTGGTCTAGAAAAAAAATTGCAGAAAAGTTTTTTAATTGGTCAGGGTGTTGTTTTGGCCACTAGATGGTAGCACTCAGCTGCACTATCCTCTTGCAGGTAAAAACTAAACGAGGATGATTGCAAATTTATTTGCTAATTTTGACTCAAATGCCCTATGCAGGCTTTTGGTGTAGTGGTGAAAAATCTTTTACTAGGAGATCTGCTTTCAAACCCATATCTGATCACAAACTTTACTGGGCCATCTTATGGGGGGTCGGAGGTCAGGGGTCAACATCTCTTATGCTGTCCTACCTTACAAGATTGCGGTGGCTCAAGTGGTTAAGACACTGAACTTGACGGCTGGAAGGTCAGTAGGCCAGCAGTTCAAGACCTGAGTGCTGCATGATGGAGTGAGATCCTGTCTCTTTTGGGATTCCCCCCAAACACCCCCCAAATAGGAACCCCCGCCACTCTCTGTCCAGCGCCTCCCCGTGGTGCCCTACACACCCCTGCTGCAGTTACTGTAGGAGGTCATGCAGGGGCAGAAATGTCAAAATAAAATAAAATGGGACTTTGTATCGCCGTGGCAAGACGGAAACTGTTTGTCTCTTGATTTACTAACCTGGGACTGGAAGGTGTTGAAAACAAGGTTGCAGGTTGAATTGTACTGTACTGTACTTAGAAATGTTGCGGGCTGTGCCGAGTCAATATTTAAAAAGGCAAGGAAAGTAAAATTATTTCATTATCTTAAAGAGTGGTGTGGAAGAGGCAGAAGGGTCAAAGTTGACCCAGCCTTTCCCCTCCTTCAGGGGTCGGTAAAATGAGTACCCAGCATGTTGGGGTGGTGGTAAAATGCTAATTAACTTGAGAGGGGCAGGATGGAAGCCTAATTGGAATTGCTATTTTTTCCAAAAGGGTCCCAAATTGCAGCCCTCGCCTTTGCGCTCTAAGCCCAAACACCCAAACACCCTATCCAAAATACATCCTCCTCCTCGCCCTCCGATCGCCTCCCAAAAGTTTTCTGGCCCCTCCCCCTGGACCTGGCCCCTCCCCTGCCCCCTCCCTGCGCCCATCCAGCGGCAATTCCCCCCACCCCCTTTTTACTTAACCATGACTTGGGTTGCGCTCCGGCGCTGCGCCCTCGCCCTTCTCCTCCTGGGTCCGGGCTTGGGGCTCCCTTCCTCGGCCGGGGAGGAGTTGGGGGTCCCCGAGGGCCCCCCGGCGGGGCCCCCCACCGTCGTAATCGCCATCGTGGCCCGCAACGCCCAGCATTCCCTGCCTCATTACCTGGGGTCCGTGGAGCGCCTGGAGTACCCCAAGGAGCGCATCTCTATCTGGTCAGTCGGGATCGCGCGCAGTGGCGGTGGGGGGGGGGGGCAGAAAGGGGGAGAAGGGGAGTTTTTTGGGGGGCGCTTTCCCAAGCCCCCCCAAAGGCAACATCTGGGCTTAGTCTGGAGTGCCTTGCAGAAGCAGATGTTTTGGAAACCGATCTGCCTGCTTGATCAGGAAACTGGAAATCGGTTTGTTGCAATGTGGCGTTGCTTGGAGGTGATAGATTGGGGGGTGCGATCTGGGGTTTCTTTCGGGGGGACTTTAGGGGAATGTTTTGGGAATTTTGGTTTCCCTTGGGGGGGGGGACCTTGGTTGGAACGAACTTTTCTGCCCCTTTTTAGCTGTTCAGTGTCTTTCTTCCCTAGACCGGGGAGTGTGATTTAGGGGCGAGGGGTTGCTTATGCGGGCACGTTGTTTTGGGGTGCTGCTCCATCTTCCTACGAAGACGGTTTGGAGAGGCTTGGAAAGGGAAAGGTCGGCCTTTAACAGACACTGCAATTCTTCCCCTGCAAACTCAGTTCCTTCTGCAGGGCATTGAAAGGCGAAGCACCAGAGAAACTGGGTTTAGGTTGGAAGAGGTCTCACCTTCCCATTTATGGCATTTAAAGACATTCCCTTCTACGATAGGTATAAGGTAAAAGTAAAGGTCACCGTTGCTCCAAAGTCAGCCACATCCAATTCTAAGGTTCGGTGCTCATCTCTGTTGACAGCAAAAAAGCCAGCACTGTCTGCATTTGCAGACATTTTCGTGGTCACATAGCAGGCACAACTAGACACCGGAGTGCCTGGAACGCTGTTTAACTTCCCACCAAAGCGGTACCTCTTTATCTACTTGCAATTTCTTGCTTTTGAACTGCTAGGCCGTGCAGTCCTCGGGTCTTGAACTCCGACCTTCCAGTCTTCAAGTTCAGCGTCTTAACCACTTGAGCTACCGCAGCATCTTTACCAGCTCTATATTTGTCGTTACCAGCACTATATTCCTGGAAGATAAAGCGACATGGACTTAATGAACTGTTTATGTGACTGTAACAGAATAGCAAGCTTTTGAGTTACACTGAACTCCTCGGGAAAAGAGGATTTTAAGAATAATGCTTTCCAAGCACTTTTTCACTGAGACTTCTTTGGCATTTAGACAGGCAATGATTTGGGCGGGTTCCGGATTCAAATCCTCACTCAGTCATAAAACTCAGTGGGCCAGTCAAGTCTCTCTTCCAGCCTGGCCTACCTCACAAGGATGTTGGGAGAGTCAAAAGACTAGCTTATTAAGAGAGGGGGGGGGAAATCACAATATAATTGTGAACTAATATTTAAAAATTTTAACTATCCAAATATTTAAAATATGAAAATAAAATAAATTCCTACCCACCCCCTTCCTCCTTTTTCTACTCTAATAGGATCGGTCTATTTCTCATCTCAGTGTTTGTGTGTGTCAAACGAGGGATTTCCTTTCTCGTTGGTTCCAACGCAGATCCATCTCAGGCATGTTTTATAGCCTTTTCTATGAGCTTGTAGGAAACCTTACTCCAGTAATATAATGTTTTTTAAAAACACACACACAAAGGAAAGGGCATTTAAGCTGTTTTCCAGCCGTCTCCTCTGCTAAAGCAATGCAGAATCACCTCCATCCAGTTCAGCCAAGGCTGGTGTGTGAACGAGATGGAGAAGTCGGATGCCAGAAATTTAGATTTCTGGCATGCTTCAGTCTTTCCTACTTTTAAATACATTTGTCGTCATTGCTGTATTTTCTCTCCTTGTCCTCTGATTTATGGCGGTCCTTTCCCGGCTTTTCTAAGCGGAGAAAATATCGAAGTGGTTTTCCGTGCCCTTCTTCTGCGGCTGCCCTGGGACTGTGAGTTTCCCCAAGGTTACACAGGCTGGCTTTCCTCGAGAATGATATATTGGGTTTCGGCATGCCAAGGACCTTCCAAGGCAGGGAGGCTGTAGAAATCCGTGATGCACAGAATTGAATTTGGAGGGTCTTTAGTCTGGTTCTCTTTGTTTTTCCTGATGTGAAATATCTGGATTGTCCCTAAAGAGTGGACGGTTGTACTTTTCCTGCAAGCTTCGCTGCAAGGAAATTCCTGGGAATTTGCAACAGGCGGTGAGGAGACATCTGATGCCCTTCAAGTCCCAACGTCCAGCCAAGCAAACAAGCTTTTCAGTCTTGTTTGCAAAGACTGGACGGTTACACTTTCCCTGCACACTTTCCAGCAATGAAGATTGCTGGGAATTTGCAACAGGCTGCGCTCGGATATAACAGATAACGTAGGAACGGCAGAGCTGAATCCAATGTCACCTAAGAGGGGAAGAGCAATTATTATTTGGGGGGGAACTTGATGCTTCTCCCCCTCCCTGGTGCAAGTTTGGGCTCTTGGAATCATGCTGCCTTTGAAGAAGAAAATGAACATGTTTTAACAGATAGCCTGGAATTAAGATGGCGGAGAAACCAGACGGTTCTCTGTAGAGAAAATGCAGTGCTATCCCAGTTTCATAATCTGACGTGGCAGCCACACAGTCAGAGTTCAGAGGGGTTTTGGTTCGGGCGATTCTCCAGCTGTGGGTTCTTCCTAGAACCACTTCACAAAGATTTCCCTGATGGTGTTTATTTCTACATTTGCTCCCAAACCTTAGTTTTTAAGGCCGTCTTTGTTCCAGTCGGTCCTGCCTGTCGGTTCGTGTTCCGATCTTCTCCTGTTGTGCGTTTTGCGTGTTTGCTGGAGCACCACGAAAAAAACCCTGTCCAGATGTTGTGAATCACACTTCCCACAAGCCATTATCAAGGGACCGTGAAGCCAAACAAAATCTAGACTAGATGGAGTTTGCCGGTTCTGCATTTATCCTGTTTAGATTGAAATGCTGTGAGAAAAGTCTACTCTAGAGACGGGTCACCTCAAGTTTGAGCTCAACGGCTGGTTGAGAGGGATGAGACCTCTAAATGAGGTTTCGGAGGGTGGAAGGTTCTCAGTTTGGCGTCACTCTTGTCAGGGCGCAAAGCATGGTTTGTAACGCACCATAATATTTTATTAGTCTCCTCTTGACAGTCACCCCTTGGCAGAAAAGGCAGATTCTGGTAACATGGAATACAAGCCACAGGTTATAAATATGTCAAGAAATGATGTGGTGGACCAGCCAAGCCCGGGTTGAGAGCCATTTGGAGAACGAACCTGTAATTTCAAAGGACTGGCCAGGGAAAAAGGGAAAATGCAGCGATGTAATAGCACCGTCTGTGCCGCAGCCAGAGCTGTTCATGTTTGAACACAAATTGAACATCTTTACTTAGAGATGGGGCTGCAGTGGCTCAGTGGCTAAGCAGCTCACCTTGTTAGCTGGAACGCCTGCAAGTCGGTAGTTCGAGACCTGGGTACTACATGACGGATTGAGTGCCCGCCTCTGTCCCTGCTCTTGGGGGCATGAAAGGAGCCCCATTCGGGCATTATCTGAGTGGCGTTTCTCCAGCAAAAATCCTTCCAACCCAGAAAAATTTCTGACATTATTATTATTATTATTATTATTATTATTATTATTATTATTATTATTATTATTATTATTATTATTATTATTATTATTATTATTATTATTATTATTATACCTAGATATCTCTGGCAATCTCCTATCCCAAGTGGTTGGAAGGGCTGTGGCTGAGATATTAGGTAAAGGCAAAGGTCGCCCTTGCTTAAAAGCCAGCTGTATCCGACTCTAGGGTTCAGTGCTCATCTCTATTTATAGCTCCAAGAGCCAGCGCTGTCTGCGTCTGCAGACATTTCCGTGGATGAGTGGCAGGCATGCCTAAACACCGGAGTGCACAGAACACTGTTACCTTTCCCACATCTCTGGGACAGAGATGGAAGCTCACTCCATCGTGCAGCACTCAGGTCTTGAACTGCTGACCTGCCGACCTTCCAGTCATCAAGTTCAGTGTCTTAATCTCTAAGCCACCACACTCCCATGGTTGAGCTATTACAGGCACTTATAATTAAGTCCAGCAAGGTCAAAAGAACTTGCACTGCTTTCGATATGGAGAACAAGCAGAGAAAGTAGATATCCTATCATTAGCGTTGAAAGCATGTTAGTGTTTGAAAGACACAATCTACTAGACAAACTTTGGCTTTTGAGAAACCAGAAGGAATCCTGGGCTTAAATCCTGAAGAACAGCCTCAAAGCAAAACTGGCTGATTTGTAAGCTTGGAGATGGGGGGGGGGGGGAATACGTGATACTCAAATGCTATCAGCTTGCAAGGATTTTCTTCATCTAGTGATGGGTTGTCTATAATGTTTACCTGCCCCCCTTCAGAATCATGTCCTCACCATGGCATTCACAAGGCTTTTTGCTCATGGTTGTTGGGTAGCTGTACAAACTGATTGAACGTTTGCCATGTGGGTCCTCAGGTGTGCGACCGACCACAATGTGGACAACACGACAGAGATGCTCCGTGAATGGCTCACTGCGATGGAAAGCCACTACCGGCACATTGAGTGGAGACCTGTGGAAGAGCCCAGGTAAGGCTGAAAAGACTTCTTTGTTTACGTAGACCAGGATTTCTCAACCTTTTAAAGCCGGGGGCTGGGTCACGTTCCGTCAGACAGCTTTGGGGGCCGGATGGTCATTTTGCCTTTCCTCCACCACATGGCACTTCCAGGTGTGGTAGAGGTGGGCCACATGAAATGGAGCCATGGGCCGCATTTGGACCACGGGTCACAGTTGTGAATCCCTGTCATAGATTCTCACAGGTTTTTAAAAGCACATCTGTAGGAAGAGGAAACAGCTTCGATGGATTCAGCCCGGCTCATGGTATTGGTTTCCATCCCCGGATTGCATGATTTTTGGGATTGCATTGTTGATTCTTCTTCCCCTCCAGCTCGTATCCTGATGAACTCGGGCCCAAACACTGGACGAACGAGCGCTTCGAACACATCATGAGGCTCAAGCAGGAAGCGTTGAGCTTCGCCCGATCCCAAAAATCAGACTACATTTGGGTACGTCAATCCGAAATCAGGCAGGTGTTTTGGTGCCATAGGCCAGCCAATCGGGGAAGTCCCGAGTTCGAGTCGCGCCTCTCCTTTTGCTCTCGCCCTACAAATGGCCATTTTCATATCCAAAGGATGCTACGGCCCTTTTGGAAACCCCGTTTTCCACGCTCTGTGGCCAGCCGCTTCTCTGGGTGGCAGGTGCGAAACCTGCTCCAGTCCTTCTGGAGAATCTGCTTTTGTCATCCAAATGAGGGAGCCGCATGCCTCTAATTGCTTAATTGCCCCCTTAGTTTGCCGACACAGACAGCATCCTGACCAATGCAGGGACCCTGGAGTTCCTGATGGCGCAGAACAAGTCCATCGTGGCCCCAATGTTGGACTCCCAGACGTACTACTCGAACTTCTGGTGCGGGATCACCCCCCAGGTACGCTGGCTGGCCGAGATGACTTTCTGGGTTCAATGTAGATAAGGAGGGTGGTCTTTGGTTCCCTGTGGGGACGGACCCTCCTGGTCAAACATCTCTTCTCTGCCCCAGGGTTATTATCGTCGGACGGCCGATTACTTCCCTACTAAGAACCGCCAGCGCATGGGATGTTTCCCGGTGCCCATGGTCCACGCTGCCTTTTTGATCGATCTACGGAAGGGCGACACCCAGAGCATCACCTTCTACCCACCACAGCCGGGCTACTCCTGGCCCTTTGATGACATCATTGTCTTTGCCTACGCCTGTCAGGTCACAGGTGAGAGCCTGTCTCTGCAGACTCCAAAGCCCATCAGCCCCAGCCAGCATGGGCTGTGGGAGCCAAACATTCGGAAGGACAGGATGGAGGAGCCTGTCTCTGGGCACTCCAAAGCCCATCAGTCTCCGCCAGCATGGGTGGTGGCAGCTGAACATTTGGAAGGATGGGGAGGAGAGGACCTGTCTCTTGACACTCTGAAGCCCATCATCCCCTGTTTGGGGCTCCTTTCATTTATTTATTTAACTTATTATTTATAGGTATTATTTATATTTTGTATCCCACCCATCTTGGATGTTCTCCCAATCTGGGTGGCTATTAAAACAGTAAAAATATAATTTACACTCCCTTTCATTTAGGAAGATCACATCCAGGGCGGGTCTGGACCATAAGCTTTTTTTGGTGTCTGTCTATGTTTTGTGGGCAGGTGTGCAAATGTACTTGTGCAACCAGGAGCGCTTCGGTTACATCAACGTGCCGGCGAAGTCGCATCAGACGTTGGAAGATGAACGCATCAACTTTGTACACCTGATCCTGGAGGCCATGGGTTCGTTAGTTAGTTAACCATGGGGATAGACCCAGACTTACTGTGGATACCTGAAACTGTGAATAACAGCAAACCCTACATTTAACATTTCAAACAGTGGCCTCTAGTGGCCAGCTCTGGTAGTGCACCATAAAAATGCATATGTATTTCAGGATTTTTTAAATTGGATATTTGGAGACCCGTGCATAACTGAAACTGTGGATACCGAACCCATGGAAGGGGTGGGATGGGGAAACCTGTATATGTAGTTCAGAGAACCTGAAACAGGAAATCTGGGGTGGAGCCTGGGTGTAACAAAATAGTCAAGTTATAGAAGTAAATGCTCTGATAAACAAGGTTGGCTCCACTTAATGTTTTGTGTCTCTCTTGCAGTGGACGGACCCCCCATGTTTCCCTCCGGCCACATTTACCTCCCCCCAAAAGTCCCAACTAAAATTGGGTTTGATGAGGTAAGACTTGCTTGTGCATGGTGGAGAGGGGACTGGGATGACACCGTGACCAAAATGGTTGTTAGGTTCTGGGAATGGTTTTATTGGTTTTATACTGCTAGACCAGGGATTGTCAACATGCGGCCCATGGGCCAGATGTGGCCCGTGGTGGCATTTCATGTGCTGACATGGGCTGCTGGGAATTGAAGTCCAAGAACATCTGGAGTACCAAGGTTCACCATCCCTTATATAGGGTATTCTGATGTATTGATGTCTCTTAATGCCCATTAAATTATTTTGTGCGCTTCTGCCTGGCCATTTCTGTTGAGCGTGTGGTGTGTCACTTGTCTTGCCAAGAGCTGCTTAAACTTCCATCCCTAGGAAAGACTAATATCTGATTTTTAGATCTTTCTCATCAACTTGGCACGGCGTCCTGACCGTCGGCAGCGCATGCTTGATGCTCTCTTGGAGTTGGAAATAGAGGCCAGGGTCTTCAATGCTGTGGACGGAAGGTGGGCAGAGGTCCCTGTGTTTTGTCTTCTTCTTCTTCTTCTTCTTCTTCTTCTTCTTCTTCTTCTTCTTCTTCTTCTTCTTCTTCTTCTTCTTCTTCTTCTTCTTCTTCTTCTTCTTCTTCTTCTTCACCACTGCGATTGGCAGAGCCAATCCTATCGTTAGATTATCTCCAACCGGAAGATTATTTTTTTTGAGTGGACAACATCAAGAACCAGGCTTTTTATCCACGTGGGAGGAGTTTGGAGCCTCCATGCTCAAGCACAGTCTATCTCAGAACACTGGTTGTTCACCAGAAAGCAGTCATCGGAAGGGTGGGGAGCCCTTGTCTCTTTGCCCTGGAAAGCCTTTACCTTCTGGACCTTGAGCTGGCACTGCTCAAATTGGGGGGAAAGTTTTGAGCTGTTTGGGGGGTGCAAATGCTTTGCTGACACCCCCACACACACCCCATCTCTCCTCTGTCAGGGCACTGAATAGCAGCGACATCAAGAAAATGGGGGTGAACCTTCTGCCAGGTTTTTACGACCCCTTTTCAGGCAGGACGCTGACGAAAGGCGAAGTGGGATGTTTCCTCAGCCACTATGGAGTCTGGAAGGAGGTAAAAACCCAGAGTTCAATTATGCCCTGTCTCCCCCACATATCACTCCCTCCATCCCCCAGAGGCTGGGATATTTGAATTTCTCAGCAGGGGCTGCTCGTCATAGGAGACGATGCATAAATCCCCCTTTCTGCCCTTTTCCGCAGATCGTCGAGCGAGGACTGGAGAAGTCGGTAGTGATGGAGGATGATGTCAGGTTTGAGGCTTATTTCAAGAAACGCCTCGTGCGGCTGATGGAGGACCTGGAGTGGGCCCAGCTGGATTGGGACCTGATGTACGGTGGACTAAACTGGGAAAGATCAGGCAGGGCATACGGTTTGGGTCACATTCTGCCCATTGCTGATCATATAGAGACCAGCGGCAAAATCTAAATCTAGTGAAACAGTGGATACCGGAAACCACAGATAACATCAAACCCTGTGTGTACATTGCAGAGAGCGGCCTCTAGTGGCCAACTCTGGTAATGCACCATAGAAATACATACCGTATATATTATGTATTTTAGGATTTTTTTTATTGAATACTTTTAGACCCATGGATACCTGAAACTGCAGATAACATCAAATCCTGTGTTTACTTTGCAGACAGTGGCCTCTAATGGCCAGTTCTGGTAATGCATCATAGAAATACATATATTATATATTTCAGGATTTTTTATTTGATATTTTTGGATCCATGGGTAACTGAAACCGTGGATACTGAATCATCTCAGCTTAGGTTTCCTGTCTTTTTTTTTTTTTTAGCTACCTGGGCAGGAAACAAGTGAACTCGGAGGCTGAGGAGCTGGTGGAAGACGTAAGGAACCTTGTGGTCCCCGAATATTCTTACTGGACTTTAGCCTACGTCATCTCACAGCAAGGGGCTCAGAAACTGGTCGATGCCAACCCGCTTTCCAAAATCCTGCCAGTGGATGAATTTTTCCCCATTATGTATGACAAGCACCCCAAGTAAGGAAGGTCCCTGGAATTGTCCGGAATAGCTGGTTTATGTTGTTGTTTTCTAAATTGAGATTATTTTGGAGAAGACCCTGAAGGCAGGAAGGGAAAGGGAGGTGGGAACTGAACTGTTTGTCCAATTTCTAAGATAGTGAGTAACTAACTTGGTGAGATATTTTGACTTTGTTGATGAACGTGCTTCTTTGTAGATTATTTTGTGATTCTTTTGTAAGAGCTTAATGAAATTCCCTGTTTGGGGTGGAAATGTTTGCTAGCTTTTAGATCGGGGTGCCCAAACTACGGCCCGGAGCCTGGATCCGGCCCTTGATATCAACTCATCCAGCCCACGAAGCCCTCATCGCTCCTGGAAGCGGAAGTAAAACATGCCTGTATGGGCGTGTTTTACTTCCACTTCCAGGAGCAACGAGAGCTTTGCGGCCTGGTTGAATTGGTGTCAGGGGCCGGATTCGGCCTCGGGGCCATAGTGACTGGCTCCCTGAACCACATGACTGGCCCAAGGCCTGAAAAATGTGGACACCCCGTTTTAGATAAAGACAGAAGCTGAGGTTTTTATCCACCCCCTTAATAGCTAATTAAGGAATTGCAGTGGTTAAGACACTGAACTCGATGACTGGGAGGTCCACAGGTCACTAGTTTGAGACCCGAGTGCTGTGTGACAGAGTGAGCTCCCGTCTCTGTCCCAGCTCCTGCCAACCTAGCATTAAAAAGCAAGAAATTTGCAAGTGAATTGTTTTGGATCTAGCTAATTTTTTAAAACCTGTGGCCTCTTTTGGGCCTGGCCATTTTTTTGCAGCTGGCTTGCAGATGTTAGGAGTGGCCCTTTCTTTAGAACTACAGTTCCCTCCCTCCCCGGCGTGGGGCTTCTGGGTGTCGGAGTCCAAAGGCGCACAACTCCTCCGGCTGAGCTTGGGGGTTCTGTAAATTTCTGAAAAGTCCTTTAAGGAGGCCGCGTCCATCCCACTGGATTCAATTTGGACTGGATGCCATTCTTGTAAGCAAGGAAAGCTTAACACACACACACACACACACACCTCTAAAATACCCTTCTTGCTTCTGAAAAGAAACATCTGGCCGCATGAGATCACCGGTTCTCTCCCTCCAGCTCCGGGGCTGACTTGTGGAAAATTAAAATCACTGGGTTCCCAGGAGAAACCGTGATGGAAGAAGGGGGTTCGACAGCCTTGGAGTTTTGATGGCTGGCCGGTTCTCGCTGAAAAGTTACCCCCTGAGCCAAAAGCCGAGATCTAATCGGAGCGATTTTAGGGCCAGGATACGCAGGAGGCTAAAAATGCCTCGATCAGGCTCTGCTGTTCCCTTCTGTTTTTGCAACCAGAAACCACAGATGTGGGGAGGGGAGAGAGAGGGCAGGATCCAGATTAGAACAGAGCAATGGAGTCTTTTGTCTTAAAAAGAAAAGAATCAGGGGCTGCATGGATGGGTTTGGTTTTGTTCCACTTGTAGCTCAAGACGAGACAGCTTGTAGTGCGGTGTTGTCAACCTTTTTAAGCCAGGGGCCGTTGGGTCAGGCTCCCTCAGACAACTTGGGGGCTGGACAGCCATTTGTCCTTTCTCTACCACATGGCACTTCCTGGTGTGGTGGAGACGGTGGCGGGCCACATGAAATGGTGCCGTGGGTCGCATCTGGCCCCGTGGGCTGCAGGTTGGGAATCCCCTCTTGTAGCGTGATGAAATGAAAGGCAAGTGGAGCAGGGAAAATAGAATGACAAAAGGAAGGGAGATTCGCAAGAAGGGAATTTGGCCCAAGCTCTCCCTGTCTGTCTCCAAAATGTACTGCCCTTCCCCATGCTGGACGGTAGACCTTCCTGGCACTTGAATGGAGGAGAGAGTTTGATCGGGGCAACCTTTTCTCTGGCCCACTCAGCTGGCTTCCGGCCAACCGGTCTTGGCCTCCTGCCCAGGGATTTTGGGCAACGTGATTTGCTGGCCGAGCCACACACACTTTGGCTGAGCTTAGAGACTTTCCATCCGAGGCAGGCTCTCTCGCTCCAAACCAGAAAGTCATCTGGCCTTCTTTGGCAGCAGGTTTGCCCTGTTCGGATTGTTTCTCTTTTGCCTCGCCCACCCAAACGTGGTCTATGTTTGCTCAGATACGAGTAGCAGCGGATGTCAACTTCACAGTTTCTCAAGAGAAAGGTGTTGGAATCGGAGATCCCACTTCTAACGGAAGAAATTTTCTTTCCTAAACTCACAGGGGTGCCCAAACTTTTTGGTCATGTGGTTCAGCGGGCTGGGCCGGTCATGTGGTTCCTCCCAGGGGAAGCGGAAGTAAAACGTGCCTTGCCATCTGTTTTGCAACAGGATGACATATATTTTAAGCTGCCATTTTCTCTTGTTAAACCGGAGGTGCCCAAACTATGACCCATGGGCCGGATCCGGCCCCCAACACCAATTCATCTGACCCACACTGCCCTCATCACTCCCTGAAGCAGAAGTAAAATGCACCCGTATGGAATTACAACGCGCTCCACTTCCAAGTGCCAGGAAGGTCTACCGTCTGTACGGGTGTGTTTTACTTCCACTTCCTGGAGCGATGAGGGCGGCATGGGTTGGATGAATTGGCATCAGGGTCCGGATCCGGCCTGCAGGCTGTAGACTGGGCACCCATCTTTGAGTCTGAGTCAAATTTCATTGCTCTTTTTTCTCTACTGCGGCAAAAGCACCAACTTTCGTTTCTTCCCTAGCGAGGATTACAAAAAGCATTTCCACCCCCGGGACTTGCGGGCTTTCTCCGTCCACCCTCTCCTGGCCTACCCAACCCACTACACGGGGGATGCCCAATGGATGAGTGACACGGAGACTTCCACCATCTGGGACGACGATTCCCGCAAGACCGGCTGGAGCGGCTCCCAGAAGACGTTGAAAGATGGCCGTGGCAGTAGCGGAAGCACCACTGGTCATTCCTTCCACTCCGCCTCAAGGGACGAGTTATAACGTAAGTAAGTTCCTTTTTTCTTCTCCTTTAAAAAATTATTTTATTGATAATATTGACAAGGGAAAAAATGTATCGACAAAAACATAAATACCCTTGGTGTGTTCCTTTCCAGAGTTTCTTTCTGCACCCCACGGAGTTGAGGAAAATTAAGAATTCGGGGCTACTTTCCCCAGACCTCCATCTTCTCTCAGGACACATTATTTGCTTGAAATATTTGAACAAGGAAGGGGAATCTGGCCTGCCTTTGTGGGAAGGCCGGAACGAGCCCTTTCCCCCCCTCTGGTGCTTTGAGACTTCTTTGCCATCCCCCAGAAGCAACATTTTCATTCATCAACACGGTGACGAGATGGTGCTGAAATGACTGGAAATGTCTTCTGAATTTTTCCTATTTATCTCTTTATGGGGAGGTTGTGACCCTTTTTCCTCTCCACAGACTGCCTGGTTTGGGGGGCTGCTCTGTAAAAAAATCCGACAAGTCCAGCTTCTTGAAAATGTCTGGTTTAGATAAATTATTTTGGACACGGCGAGGATTTTTCTGTTCCACATCTTGGGTGCTAAGAAAGACCGGCGTCTTCCTTCAATAAACTATCGGGGAGACCCCAAAAAAACCACTACCTTTTCCCTTAAAAGTTTCTGATCAGAGTGAAAATCGCAAGACCCTCATTTCTATATACTGTACCTGTACAGTATTTCCATCTCAGGTTGTCTCTCTGCTAACCTGTACGTCGACGTACTCTTCGATCCAAATTTGTATATATATATTTTAAAAGCTGCGGCACACAAAGTCAATTGCAAATTAAACAAGTTCTTATTTAAATTTATATAAATTTGAATCACTCTATCCTTCTTACACTATGTAAAACAGGGGTACCCAACCTTTTCAAGCCAGGGGGAGGGGGGCAGGGTCACGCTCTTTCAATCATCTTTGAGGACCAGATGGCCATTTCGCCCTGCCTTGCATGACAGGGGTGGACATTTCCCCCCAACAGCTTCAAATGGGTAGCCATTTTGTTTCTCAAATGCCCTTGGAGGTATGGGAGCCCACATGAAATGGTGCCGGGGGCCGCATCCGGCCCACGGGCCTTAGGTTGGGAACCCCTGCTCTAAAACAATGACAACCCATTTTTTATTTTCCGCTTTGTGTTCCTCCGGGCTTCTCTGTCTTCTGACCTTTATCTGACCATCAGAAATTCGGGTTGCAGTGTTTTCTCCCTGCTGCACCCTCTGCAGAGTTCAAAGTCCGTCAGATTCTTAACCGCACAGGAGCCTTGTTGGGGAAGTCAATTGGCAACCCGGCGTCTTTATGTTTTCCTGGAGTATCTGTTGGCAATTCTGAGGGTCAGAACTCTGCACTTTTAAAAACAAGTTTGAACAAATATACACAATTAAGGTCTATTTTTAATTGTTTGTGCTGGTTTTTTAGTTTTGTTGCAAAGCGTATTTCCGTTCATTTTAATGGGAGAGGACATTTGTGCAGAATCGAAGGGTTTTCACTCAATTTTATTGTCTATTCATTAATCTGAACTATCTAGAATTAATAACGAATTAATGAGATTATCTGTGGTTCTCCCTCTCCACGCTTTCTCCTCACGACAGCCTGACCAGGCAGGCCAAGCTAATCAAGAATGCTAGAACTGAGATTTCCCAGGGAGATTCAGGGCTTTGTGCGGGTCTGGATTCTGGATTTTCCCATCATTTTTGAACAACTGCATTGTTTCCAACTTTTTAAAATCAGGTTACAAAACCTGATTTCTCCTGAATCGGAAAAGTGACCAATTTCCCTTTTTGTCAGTGCTGCAAAATCTAACTACCCACCCGTATGAACAAGCTCATTTAAGGAACTTCCCTGCCTATAGAAAACTAGCCTTTCAGGATTTCGGCAGGGCTAGAGATCATCCTGAGCCTCTAGTTTTCTACGTTCAGAGACTTATTATTAAAGTGGTATTAAAACTTAGATTTGGGGGCTTTGTGCATGTGTAAAATGGTTAAGACCACTGACTGGGAGGCGGAAGGTCAGGAGTTCAAAATCCGAGTACTGCATGACGGAACGAGCACTCGCCGCCTGTCCCGGTTCCTGCCAACCTAGCAGTTCAAAAGCGAGAAATTGCAAGTAGATAAATAGGCACCACTTCGGTGAGAAGATAAAAAGTGCTTCATGAACTTCGGTGTCTAGTCATGCCTGCCATATGTCCATGGAAACGTCTGCAGACGCAGACAGCGCTGGCTCTTTTCGGCTATAAACAGATGAGCACAGAACCCTAGAGTCAGATACGACTGGCTTTTGAGCGAGAGTGTTCTTTACTTTTACCTTTACTAAAATGGCAAATTTTTTTTAATAATAATACTTATTCAGAATAAGTCTTTGTTGCAGTTCCTGATTTCATAGCAAAGGGTCAAAAACCATCCTGATTAAAAGAAATAAAGAGAAATGAGAATGACAGGGGAAACCTTTCATTTCAAACCCGAACCCCCACCAACATTGATTGATTGTATTATTATATAAATAGTATTGTATTGATTGTATTGTCTGTAAGCCGCCCTGAGTCGCCACTGTGAGTGGGCGGCAATATAAATATGAATGAATGAATGAAACCAAAACGATGCAGGTCTTAAGGGGCAAAACCGCCTGGCTCTTTAAAGTTTGCATTCTAGAGACAGGGAGGAAAAAAAATTCCTTTTTTCTGTTGCTATGTACATCTGTGCCAACCTAGCAACTGGGCAGAATAGCTACCCGTGGCTCTTAAAGGTACCCGTTGCAGGCTTCTGGGGGGGCTTTCTCCTCCGTCCGACCCAAATCCTGATGGCCCCAAAGAAGAAAGCCGGGCGCAAGAAGGAAGAGGCCCAGAAAGAAATAGAATTCGACGACGATATCGTTCCTGAACACAGCCGGGAGTTTTACCTGATCCAGATCCGAGACTTGGAAGGACGTCTGGCCCGGTGGGTAAACCAAGTGATCGGGACAGAGGACTGGGGATGGGGGGGGGGGGGGTATTTGGGGAGAGCCCTCCCCATCCCATCATCACTGCATTTGCTGTTAATATCATCCCCCAGAAAAGTAACTTTTGCAAATTCTAGACCTCAAAACTGTACCGCAGGGATTCTCAACCTGTGGCTGAATGCGGCCTGTGGGACGATTTCATGTGGCCCACCACCACCTCCACAGGAAGTGCCATGTGGTGGAGGAAGGGCAAAATGGCCGTCTGGCTCCCGAAGCTGTCTGAGGGAGCATGACCCGGCCCCCGGCTTTAAAAGAACAGCTGTAGCACAAGGACTCGACCTACTGTGTCAATTCAGCAGGTTGTAATTCAAACACAAGTGCTGCAGTGACAAATACATGGGCGTTTCCCTCTCTCTTGAGCTTTTCATTGTGCCCTCAAGTCATTTCTGACTTATGAATATTTCCAAAATGTCCTGTCATCAACTGCCTATCTTAGATCTTGCAAACTCAAACTTTGTGGTTTCCTTTAAGGGATCAGTCCATCTCACATTGGGGCCTTCCTCATTCCCTGCTGAATTCCATTTTTCACAGCATGCTTATGTTTTCCAAAGAAATATTCCCTCCTCATGTAGGACGGCTTCAGTGTCCTCATTTTTGTAAGTTTTTTTTAAAAGAGGGAAGGGGAGAAAGGCATTACTCCATTCACTTTAATTAAAGCAAGATATATGTCAGGGCCGTATAGAACAGTGATGGCGAACCTTGGCACTCCAGGTGTTCTTGGACTTCAGTTCCCAGAAGCCCAAGTCTCTGTGAATCCACGCGAATGGGTTTACTTGGTTTATCTGTTATTTTTGACTTCACATTCATGTCCGTCCCACAATTCTTCCACTGAGTTTGCTGTTTCTCCCCTGGCCCTCCTTAAACTGCACAACAGTCTTATGAGGTAGGCCAGGCTGAGAAGGAACAGGACATGACGGGTGAATTGTTCAAGACTCCAACGGTGGGTGGGTGGGTCCTAGATCCTGGCAGAAGCTCTAACCACTAGTCAGCCCTGTCTCCACCTGGGTTTTAGGTACCAGAAGAAATGGGACGAACAACAAGTCAACGAAGAGCACTTCCGAGCCGAGTACGAGAAGATGGCGCGCGACAACAAGGAGATTGTGGCTTTCCTGAAGAAGACGCTCAACCAGCGGGTGGACGAGCTCTCTGACCTGACCGCCCAACACCAGAACCTCCAGGTGGCCAAAGACACGGAGAAAGACTCCTTCAAGGCCCAGGTGGAACAAATCACGCAGGAGTTTCAAGAGACCAATAATCTGCTCAAGACAGAGAATACGACATTGAGTAAGGCAGAGGAGCCACCCAAGGCCTGTTTGGTTACTTATTGTGTATTTACTCAGATCTTATTCTTAAACACATGATTGGTTATTTATTGTTTTGTCACATCCATCCATCTATCCGTCTCTTTCTCTCTCCCTCTCCAGTATCTATCTATCTATCTATCTATCTATCTATCTATCTATCTATCTATCTATCTATCTATCTATCTATCTATCTATCTATCTATCTATCTATCTATCTATCTATCTATCTATCTATCTCTAGCTAGCTAGCTAGCTAGCTAGCTACCCCTCTCCATCCATCCATCCATCCATCCATCTCTAGCTAGCTAGCTACCCCTCTCCATCCATCCATCCATCCATCCATCCATCTCTAGCTAGCTAGCTAGCCAGCTAGCCCTCTCCATCCATCCATCTCTAGCTAGCTAGCTACCCCTCTCCATCCATCCATCCATCCATCCATCTCTAGCTAGCTAGCTACCCTTCTCCACTCATCCATCCATCCATCTCTAGCTAGCTAGCTAACCCTCTCCATCCATCCATCCATCCATCTATCTCTCTAGCTAGCTAGCTATCTACCCCTCTCCATCCATCCATCCATCCAGATGGATGGATGGATGGATGGATGGATGGATGGATGGATGGATAGATAGATAGATAGATAGATATTGCATTTTTACTCCGATCTTATTATAAAATGTGTGCTTCGTTATTGTTTTGTTCAATATCTCTATGTATCTGGTATCTGTTTATTTCTATCTCTACATCTATCCATCGATCGATCGATCAATCTTGTCCATACATATTGCATGTAGCCAGCTCTTATTCTTTAAATATATCCCTGTCTTTTCCCTGAAGCTCACCTTCTATGTTGTTGCCTGCATGAAAAGGGAAGAAGCCAGGTTTCCCCATTAGTATCTTGAAAAGTAACAGTGTCACTCTTCAGTTACATTAAGCCAGGGATTCTCAACCTGCGGCCCACAGGCCGAATGTGGCCCACAGCACCATTTCATGTGGGGGGCCCACCGCCTCCACCACACCAGGAAGTGCCATGCGGTGGAGGATGGGCAAAATAGTCGTAAGGCTGTCTGAGGGAGCGGGACCCAATGGCCCCCGGCTTTAAAAGGTTGGGAACTCCTGTTTTAATCGGCAGTGAAGCGTTGGGCTTTCCGACTGTAGCTTTCCCTTCCAGTCTGTTGGGCAAGAAAACAAACCCTTCCTGGTCTCGACCGCCGGCTCAGGTCATGCAAAGCCTGCTGGAAGTTTTTCGGAAGTCTTGCACAGGACGTGTCGTTGAAACAGAACATCTTGTTTTATTTATTAAAGGCAAAGGCTCCCCTCGCTTGAAAGCCAGTCGTATCCGACTTTAGGGGTCAGTGCTCATCTCTGTTTCAAAGCCGAAGAGAGCCAGCGCTGTCTGCTTCTGCAGACATGGTCATGTGGCAGGCATGACTAGACACCGGAGCACACGGAACGCTGTTACCTTCCCACCGAAGCGGTCCTTATTTATCTACTTGCAATTTCTTCCTTTCAAAATGCTAGGTGGCAGGAGTTTTATTTATTAAAAAGGCCCAAACCGAAAACCAAGTGTTTTTTCAAACAGGATATAGAGCGGAGCAATAATCAACGAAAACAAGAATAAACAGATTTCTTCTTCTTGATTTTCACTCCATCTGTTTTTCTTTCTCTGTCGCCCACCCCAAAGTTTGCAATGTTTTCTCAAGTGGGGAAGGGGAGGGATATTTCAAAAAACCCTTGGATTTGGGGGATTTTGCCTTTTTAAAGGAATCTTTTTTTTTTTTTGTGGGGTGACAGATGGCAAACTAATGGCTTTAGAGGAATTTAGACTCCAGAAAGAGGAGATTATGGCCAATTTTGCTGAGCTCGAGGCGCAACTGAAGAAGCAGAAAGAAGATCATAAAGAAATCATCTACAACCTGGAAAAAAAGGCTGTGATCGATAAAGAAAGGTAATGGTGCTTAGGTGGGGAAACGTCTTCTTCTTCTGCTGTATCCGAATCTGAATATAGGTGATCCTCTTGGCCATCAGCCATGAAGATTGTCCTGGGAACCATAATCATGCATTAGGCTTCCATTTGGCCTTCCGCATAGCAGCATGACACCCATAGTACCACTGATCCAGTTCCATGAGTCCCTTTCTGGTCCTGAGCCCTTTTGGCAAGCAAAGTCCTCATCATCATCCCCAGGCCAGGATGGATGAAGCTGCTGCCCTTTGTCAAGAGGGATTCAAGTGGGATTTAATCCACTTGGGGACCATCACCCATGGTGTGCGGATGTGGCTTTAAGAGAGTTACAAGGACGTTTCCTAGTTACTTTTAAATATTATTTTTAATTTTTAAGGCACTTCTGGGGAGCAGCTTTCTACATAATGAGAAAGCTCACAAGCCGCAAAATGCAAAGCCTTGCAAACGAAGTCTTGTGCAAACGAAGTTCTCGTTAATCAGGATACATAATTGGAGTCCATCTGTCTTCCTGTCCTCAGGTTGAAGAAGGACATGCTCCACCGCGTGAACGCGGTGGCAGCCGAGTTCAAGAAAGTGGCCCACAGCCAGATTGCTGAGACCACCAAGCGCACCATCCGGGAAAACGTGGCCATGAGCTTCGAGATCAACAGAATAACAGAGCAAAGTTTGCAGCTGATCCAAGAAAACGACCGGCTCAAAGAAGCCCACACCAATACCTTGCAACAGCTGCAACTGCTGGAGAAGAATGAGAAAATGATGGCCTCCAAGAACATCAGCAACCAGAAGGTCAGTGGCAGTCTTCTTCACTTTCGGATGTTGCGCCAGGTGGGGAAACAGGGGGCCGTTTTTTGCCCGCAGTCAAGAGGGGAGCTCTGGCTGGCGTCATTCTTGGGTTGTCGTGGAGAGCTCTCCAGAATGCCTTGTCCTCAACAGCCCTGCTTAGCTCTTGCAAACTCAAGGTTGTGGTTTCCTGTAGGGAGTTAGGCCGTCTCACATTTGGGCTTCCTCATTCCCTGCTGCCTTCCACCTTCCCCAGCATTATGGTTGTTTCCCCGCCCAAATAGTTTTGCCTTCTCATGATAGGCCTGACAACAGACCAGACTTGCTTGTTTGGCCTTCTGAAGCTCCAGCATGTCCATATTTAAAATGAGCCCATTTTGGTGTTAGCCACTGCTACATGTCTGCTGGGCAAGTGACTCCAAGTCCACAGGGATGATGGATCCACGGGGATGATAGATCTTGCTCTTCCATTTAGTCCCTTGGAAATATCAGGTTCAGCACCATGGACAGTTCTTTTAAAGTTCAGACTAAAACCAACGATGGGGTTGGCTGACATGGGCCTCTCCGGCACGTCGCTAAAGCTTTCCACACCTTGCACAGATAATCTGGATGCTCACCAACAAGTGCAAAGAGCTACAGGAGCAAGTGGATGAATATGTCCAGATGAAGGTGACCATGGATCAAGCACAGATGACTAGCTCCAAGCTAGAGGAACAGAATTTGGTGCTCAGGTGAGTGTGTGTTTGTGCAAGAGTGTGAGGGAAGACAGAGAATTCAGAAGTCCCTTTCTAGTAATTGCCAGGGGTTCCCAACCTTTTCAAGCCGGGGGGCCGGGTCACACTCTCAGTCAGCTTTGAGGGCTGGACGGCCATTTTGCCCTGACTGCACAATGGGGGTGGCCATTTTGTTTCTTGAATCCCCTTGGAGGGTGTGTGTGTGTGTGCCCCCCATGAAATGGCACTGTGGGCCACATGCGGCCCACTGGCCATAGGTTGGGAACCCCTAGAATAGGCTTTCTGATCCCTGCGTAGGGATTCTTGCTTCCTGTCTCCGTGTTTCATCCAGGGAGGACCTAAATACGGCGAAGAAAGAATTGAGCCAGAAAACAGCTGACTGTCGACACCTAACGACGGCATTCCAGGACGAACAGCAGCGAAGGACCTGTGCGGAGCAAGTACTCCGACACACGATCCAGGTCCTCAAGGAAATACTAGCGGTGAGGTTTGGAATGCTCTCCCTGCAGGGTAGGCCTGGGGCCAGCAGTTTCTGCTCTCTCTCTCTCCCCCCTACTTCCTGCTGGCATTTAAGGGGAATCCATCATCCATACAGATAGTGGGGGGTCTGAAAATAGGGGCAGTGGTATAGGGACAGGTATAGATAGTTTGACAGACTCAGGACTGTTTCACACACACACCCCCAATCTTTTCTAGCTCAACATGCAATTGCTATTCTTTGGCACACTTCTTTTGTCCTTCCTTGGAGATTCCTTCCTGATGCTTGTGTTTTTCCTTGCTAAAGAGAGTGGGGAACATGTGGCTAGTATAGACCTAATAACCAAGCCGGCTCTAGGGGTTTCTCTGAAAGGGGCATGAGGATCTTATCCTCCAGCACTATCACTAAATGGAATTTATTAAAAGCTCCCAAAAATCTCTTTTGATCCCAGCTTTTGGTTGGAGTATCGAGACACTTAAATCTGTGGCGGTTTGTTTCTCCATCACTTTTCTTCTCTGCTCCCCACCTCAACCCCAGATACGCCCGGACGATGACGACCAAGAATTTGGCATGATATTTCTCTTGCGACGCAACGATGTGCTGCAGGGCCTCGTGAATAGTCTGAGCCGCAGCATCGCCCGCATAGAGTCTGAGGCTCTCCAGCCCCGCGTGGTGGAGAGCACGGTGGCCAGACTGACCAGTGAGGAGGAAAGGTAAGAGAGGGAACCACGGCCATTGTGGGGGGGGGGGGAAGCTAATTGTCGCTAATAACAATCATGTGTCCTTGGGTCGGTTCTTTCTGGAGAAGGAACCTCAGCATTTTCAAGTTCCAAAATACTCCAAAATGGTTTCCCCTTCCCTCGAGATGGTATCTTCCGGGGCAGGTCACAGCCAGCCTAAGTCTGGATAGCTCACTGGAAAGGTAAACTGGCATAGAACAGGGGTTTTCAATGTTTTTCATCAGTGGGCCAGATCACGCCCCCTCAGGCAGCTGGGCGGGCTGGACCGGTGCCGTAAAACGCATCCGCGGCAGTCGTAAAGGCGTTTGCTGATGCCTGCAGAAACATTTACGGTTGTTGGGAATGCATTTACGTGGCCGTAAAATGAGTCCGTGGCTGATTCTGGCGGAGGCAGCTGGAGCAAGGTCGGGGGCCAGATTATTTGGCGCCCCTGGCCGCGAGCCATAGCTTGCGAACCTCTGGCGTGGAACAATTAATTGTAGTTCTTGAAACCTTCATTAAACAAAGATACGGTCCGGAAGGAGCACCTCAGAGGACACCCAAACGCCCCCTAAACCCACAACAATGGGCTCTTCTGAAAGTGGTCTGTAGCTTGGGTTATGTTTAACGCCGAGTACAGCCTTCCCTGGGGCTGGTTTGGCCTCGCGGCCCAAGAAATGCCTTTGGATCGCTGCGGTCGCCTCTATGCTTCTCCTTATTTTCAGCACCCTCCCCAGCGGCTGGCACCTCAAGGCATCGCGCATGATGTCCCACTACAACGTCACGGAGATGCCCAAGCCCCGGATGGCCCACAGCATGCCCTCCATGAGCGGGTTCTCTCGGATCCGGGCCGAGACACTCCGCCCCTACTCTAGCACCACGGAGGTGAGTGGCCCAGCGTGGAGAAAGCTTGGGCTTCGGGGCAGTTCCCGCGGGGGGCGGGGGGCGTGGAGAGCGTGGCATGTGGAAAGGCCCGGAGGTATTTTTTGTTTATTTATTTTATTTCTGCTTATAAATGAATGAATGAATGAATGGATATTTCTGGCTGCAAAAAGGGAAGCTAAAGTAAAGGTCTCCTTTGCTCAAAACCCAGTCGTGTCCAACTCAACGGTTCAATGCCCATCTCTGCTGACACCCAAAGAACCAGCTTCGTCTGGAGACGTTTCCGCGGTCACGTGGCAGGCATGGCTAGACACGTGGAACGCTGTTACCTTTCCCACCAAACTGGTACCTATTCCTCCACTTGCAGTTTCTTGCTTTCAATGGCTAGGCTGGCAGGAACCAGGACAGGTGACTGGGTTCTTGCTCCGTCGTGCGACGCTCCGGTCTCAAACTGCTGACCTCCCAGGGGGTTCAGCGTCTTGGCCACTAGGCCGCCGCAGTCCTTGGCTGCAAAGCAAGGAGCCGCGGGTGCCTATCTTGCCCGTTTGCCCTCTCCCCCCCCCCTGCAGCCTTTAGTGAGGACGTGGAAAGAAGCATCGAAAGAGGGAGAGGAGAAGGCGCCCAAGGAATCTTCCACCGAGGGACAAGATCTGGTGGAGGCCGTGACGGAGAAGGTGACGCAGAAACTGATGGCAGAATAGGGCAAAGAAGGGCAGATCTCAGCCCCTTTCCCTCTGCCTGAGACTCGATGCCCAAGAAAAAGTGGCCTGTGGACTAAGGAGACTTCTATTATTAATTTTAATTTTTTTATAGCAGATGACCTGGGAGAAAGTGGGTGAATAAAACCGTTCCAGAACTTCAGATCTGCCCGAGTCAGAAACAGAGGCAGAGGTGGGTGGGTTTCCTAAAGGCCATCCAGCCTGGCCCCGGCATTCAACATTTGTTCAGAATAACCCCCCCAACGAAGGGAAGTCTAACCCCAACTTGAAATAAGCTCTCTTTCCACTGTCTCCTGTTGAACCCCCTCTCCCGGAGGGCACAGCTAAGGTCTCCCAATAGCCCACAGCCCACGGCCTAATCCATCTCCGCTTCCGATCGCCGGACTCATAAAAGGCTCACAAAAGTCCGAAGGCCGTCACGCACCCTCCGTCTTGAGAGCGGTGCTGGCTGGCTCCCCGCAGACCCCTGGGTGGCGCTCGGTTGTGTACTTATGCTGGAGGTGTCCAAGTAACATCTTGACTGCCTGCTCGAAGACAAGCGGCAAGACTTCCTGCTCGGCGCTGGTGAACTGGCTCAGGACATACCGCTCGATGGATTCTGACTTGGCCGGCCGGCCAATGCCTACCCGGAGCCGGACGATGCCCTGGAGATCGAGGAGAGAGAGATGGAGGCTTAGAACTATGTGGCTGATTCTGCCTTCCATGTCTTCTGAGCCAGTAGTACATGGGTGCCCAAACTATGGCCCACAGGCCAGATCTGGCCCCTGACGCCACTTCATCTGGCCCTGCTGCTCTCATCGTTCTTGGCAACGGAAGTAAAATGCGCCCGTGTGGGAGCTATGAGGGTGGTGCAGGCTGGATGGAAGTGCTGTTGAGGGCCAGATCCGGCCTGTGGGCCATACTTTGGACACCCTTGGTTTAAGCAGAGAAAGTGGCAGCCTAAAATCTATGCCGTCCTGTTGCAAAACAGATTGCAAGGCACATTTTACTCCTGCTGCCTGCAGGAGGAACCACATGACCGGCCCACTGAACCACGTGACCGGCCCACAGCCCAAAATGTTTGGGCTCCCCAGCAATAGTGGTTTGCACCCACCGGCCGGTAGAACTGTGGTTTGAGCTTTCTCAACAAACCATATTTGAGAGCGGCTTGTTTGCTTTCATTATTCCCCCCCCCCCCCCCAAATCTGTTCAACCCTCTTTGCAGAAATCATGTATAAATGTGGACAACGTGACAAAGGAGAGCATGAAATCTGAGGAAGCAGGACACATGGCAGGCCATATATTTTCCACTCCTGCTCTTCCGGTTCCCAGGTCTTTTATTCTCTTTAGACAGGAAAACGGGACCCCGTCCCCCCCCCCCTTTTAAAAACCCAAACGGCATTCAAGCCACACATGTGTTCAGAGACGCAGATCTTGCAAAAATAGGGTTGCATTATTCAAGCTGGTGTGCCTGGGCTTACAGCCAGCTCATCTGTTTCCACTTGACGGCGCCTCCTCCCCGACCGCGGGAGGGAGTGAACCGCAAAGAGAGGTGGCCAAGAGAGGTCTCGCCCGACGTAAGCCAAGCTCTAAACAGACACGGCTGCTAATGCATGAGATTCCTGGCCTTGGGCAGCGGCCAAAATCCTGCGTTAGGGCTGCAAACCGAGGGCGTCCCTTTTATGCCGGCAAAGGATTGGGTAGGTGGAGGCAGCGACTTACATCAGAGCGTAGGCAGTGGATACAGGAACGGACCCCGTTGTGACCTCTGCAACAAAAGGAAAACAAGGCACGTGAGTCCCGTCTGCCAGGCAAATAAATCCGTAGGCCACGTACAAGGCCAAGGAATGCAGAATCAACTGGGTCAGTTATCAAAGCGGGCTTTAATTTCCTGGCTCTCCCTGATGCCCAAACCGGAGATGGGGATAAAATGTGCCGTGCGATTGAGTCTAATGGCATGCTCTCAAAAAGAAGGAAGAGAAAGAAAGAATAAAAGGCTGGATGGGTAGATGATGGGTATATGGAAGGAAGGGAAGGAAGGAAGGAAGAAAGGGTGGATGGGTAGATGATGGGTATATGGAAGGAAGGAAGGAAAGAAAGAAAGAAGGAAGGGTGGATGGGTAGATGATGGGTATATGGAAGGAAGGAAGAAGGAAGGAAGGAAGGAAGGAAGGATGGGTAGATGATGGGTATATGGAAGGAAGGAAGGAAAGAAAGGAAGGAAGGAAGAAAGGAAGGAAAGAAGGAAGGAAGGAAGAAAGAAACTAGATAGAGGGATGGAAGGGAAGGAGGAAGGAAGGGTGCAGGGAGAAAGAAGAGGTCTGTGTAGAAGACACCAGATAGTAAAGGATTACCTACCCTGCACTGCCCCCCTGCTTCAGGACCACCTTCCCCAGGGGCTTGTCCAAATCATCATGAACCAGGTAAATATCTTCAACCCCCAGCTTGTATGTTTCCACTGGAAAAGAGAGGACAAGGTCCAGAAGGTCATAGCCTCGCATTCTGACACAAACAGGGACATGGGACTTGGGAGGCCACCCTGTGCAGGATAAAACCCCTAGATCCGTCTAGTCAATTGTCAACGTTGACTGGCAGCCATAGCTCTCCCAGGTCCTGCGCATAATTCCTGCCTCTCCACATTTTCTCCCCTCCTTACCAGCGCTAACGACGGACAGACCGTTGATATTCATGAACCGGTGAGGTTTGATTAGGATAAGCTGTAGGTCTCCCAGGCTGGCCTCAGCCACATCTGCGCAACACCGCCGGTCCTTTCCCCACCGGTCTCCCACACTGAGCTTCGCGGCCATGTGATCAAGGATGGCCATCCCCACGCTGTGGCGAGTGCCGGACATGCCATGGTTGCCCAGTCCAGCCACCTGTCAAAGAGAGACATTTGTAGCTTACAATGTTTACGGCAAAGACTGCTTCTTGCTTCCACCTCCCTGAGATGTCAACCTATTCTTGGACCAAGTCCATTTCCTCAGGTCTAAATCCACTTCCTCAGACTTTATGGCAATAACATTAACATATACGTGGGACCCATGGCCAGGAGGGGAATCACAGAAGGACACAAAGGTTGGTCAGTGTATAGTAGACACAAGTTGTGTGAGTCAGCGTGGCTTTCCACCTTTGAAAACCCACTAATGATGGCTATCCAGATCTATTCCAGTGAAAACTTTGTTCCACCAAAGTGGCAAAAAAGCCATTTAGCAGTTCATCCTTATAGCATCACACAGTTGGCAATGAGTCCACTTTTGCATCTACACAGACTTTGTTCTGCAAAGAAGCGACATTGGCCGGTTGGGGAACTGACCTAGACCAGTGTTGGTGAACCTTGGCAACCCAGATGTTCTTGGACTTCAATTCCCAGAAGCCCTGATCAGCAGGAGTGCTGACCCAGGCTTCTGGGAATTGAAGTCCAAGAACACCTGGAGCGCCAAGGTTCACCATCAGTGACCTAGGCTATGGGAAATGGCAGCAGATAATTCATTTATTACTTATATCCTACCCAACTGGTATCTTCTCCTACTCTTGGACAGTTCACAACATATTAAAAAAAATCTTTACATTAGCAATAAGAGATTAAGCATAAAAGAATAACCAAACCAAGTGAAATTATACAAATATGGCACAAGTAAGGGCATTGATTGGCCAACAACACCTCTTATGGTGGCAGTATAATATAAGTGTAATTGGTTAACTAATATTCCACTTTGATTTGCAACCAGGACAAGGAGGAGAATGGCTGAAAGGACCTCCTAGAATGAACATGAGGCGAAGGATAAATGAGATCCTCTAATAATAATGTGCATTCAGGACGTCTGAGGGTGGCACGTGGGTGGCTGTCAGTCTGCGTCCATTGCCAGGCAACTTCCGCCACGCTTGCGAGTCTTGCCCCGCAAATGGCGGCTGCTTTCTCGGGAACCGGAAGTGCGTCTTTAGCAGCTCCACCCCCTCCTTATACCGGAAGTCCTTCGGCCTTCTTTGGCTCACCGTTCCCCTCCACTTACCAGGACTCGCTTCCCAGCGGTTGGGGTTTCCTCCTTGCACCGGTTCATCATCACCTTCCTCAGGAGTTTCCCCAGGGCCGGAAAGGCCATAATCTTTCCCCTCTTACTCGTTGCTCTTCCCCCTCGTCCTAGAGAGGCCTCTCTGCTGCTCCTCCTACGGCCCTTCCGGTCCTGGGAGGCGGAATGGAAAGAGCGCCGGCCTAGCCGGCGGCCGCCTTAGTCGCGCGGTTGCGTGTGTGTGACGTCACGGACGCTGCTAGCCAATAGCAGGACTCCTGGCATCCAGGCCAGCTTGGAGCGCTGGCGGCCATCTTTCTCGTGGGAACTGCCCTGGTTGGTTTGGATAATTGGGAATGCGGATACGACGTTACCAAAGTAACGGAGGTTATAAAACGGCTAACAGAGAAGTCAAAAACTTTGGTGGAGGAAAGAGGGCGTAGCTTTTAAAAATATTTATTTTAGGGTCACAGTCTGCACTGCAAAAGCTTATATACCCTTGGACACGGGTCCCGCAAGCGTGTTAGGGATGAATCGTGAGAATCTGTGGCGGAGTTTCTTCCTACAGCCGGCGCCTGTTTGCCCGTGACAACCCCCCCCCCGCCTATGCCCGAGATCTGTGTCTACACGTGTGCCAGAGATACGTGTCTACACGTGTGCCAGAGATACGTGTCTACACGTGTGCCAAAGATACGTGTCTACACGTGTGCCAGAGATACGTGTCTACACATATGCCCGTCCCCGCGGGTTCTCGCGCGCCTCCTCTGGCGGCCGATCGTGGGAACTGAACTCTTGGCTACTAAAGCCTTCCCTCGGCCGGTTGCTTAGCAACCGTTGTTAGCGACGCGCCACGGCGCGGAAGGAGGATGATGGAGCAGCAGCCGCAGCATGATGAGAATAAAGAGCAAAAGGTGGAGGAGGATTGGAGGAAGTAACTAGGAACCGTTACTTTTCGAGGACACCTTCCCCGACCTTTCTCCCCATTCACACGTTACTCGTCCTGTAACTTTTTCTGGGGTTTTGTATTGCAGGATGCCGAAGTTTTTCCGGCCCACCTCGGGCTCTTCCCCACCGCTGTCACGGAGGAGAAACTCGAGGAGGCCCGCCAGAGATCCCTCCGCCGCCTCTTTGGGACCACCGACAGTGTGCTGAACATCCAGAACCCCAACGAAGTGGGGTATTTGGAGGGCGTCCTTCAGAAGAAAGCTGGAGAGCAGTGAGACTCTAACCCTTTCTCCTCACCCTTGTCTGTGGAAGGCAACGCCTTCCATTTGGGTAGTAATCCAACCACAGTAAGGCAAACCGTGGTTTGCTGTGACGTCCAAACTTGACAAGCCATGGTTGGTGATCTTCTAGCAAAGCAGAACTGGAACCCGTGCTTTGGAGTGGGCTTGTGTAACCCATTGTTTGGGAGTTATTAACAAACCCGAATTAGAAAGTTCTGCTTGCGCTCGGCTAGTAAGCAGACAAACCAGGATCTGAAACCATGGTTTGAAGTTGGCTTGTGATAAGAGCTAGCAAATGCTGGCAGGTGGATTTCTGAGATGTGTCATTCCCAAAGAGTTCATGTCTGGCTTAGTCTGGCCTTCGTAAATCATAGAGCCGATGGCACACGGTTTGAGAAATAAGCATGAAATTCATCTTGAACTCTAAATTATTTTTCATTTTGTGCAGGAGCAAAATTTAGTTCATTTTCTTTTGCTTCTTTTTCCTCAGCTGCAAGGCAGGCGACATGTATTTCTCCCAGGGAGAGTGGGAAAGAGCGGTCGTTTGCTATACCAAAGCCCGAAACCTTGATCCTGACAAGGTAATTAAAAGACAGCAGGGATTTTTGATAGAAAAATAAAGCAGTGCAGGAGGGATGAAGGATCAACCCTTTATCTCTCGCGGTTTCAACCTTTAATCGGCCTCATCTCCTGTGACAGATTTGTGCGAACACAAAGACGAGACCAGTCTTGGTGCAGATCTCACTTTAAGGTGCTAAATTTGGCAGGTGGACATCTACGAGAAAACGGCTGAAGCTTTCCTCCGCCTTTGTGACTTCCAGTCGGCTGCAATGCATCTCCGGAAGGCTTGCTCCTTGTCTCCCGTGAAAGAGAAGTTCACAGCCAGGCTTGCTTTCATCTTGCAGCTACAGGTGAACCTCGCGCAGCAAGGGCCGGTCCCGGGTCTGTGATTTTTCACCACTGAGATGGTCCAATAATGTCGGTGTTTGCTTCTGTTTTGCTTCTAAAGCCTGTGGCTTTATTAGCCCTCCTCTAAGGCACTAAGCAGCCTAGTGGTTAAGACATTGAACTTGATGACTGGAAGGTTGGCAGGTCAGTAGTGCAAGACCCGAGTGCTGCATGACAGTGTGAGCTCCTGTCGTCTGTCCCAGCTCCTGCCAGCCTAGCAGTTCGAAAGCAAGAAATGGCAAGCAGATAAATAGGCACCACTTCAGTGGGAAGGTAACAGCGTGTTTAGTCATGCCTGCCACATGTCCACAGAAACGCCTGTGGACGCAGATAGCACTGGCTCTTTAGCTATATACAGAGATGAGCACTGAACCCCAGAGTCCGGTACGACTGGCTTTTGAGCAAGGGCAACCTTTACCTAAACCCCTTCGTAAGTTAAAAAGTTAGTAAGGGGAAAAAAATCTAAATGCAACCAGTAAATATGAATGAGAAACAAAAGCGGAAATTGATTTTGACCTGTTTCCTGTTCATTCCCTTGCGGTCCATTTGCAAAAGTTTTATGTGCTGCCTTTGAATTTCCAGGGCCAATGTCTGTATGAGCAAAAGATCTACCTGGACGCCCTGGAATCGTTCACCCGCGCTGCAGAATTGCAGCCTCTCAGTACGCTTTATCGCATGAGGAGGTAGTGGCAGGTTTGCATTTGAGAATTATTCACGTATTTCTTCCAGAATGTTTTATAAATTATGAGCCGTTTATCGTCCTGGATATAAAGCCCGTACAATATTATTATAAATCAGGGGTCCCCAAACTTTTTGTTCCATGAGCCGGTCACATGGTTCAAGGATTTGGTCACTATGGCCTGGGGGCCGGATCCAGCTCCTGACACCAATTTATATGGCCCCGCGAAGCCATTGCTTCTGGAAGTGGAAGTAAAACTCATCTGTATGGGTGCATTTTACTTCCGCTTCCAGGAGCAACGCGGGCTTCATAGGCTGGATGAATTGGCATCAGGGTCTGGATCCGGCCCCAGGGCCATAGTTTGGACACATCTATTATAAATTGTCAGTCACGTTGAATTCCTATGCCCCCAGACGCCAATTATTTTAGTTCAGTTTGTGATGTGTTTGTCGGTTGTTTGTTTGATTTGTTGTGTGTTGTTGTTATTTGTTACCTGTTTTATCATTGCCCAGAGAAACACAATAAATAAATAAATAAATAAATAAATAAATAAATAAATAACAACCAGTATAGTAATAAGGGTTCAATCTTGCAAATATTCAGCATCAGGAGTTTCTATAACCAGATTTAGGGTTCTTTCCTCCTGCACTATCCCCGAATATGTACGTTTTCTACTTTTTTATATCCTTGCAAATTTAGTCATAAGCTTAGCATTTGTGCTCATATAAATATCTTACACGAGGCCTCGGATGCTTGAAATCTGGCTGCCTTCTGTTCTTCCCATATCTGCGTCTTTCCTTCACCCCCGAAATCTGTGGGTTTGGTGACCCGCCTGCTTTCTGGATTTTTAACAGCATCGCCTGCCTCGCAGCCCTGAAAAGATACAACGCTTGCCTTCAGATGGTCAACGAAGAGGCCGCCCAGGAGAAGAAGAACCCGGATCTTTATGTCCTGAGGGCCCGGCTCTATCACCACTTTGGGAAGGTAAAACAGAGAGCCCTGGTATGCTTCTTCGACGTCTAGGCCCAAGGTGAATCTGCCAAAATGAAGGCACCTTTGGGTGAGTTCATTCTGCAGTTCCTTTCGCCTGACCCGGTGCGAGAAATGAGAGTCTGACCAAGTTACCCTGCTGTGGTAATAGAGTAGACCCTACTGCCGGTAAATATATATGTAATTTAAAAAAATGTGTGCCTGTTTTTAATGTGTGAGTTTTGTGTTGTTAGCCACTCAGAGTAGAAAAATCTCCTAGATGGAGGGGGTAGAAGTATAATAAATAAATGCTGAGCATTGGGTGTAGTTAACTAACCTGACCACCCTGAGGACTAGCAGCCTCGGGTGGCGAAGTCCACAGGGAAGGGTGAGGGTCCCTAAGTGGATTGAATCCCACTTGAATCCATCTTGATGGAGGGCAGCAGCAGCATCCATCCTGGCCTGGGGATGATGATGAGGAGGAGGACTTTGCGTGCCAAAAGGGCTCCGGACCAGAAAGTGACTCGCGGAACTGGATCAGTGGTACTATGGGGGTCACTCTGGTAGAGCAATGAAGAGCCACAACATTCTATTCGCAGGAGAGTCATCATGGCTGATTGCCATGAGGATCGCCTATCTCCAGCGTCGGATACGGCAGAAGACGTTTGAGAAAGATTAGCTGGCACCACAAGGTTGCTGTTGCTCAGTGTACGCCCATTTGTGGTTCAAAAAGACCGCAGTCTTCGAGGAGGCTCCTTCTGTGTGCGCTCAAGGGCCGGGATGGGCCAGATCGGACGCAAGCCACTTTCCTTCCCTCACAGGTCACCTTATCCTTCTACAATATCCAAGAGGCTCTCGAGTTAGACCCAGAGCACGCTGAAGCTCAAGCGATGCTGAGGACCTGGATGGGTTACGCCCAGAGGGCGAAGGGCCAAGCTGTGAACAAGGCCACGAAGGGGGACCTGAAAGCAGCTTTGCTGAAGATCACGAAGGCGATCGACTACAACCCTCTGGAGGCAAACTATTTCCTGCTGAGGTATCGGTCAGCTTTGAACGGAAGGCGCCTGCTGGAATCAAGAATCTGATCCAGGGTTAGGAGACGGGTTCAAATTATCCATGAAACCCACTAGGTTGTACTCCAGGTGTGACCAAACTACGGCCTGACCCACCCCCACTCCTCCAAGGGCATTCGAGAAACAAAATGGCCACCCCCATCATGCAGGCAAAGCAAAATGACTGTCTCCGTCTGGCCCTCGAAGCTGACTGAGCGAGTATGACCTGGTCCCCTAGCAAGCTTAATCTGGGCTCTCGTTCTCTCCCGGGCAGAGGCAGCATCCTACGGAGGCTGAAAGACTTCCAAGGGGCCATCGACGACTACCTCAAAGCGGTGGATCTCAGCAAAGCGGATGACGAAGGCGACCAGGTGCGCTCCGAAGCCCAGAAGCAGGTCCTGCTGTCTTACAACGACTTCGCCGTGCATTGCTACGCCAAGGGTTGCTACGAGGAGGGAGTCCTGCTCCTCAACAAAGCCATCAAGGGCGAGAAAAACGAGCAGGGCCTCTACATCAACCGGGGAGGTAAGGGGGGAGGGAATCCATCCCTGAAGGGGGAGATTGTGAGATTGTGCGTGTGTGTTTTTGTCAAGGAGTTCTCATCCTTTTAAAGCTGGGGGCCATTGGGTTACGCTCCCTCAGACAGCTTCGGGGGATGGACGGCCATTTTGCCCTTCCTCCCCCACATGGCACTTCCTGGTGTGGTGGAGGCAGGGGGCACATGAAATGGTGGCATGGGGCACATCCTACCCAGGGGCCGCAGGTTGAGAATCCCTGGTTTATGTGTATTCTTCCATTCTACTCTTTCAAGCACAAAACGTGGAAAGCTTTAAATCGTGGATTCCCAACCATTTCAAGCCGAGGGCCGGATTGCGCTCTCTCTCTAAGTCAGCTTTGAGGGCCGGATGGCCATTTTGCCCTGCCTGCACAATGGGGGTGGCCATTTTGTCCCACCCCTTGGAGTGGTGGTGGGGTGGGTCACATGAAATGGTGCCACGGGCCAGATCCGGCCCATGGGAACCCCTGGCATAAAGCGACGCTAGACAAAGCAAACAATGCAAACCAAGCGAGGGACATAAACGCACCCAGAGGGCCTTTCCTGAGCGCTGGTGGGTTTCCCGGCCTCCTTCCTTCTTCCTTTCCAGACTGTTTCCTCCAGCTGGGTGAGCTGAACTTCGCCATGGCTGATTTCCAGCAAGCCCTAGAACTCAACCCCCTGGACGCTGGCCTGCGTAAACGCCTGGCTTGGGTGCACAACGAGATGGGCCTCCAGGAGTTTCAGGAGAGGTAAGCCCAGCGCAAAGGGACTGTGGCCGCTTGGTGGCTAAGACGCTCAACTTGATGACTGGAAGGTCGGCAGGTCAGCCGTTTGAGGCCCGAGTGCTGCGGGACAGAGTGAGCTCCCATCTCTGTCCCAGCTCCCGCTAACCTAGCCGTTGAACTTTGCAAGTAGATAAATAGGTACCACTTGGGTGGGAAAGGTGACAGTGTTCTGTACACTCTGGTGTCTAGTCGTGCCTGCCACATGGCTCTCTAGGTGTTCTTGGACTTCAATTCCCAGAAGCCCTGATCAGTAGGAGTGCTGACTTGGGCTTCTGGGAATTGAAGTCCAAAGACACCTGGGTTGCCAAGGTTGGCCATCACGGGACTAGATGGATCCAACTTCCCCACTCCGGTCTGTTTGGTTTCTGTGCGGCTTCTGCATCCACGCACCGTCCGGCTGCAACCAGAGTTAAGGAAACAATTTTAATCAGGAGGAAGGCCGCCCTAGCTCTGCAGAAGCCAACCGTAAAGTCCCGGACCACCTCGTCGTTTCGGTAGTTCAGACCAAAACCCCGAACGGGCAAACGGTCCCAAGTTCTCCGATAGAAATTCCGCTGCCTTTCTCTATCAGGAGATTCCAGCAAGCGGAAACCTTTTTCTCTCGCGCCATCGAGAACAACCCCCAGGAACTGAAGTATTACCTGCACCGTGCCAAGAGCCGGATGTTCCTGCAAGAAGTGATGAGGGCTAAAGAGGATATCGTGACCGCCTTGATCCTGGACCCTACGAAGGAAGAGGTACGATCTCTCTTAATGGGGCGAAGCATCAAGGCATGACTGTTGAAGCCTCTTCCGTCATCAGCCCACGGTTCAAGCGTGTGTCGTATTGTGCCCAGAGAGCTGGACCTTAACAGTTAGAGCAGTACGACAGCGGAAGCAACTGCCCTGAGCAGGTAGTGAGCGCTCTAACACTGTAAGCCAGGGCTTCCCAACCATTTCAAGCCAGGGGCCGGATCACGCACTCTCAGTCAGCTTTGAGGGCCGGATGGCCATTTTGCCCTGCCTGTATGATGGGGGCAGCCACTTTGTCCCAACAGCTTCAAAGGGGCAGCTATTTTGTTTCTCGAATGCCCTTGGAGGGGTGGGGGCACATGAAATGGCGCTGCGTGCCGGATCTGGAGGCCTTAGCTTGGGAACCCCTGCTGTAAGCATTCAAGAGAACATTGGAAAACAATTTTCCTCTTCTAGGATATTGCAGGAAAGGAGAAACTTCTTTAACCATTTCTTTCTTTTTTCATCACTACCATGGATTTTGCTTTAAGTTTGTCCTTTTCATTTCCAGGTCTATATAATGGCCAATAACTTATTTCCCGGGGAATCCATGCATTTGCTACTGAACGGCAAAATCGGCGTCCTCGCTAAAGCGCTCCTGAATAGGAGACTCGAGGCCTGCCAAGCCTACCAACCACCAACGCAGCGTGAAAGGTAACACACAGCTGCCTTTGCAGCTCGATTCCTCCGTTGGTCTCTTCTTCTTCTGCCGTATCTGAATCCGGATATAAACGATCCTCCTGGTGATCAGCCACAAAGAACGTCCTGAGAACAGAATGTCGTGGCCCTTCTTCAACCTTCCCTGTTGCAGCGTGACACCCATAGGACCACCGATCCAGTTTCACGGGTCCCTTTCCGGTCCCGAGCACTTTTGGCACACAAAAGCCTCATCCTCATCTGCAGGCCAGGATGGATGAAGCTGCTGCCTTCTGTCAAGAGGGATTCAAGTGGGATTTAATCCCCTTGGGGACCATCACCCTTCCCTGTGGACTTGGCCCCCCAAGGCACTAGTCCTCAGGGTGGTCAGGTTAGATAACCGCTGTCGCCTGATGCTCAATGTTGAGTCACTGGCAGTAGGGTCTTCTCTATTACCATAGTAGCATCACTTGGTCCCGCTGGGGAAATATTCTTCCAAATAGCCGTTTCAAATGACTCTTTCCAGTAAAGCTGAAAGTTAGCTGCGCAGGACAATAATCTCAAGTGGTAAAGGGTTTTTAAAAAATCATATTTATTGAAATTAAATATTCCTGTGTCTTGAGATTCACAAATACCACGTGTTGCCATGTGAAAGTATGACATATTTTGACCAAAAGGTTACAAAAAAACCTGACTCAATCCCTGGATACTTTTCTGAATTTTTAGATCTCAGGCTTGGTTCATAAGCCCCTGCTTTGAATTTTGCTTTTGTCTGGGAGAGAACTGTATTTGCGCGTAATATTGTTGCTCGGAGTTCACCCCCTCAAAAAAGTTCTCGGGGTTAAATCAGCAATGAAAAGACAGCACAGTGTGTCTTCTCTCCAGACAATGTTCCTATAAACCAGGGGTGCCCAAACTTTTTGGGCCGTGGGCCGATCATGTGGTTCACGGAGCCAGTCACTAAGGCCCGGGGGCCGGGTGCAGTCTCCGACGCCAATTCATCCGGCCCGCGAAGCCCTCATCGCTCCTGGAAGCGGAAGTAAAACGCGCCCATCCGGACGCATTTTACTTCCACTTCCAGGAGCGACGAGGGCTTCGCGGGCCGGATGAATGGGCGTCAGAGGCCGCACCCAGCCCCCGGGCCTTAGTTTGGGCACCACTGCTATAAACCAAGGGCTTCCCAACATAAGGCCTGCGGTCTGGATGCAGCCCACAGCACCATTTCATGTGCTCCCCCGCCCCTCCAAAGGCATTTGAGAAA
This sequence comes from Furcifer pardalis, assembly GCA_030440675.1. Lineage (NCBI taxonomy): Eukaryota > Metazoa > Chordata > Lepidosauria > Squamata > Chamaeleonidae > Furcifer > Furcifer pardalis. The sequence goes on along the minus strand of CP126898.1, from coordinate 55,476,598 downwards.
CAAAATGGCTGCCCTTTGAAGCTGTTGGGACAAAATGGCCAGACACACATTGTGCCGGCAAGGCAAAATGGCCATCCAGCCCTCGAAGCTGACTGAGACAGCGTGACCCGGCCCCCGGCTTGAAAAGGTTGGGAAGCCCTGCTATAAGCTGAGGGAAATTGGCTCTTTGGGGCTTTTTACTGTCATCTTGTTTTATTTTTTAAAACCCACCCCAAACAAATCTGGACTCTTGACTTTCCCACTTTTCTGCAGGCCAGAAACGCAAGGAAAAGAATTGCCCAAAGATGTCTACGTCGTAAATGAATACCAGAAGCCGAAAGAAAAGAAAGAGAAAGATCCTGAAGAGCAAAGGCTGGCCCACCGAGTGGCCAGCTGCCAGAAGAAGATGCACAAAGTAAGGGCCAAAATGCTATATATTTTTTTTGGGGGGGGGAGCCAGAGCGCATGGAACACTGTAACCTTTCCCATCAAAGTGGTACCTGTTTATTTACTTGAAACTTCTTGCTTTCAAACTGCTAGGTTGGCAGGAGCTGGGACGAAGACGGGCGCTCTGATTTAATTCTGACTCAGTCAGCCATTGAGAGCTGCAGAGATCTTTAAAAGAGATTCTGCACCACCTGAAATTCACTTAAAGATTGACACCGTTCACACAAGCCCGGGGCTGGTTCCAGATTTGGGAGAGGCAGGGCAAGAAAACGTCATGGTAGCTTTGTCTTTACTCTGGAAACAAGTTACAGTGGCCTTTCCCAGTCCGGTTTCTTCCCAACGGGGTAGACTACAAACCCCATCATCCACATCTGGCACTCTGACACATGGCAAGGGGGGGTGGAGTCACAATCTAGCCCATCAGGAGGAAGTTGCTTGGAATAGACTCAGCCAGGGGCGATTGGGTGGGGTCCCCTGGACCTTTTGAGGAAGTTCACAGAGCAGAGGAAGGTGCGACAACGGTCGTTGTGTGCTTGGCAGGTGGACCAAGAGTTGAAAGAGGTCCGAGAGAAGAAGGTGCCCCTCTGCCCGACCAACTTCCGGCTGGACCCCTGCCCCCGCCTGCCTGAAAAGGAACAGCGCTCAGAAGAACCGTACCAATGGAGGAAGTTCAGCCAAGGCATCGGCCACTTTTAGTTGTGCTATGGGCTACATCACGAAAAGACACTTGGCAGTGTGATCCTTAAAAGTTCTTCTTTTTGTTCACTGGAAACACAGAGAAGCGTTTAGCTCTCTGGGTTGGTAAAGAAAGGTATTGATGTTGCCCCCAAAGTGACTCCAGCATGCTTGATTTATCAACCCTAGCATGATGGCCTCAAACAGCATATTTCAAAACAAATTTCTGTATGACCCCTTCCTTCCCTACAGATGTGTTGTTCATGACTTGCAATTTACCTGCTATTCTTTCCTTCCTTCCTTTGCATGCCATTCATGACTTGCAATTTACCTGCTATTCTTTCCTTCCTTCCTTTGCATGTCATTCGACTTGCAATTTGCCTATTCTTTCCTTGCTTCCTTTGCATGTCATTCATGACTTGCAATTTACCTGCTATTCTTTCCTTCCTTTCTTTGCATGTCATTCATGACTTGCAATTTACCTGCTATTCTTTCCTTCCTCCTTTTGCATGTCATTCATGACTTGCAATTTACCTGCTAGTCTTTTAACTGCTGTTACTTAGCTATTTTACCCAAGAGGCTTTGCAATGCTCCAGCCCTATTTTGGAAGTCTAGAAGGCCCTTGTATGGTTGAGGCTTTAAAACAGGTAAATATTACCACTTGTTATTTAAACACTCTTTGAAAGTGCCTAAACAAGAGAAAAAGATGTCATTTTGGATTCACCACTTTTCGACGTTGCAGTTTTCAAGAAACCCTGACAAACTCGGTAAGCATTTTGTACAGCTCTTATTCAGAATAAAATTTAAAGTTTTGGAGGACGTCAATGCTCTTTCTGGGCAAAATAGACCCATAAGACTTCCGGAACAGGCTAGAATGATCTCCCTTTTGTAATTACCCCAAAACATGTTTTTTCTTAACCCTCTCTGGCCAAAGAAAGTGACCCTGTGTACAAATAATTTTCTTATTGCGACAAAATTTAAGTGACAGCAATTCAGTAAAAACACAATCACCTTCAAGAAATGGGGGGCTCTCTTGGGCACTTCAAGTTAGCAAATAGGAAGGTCATACCCAACATTCTTGGTCAATAGAAGGGGAAGGGTTGGAGAATGGATGTCCGACTTCATCTCCGAGCAACGGCAGGGAGATCAGATAGGCCAGGTTTAAACTTGAAGAGTCCTTAAAACATTTCTCTAATAGCACTGGATCTCAAGGGACGAAGCCAACTCTGTCGGGTTGAGTCTGCACTACAAAATCCATCTCTGCAATTCTAAGACATTCAAGTATGGCTGCAGTTTCCCGCAGAAATTACAGTATTGAAGCAGAAGAACCCAGACTTGAAGAGGCTCAGAAGATTCATTACTGGTCCCAGGTTTGGACTCTGAACGTTATGGACTCCGAACGCAACAACTGCCAAGAAAATCATGTGATAACATCAACCACGATTCACTGTACTAAAGAGTCCGAGCAAAGTATAATCCCTGGTACAGTGCAGAAATATCTCTTCCTTAATAATCAAAGCAAACCAGGACTGTAGACTCTCTGCGCCAAACTTTCGGGGGGGGGGACCCCCAAACTGTTTTCATTTTGGTTGTAAACACAAGAGCATAAAGGGATGCTCCGTTGAATCTTTGCAGGCCAGGGACGGGACCCTGGAGAGAGAGAACTGCCAGGCCATTCAGAGGTAGAAGGAGATGCGGGACGTCACCGTTTTGCAGCCTGTGGATGAAAATACTTTCTCCTCCTCTGGGAAATAGGGAATCCCCTCAGATATGGCCTCAATAATGTCCGGCCGTGGGTTCAAGCCCTGATTTGCCAGTTCTTTCGCGGCACAGTATTTCACGTGGTGGCGCTTCAGAGGCAGGAACGGGACGAGGACGTCCACCAGGCCTTGCTCGATTATGCCTGACTTCCAAAACCCACCTGCGGGAAGAGAAAACGGACAGAAATGAGACAAGACTCTACAAAACTGGTCTTGCTAAGGTGTGGGATCGCCACGAAAAGAGACAGCATTATAACTTCCTGGGAAAAAAATTAGCATCTCTTTCTTGAGGCTAGTGCCTAAACAGAGGGGCAGAGTGAACTCTGTGCTGCGGAGGGAGGGAGGAAGCGCTCCTATTGGGCTGCTGGGCAAAGGGGCGGGATGAACTTTGTGCTGGGGAAAGGAAGTGCTCCCATTGGGCTGCTGAGCAGAGGAGTGGGGCAAACTGCTGGGGAGAGGAGGAAGTGCTCCCACTGAGCTGCTGGATAGAGGGGTGGGGCGGGGCGAACTCTGTGCTGGGGGAGGAAGTGCTCCCATTGGGCTGCTGGGTCGAGAGGCAGGGTGAACTCTTTGCTGGGGGAAGGAAGTGCTCCTATTGGGCAGAGGGGCGGGGCGAACTCTGTGCTGGGGTGACTGCACGGGTGCCCACAAAGAGGGATCCGAGTGCCAACCCCAGCACACGTGCCATAGGTTTGCAACCACTGCTCTAGGCTGTTTCGATAGCTCAGTGGTTTACTTACAAGAGTTCGATTCCCCACTGTGCCTCCTGGGAGAAATGTTAGCTTGTGTGTTGTTAGCCCAACTGCACAACAGGAGGGAACGAGAAATCCACTTCGGTGTCATTGTCTACCTAGAAAGCCCTGGAAAGGGCTGTCCTCAGTCAACACTGACTTGACGACATGCAATTAATATTGATTCTTTTACCTCTCAAACGATACTCACTTTGGGGGTTCTGATAGACGGCGTCTAAGACGGGCGTTTCGAGGTCTTTAAGGCTGATCTCTTCCCGGTCTTTGTGTTCCCGCCAGAAATCCAGGGTGATCTGGTTGATCGGCTCTCCACCAGCATTGCTAGGAGGAAAGCAAAGAGTCAATTTCCTTTTATGGACCCAGAGTAGGTTATTTTTTTGGGTGTGTGTGTGTGTGTCTGTCTGTGTGTGTGTGTGTGTACTTAAGCCCACAAACGTAATCCAGATGTGGCTGCATGAGCCCCATCCATGCTGTGGGGGAACACAGAAAGAACCTCCTCAAAGATTGTGGTATTTTTAAATCACAATTGGGCGTACCCGGGTAACGGCAACCTTGTGTTGCCGGCTAATCTTTCTCACACTAGGTCAGGTCAAAGGAACTGTGGAATGGACTTGCCAATTTTGGCAGTTTCACGTCTGGCGTAGACACGGAAAAAGGAAAAAATCCATGCTATGCCAGTTTATCTAGAAGTAAAACCCACTGGACTCTGTTAGATTTACTCCTAGGGAGACCTTTAGAGGACTGTGCTGTTAAAGCTAGGATATTTTCAAAATGCAGTTTGAAACTGCAGGTTTTAGTTTAATTTTAATTAAATTTTCCCATTTGTATGAGAAAGAGGAGGGAAATATCAAAAGCTTATTCCTAGGAAAAGATGGAGTTTTTGAATTCCAAAATGAAAATATAACACAGGGTGAGTAAATTGAGGGATTCATTAGATGGATAGAGATTATTTATACAGTATTCTTAAAATGGCAAAGACTTTTCTATGAGAGAATGTATGCTTGCCGTTGCATCAAATTTCTACCTGATAAAAATGAAGATGGCTTTCCTGTAGTTTGTCCCAAACACGACCCAGGAAGGTCCTAAGAATGGAATAATGACATCGATCAAGCTTGGGTGCATTTTGTCCATCTCATCGAAGAGAAAAATGGATCTGCCGCAGACGGTCAGATTTCCTTGGATCCAGTTCTTCAAGTCGACCTGGAAGGAGAAAGAGAAGGGGGAAAATGAACATTCAGGCAGGCAGAAAGTGTACGTAGAAAGCATGGTAAAGGTTGCCCTTGCTTGAAAGCCAGTCATATCCGACTCTAGGGTTCAGTGCTCATCTTTGTTTATTGCCAAAGAGCCAGCGCTGTCTGCGTCTGAAGACGTTTCCATGGAAATGTGGCAGGTGTGACTAGACCTCAGAGTGCGTGGAGCACTGTTACCTTTCTACCAAAGTGGTGCCTATTTATCTACTTGCAATTTCTTGCTTTAGAACTGCTAGGCTGGCAGGAGCTGGGACAGACGGGAGCTCACTCCGACACACAGCACTCGGGTCTCGAACCGCTGACTTACCGACCTTCCAGTAATCAAGTTCAGCGTCTTAACCACTTGAGCCACTGCAGTCCCTAAGTAGCAAGCAAATTCTGGTTCAAAACCCCCCAAAATTTTTAGACTATGCTTTCAGGCTGATATGACTAACCTCCAGTATGGCCAGGATTAGGATGAGCAAAAATAAAATAGCCTGAGATATGGTGGAGAGAGGCCAAAACCTCTCTCTATTTGAACAGATATGGTTATATTTTATTTGCAAGATTTCTATTCCACCTCAAGGCAGCCTCTACAACTCTCTTTCCCTTTGCTCTTTAAAAGAATGCAATTAATTATTTTGCCCTGATCAAAAAGAAGAGTGTCGAGTGAGAAAACGGCTAGCAAAAGGCAATCTCAAGGCAGAATGATGCCCGATTCTTCCTTTTTGGAAAAATGAAAAGAGGGAAAATGGACATGTCTGAAGTAACAACCTACCTTGTATTTCTCTATCTGTTCCAGGTGAGGGAAGTGAACCACCGGGGAGAAGCGGTGGACGTATGGGCTGCGGAATCCGTTCCGGAAAAGGTGCTGAACCACCAGGGAGCTGACGTATGTTTTGCCGGTGCCGGTCCAGCCATGGAAGGACATCACCAGAGGCTTTGTGGGGTCACCGTCGTGGACAAAGTCCTCCAGCCCCTGCATTACAAGCTGCCTTGCCAGATGCTGGCCAACGAGGTTGACGGCCAAGACGCATTCCAGGCCTGGGAAGGGGGGGGGAATCCAAGAGTGAAAAGAGAAAGCAAAGCAATCGGGACTGAGGTGCAATAAATAAATAAATAAATGCATTTAAACCAATTCCACCCTTTATGTCTTTCTCCCCACTTATAAACTGGATCTTTCTCTTCTAACAACAACCGGGCAAGATCGGCTTAAAGCTGCGTCTAGTCCCATTCTCTTAAAGAGATATACTGTATTTTTAATTTTTGATAATTATGATTTGTCATCAAGTCACTTGTGACTTATGGACTCAGAATCCGGTTTGGCCCTCAACACAACCCCTGCAAGGTAGGGGTAAGACACTCGAATTTTAATTATTATTATTATTTTGAATAGTAGCCATTTAGTCTGCGTTTCAGACAAATCAGAGAACAAACAAAAACAAAAAACATTGTAGCACTTTAAAACTAACATATTTTAATGTGAGCTTTCGTGGATCAAGGCCACTTCGTCAGACAGTTATAAGCGCTACAATAGTCTTTAAAGTGCTACAGCGGTTTTTTTATATTCTGTGATATGTCCAATTCTAATACTGTACCACAGTGAGCCACCTTGATTCCCCCATTAGAAGAAAGGCTGGCCAATAAATGCAATAGATAAAAGCAATTCCTTCTGTCACATCAGCCCTACGAGGCAGGACAGGGTGCATTTTATCCTCCTGCAAAAACCATACTGGGATAAAGAAGTATATATATATTTAAATCCTCGTCTAAGGCAGGCAAAGGCTTTTATTTTATAACACACACACCCCGAATTTTATAGCCAGGGATGGGATTCGAACTCACGACCTCAAGCTCTAACCATTAGGCCCCCAAGTAGCCACGCCCCTTCGCGCTTGGCCACGCCCCTTACCGCTTAAGTCCGCCCGGAAGTCGCACTCGCAAGAGGAGGCCAAGAAGCTGCAGTGCCAGGCGCCGAGCCCCCAGGGGGCGCCCGCGCTCACCAGCCCCAGCAGGGGCAGCACGAGCGAAGCCACGCCCCTCGCCATGCCCGTCCTATCAGCTGGCTCCCGCGCCGAAGAGGAGAACGCCGCAGAGCCGGCGGCGGCGTGGAACTCCCAGCCTGCACCGCGCGGAGGGAGCAGAGCAGGTGAAGAGGCGGCTGCGCTGCTATTCGCTGCAAGGAGAGGGGGCGTGGCTGGATGGGCGTGGCTGCCCGGAGGGGGCGTGGCTCGGCTTTCAGCGGGAAAAAAAAGAGGGAGAAGAGGCAAAGGTCGGGGAAGCAAAGGCAATAGAAAGGAGCTTAAATACTACACAGGGAGAAAACGGCACGTATTGTGTAGCTGAATGTAAACGAGTCAGAAGAGGTTGCAGCAAAGGAAAAGATATCCACAGTTTCAGTTATCCATGGGTCTAAAAACAGAGACTCAGAAAAAAATTCCCTGTGGATGGAGTGGCTCAACTATCAAAAATAGGCTTAACTCAAAGAGGGGGAAAACAGAGGACATTTTGAAAGGAAAATAATAATCTACACCAGGGATTCTCAACCTGTGGACCATGGGCCAGATGCGGCCCACGGCATCATTACATGTGGCCTATTTTTTCCATCCCTAATGTAAGAAAGCGAAGTGGTTGTCCGATGAGGCTCTTAAAATAGCAGAGGACAGAAGGAATGCAAAATGCCAAGGAAAAAAATACAGTCACTTGAATACAGAATTTCAAAGAAAAGCAAGGAGAGATAAGGAAACCTACCTGAATGAACAGTGCAAAGAAATAGAGGAAAACAATATCAGGGGTAGGACTAGAGATCTTTTTTAAAAAATTGGGGAACTCAAGGGAACATTTAAAGCAAAAATGACCATGATAAAAGACAAAGATGGCAAGGAGGTAGCAGATGCAGAAGAGATTAAGAAAAGATGGGAAGAGTACACAGAGGAATTCTACAAAAAGGACCTCAACACTCCTGATAATCACAATGATGAGAACATTGAACATGAGCCAGACATTCTGGAGAGTGAAGTCATAAAGGCCCTAAAAAACACTGCAAACAACAAAGCCAGTGGATTTGATGGTATCCAAGTTGAACTTTTCAAAGCCCTGCAAGATGATGGAATAAAATTATTGCATTCTATATGCCAGCAGATTTGGAAAACAAAACAATGGCCACAGGATCGGAAAATATCTGTATACGTTCCACTCCCCATAAAGGGTAATGCCAAAGAATGTTCAAATTATCGAACAATTGCGCTCATCCCTCACGCTAGCAAGGTGATGCTCAAGATAATACAGGATAGACTGCAACAGTATGTCGAGAGAGAATTACCAGAAGTGCAGGCGGGTTTCAGAAGAGGCAGGGGGACTAGAGACCACATCGCCAACATAAGATGGATCATGGAAAAAACATAGGAATATCAGAAACAAGTCTACTTCTGTTTCATTGATTACACTAAGGCTTTTGACTGTGTCGACCACAACAAAATGTGGCAAGTAATTAAAGAGATGGGAATACCGGAACACCTTATAGGCCTCATGAGAAATCTGTACATGAATCAAGAGGCAACAGTTAGGACAGAAAATGGAATGACGGAGTGGTTTGGAATAGGAAAAGGAGTAAGACAAGGTTGCATTTTGTCACCCTGCTTATTCAACTTTACACAGAACACAATGCGCAATGCAGGGATGGAGGAATCACAATTTGGGATCAAAATTGCTGGAAGAAACATCAACAATTTGAGATATGCAGATGATACTACCCTAATGGCAGAAAATGAGGAGGACCTAAAGAAGCTCCTGATTAGGTTGAAAGAAGAAAGTGAAAAAGCTGGCTTGAGACTCAATATCAAGAAAACCAATATCATGGCAACAGGCCCTCTCAGTCCCTGGAAAATAGATGGGGAAGAAGTAGAAGCAGTGACAGATTTTACTTTCTTGAGATCAAAACTCACTGCAGACGGTGATTGCAGCCATGAAATAAAAAGGCGATTGATTCTTGGGAGGCAAGCGATGAGAAACCTGGGGAGCATAATGAAAAGTAGAGACGTCATATTGAAAACAAAAATTCGTATTGTCAAAGCAATGGTATTCCCCGTGGCAATGTATGGGTGTGAGAGCTGGACCATTAGGAAAGCTGAGCGCAGAAGAATAGACGCCTTTGAGATGTGGTGTTGGAGGAGAGTTTTGAGAGTCCCCTGGACAGCGAGGAGAACGAATAGGTCAATCTTAGAAGAAATCACCCCTGACTGTTCCTTAGAAGGTCAAATGGTAAAGATGAAACTAAAGTACTTTGGACATCAAATGAGAAGAGAGGATTCACTTGAGAAAGCCTTGATGCTTGGAAAGGTTGAGGGCAAAAGAAGAAGGGGCCGGCCCAAGATGAGATGGCTAGATGGTATTGTGGACACAATGGGCACAGAGCTGAGCGAGTTGAGGGGGATGGTGGAGGACAGGAGTGCCTGGCGGACAGTGGTCCATGGGGTCACAGAGGGTCGGAATCGACTGTGCGACTGAACAACAAAAGGCCATTAGAGTGGTTTTCCATTAGCGGTTCCCCCAGTTATCCTTTTTTTCCTCCACAGAGCAAAACAGTCGACTTTTTAAAAATCTGCTTTGCGATTAAATATTAAAATGTGCTTTAATATGGTTCATAGGTAAAGGGTAAAGGTCGTCTTTGCTCAAAAGCCAGTCATATACATCTCTACGGTTCAGTGCTCATCTCTGTTTACAGCCAAAGAGCCAGCGCTGTATGTGTCTGCATTTTTGTGGACATGTGGCAGGTATGATTAATCACCGGAGCATGGAGAATGCTGTTACCTTTTCCACCGATGTAATGCTTCTGTGTGAATGTGTATTTTTAAAAAGCAACCCCCACAGATGACTTTTTTCAAGAAAAAAAGCATAAAAGTTTTTATTTATTGTATGCAATAATCAAGAGATGTTCCATGTTATTTATATATATAATATATACATTAATTTACAAGCCCAAAAAAAGTGAGGTGAGTAGTAATTTACAAAAAATGTCCCTTTCCAAAACACATGTGTATACATACAGTATTTATATACATACACATAAACATCAATATGAATGTTTTTTATTTACAAGCAGAAAAGGTGGAAGAGAACCAAACAAATGTGAAAGCCATCTTTGAGAAGATCAAGTATTTTTGTCGATGCAAGTCGAACAGTGAGAACTTCATTGTCGTTTTTGAGACAGGGAATGCTATCCTTGAGGTTTTAAGCACATGATTTCTGTATTTCCAGATGTGAACAGATTGCATTGCAATTTCCTTCGAGCAGGCAGTGTTGGGAACATTCACCTGATCATAATAATTATGCCAATGAACTCAGAACTGCAGTGGTGGAAGGGATCCTATAAACCATCAAGTCCAGCCCCCAGTAAAGGTCAAGGTCACTCTTGCTTGAAAGCCAGTCATATCTGACTCGGGTTCAGTGCTCGTCTCTGTTTATAGCCAAAGAGTCAGCACTGTCTGCATCTGCAGACATTTCCCTGGATATGAGTGCATGGGATGCTGTTACCTATCCCGCCAATGTGGTACCTGTTTATCTACTTGCAATTTCTTGAACTGCTAGGTTGGCAGGAGCTGTGACAGACGGAAGCTCACTCTCATGCAACACTCAGGTCTCGAACTGCTGACCTGCCGACCTTCCAGTCGCCAAGTTCAGCTTCTTAACCTCTGGCTACGCAACGAGTTGTTTAAACCACTGAGCTATCCGGCAGCTTGGATGATGGGAGATCAGACTATGAATTCTGTGTGTAATTAGCAACCCCCTTCCAACCCCAAAATTGGAATGAGAATTGGTTAAACATCCCAATTTTATATATACTGTATATGAGGAATTTGCATGCTCAGCTTTATGAACTCAAGAGCACTCAAAGATGAAGGCAGCTATTACTTGACTATGCCTGGATATCCAAACACAACATTTATTCTGCAATAGTCTTGCCTTGATTTCTGATGAGCTTTTACAGGAATCCAGATGTTATTTTCATAGATATTTTTATTCCCCCAACACCACTTTCCTGTAGAAAATCCACAGAGGAGCATGGTTGCTTAGTTTTTACCAAACTGCCAGTATCGGTCAGGCTTCCGTCTGATTAATTACACATGATGAAACGGAAGGCCCTTAAGGCAGTGATGGCGAACCTTATACAGACTGAGCGTCCAAACTCAACAGGCTGTCATCCCTGCTGCAGAGGGGCGGGGTGAACTCTGTGCTGGAGGGAGTAAAGAAACGCTTCCATTGGGGTGCTGGACAAAGAAACACTCCCATTGGGCTGCTGGACAAAGGGGCGGGGCGAACTCTGAGCTGGGGGGAAGAAAGAAGAGTTCTCTTTGGGCTGCTGGGGAAAGGGGCAGAGCAAACTCTGTGCTGGGATGACGGCGTGCCCGTCCACGGAGAGGGCATTGAGCGCCCCCCCCCCGGCACGCGGGCCATAGGTTCGCCACCACTGCCTTAAGGCGTTAACGAGGGACTGTTATTTCTCGGTTTTGTTTAAGCTACTGAGTGAAAAAGAGGATTTCCCTGCTCCGGTTTCGAAATGCACCGCCGGTAGGCACTGAGGCCGATCGACCGTCAGTATCAGATTCTTACCCCAGTAAGAATGAGTTTTTTTCACAGCAGCCACAAATCATGTGATGAAGGCCAAAACTCAACAGCAACGGTCTAAAATGTCTCAAGCGGTGAATCGCTGCATCTTGTTTGCAAGGCCAGTGATGGTGGCAAAAAGGATCTATTTTACGGCGGTGTTGCTAAGTCCGCTATGGAGAAAGCCAACCCATTCTTCAGTTTGTTACGCTGATTGTCAGTATCTCAAGAAAGGGTCTTTGAATGGTGGACAAAAACCCTTCTTGGCTTCCGGTCGCCTTTTTGGCAACATCTCACAAAACCAAATGTAGACAGGAAGTGCAGTAGTTTCCCCCTGGCGGTCTCACCCCGAAATCTCCGTCCCACCACGCTACAACTCACTGGAGCGCACGGCCGGCTCCAGTTTGTGGGACAGAGCGGTCAGGACCTTGTTAAACCGCTCGTAGCGCTCGCTCTGCCCGCTCTCAGCCCCTCGGCTGCCCCACAGGAGACGCAACTGGAACTCGGTGCTGAAAACTTCTAGCAGCTCCGGCTGAGGTTGGAAACCTGCGTTGGGGACCAAAAAACGGTTGGAAGGGCTGCCCAAAGAGACACACATTTGTTGGTCTTTTAAAACAAAATTCCTCCCCATAAAAATAAGCCTTCTGTATCCACGGGGATATATTCCCAGGCCTGCAGATACCTGAAACTGCAGATAACAGTGAACCCTGTATATTATACTGTAGACAGTGGCCTCTAGTGGCCAGCTGTAGTAACACACCTTAGAAATATGTATTCTATTATTTTAAGTGAATATTTTTAGGTAAAGGTTTCCCTTGCTCGAAAGCCAGTCGTATCCGACTCTAGGGGTCAGTGCTCATCTCTGTTTCTAAGCCGAAGAGCCAGCCCTGTCTGCTTCTGCAGACGTTTCTATGGTCATGTGGCAGGCATGACTAGACACATGGATGACTAGGCACAGGCATGACTAGGCACATGGAACGCTGTTACCTTCCCATCGAAGTGGTCCCTATTTATCCACTTGCAATTTCTTGCTTTCGAACTGCTAGGTTAGACCTGCATATACCTGAAACCGTGGATACTGAACGCACAGATGTAGGGGGACAACTTGTATTCCACTAGCTCCCTTCTGGTCAGAGTATCTTTATACTCAGAGGAGCTGCTGCAGGACTCGCTTATTCAAAAGCTCCCTAAATTTCAGAGTCTTACCTTGAAGTTTCACCTCCGCATTGGTTTGGTAAAGTCCCCCGTGATGCGCCACCGTCCGAGCCGCTTCCAGGTGGACCATGACAATCTCCACCCCGCTATCAACGTTTTCCCAGGGCTCCGGGTTCTCGGGAAGCGCTGTGTCTCGTTCCAGGAGTGTGATGAGAGGCAAAATGTGTGGGAAGGTTGTGTTCGACAAGGGAGGTCCTTCTGAAAGGAGGGGAAAGGAAAATAAAAGATCAAGGGTTTTGTAGATGAGGTGGAGTTGCTCTGTGAGGCATCTTTCCGAGCAAAAGATGTAATGAAAACTTTCAATAAAAAAAATCCTGAAATACACAATATCTATGTATTTTTGCAGCATGTTATCAGACTTGGCCACTAGAGGCCACTGTCTAAAATGTAAAATATAGGGTTTGCTGTTATCTACAGTTTCAGGTATCCATGCTAGGTTTTGAAATTTATCTCCTGTGGATACAGGAGGGCTACCTATATCTTAATACTTCCTGCTTAGTCCTGCATTTATTCCCTATATGCAAGAGGTGCCCAAACTATGGCCTGTGGGCCAGATCTGGCCCCCAACACCAAGTCATCCAGCCCACACCGCCCTTGCTGCTCCTGGAAGCGAAAGCAAAATATGCCCATAAGGTCGTGTTTTACTTCCGCTTCCAGGAGTGGCAAGAGTGGTGTGGGCCAGATGAATTGATGTCAGGGGCCGGATGCAGCCCATGGGCTGTAGTTTGGCCACCCCTGGTTTAAGCAGAAGAAATGGCACCCTAAAAAACTATCTCATCCTGTTGAAAACAGTTGCAAGGTGGGTTTTATTTCCGCTTCCAGTGGGAGGAACCATGTGACCGGCCCGCTGAACCACGTGACTGGCCCACTGAACTGCGTGACCGGCCTGCGGCCTGAAAAGTTTACACACCCCTGCTATATGCTTTAATTTTATTAATCTTATTCCCTATTGCTAAGGAAATCGAAGGCTATTATATGCACAGGCCAAAAACTTCAAAATTTAGCAGGGTGCTAAGAGTGATTCTAAACTAATTTTTTACTGTTCCAACACGGAATTGTCCTTGGATTCAAGACAATATTGTTATTTAGTTTGTAATCTTCATCTATGCCTCTTTCCCCTAACCAGAACGAATCCAAATCTCACGGCCACTACGGAGAAAGAAACGATAAAACAGTTGCTGTGAGATATCAAATGGGGATTCATTTGGAGTACATAACGAAGGCGGAATTACCGCTGCCTTCGTTGAGGCTCTTCAAGAAAGGCTTGAGCTTCTTCTCGTACAAAATGGCGCCTTCTGTGTGCCTCTGCCGCAGGACCATCCACGTCTGCTCCAACCTTGAGATCTGGAAGCACAAAAGGGCGCAAAGAAAAGAACATAAGGAAGGCGCAACAAAAAGGGCATTGCGTCCATGCCCTGTTACATTTATATCCCGCTGTTGAGTTCAAAATGAATAAAGCCAGTCGTATCTAACTCTAGGGTTCAATGCTCATCTCTGTTTACAGCCAAAGAGCCAGCACTGTCTGTGTCTATAGACATTCCCATGGACATGTGGCAGGCATAACTAGACACCATAGTGCATGGAACACTGTTACCTTCCCCACCGAAACAGTACCTATTTCTCTACTTGCAAATATCTTGCTTTTGAACTGCTAGGTTGGCCGGAGCTGAGGCATTTGACAGGAGCGCACTCCGTCGTGCAGCACTCGGGTCTCGAACTCCTGACTTGCCGACCTTCCATTTGTCAAGTTCAGCATCTTAACTACTGAGCCGACGTGGTCCCCGCTGGCAGGAATACCTGGGCCATTTCGAGCGCGTTCATCACGGCGGCGAAGCTGAACATGTTCCCCATGGTGCTCTTCAACTCCGCAGCCAACTGGATGGTCTTGTGGAGGAGTGAGGCCCGCTCTTCCATGCTGCCCGTGCAGCCCAGAATATCCACCGCGAACATGATGGTCATCGTGTGGAACCTGGGTGGGAAGGAGGGAATATATATATATATATATGCATCATCATCATCATCATCCACTTACTGTGGCTGACAGTGTTTACTATGAATATCGCTATGGTTTCATGATTTTCTGATGCCATCTGGTTTTGTTTCTTGTGTTTTACTGGTTATCACTGATTTCTAATACTGTATACAGATACACTAAGGCCTTTGACTGCGTCGACCACAACAAAATGTGGCAAGTAATTAAAGAAATGGGAAGACCGGAGCACCTTATATGCCTCATGAGAAATCTGTACATGAATCAAGAAGCAACAGTTAGGACAGAATACGGAATGACAGAGTGGTTTGGAATAGGAAAAGGAGTAAGACAAGGCTGCATTTTGTCACGCTGCTTATTCAACTTATACATAGAGCACATAATGCGCAACGCAGGGATGGAGGAATCGCAATTTGGGATCAA
The DNA here is from genome assembly GCA_030440675.1 of Furcifer pardalis. Taxonomy (NCBI): domain Eukaryota; kingdom Metazoa; phylum Chordata; class Lepidosauria; order Squamata; family Chamaeleonidae; genus Furcifer; species Furcifer pardalis. Next base: position 55,461,528 of record CP126898.1, on the reverse strand, counting down.
AATTGCTGGGAGAAATATCAACAATTTGAGATATGCAGATGATACCACCCTAATGGCAGAAAGTGAGGAGGACCTAAAGAAACTCCTGATTAGGTTGAAAGAAGAGAGTGAAAAAGCTGGCTTGAGACTCAATATCAAGAAAACCAATATCATGGCAACAGGCCCTCTCAGTCCCTGGAAAATAGATGGGGAAGAAGTAGAAGCAGTGACAGATTTTACTTTCTTGGGATCAAAACTCACTGCAGACGGTGATTGCAGCCATGAAATAAAAAGGTGACTGATTCTTGGGAGGCAAGCAATGAGAAACCTGGGGAGCATAATGAAAAGTAGAGACATCATATTGAAAACAAAAATTCGTATTGTCAAAGCAATGGTATTCCCCGTGGCAATGTATGGGTGTGAGAGCTGGACCATTAGGAAAGCTGAGCGCAGAAGAATAGACGCCTTTGAGATGTGGTGTTGGAGGAGAGTTTTGAGAGTCCCCTGGACAGCGAGGAGAACAAATAGGTGAATCTTAGAAGAAATCAACCCTGATTGCTCCTTAGAAGGTCAAATTGTAAAGATGATGCTAAGGTACTTTGGACATCAAATGAGAAGAGAGGATTCGCTTGAGAAGGCCTTGATGCTAGGAAAGGTGGAGGGCAAAAGAAGAAGGGGGCGGCCCAAGATGAGATGGTTAGATGGTATTGTAGAGACAATGGGCACAGAACTGAGCGAGTTGAGGAGGATGGTGGAGGACAGAAGTGCCTGGCGGACAATGGTCCATGGAGTCGCAGAGGGTCAGAATCGACTGTGCGACTGAACAACAAAAACATACAGATAGTAATAATAATAATTTAGTGTCAGAAACTATTCTGGGTGGAAAGGATTTTTGTGGAAGAAACTCCACTCAGGGAACGCCTAAATGAGGCTCCTTTCATGTCCCCAAGAGCTGGGATGGAGACGGGCGCTCAACCGGGTTGTGCAGTACCCGGGTCTCGAACTGGCGGCTTGCCAGCCTTCCAGCTAACAAGACAAGCTTCTTAACTACTGAGCCACCACAACCCCTACAGGAGTATTTATTTATTTATTCAATTTATATACAGACAGACAGACAGATATCTTTGTCTGTCTGTCTGTCTCTCAACCTTTCTAAGCCAGGGGCCGTGTCACACTCCCTGAGACAGCTTTGGGGGCCGGATGGCCATTTTGCCCTTCCTCCACCACATGGTACTGTGTGTAATGGAGCCACATGAAATGGCGCTGTGGGCCGCATCCGGGCTGCAGGTTGAGAATCCCTGATCTTACTCAAGGATCATCTCCCCCCCTCCCCCCCGCCTCCTCCTGGAAACAGAAGTGACCAGAAACCCAGTTTTGGCAGGCGCAAAACGACGGGGAAAGTGGAAAAGATCCTGTTTTAAAACAAGAATACAAGCCATAAGAAAAGGCTTCCAGGAGAGGAAATGAGTAATTATTTTATTCTGAATTCCCCCCCCCCTCCCCTTGAGTATCTGGAACCAGATAAAGAAATCCTGAGGGGGTGGAAGTACCATATGGGTTTCCTCTCCTCCCCATTGCTCTAGGGCTTTGCAAAACCTGGGAAGGCTGGCCCCCAAACCCCTCGACCCGTCACCTTTCCAACAGATCCATCCGGAGCTGATGTCCATGGGGCAGCGTGAGCAGCTCCATCCCGGAACTCACTCCCATAAGCCGCTGCGTCTCCTTGGTAACGCCCAGTATCCTGGCAACCTGCAACCAAAGAAGAAAGTGGGGTTTTAATCGGATGGAGAGATCCCCGTACAAGTTTGCAAGGGGGGGGGGAGAAATAAATTCAAATTTCTCATACACGCGCACATACAAATGCAACCTTCTCTCTCTGTCAGGTGCTGCAATTTGCTCTTATCAGGATAAAAACCACCCTGATCCAAAAATAATAACTAAAATAAAAATTGGAGCAGCCAAGGGAAATACGGCTCCCCTCCGGCCTATATAGCAGGGATTCTCAACCTGTGGCCCAGGGGCCAGATGTGGTCTGAGGCACCATTTCACGTAGCGCCCCCTCCCCTCACTGCCTCCGCCACACCCGGAAGTGCCATGTGGTGGAGGAAAGGCAAAATGGCTGTCCGGCCCCCAAAGCTGTCTGAGGGAGCGTGACCCGGCCCCTGAGAACTGCGGCTGTATAGGGTCCCTCTCATCTTATGATTTTCCCAGTTATCTGCACTGAGCTCACACCTCCTTTACGGCCCTCCAGATGTGCACTGACAGATGATGCAGCTGCAAACATCTGGAAATACCAGGGGGTAGTGCTCTTTTAAAGTTTGGAGTAAAAATCAGAGCGGCTGAGGTGGGCCCGCCGGCAAAATCACCGCCATGCTAGCTTGTCCCATCCAAAACTTGTCCCCCAATTCCCATTTCTCCTCTTCCCCACCCCACATACCAGGCAATCCACCCGCGTGATGTGTTTGGCGAGCGTTTTAGCATCGGCTTCGGCAAGCAACTCCTTGACTTTCTTCAGAACCGCCATCTCCAAAGGCTTGTTTTCCAGAGGGATGAGCGGCGAGCGGAAGACGGCCGGGTTGAAGGAGGATGTGGTCTCCACCACGGGCACGGCGAAGTCCGTTAAGTCCTGGCCGGGCCTTTTCGTGGGCCCGCCCTCGGCCTTCCCACCGTTGGGTCCGATCCCCCGCTGGTTCTCGTCCCCCTTCAACCTCTCGACGTAACTCTTGGCCGGCGTGGGCTTCCCGTCCCCGTTTGGCCGGTCCCACTGGACCGGAGACGGCGGGTGCAGCTGGCAGTAATGCCCCGTGTCCGGGTCGCTGTAGCTGCCGCTGGAAGGGGACGGAGAGGCCCGGGAATATCCATGGGAAGGGGTCGAGTGGGTGCTGTTGGAGGAGAGGTCTGCCCGTCCACCATTTCCTTGGCACAGCTGCGGCTCGCTGGACCGCCGGATGACCGGGGAGCCAGGGGCCACGCCGTTGGCGGCTTGGTCCATGTGGGGCTTTAGCCGAGAAACTGCAAAAGGGAAACATCTTGTTACAATCAAGCACGTCACAACATATAAGGATCCTCTAAGTCAGGGGTGCTCAGACTACGGCCTGTGGGCCGGATACGGCCCCTAATGCCAATTCATCTAACCCATGCCACCTTCATTGCTCCTGGAAGAGGAAGTAAAATGCGCCCAACATCCAGCCCACGAGCCATAATTTGGGCACCCCTGGTTTAAGCAGAGAAAATGGCAGCTCCGAATCTATCTCATTCTATTGAAAAACAGATGCGGGGGAACCACATGACCGCTGAACCACATGAGCAGCCCACGGCCTGAAAAGTTTATGCACCCCTGTTCTACGTCCTCTGGACTGGACATCCGACTGTTTCTTAACCTTTGCCCAAAGGAGACCTGTGTTGTTTTAGCATGATTCAATTGCCTAGGGCACACTAGCTCGAAAGCCAGTCGTATCCAATTCTAGGGTTCGGTGCTCATCTCTGTTTACAGCCAAAGAGCCTGTGTCTGCAGACATTTCCATGGACATGTGGCAGGCATGACTAAACACCAGAGTACATGGAACACTCTTTACCTTTCCCACCAAAGTAGTATGTATTTATCTACTTCCAATTTTTTGCTTTCGAACTGCTAGGTTGGCAGGAGCTGGGGCAGAGTGAGACAGGAGCTCATTTCGTCATGCAGCACTCAGGGCTTGAACTGCCGAACCTGCTGACCTTCCAGTCGTCTAGTTCAGCGTCTTCACCACTAAGCCACTGCAGTCCTCTTTAAATACGTATTTTAAATGTGGAGTTGATCCAGGCTTACCGGTGGTGTAAGCTGGGGCCACGTAGGTTTCCGAGATGGGGGTCATGGAGACGTGGAGGTCTTGGATCTGATCTACACTGACTGTGCAGTTCCGGATGATGTCACCGTGATGTGGCAGAGACACACTGGCCGGGGGGGGGGGAGGAGGAGAAAGTGTTGGATGAATTAATTCTTAAAAAAAGATCGAATGAGCACAAGCGCCATGGATTAAGTGGTGTATTAAGAAGGGTGAGATGATAAACCACTTCCTAGAGCAGCAAAACTCTGGAAAGAGACGGGAGCTCATTCCGTTGTGCAGCATTCAGGTCTCAAACTGCTAACCTGCCGACCTTCCAGTCATCAAGTTCAGCGTCTTAACTGTCTTGACAGGCGATATAAAAACGTGATAGATAGACAGACAGACAGACAGACAGACAGACAGACAGACAGACAGACAGATAGATAGATAGATAGATAGATAGATAGATAGATAGATAGATAGAAAGAAAGATGTATGATAGGAAGATCATATAGAACAGAATAGAGCAGGGATGTCCAAACTATGGCCTGTGGGCCAGATCTGGTCTGCAGTGCCAATTAATCTATTTTACTTCCACTTCTGGGTGGGAGGAACCATGTGACTAGTGTGCTCAACCACATGACCAGCCCACAGCCCAAAAAGTTTGGACACTCCTGGACTAGAGTATGTGGGATCGGATCAGATAGGATAGATCGATCAATTTAACAACATGTTAGGTATAGACATCCTATCTTCTACCTGTTCAGACGGAACCTCATATATCCCTTTCAAGTCCTTGAGTTCTATCCCTAATAGGGGATGAATTAATTTTACAAAGTTACTTCCCAAACTTGGGAGCTTTACCTGGTGGGACATCCTTCGCCCCGGATGATCTTGTCAGCCGTCAGCCCATCGGTCATGGTGATGCTCCTGCGTTTGATGTGGGTCCCTTTCTGGTTACTGGGGGCCTGGGCGGTGCTGGGTTTCCCGTTGGCCAGCCCGTAGCTGGCCTCCAGATACCGCAGGGGGAAGGTCCGGTTGATGGGGCAGTAGAAGACGGCCCCGCTCTGCTCCGAGACCGGCTTTCGGTTGCCCACGTAGAAGCGGACCAGAGCCGGGACGTTGTCGAAGCTGTCCTGCTCGAAGAGGAACTGGACATGGGTCCGGCCATCGCTGGACTTCACCAGCACCTTGTTGATCTTGAAATGGAGGGGTTCGTTTCGCCAGCGGCAGGTGAGGACGTAATCGCCCAAGCTGGTGAGTGAGTCGCGGATCAAGAAATCCCCGTTCCTTTGGACTAAGCTCTCGGAGACCTGGAAAAACCATACAGGGTGGGGGAGATATGGTTTTTTAAAAAGTTAAGATCTGCCTTGCTCAAAACCCAGTCATATCTAACTCTAAGGTTTGGTGCTCATCTCTGCTTATAGCCAAAGAGCTGTGTCTGTGCCTGCAGACATTTCCGTGGACATGCGGCAGGCATGACTAAACACCAGAGTGTGCAGAATGCTGTTTACCTTCCCACCAAAGCGGTACCTTTCTATCTACTTACAATGTTTTGCTTTCGAACTGCTAGGTTGGCAGGAGCTGGGACAGAGACGGGAGCTCATTCCATCATGCAGCACTCGGGTCTCAGACTGCTGACCTTCTGACCTTCCAGTCTTCAGTTCAGCGTCTTGACCGCTAAGCCACTGCACTCCCTGGTTTTTTTTAAAGGTCTGGTTTAAAAAGTCTGCATCGGCCAAGTTTATCTCATGGCGGCGTCTCACCTCTCGGGGAATCCGGCCATGGTACCAGGCATGGCTTCGAAGGTCTCGGCTGCTGAGTTTGAGTTCCTCTTCCAGCTCTTTGTGAAGTTTCTCTGGGGATGAATCAAGGATGTATTTCTCCTTGGAGAACTGCAAAAGTGTGAGAGAGAAAGGTTGAAATTATGGCATTCAGGTGCCTTGGGCTTTGGGAGAGCCGAGTTCGGATCCTGACTCAGCCGTGAAGCTCGCCGGCTGATCTTGAGCCAGCCCCAAGGTTTTCAGCCTAAGCGGTCTCACAAAGGGTTTTTGAGGTTGATAAACAGGGCAGCAGCCTCGCCTTGAAGGATAAGGAAGGATAAATTCAGACAGCAGAATAAAACATGAACAGCAGAGAAAAAGAGACATCCCCCCCCCCAATAATATAACCTCCTTTCCTTGCATGTCTCCGAGATCTTCTTCAGTGCTTAAAAAAACCCAGATCAGCTTTTATCAAATTGCAAAAATCCCTGCATGGTGAATTGGGACTTCCAGATACAGTGGAACCTCGGTTAACAAACAACTCGGTTAACATAAAAATCACATGATGAAAGGAAATCCATAGATAATAGCGGCTCTGTGTATGGATCTTGCGTCCCATCTCCCGGAGCAGATTAATTGGTTTTCAGTGCATTTCTATGGGAACCCATGTTTCGGTTAATGTAGTTTGGGTTTTGATGCATTCCTATGGGAAATTGCATTCAATGCATTCCTATGGGAAATTGCATTCAATGCATTCCTATGGGAAATTGCATTCAATGCATTCCTATGGGAAATTGCATTCAATGCATTCCTATGGGAAATTCAGTTAAAGTAATTTTTGCTGTAAGAAATGTTCCAGAGAATGCATTAATTACATTAACCTTGGTTCCACTGTATTTAACTTGCCATTTTCCCTTCCCTCCCTCCCTCCCTTCTTTCTTTGCAGGTTTGTTCCTTCCTTCCTTCTTTCTTTCCTTTCTTTTCTTCCTTCTTTTCTTGCTTCCTTCCTCCTTTTTCTTCCATCCATCCATCCATCCTTCCTTCTTTTCCTCTTCCTTCCTCCTTTTTCTTCCATCCATCCATCCATCCATCCTTCCTTCCTTCCTTCTTTTCTTCCTTCCTATTCTTTCTTATATTCTGTCTGTCCGTCTGTCTTTTAGTCTTTCCTTCCTTTTTAAAAAAACAAAGCGGTGGCAAAGAACAGAACGGGACTGTACTGGCGCATTTTATTTACGACCTCCCTTCTGATGCCTTTCCAGGCTGGCTGGAATCTCTCACTCATAAAGCAGGGAAAGATGCATTAAAAGAAAGAAGCCACACCGAAGGCCTGGGAAACCTGGCGAAGGAAAGGTGGTGACCGGGGGATGACGAACAGCCTAACAAGGCCTCCGGCAGACGGACGCGGCGCTTCCCAGCCACGGCGCACCTGCTCAAAAGTGCCATGCCTCTGCCTGCCTGCCCGCTGTTCACACGTGGCCGTGAGCATCATCACTTCCCGGGAGCAGAGCCAAGGGTAACCAGACCTGTCAGCTAACATGAGCCGAGAAGTGGTTTTGGCTCAGGGAGACCTGTCAGCAGGGAAAGCTCACGGATCAGCTTGCTCCGGGGGCTTACGCACCTTGGCAGTTACACATGAATGCGCTGTAAGAAAAGCCGAAGCCTTGAACCCACCCTCTCTCTGTCTTTCATCATCTGTGCCATTCATCCAGTCATGCTTACATCTTGACTTAAACCATTATGCTGTGCATTGCAATTTTAGATAATTTCTCTCCCCCTGGGCGCTTGTCCATTATCATGCTTTACAAGGCTGTTTTAAATGCAATTTGTACTGCATGATCTCCTTCTTTCTCCTGCTTTACTTCTTTTCGCATAAAGCACCGTCGTGAAATGACTCTCTTTTTTTCCTTCTGTAGCTCCTGCATGGAGTGAAGGTTACACCCTTCAGGGACATGGATGCTCCCTGCTGTCGCTCTGCACTGCAGCGACTGAAGAAATGTTCCCTGACATCATCGGGGGTATTTCGGTCCGTTGGAAAAGCCTCAGTGGGCGAGAGAACGGAGCGATGCAAACTTGGCTAAGCTGGGTTTTATTTTTGATGTGGTGGTGGTGTTTGACAGAAGGCAAAGAGCTAAGATGGGTTACAACAGCGGTGCCCAAACTTTCTGGGCCATGGGCTGGTCACGTGGTTCGGGGTCGCTCATTATGGCCCAAAGGCCGGATCTGTCTCCTGATGCCAATTCATCCAGCTATCGTCGCTCCCAGAAGTGGAAGTAAAACACGCCCATCCAATTCATCCAGCCCACGAAGCCCTCGTCGCTCCCAGAAGCGGAAGTACAACACGCCCATCCAGGCGCCTTTTATTTCCACTTCTGGGAGCGACGAGGGTTTCGTGGGCTGGATGAATTGGCACCAGGGGATGGACCTGGCCCATGGGCCGTAATCTGGGCACCCCTGGTTTACAAGGAGGTGAAGCAAACCATCATCTTTCCCCACTTAACCAAGTTGTTTCCCAGACACACCCATCTATGCTCAATTTTTTTCCCACTCTTCTGCCCTGAATGACACCTGATCTCATTCGATTCTATAAACTGAGAGAAGTTATTTTACTCAGGATGTGGTGAGGGTTTATGGGGCTGCGGTGCCTTAGTGGTTAAGACACTGAATTTGATGACCTGAAGGGCAGCAGTTCGAAACCCGAATACTGCACGGCGGAGTGAGCTCCCAGTTCCTGCCAACCTAGGAGTTCGAAATCAAAAAAATTACAAGTAGATAAACAGGTACCGCCTCGATGTGAAACATAACAGCGTTCCAATCACTCCAGTGTCTAGTCGTGCCTGCCACATGTCCATGGAAATGTCTGTGGACGCAGACAGCGCTGTCTCTTTGGCTATAAACAGAGACGAGCACCGAACCCTAGAGTCAGATATGACTGGCTTTCGAGCAAGGGCGACCTTGACCTTGACCAAAGCCATAGCGTGGATGTCGGAGCTGGAACAATGAGCTGGTTACGGTGTTCCCATTTTATGGTGCCCTCCAACAAACCCCCATCTCTAAGCTTGAAACCCTGGCGACAGATTGCCCGGCGAGGCAGAAATCGCTCCCACAAAGAGTTAACCCCGCTGTGTGTCAAAACTGCTGGTGCAATGAATAATTATGACAGATTGGAACCGGGAGAGCTCCGGGCGCAAAGATGATTTCAAATCCCGTGCACCTGAGCCTTAAACATACAAACCCACCCTCTCCATTTCGTATCCTCCCCCCTTTTCTTCTTTCCTTTGCAGGGAGGAGAAAAGGGCTCTCTGATGTAACGTCTCCCCAGTGCGCGGCTTTGCAAGGGCGCAAGGAGGAGAAGCTAAAATGTTGTGACTTGGTGCTCAGCAATGCGCTTTGCCTCTAAATAATCTCGGGCTCAATCTCTGGCCGCAAAGGTGGACTGGCACCTTTCCAAGCAAAAGCTCATCTCCGTTTCCAGCCAAATAGCCAACACCGTCTGCAGACATTTCCATGGCCGTGTGCATGACTAGACACCGGAGCACACAGAACGCTGCTGCTGCTTTCCCTGCCAAAGTGGTACCTATTTATCCACTTGAATTTTTTTTTTTGCTTTAGGGTTCAATGCTCATCTCTGTTTATAGCCAAAGAGCCAGCGTTGGCTGCATCTTGCAGACATTTCCGTGGACATGTGGCAGGCATGACTGAACACTGGAGCACACTGGACGCTGTCACCTTTCCCACTGAAGTGGTACCTATTTATCTACTTGCAATTATTTTTGCTTTTAAAGTACTCAGTTGGCAGCAGCTGGGACAGACAACAGGAGTGCATTCTGACTCATAGCACTCGGATCTTGAACTGCTGGACCACTGGTCACCAAGCTCGGGGTCTTAACCTCTGTTGTGGATAATGAGACCTGTAAATCAACACATCTGGAAAGTGCCGGACTAGAATGATTGGCGTAAGGCTTTTCTTACATGTAGGTAGTAGAGAAAACATAAAAGCATCCTAAGGATGGACTCTTGCTTTGTTGAATTTAAGGCATTACGGGTTTTATTTTAATGGGATTCCCTTGCAAGTTTGAGACCAGGATAACGCCTGTGTAAGTTTAAAACTGGGATAATGAAAGCGTGATCTTTTCAAGGCCATCCATCTGCCTCATTTATAAAGGGAGTGCATTCACGTCTTGCAAATTGTCCTGGCCAGCTTACAAAGGCAGAGCCCGGTCCCTTGTTAAGAAGACTCAATAAAAACCAATTCCGAGGTCATATTCACTAAAAGCCATGATGGAGAAACCGAGGGTAATTTCAGCTGGCGGCTAATCTTAAAAGCCCAAAGTCTTAAATTAAAGTAAATGAGCATCAACCGGTCTGTCTCCGAAGTCTGCCAGGAAAAAGGAGAAGGTTTTGGGTTTTTCCCCCCAGCTCTGCTTTCTCCAAAATTTCTTTGGCTGACTTTCGTGAGGTTTGTAGTCATATAGACATTTCCATGGACATGTGGCAGGCATGACTAGATACCGAAGTGCACTGAACGCTGTTTACCTTTCCCACCCAAGTGGTACCTATTTATCTACTTGCAATTTCGCTCTGTCGTGCAGCACTGGCGTCTCGACCTGCTGACCTGCCGACCTTCCAGCCATCAAGTCCAGCGTCTTCACCACTAAGCCACTGCAGTCTTGCGCTGTTTGCAAAGCAAGCTCTAAATTTTTAAAGGGACAGGGAGGGTTTCAGATGGATACGATTGCTCAGGTTTAGCACCAGGCACCTGTTTAAAAAAAAATTACATTTCAATCCCGAAACATTTGCAAAGCTAGACTTAAACTGCCCAAGACTCTAGTTCAGTTGTTCTCAACCTGCGGCCCATGGGCCAGATATGGCTCACAGCACCATTTCATGTGGCCCACCACTGCCTACACCACACCAGGAAGTTCCATGTGGTGTAGGAAGGGCAAAATGGTCATCTGTCCCCCAAAGTTGTCTGAGGGAGCGTGACCCGGCCCCCGGTTTTAAAAGGTTGAGAACTCCTACTCTAGTTTGTTCATGGCTGGGGGAGGCACATGAATCCCCCTTTCACAGGACTGTTCTTGAACCCTAATTAAAAATGAATGGTCTAACCGCAGGTCCGGCATCTTTTCTGTCCTCCCAAGGGGTCCCGGATTCAAACAGACCTGCCATTACTATGGCAACCCATCCTCTCTGACTTCCCCCCAAGGCCAAAGCCTCTCCAGAGCAAACATAGCCAGGGAAAAAATAGCAAAGAAAAGGAGCTACAGTACTTTGCGTGCATGTACGGGCTTTGGGGCAGAGAACTGGGCACAGCAAAGTAATGACCATCATCATCATCAAGTCTACCTCGATGGCACAGCGTGGAATCGAACTCCCAAACTCTAAACCACCGAGCTTTCCAGCAGCTCTTGGTAGTTTTAAGAGCCAGCGCTGTCTGTGTCTGCAGACGTTTCCATGGTCATGCGGCAGGCAAGAGTAAACACCGGAATTCTCTCACCTTGCATGGAATTCTCTTACCTTTCCTGCCAGTGGTCCCTGTTTATCTCCTTGCAATGTCTTGCTTTTGAACTGCTAGGTTGGCAGGAGCTGGGACAGAGACAGAAGCTCACTCCATCATGCAGCACTCAGGTCTTGAACCGCTCACCTGCTGACCTTCCAGTCAAGTTAGTCTTAACCACTAAGCTGTTGCAGTCCCTCTGGCCTTGCTGTTAAGGGGTGGTTAAAAGGATTGATCCCACCTGCCCTTCATTGACTCTCACCAATAGGTTAGGGGGGAAAGAACCAGAAGCCGTGTTAGATTTGCCAGCCAGTGTAGGCGATATTGGCCTGGACAGGACTCTGTTTTGACTCCACACAGCCTGACACAAAAGACCACAGACTGCCTTCATTTTGCAGCTTGAAACTGGATTCCCACTATGGGATCAGTTCCAGACTGGGACCAGAGATGCTATCCCAGGGATTCTCAACCTACGGCCCGATGCATGGGCCAGATGTGTGGGCCAGATGTGTGGGCCAGATGTGGCCCATAGCACCATTTCATGTGGGGGTCCTACTGCCTCTATCACACCAGGAAGTGTTATGTGGTGGAGGGAGGGCAAAATGGCCGTCCAACCCCCAAAGCTGTCTGAGGGAGCGTGACCCGGGCCTGGCTTAAAAAGATTGAGAACTCCTGGGCTATACTGAGGGCAGCATGCTGGTTTATGGGGTAGCAGGATGGCACATATAGGTCAGGTGCTCTGGAAGAAAGGTTCATACTGCCCCCCCCCCACATCTCTGCTGCCTGAGGCATGCAGGCAAATGAGCAGCAATTGAAGTAACCATTGACCCAAACACGCAAAAGAAGTCTGACACTTCATTCTGCATCTGCAAATGTCTATCTAAAGCTGTCTCTTTGGGGTTTTCTTCCCCTGCTGACAACTATTGCCCAGTGGTTAAAATATGGGCATTCCCAAAAAGTCCCAGTTTTGTACCAGGCGTGGTGTGTTACCCTGTATAGACCCACTTTCCCACGCCACCTCGTTCCCTCTCTTCTAAGAAACGCCAGCTCAGATTAAAAGGGATCAAACGGCTACGCAAGATTTACGTGCATGCAAAATGGGTGCCCTTAAAAAAAAAACATACTGTATTACGGACGAAGGTTGCGGCTGCTTGTCAAAGAGTTCAGATGCTTTCAAGTCAGCAGGTTTGTTTAAACTAAAGTTTTGGATCGACCCCCAGGCCAAATCCAACTCAGCAACACCCAAATCTTAGTTGCTTAAATAGTGACAAAGAATAAGTGTCTGGTTTCTCAGAATCCAGGATGGAGAAACCAAGACTCTGCCTGGCAGCATCCTGACCGCCTTTTAAAAACAGCCTGAAACGTTGCAAGGATCTGGAAGGGATGGAATTGCCGTTCTCGATCCCGGTCATATAAGGGTCACAACGGAAAAAGCCACAATCAAGTAGATGGAGGAGGATGACAGATGGTGGCCTGTTCAGAAATGCAAGGGAACGTGAGCCGACCTGCATTTGCAGGGGCTTTCACACCTGCCCAGGGTCACCCACCCAGATGGGTGTGTGGGTGTGAGCGTGTGCCTCCTGAATGTACTGTATACATCGCTCTCCATCCATCCATCACATTCCCATTGCTGCATCCTTTTGCCAGCCTGCCATTGGCTGGCAATGATGTCATTGCTTCAAGGGCCGGGTGCGCTGCCATTGGTGGGGGGGGGGGGAAGGGGGAGAAGGCGCGGAAAGGTGCCACCCATCCAAGGCAGAGTTGGGCCACCTGTCCATCAAAGGTGGAGGGCTCAGCAAACAGGTGGAGGTCGCAGTGGGTGAGGAGGGGGTCAGTTTTAAAGCTTTTTGCAAGGAGGGGGCGTGCCTTTAAAAGCCCACCCAGGGGGTCTAAGCACAAGCACACCTGCCAATCGGATGCACCTTCACCACACCTTTCATTAGCAATGGATGGATGGGGGAGGAAAACCTCAAGGCTTCAAAGACATTAAACGGAGTGAAAGAGACCAAGATCTATCTATCTATCTATCTATCTATCTATCTATCTATCTATCTATCTATCTATCTATCTATCTATCTATCTATCTATCTATCTATCTGTCTATCTGTCTGTCTGTCTGTCTGTCTGTCTGTCTGTCTAATTATCTATCCCTTTCTTAGTTCCTTCCTACCTACCTACCTATTCTTCCTTCTTTCCTATTTCCTTCCTTCTTTTTTCTTTCTTTACTTTATTTCTTCTTCCCTTCCTTTCCTTCCTTCCTTCCATCACCTACCCATCCACCCTTTCTTTCTTTCCTTCCTTTCTGCATGCTCAAAGCACTGCTTTTGAGATCAAGCAAAGTCATGCTAATTTTTTTTTAAAAAAAACTCTTTCAAAGAGCTGATTTTTAAAAAGTCTCCTTATGACAAGTACAGTACTGTATAAGGACAGCTTTGTGGGATTATACAGGGAAAGCTGTTCTACCCGGCAATCTGTTTCCCCCCCTGACATGGCCAGCCAGTCAGCAGGGATGCTTCTGATAAGAGGGCAAAAAGCCACTGCCACCTTCTATCGCTAGACTCACCCCCTGGCTGCTTCCCCTTAGTGGTAGACTGCTCCTGAGGCTGGAGGTTTTCATTTAAAAACCACCCCTAACTGTTGTTAACCTGACCTCTTGCATGGCATTTTTTCCCCTTTGGAAAAGTTGGGAGGTTAAGGTTCTAGTCATCACTGCAACAGATTGAGGGGAGCTTAGGAAAGTAACTTTAACAAAGCAGCAAACATCCATTCTGAGGTTAGGCAAGATGAGAGAAGGAAAACCCTTTGAACTTGGACAAATTGGGGACAAACTGCATCACTATCAGTGGTATTTAAAGGAAGGCCATAAATGGAAACACAAAATCTTGGCCTTTTGGAATGGTTTTTTTTAACACACACCCTGCATTAAAGAATAACATTGCACTCAAATGAAATGCATTTTAAACATTGCAAAGGAAGGAAGGAAGGCCCTGCCATGTTTAAAATACATTTGGAGGGTGGATTTCGTAAGGGAGGGAACCGTACAAAATGTGACCAGTTTCCTCCTAAGAAAGGGGAGCACTTGGTACCCAATACTGGGGGCGGTGGCGGGAGGAGGCATCATTTATAGAGAAATAGGCTCAGCTTTCCCTAAACTAAGACTAGCATTCGTTGGGGATGGAGGGATTTTGAAGCAAAGGTCAGGTGGACCTAAAATGTGGAAATCCCGACTGGGGGATTCGTGGGACTTCCGGCCTCTGATTTACCTGGTTGCAGATCAAGAAAAAGAGGAGGCATTTGTGGGTTTGATTTGGAGCCACTTCTGCTTCTCCCCCCATTGTGGACCCCCAGCAGGTCTAGCCTTAGGATAAACCCCCCAAGTTCAGAGTTTGAATGGGAGAAAGGAGTCTCTGCTCCGATAATTATTCGCCTCTCTTTCACCCCCTAAAGCTTGGATCGGAGACCAAGGAAGGCGATCCCTCTTTCCCAAAGCCTCAACTGACCCTAAGCAAATCAGATCTGAACCCCTCCCTCACGGAAGCCTTGTTGGGCTCAAAGGGGGTCCCCACATTCCCACTTCAAAGGGGAGTTTGAAGGAGTGTCTGAATTCCCATCACCACCATCTGCGTCTCAGACAGAAGCTCTAGACTTGGAATTTGGGGTGGGGAAGGGGGGGGAATGACAACTCAGGGCAAGAAAGGAATGAACGCAGGGGGGGGGGAGAAAGGGGGGACCCTCACTAGGTGTGGCCCAATAAAGGGAACTCTTGAAGCAAGAGCTACAATAGGAAAGATTGGATATAATAAAATAGAATAGAGATTGGAAAGAATAGATAGAACAGACTAGAGAAGAAATGGAATAGAATAGAGAGATAGAATAGAACAGAATAAATAGAAATCAGATTGAATAGAATAAAATTGAGAGAGAGAGAAATTGGGTAGAATAGAATAGAGTATGTATATCAGATAGACTAGGAAATAATAGAATACAGAGATCGGATATAGAATAGGGAGAGACTGGATTGGATAGAGAGAGAGAATAGAATGGAGATTGGATAGATATAGGAGAGTGGATAGAATAGAATTCGGATAGCATAGAATGAAATAGAAAAAGCAAGAGATTGGGTAGAATAGAATGGAATACATGTATCAGATAGAATAGAAAATAACAGAATACAGAGATTGGATACAGGTTGAATAGCATTAGAATAGAATAGAATAGAATAGAATATATAGGGAAGGTTTTATTCCCACCCACCCCCATAATTCATACAAGCAATCCTTGGCAGGCAGACTTCCTGTAATGCACAAAGAAAAACCTGAATTGGGGGGGTCACCCTCTCCATGGGCACCCCAATTCTGAACCCCCTGCCTCCCCCCCTCGAGTGATCAGACTGGGACACTGGGTGCCCTGGCTCTTCCTGGGGGCATCATCTTCAAAGTCTCGAAAAGCAATCGGAGGGGGGGAGTTCCCCCCAAAAAAACCTTTGCACATCCCAACGCCCAGGAAAGAAAGAAAGAAAGAAAGAAAGAAAGAAAGAAAGAAAGAAAGAAAGAAAGAAAGAAAGAAAGAAAGAAAGAAAGAAAGAAAGAAAGAAAGAAAGAAAGAAAGAAAGAAAGAACCCATGGGAGGGGGAAGATCTTGTTTTGGGGAGGGGGTGTCCTTTAAACACACACGCCTTCAGCCTCCTCCTCCTCCTCCTCCTCCGCTCACCTGCACCTGCATGAAGGAGCCCCGGTAGAAGCAGCAGGCGGCGGCCGAGAGGGCGCTCCACAAGCTACAGCGGTCGGTCATGGTCGGGTCCTGCCCGGCGCGGCGCTGAGCCGGAGCCGCCGCCGCTGTTTCTGGTGCTGATGCTGCATCCAGCATTACATCATCCTCGGGCGGGGGCGGGGCGGGGGGCGAGGGGCGGAGCCACGCGGAGGGGCGGGGGGGAGAGGGAGGAAAGGGGGAGACCCAAGGTACCCTGGAGAGAAGGGGGGGGGCTTTGTCGTGGGGGGTCCCCTCAGCACTCCATCATCCTTCTCCCCTTCCTGATCTTTGCTGTGTCCCTGCTGGGAAGGGTCAAAAACGGAACTGGGAACATGTCATAATCAGGGGTTTGCACTAGTCTAGAAGGTAAAGGTCACCCTTGCTCGAAAGCCAGTCGTATCTGACTCTAGGGTTTAGTGCTCATCTCCATTTATAGTCAAAGAGCTATCTGTGTTTCCATGGACATTTGGCAGGCATGACTAAACGGGGGGGGGGGGGGAGGAATGCTGTTTGTCTTCCCACCAAAGTGGCCCCTATTTATCTACTTGCAACATCTTGCTTTCGAACTGCTAGGTTGGCAGGAGCTGGGACAGAAACGGAAGCTCACTCCGTCATGCAGCGCTCAGGTCTTGTACTGCTCACCTGCCGACCTTCCAGTCATCAAGTTCAGCATCTTAACCACTAAGCCGCTGCAGTCCCTGGGGTTTGCACTACAACACAGTGATGGCGAACCTTGGTCATCCAGCTGTTCTTGGACTTCAATTCCCAGAAGCCCTGATCAGCAGGAGTACTGTTTAATGGGATACCAAAAAAAAAAAAAAAATCAGAGTGGACCATAACATATTCCACCTACAATCAACCCAAGTTGCGATTTGCCTGTTAGTTTTTATGGTCGGTTGA
The DNA here is from genome assembly GCA_030440675.1 of Furcifer pardalis. Lineage (NCBI taxonomy): Eukaryota > Metazoa > Chordata > Lepidosauria > Squamata > Chamaeleonidae > Furcifer > Furcifer pardalis. Next base: position 55,444,837 of record CP126898.1, on the reverse strand, counting down.
CTTTCAGATTTTGGGACAATTTTCATGGGCAACACAAGAGGCACGAAGCAAAGAATGGCGCCCATTTATACCTTCTTAAGTTTGGCAGTTTTGAAATAAATCAAAACCACGGGACCAACAGACAAAATTACAAACCAAAGCTCTGTCTTATCTTGGGCCCGGTTCCAGTCACCAAACAGGGTATGTTTGAGTTTCAGCCCTCAAAATTACCACCGCTACCTGTGTATTGAAGTCTGGGGTGACCGGAGGAATCGTAACGGATTTCATGGGCTGTTGGTGGTTTGACACTATAAACGCCCGCATGTGCTTAGACAAGCTTGGCTTCCTCTTGGAGATAAGCAGATGTTGCTATAACAGAAGTGATCATCTTCTGCCTGGCTTTTGGAAGAAGGAGAGAGAAATATATGGATTTTTTTGCCACCAGCTTGCAGTGAAGTACGTACTGTAGTGCAATTTAGCACATGTACAGCAATAGGGCCAATGGTCTAAACTAGTGTTGTGATAGAACTGAAAATCCTACATACGATCTTCAGGGATCGGATGCCTCAAATCAACAATGCTGGGGTCTGTCACCCAAGTTCTGGTCACAGTTATAAGGCCAGCTTTAGACATTCCTGTTTAATCAACTTTTGCTTTAGAACCATGAGGTCTAGAATGTTTATTTCCAGATAAACTGAAGCTTCCCCCATCATCCTATCTGAAATCTTGGAAGCTTTGATTTCCCAGACCTGATTGAATTCCTTTCTGGTGCCAAGGGGGAACCCCAAAAGGAGCTTTCCATGGTCCTGAAGTCTATCCTTCAAGTTTGCCCTTGCTTGAAAGCGAATCGTATCCAACTCTAGGGTTCAGTGCTCATTTCTCTTTATAGCCTGAACACTGTCTGCCTCTGCAAATGTTTCTGCAATTATGTGGCAGGCATAACTAGACACCAGAGTGCACGGAACACTGTTTACCTTCCCACCAGAGTGGTCCGTATTTATCTACTTGCAATTTCTTGCTTTCGAACTGCTAGGTCGGCAGGAGCTGGGACAGAAACAGGAGCTCGCTCCATCATGCAGTACCCAGGATCCGAACTCTGACCTTCCAGTCAGCAAGTTCAGAATCTTAACCACTTGAGCCACTCCACACCCAATAAGCTCAGCACCTCAAAAAGGTCCTTTGAAATCCTGGCTCCTGCCAGCTTGTGTCTGCAACACTGGCTTAAATAGATCTCTACATCATTCAAAGATTTGGGTCACTTTTTGTGTGGACCAAAGCTGACAAGCGTCCACCTCAGACAACAAATGCAAAGGTTGGAGAAGTTACTTTTTTCAGACGTCTACAATAAATCGGGAGTTCAGTGTGGGGGGTAACCTCCTTCTTCAAAAATGATGTTTGCCTGCTCTGATAAAGTGCTGAACTTTTGTAGTGGCTTTATAATGAACAATGATATTTCTGCCATGGTTGATATTTGATTATGGTTTTCCCTCCAGTGAAATTAATTAAAACAAGTTTCAAAACTACCCCCCAGAAAGGACACTACAAATAAAACTAGGATATGAGCTCTTTCTTTAAGGAACACTGGAGGGAACTGAGCATCTCTCAAGTAACATTTTAAAAGTAGCTAGTTGATCAGCATTTATAGAAGAGCATTTATACAACGTTCATTAGAGATGAATCCAGAACCCCTCAGGGTTTAGTGGGGGGGAAGCTTAATATCCAAGATAAGTATTTTTTTTTCTTCCTTTCCAGGAGACGATTAGCAAAGATGGGGTTACCACCTTCCTAGAGAGATAAAGAACTTTTGGAGAATAGGTAGGAGAGAGAGAAAGACAGATGTTGTATCTCCTAAACCAGTGATGGCGAACCTAGGCACTCTAGCTGTTTTTGAACTTCAATTCCCAGAAGCCCTGGTCAGCAGGAGTGCTGATTGGGCTTCTGGGAACTGAAGTCCAAGAACACCTGGAGTGCCAAGATTCGCCATCCCTGCAGAAGCTAATTCTGATATTAAAGAAATGACAGCCTTGGTCAATCCAAAAAAGGTCCAGTCTAGTTACATTCAAACACCTTGATGTTTTCAGGGTTGAAAATCAGATTTCTTGCCCTGCGTTTCATGCTCAGAAATACCACCTCTCTGCATATTTCCCCCCTAATCCACCACATACACACAAACACAAAATACACAAAGCCAGGGCTGTGGGTCTCTTGGGAATCACTGTTGTTCTTTAAGGCGCGGAGAATGGGAAACAGCCAAAGCTGTTTCGTTCATGCTCAGATAATCCAGGGAGGGTTTGGAGACAAAGGAAAACACAAAAGGAAGGAAGGAAGGAAAGAAGGAAGGAAGGAGGGAAGGAGGGAAGGAAAGGATTGTTGTAATTCTTTGCACAGCACACAAGCACACTTGAGAACTCTACAGAAGGGCTGCGGTGGTTCATTGGTTAAGAAGCTCATCTTGTTAGCTGGAAGGCTGGCAAGTTGGCAGTTCAAGACCCAGGTACTGCATGACGGTTTGAGCTCCCGTCTTTGTCCCAGCTCCTGCCAACCTAGCAGATCGAAAGCAAGAAATTGCAAGTAGATAAATAGGGACCACTTTGGTGGGGGAAAAGATCTTGGGGACATGAAAGGAGCCTCATTTGCGCGTCCCCTGAGCTGAGTTTCTCCAGCAAAAATCTTTTCAACCCAGAATAATTTCTGACACGAAATTAATTAATTAAGCTCTAGAGAAGTCCAAGCCTGTAAACGTGCAAAGAACAGATCGACGAGGAGGTGTGGGGCTCAGAGTTAAACCAAGCCTGCATATAATTTTTAATGTCATGCTCCCACCTCTTTTTAAGAAAGAGTTGCCTTGTGCTTCATTTTGGGGCCGAGAAAGCCCGGTTTGCAAATGTAAGAAATAATCCTTTGCACGGATTTAGAAGTATTTCCAGGACACAAGACGCTGGCAGGTTCTCAGCGCTGATCGGCAGTAAACTTCCTAAAATGTGGGATAAAGGTTTAGTCAAACAGCACCTTGAGGCTCTAAAGAGCTCCCTGGGAATGTTAAGAGGGATCAAGCAGTAATTTTTGTGCCATGTTTTCTGCTCTCTCCTTCCTTCTCCATGCAACCATGTCTATGTGACAGCTGAAGAACAGTAAAGGATGATTATGGCCTCCCCACCCCAGAGGAACAGTAACAACAAACTGAAAAGGCCCCCTTGGAATACAGACCCTGAGCACAAAGAATCTAAATGTGCAAGTTTGCATGTCAAAAATTGAGGACACTTCCCCTTCTAGAGACGTAATGCCTTCAAAGCTCCACGACGGAGCTGCTAGACTTCAAAATGAAGGCTGTGTTTGCCTCTGGATAGTGAAAAGCAAGCTCATTTGCTACACAAAGAGGTAGAAGAAAGACACAGGAGGCTAGTCAGATATCTTTGTGATGTGCTACCTGTAACCTCTAGTTAGACCCTGTGTCCTGGTAGCCAAGGGCCTATGGGTTGGACCTGACCTGTGGCATCATTTCATATCACCCAATGCTGCTGAGACCACCAGGAGTGGAAGTGGGCACGTTTACGATAGCTGTAAATGTGCCCGCAGCTGTTGTAAATGTGCCATAAATGCCCCCTGCGGCTGTCGTAAACGTGCCGTAAATGCTCCTGTGTCAGCTGCAGATGTATTTTACAGCAGTGTTTACAGTGGGGGGGGACCACCAGTCCGGCCCACTCAGCTGTCTGAGGGGACGTGGTCCGGCCCACGACGTGAAAAAGTTGAGAACTCCTAGCCTTTCGGCCAACCTCTGTCTCTCAACCTACCTCACAAAGGTAAATTGAGGAGATTAAAACCCACATACACCAACTTAGTGGAAGAAGAGAGGAATAAAACTGGACTAGACATATAAACAAATAATAATTTATAATAATAATAATTTAATAATAATAATAATAATAATTTATCAAAGTTGTGCTGAAAAGTCATAGATGTCGTGGGGAAAAATGAGATATTTGAAGCGCCTGGAACGGAACTAAGACATCCTGGTGCTGTTTAGTGTAAGGCAGGTCTGATTTAAGAGCTTACTCACAAGAAGAACCAACTGGGTTTCCTACCTTGACGTATTCGCTGCAGGATCCCAGACTGCCCTGGTGCCTGGAAGATAATAAAATAAGACGAAGAGCGTCTCGTCAGTAAAAGAGTAGAGGAGAAGCCATAATAAAATAAAAGTTGAGGACGATGTTTGCTTAGCAGGAACAAGAAGAGAGAAAGAGTCAAAAAAGAAAGTGAGAGAGAACAAAAGAGATGGCATTAAACTGCAAATGCCAGTACAGGCAATTCTTTTTAAAACCAGATTCAAAAGGACAGTTTTTAAAGGGAGCATAATCACAAAATGAGTGGGGTCTCCTTTTAGCACTTAAATTGAAGGACTGTTTCCCTCTCTATCACACCTGGAAGTGCCATGTCATAGAGGATGGGCAAAATGGCCATCCGGCCCCCAAAGCTGTCTGAGGAGCGTGACCCGGCCCCGGGCTTTAAAAGGTTGAGAACTCCGGCCCTAAAACAAGGGAAATAGACAGTTTCATTCCATGATTTTTCCTGGCAATGAGAAGCTTTATGGTGTCTACTTTTTCGTTGCCGCCATTAAGTTATATTCATACAGTAGTAAATCCACCTCTACCTCACTCGGGTTATTAGGGAGCCGTTTAAAATCTTAACACAATAATCCCTTTGTCTTTTTCCAAACGACAAAGGCTGCTTAACGCATCGCCCGATAAATATCTGCCTAATTTGGCTACGCGTCAGATTTTATTAAGCTATTCCATTATCGGCGGCAGGATCAACCCTCCGGATCTCCAATTTTGGAAGCCGCTAGAAGTTTTGTGGGGATTTTTTTTATTACAACGGCCAAAACATCAGGCATCCTGGTACATTTATGGGGGCTGTTGTTTTTGAATCCCGACGGAAATTTAAGGCCCAAAACTGTCCTGGATTTTCCTTTGCAACAAGGCACAAAGAGAAAGATACAGCGGATAAAGGGTTAAATTACCTGCCTCATTTGTTGCCCTTCCAGCATTTATCCCTAGCAATTACATAATTGTGTGTCTGTCTCTAGATGCGAATTCTCCTGCATATTGTTAAGGAGGAAATAGAGGAGTCTTCCAGATTTTGGACTGCAAATCCCATCATCCCCAACTCAGAAATGTTGCTTTTTTGGGTGGGTCTGACAGTGGATTTGGAAGGATCAGTGTCTGTTCGGACAATCTCCATAACTTCCACAAAGGAGCGTCTAAACCAGGGGTTCCCAACCTAAGGCCCGTGGACCGGATCTGGCCCTCAGTGCAATTTCATGTGCCCCTTCCAAGGGCATTTGAGAAACAAAGTGGCCACCCCTTTGAAGCTGCTGAGACAAAATGCCCACCCCCATCATGCAGGCGGGGCAAAATGGCCATCCAGCCCTCGAAGTTGGCTGAGAGAGCGTGACCCGGCCCCTGGTTTGAAAAGGTTGGGAACTCTTGGTCTAAACATTTAGGTCACTGGGTCAGTTGACTATCAGGAATGGAGGGTGGGTCTTTTGCAAAGTTAATGGGTCTGGATTGCCTGCCTGTGCTCAAACACCCTGTGTTACAACAGAGAATTGCACATAACAATCGATTGTTCCTGGAAAAGTTTCATTGAACTACTGGGCAAATTTCGACTAAGCTCAAAGGAGGAGGGAGGGAAGGATGATGCCATGGTTCTGGCTAATCACAACGTCCCAGACCTTTGACCCTTGCGAGGCCAAATGCTGCTCTTTGGGATTTTAACTTTGCATATTCTTCAATGACTCTTAAGGCTCTTTGCGGTTCCACCCCCCCCCCAAAAAAAAAAAAAAAAAGCACAAATTACTGGGATTCAAGATCCAGCGTTTTAGAGATGGGAAGAGAGAGCTGAAACTTAATTTGCTAGACCCTGTTTCCTCTCGGCAAAGCTCAGCCCAGCTGCTGCTTAGACGCAGCAACACCAAACGAACTCAAACTTCGTGGGAATTTTCCCTCCCCCAGAAAAGATCTTAACATCCGTAAGAGGATTGACGAATTATTCAGGCTGAAGCAGGGCAGAACGGGAAAGCTTTTTAAAAAATCAGAATATAAAGCATAAGACTAAAAGCTGCCTGAGAAAGCGACGCCTCAGGGCTCGTCCCCTCACCAGGGCAGACTGTGGCACATGGGCTTGCAAGTCTGACGCCCACCGTGGGGAGAATGGGTGTTGTTGTCCAACACACACACCAAATCTGCCCAGTGACGACATTCCCCTTGGATTCAGTTCTCCCCAACTTCCCCGGGGACCGTGACGGAAGTCAGACATGCACAGCTACGTTTACACAAGCATTTCCTCTCCGGTTTTCCTGCCCTGTCCGGTTTTTCCATCTGTTTCCCCAAAATGTTCTCAAAGCTCGGTGACACAAGTGAACATCTTGCGGGACGGAAATGGCTGCCTGGCTGAAAATAGGACCCCGGGGGGTCAAGAGGCCTCCACTGACGCTGGAGGAAAACCCACTGGCAGTGCTGGATTCTCTGCCACAGCTTGTGCCGGTTTAAATTTTGGGCCAAATGTCTAGAAAGAAATATTTCTCCTAAGTCAGGGGTTTTCAGCCTAAGGCCTGTGGGCCAGATCCGGGCCCCACTGACGTTTCGAGTGCCCCACCCACCCATCCAAGGGAGTTTGAGAAACAAAATAACCACCCCTTTGAAGTTGCTGGGACAAAATGGCCACCCCCATCATGCAGGCATGGCCAAATGGCCATCCGGCCCTCGAAGCTGGTTGAGAGAGCATGACCCGGCCCCTGGCGTAAAAAGGTTGGGAACCCCTGTCCTAAGCAATTGGAGATATTCCTCCTAACTGGAACTCTGGCCCCGGCATCGAAAGTGGACTGTCTTCATTGTGAGGTCATTGAGGACTAGAAGCATGCTTATTATTTAATGGAAGTAGCTTTGAACATGAATCCTCATAAGAGAGGGCTCGTATGCTCGATAGGATAGGCAACACCTTCCAAATCCAGAAAACCAACCTTGCAAAGGACAGGCTCAGCTCCCAAAGAGCAATCACAAAACAAAGCCTAGCCGATTTTCAAGACACAAGTTCCTGCTTTGGCTGTCAGATGCTTTTGGTAGTTAAGGAATTCCTCCGCCTAATGATGGCTTATCTGTAATGTACGTGTATCTCTGTCCCAGCTCCTGCCAACCTAGCAGTTCGAAAGCAAGAAATTGCAAGTAGATAAATAGGGAACACTTCAGTGGGGAGGTCAACAGCGTTCCATGTTGAGACATGCCTGCCACGTGTCCATGGAAACGTCTGCAGACGCAGACAGTGCTGGCTCTTTGGCTGCAAATAGAGCTGAGCACTGAACCCTAGAGTTGGATACGACTGGCTTTCGAGTAAGGGCATCCTTTACCTTTGTTATTTTGGTGTTGCATTTGTTTCTACGTGTTTTTCTTTTTTAAATGTTATGTTGATTAAATACTTTCTTTTTTAAAAAAAAAAAAGCCCTGCTTGGATTCTTCTTCCCCAGATGCTGCCAGATGTTTGGGGTGGCGAAGCTCGTTTCACACGGCCCAGCCGGGAAGGAGAGACGGAGGGAAGTCAACAGTTGGTCTCTTGAAAGAAAGTGTGGGAAAAATTCTAGGTCCAGAGAGGAAGAAAGCTAGAAAGCTGCAGGGCAGGAAGCTTCGACGCATGAGCGCCGCTGGGGAATGGAATTTAAGAGGGATTTTTAAAGGGAGTCCTCGGGTCTCCAAGTCCAGATGTGAGGCCCCTCAGCTTCGATGGGGCAAATATCTCCAAAGTTCAAGTGCCAAGGAAGAAAGATACCAGCTTCCCCCCCAGTAACTGACCCCCATGCCCGTTGCCCCCAGGGAAGGCTGACGGGAGCTATAAATAGCCTCTTCCTCTTCTAACTGAAAACAGATGTTTTTTGGCTGTGATTTCATCTCTACTCAATGTGGATAATTGGCTGCTTGGATTCTTGAATGAAGCTCAAACTCTCATTTATTTGCTTCCTTCCCCCCCTTTCCCCACTTTTTAACGACATTTTCTCTCTACCCCGGTCAAAGCGCCTGGGAGAAATTCCAGGAATGAGTCTCTCTCTCTCTCTGTTGTACGTCTTGGGAAAGTTGGTTTCGTGGGAAATCGAGAGGGAATCTGGCTAAGCCCCGGGGAGGAGACGCGAGTTCGAATCCTCCTGCCAGCCACAAAGCTCGCCGGTGGAGTATCTCACACTGCTCTGTCGTGCAAAGTTGCGGTTTACTGGAGATCCGCGCAAGGCCGTCTTCGGGGCCTTACAGATAAAATTTTGAACAAGGCCATTTGTGTCTCTTAATTTCAGAGGATGCAGCTAAAACAGGGGTGCCCAAATGTTTTGGGCCAAGGGCCGGTTGCGCGGTTCAGTGGGCCGGTTGCGCGGTTCAGTGGGCCGGTCGCGTGGTTCCTCCCACCGGAAATGGAAGCAAAACGTGCCTTACAATCTGTTCTGCAACAGGATGAGATAGATTTTAAGTTGACGTTTTCTCTGCTTAAATCAGAGGTGCACAAACTATGGCCTGTGGGCCGAATCTGGCCCCAACACCAATTCATCTGGCCTGTGCCGCCGTACGGGCACGTTTTACTTTTGCTTCTGGGAGCAACAACGGTGGTGTGGGCCAGACGAATTGGTGTTGGGGGCCGGATCCAGCCCACAGGCCGTATATGGCACACTCCTGACCTAAAGCATCCAAACGATGCTCTGGTTTGGCCCTTTCTCATTTTTGCCTGGAATTTCTTTTTCTACCACAAACACTTCTCCATCTGCCTCTCTCTTTTTCAACCATTACAACCAACCTCTTTGTTTCTCTGACTCACAAGCCTCCTGCCTTTGAAAGTTTTCGAAAGTTTCACACCCCGGAGGCAGCCGTTGGTGGGAGGATGGGGTGGGAAACCCCAAACCATCTCGGAGCTGAAAAGAAGGCGAGTTCTGTTCCCTTATCGAACAGTTGATGCTCTTCACCGACAGCCAAAAAATAAGAGGTTGCTAAAAAAAAAATGTGAAGCCAAGGAAGGGAAAGACACCTGGGACTTTGCCCTTATTTTTTAATTATTTTAAAAGTTATTCCCAAATACAAAACAGAGACGGGAAATTCAAGAGGAGACTGGGAGGGCCGTGGTACCTCTGTTCCTACTGGGGCGGCTGTTCCACTTACACCCAAAGAATAGCAATAGAAATTGCATTACAGTATATACCACTAACCCATAGCGCTGAATATACTCTTTGGGCGGTCCACAAGTTAATTAGCATTTGTGCCACCAACATGCTGGGTCCTCATTTAACTGACCTCGGAAGGATGGAAGCGGCTGAGTCTACTTTGTGTCCCGTCAGGACCGAACACACAATGTTTTGGCTGCATTGCAGCAGTTTAACTCAGAGGTTCCCAACCTAAGGCCTGTGGGCCAGATATGGCCCACAGCATGATTTCATGTGCCCTACCCCCAAGGGCATTCAAGAAACAAAATGGCCACCCCATTTGAAGCTGTTGGGACAAAATGACTACCCCCATCATGCAGGCCATCTGGCCCTCAAAGCTGACTGAGGGAGTGTGACCTGGCCCCCCGGCTTGAAAAGGTTGGGGATCCCTGTTTTAACCCCTGTACCACTGGGGCTCAAAGAAGCCTTTGTAGGGGGTGGAAGAGTGATGGTTACTATGTTTGTACGTCACTATCGTCAACAGTAAACTGGTGTGATACAGCTCAAGAGTGAAGCCAATTTGATAGATCTTGGAAGCAAGTGTCAAAGCATCTCATCTCATCATCTCATCCATCCATCCATCTTCCTTTCTTCTCTCCCTCTCTCATCCATCCATCCATCCATCCATCCATCCATCCATCCATCCATCCATCTTCCTTTCTTCTCTCCCTCTCTCATCCATCCATCCATCCATCCATCCACCGTTGCCCATATAAAACCCAAAACAGACCCTTTAAACACCCTTCATTCAAGAGGGCTTCCTGTAATCCACAAAGAACAAATATACAGAGCCCTCCCTCCCTCCCTCCCTCGTGGAGCATCTTCCAGATATCATGGACTAACGTTCCTATCACCTCTGCCCAAGTTGGGGACACAAAGGCACACAAAGCTCTCTCACACGACTCGGGGGGCCCTTGGCCCCATTTCCAACCAGTTACCAAATCAAAAGCCCATCTAGATCCACCCCTAAACCTTCAGTGCTGGTTGTTTTGCTTGGGTTGCAACCTGCAGAACTCAGCATTGGGGTTTCCAGTTTGGTTTGCTACCACAAAGCCCAGAAGCCTTCAGCCAACAAGACAATTGCCAACAAATGTTTGTGCTACTGAAGGGTAGCCTTTAATTCCTGCCCACAATTTCTGCCCAAGAGAGAAAGCTGGAGAAAGACACAATCAATCCTTAATCATCTTTCTTTGCAGAAGATGCTACATTCAAGGCTGAACATCTCTTGGCAAGTTCTCTCAAAGACTGCCTTGGAAAAACCTAAATAAAGCCGCTTCCGGTCAGCAGGGACTAACTCTTGACATCCCAAAGGGTTGCCTGTTTGGATTATCCTGCAGCCAGGAGACTGGCCTTTGTAGTCCAGAAAGTTCTCTGGTGACTCCACCGATAGCAGGTTGCTGATGTCCTCACACATCTTCCCAACCCCTTCATCCCCATGTGCTTTATGTTTTGTGGGGGAAAGATGGGACACCTCATCTCACCTGGCATGGTCCGTGGAGGTGTGATAGCTCCTGCCCACCTCGGTCATCATCACGTCTCTGGCCTTGGGCGACCCTGAAGAGAAACCTTGCGGTCTGGTCCCTAGGTGCTACGCCTCGCTCAGCTTCAAACTCCTCTCTGCCCGCGCTGAACTTGTGGAAGCCTAAACCGGACACATGAGGAATCCCTCCCTCTCGGAGTTGTGTCCCACCCCTCCTTTCCTGGAAAATGAAGCCAAGCTGAGGAAAAAAAATCCTCCTCTCGCTCCCCCCACCCCAAACAGGCCGGTAGTGTGGCGGTAGTGTGGCTTTCCTAACGTGAACCGCCTGAGAAAACAAACCTTTTTCTCTCTTTCTCTGAGTGATGGGGAAGGGGTCCTCTCCAGACATAGCAGACCCTTGAGAAGACGGCTCCGAAAAGGAGGCTCAAAGGAAGCCTCGGTCTACAGAAAACAGCATGGGCAGGGATCCCAAATTAGAAACACCTCGTAATAGTTCCAAAAAGGATAGCTCAGATATCTGGCTGCGTAGCCCGAGGTTGGGAGTTCGATTCCCTGCCAGGTGTCTCCTTGACAGAGGCTGGACTAGATGATCTAAATCTCTAGGATCCCCTCTTATATTCTAGCTGTAGTCTTCTTCTAACCCAGGTAAGTAGGTCCTGCTCCATATCTCCCAGGCTGGTCTCCTTGAGGCTCAGAATTGGACCTTCTGATGGCCTTGTGGACTTCCATAAGCATCCTAAAAATGTTTGGAAACACTTAACGAGAGCAGCTGATGCGTTAGTCTTAGCCATTATTCTTTTCTAAAAAGTATAATGTGTTAATGGAAAGTGTAATATCAATGTCTTCTTCTTCTTCTTCTTCTTCTTCTTCTTCTTCTTCTTCTTCTTCTTCTTCTTCTTCTTCTTCTTCTTCTTCTTCTTCTTCTTCTTCTTCTTCTTCTTCTTCTTCTTCTTCTTCTTCTTCTTCTTCTTCTTCTTCTTCTTCTTCTTCTTCTTCTTCTTCTTCTTCTTCTTCTTCTTCTTCTTCTTCTTCTTCTTCTTCTTCTTCTTCTTCTTCTTCTTCTTCTTCTTCTTCTTCTTCTTCTTCTTCTTCTTCTTCTTCTTCTTCTTCTTCTTCTTCTTCTTCTTCTTCTTCTTCTTCTTCTTCTTCTTCTTCTTCTTCTTCTTCTTCTTCTTCTTCTTCTTCTTCCTTTCAACCCAGAGTAATCTCTGACATGAAAACACACACACCTTCTAGTTCTTTTTCTTTAGAAGCCAGGAGGGGGGAAGCGCTTAGAATAAAAGACATTTGCAAAAAGAGGCTTCCTTTCTGGCAACTTTTGAAAGGGAAGATGAAATGAAAGCTCCCGGGGCCAGATTCGAAGACAACCTTTCTCACCTTAGGATTTTGGGACACTCACACCCAATTAAGGCTGTGTTTCTTAACTTGGTAAAGGTTGCCCTTGCTCGAAAGCCAGTCGTATCCAACTCTAGGGTTCAGTGCTCATCTCTGTTTACAGCCTAAGAGCCAGAGTGGTCTTTGCCTCCAGATGTTTCCATGGCCACGTGGCAGGCATGACTAGATGCCAAAGCACATGGAAAGCTGTTTATCTTCCTGCCAAAGTGGTACCTATCGATCTACTTGCAATTTCTTGCTTTTGAAACTGCTAGGTTGGCAGGAGCCAGGACAGAGATGGAAGCTTACTCCGCCATGCAGCACTCAGGTCTCGAACTTCTGACCTGCTGACCTTCGGGTCATCAAAACACAGCATGAAAAAGATAAATTAGTTGGCTGTGAATTTACATCTGGGAATGGAGAAGTGATTGAACCGTGGCCCTGAGCCATTATATCTATCTGGCCCCTTTCTTCCTGCTTGGATATCTGGACTTCCCTCCAGTGTGTGTGTGGCTAGGGTCAATTTTTCATTCACCCCATTTTGGGTCCCACCAATTCATCCCCATGTCTTACCTTTTGCTCAACTGTTGGCCGGAATTTTCCTCTCCGTTGGCCGCTTGCTCCCCGGGTTCAGCAGGCACCCTGAAAGCTTCGGCATGGTTATGCTCCCGAATGACATCCCCAGCAAAGAGCCCCGAATCCAGCTGTTGCTTCGTTGACTTCTCCTTGGCCGCTTCCCCTGACTGGCCAATTCTGGACCTCGGCAAGGTCCCCAGGTGGCTGGACATGTCACACAAGCGGGCGTAAGGAGACGGATATCTGGCCACAGCGTTGAGGCCGTCCCCCATGCTCCCAAAGGCGGGCTTGTTGGGTATCGGGAGAGGATCCCGTTGATTCCTCTTGGGTTTCTCTTTGGATCCTTCAGAAGATCTCTTGAACTTTGGCAAGCTCTCGAAGCTGCTCTTCACAACAATGGGGTCCTGAATTTCAGAGGTGCCTGGTCTTTGGCTGTCTTCACCTGGTGGCGCTTTCCCCTCCGTCTTCTCCTCCTTCACTCCACCAGACAGAAGGTCTTTCTGAGCAACGGAGGGCTCAGAGATCACACCGGGCGTGGGGCCAGGAACAGATGAGACAACTTCCCGAGCATTTCCTTCCATGTCCCCTTTAGCTTTGGCCTTCAACTTCTTCCTCACTTGCCTGCAACTTTCTCTCGGCATTGTCCCCATATGGCTGTACATGTCGCTTGAGCGGGCACAAAGGGAGGGATTTTGGGGCATGGCGTTTAGGTCATCTCCCAGGCTTCCAAAGCAAGGCTTGCTGGATGCCCAGAGAAGATCCGGTTGACTTCGCTTAGGTTCCTCTTTGACTCCTACAGAAGTCCTCCTCATCTCCAGGAAGGATTCAGAGGTGGTCTTCACAGCAGCGGGGTCCAGGTTTTTGGAACAGTTTGGGCGCTGGATGGTTTTACCAGGAGGCCCCTTCTCCTTCTTCTTGAGGACAGATGTCCCAGCTGCCATGCCAGGATCTGGGCCACTTGAGGGCGACCTATCATCTTGCGCCTCTACTTCCTTTTGCCCTTTGGCTTGGCCTTTGGGCTTCTTCTTAACCTCTCTAGAACTTGTCCTCGGAAAGGTCCCCATGTGGCTATACATGTCACAAGAGCGGGCATACGCCGACGGGCTTTTGGGCATGGTCTTCAAGTCATCTTGGCTGCTTCTGAAGGCGGGATCCAGGAAACCGTTGGAGGACCGGAGACCCCTTCCGGGCGGTTCCCGTGAGCTGGGGACAACCGAGACCCGCCGGAAAGCTGAGGCCCAGGGAAGGATGTTCAGGTTGCCCAAGCTTTTAAACTTAAAGAACTCTAGGGAACAGAAAATCAACACAAAACAAGACAGACAAGGAGATGGTTAATTTCTTAGCACCCAAGGATGGCGGTGGAGAAGATCTTTCTCAACCAGGTCACGAAGTCTGACATTCCCGGAGGAGATAAACACCAGTCTCCAAGCACGTGGGGTTGGCTAACAACAGTCGGAGGGCAAAGGTCACCAACATGAATGCTACAGCCTAGAGTCTGTGCTCTGGGGGCGAGGATGTACACCCACTTCTGGTCTGGAGGCAATGAAAGTTCCTGGACCTCATTGTGTTCATTCTTTAGCCCAATGCCAGCCGAGACCACATCGGTTATTTTTATCGCGGCTGCAAAACAGGATGCAGCCTGTTCCCAAAATGTTGTCGCTCCCCGAGCGGGAATATCTGATTTCCATGCCGGAGAGGGTGGAGAATGACCCCATGTTCTGCTACCTATAAGAGTTTCCACCCCGATCAGGCACAAGATGATGGGATGGGTAATGCAACTTTGGGCATACTACAATCTCACTTATAGCTGGTTTGGATAATATTGATAGTCAATCAAGCTAGTATTTTTTTTTTTAAATCTCAGGCAAGGTGTTTTTGGGGTCCACCACTGCAGAACCCCAAAGTCCAGGCCTTGAGTTCAGGTGTTCTCAATCTTTTAAAGCCAGGGGCCGAGCCACGCTCCCTCTGTCAGCTTCGAGCGCCGGATGGCCATTTTGCCCTTCCTCCACCACATGGGACTTCCTGGTGTGGTGAAGGTGGTGGGGCCCCCACATGAAAAGGCACCCTGGGCCGCATCTGCCCCGTGGGCCGCAGGTTGATGATCCCTGGTTCAGAACACCTTCTTAATTAATTAATTTGGTGTGATTTGTATAGCGGCCCAATCAATGTGCGACTCTGGGCGGCGTACAGCAATTCGATACAAATACATGAAAAATCCCTACAATTCCCTATAAAAACCCTTAAAATTCCTAAAATACTAAAAGGCTAATTTCATTAGTCTTTCTACTACTAGTATGATCTCTGGGCTTTCTTGTTCTTAAAGAATGCCTTGTGTGTCTCAAGAAAGCAAACAACTGTTTTTTTGTTGACAAGGCGGGAAATGTTTACACTTTATTTCAGCAAAAGTAACTAACTTTGAGTAAACTGAAGATCCCAGCCTGGTAAGAGTAAATGATTCAAATGTGAATCACAATAAAAACTTTGATTTTCTTAATATGATGCCTACCAATTTTTTCCTCCAGATTGCAAGCTATGAGGCGTCACCACTTACAACTCCAAACACCTATTCAAGTGTGGTTTGGCATACATCAGAATTACAAAGATTTCAGGGATGAGATTTCCACATACCCTCACTTCTGGGGGCCGTTTTTGCAGACTCTAAATCCCCAGATCTTCATAAGTGTCAGAAGCACAGGCGCTCTGCCCAGGGGAAAAAGTTGGCAGTCCAATTACCCCAGTCTAACAGGGTGGGTGAGGGTGAGGAAGACACACACACACCCATCCTCACATCACCCTTTTGTCCCTACTGTGCATTCAAAGATGGTTAAAAGAACAGGAGCTCTGCCAGGAAAAAAAGTTGGCAACCTAGTCCCCCATAGTTCAGGAATGCTACCATCTCATCCACTCACATACCATCTGGCGACAAGAAGCAGAAGAAGCCTTACTGTTTCTTTGGCATACCCAGTGCTTGTCAAAAGCACAGGAGCCCAGTTCTATAAAAACAGTGGCAACTTAACCAGCGCAGTCCAAGGGAGGAAGGACACAATTAATTCAGCCCACCCATATCACTCCTCGTTAAAACCCACAACCACGTCCACATTTTTTTTCCTTTAGTCAATCCTCTGTTTCGTAGGTCAACACACCCTCTGGGATCGGTGCTCCTCTGCACTGTTACTTACTTTTAAACCCTGCTCCTTTTTTCTGGCTTTCAGCCATCTTTCAGGTTGGCTGAGAAAGAAGTGTGCAAACAAAGCAGTGTATCTCTTCATCAAGCCCTCCGAGCTCTCTTTCCTTCCCACACCCTCGCCTTTCTGTTTTGCTCAGATGTTTCCTTTGTGGTTGCACAACACACACACAGACACACACACACACAGCTCTCTTAAAACCCAAATTAAAACCTTGCTGAGCGGAAGCGCAGAAAGGGGCCTCGTGCCACATCTGCATGTCTTTTGCTTGGCTTCTGTTTTTTTGGGGGGTGACGAAGTGGCATGTGGTTCAATGCAGAGCACGTGGAAGGTGGTTTGTTTGAGACTCTCTGTCGCAGTCTGGTTACCTGGTCTTGCTAGGGAGGCGATTCTGTGGTCATCCCCAAAAAAACAACCAGTGCTCCCCAATAAATCTCTGGTTATTGTGTGTGTAGATGAAGCACCCCAACATGTCCTGTCCTAAAAACAGCCCTGCTCAGCAATTGTTAAGCTCAAGCCTGTGGTTTCCTTAAGGGAGTCGATCCATCTCACATTTGGCCTTCCTCTTTTCCTGCTGTTGCAACCTTATTGTGTTTGAATAAATAAAGTTTGAATAAATAAATAATAATAAAGAGAAACAATCCTTCCTGCTCCCTTCTGAGCTGAGTGTGCATTATATTTGTCTTGCATTTTAAAATTTCACACTTTTAGAGCATCCCTCCCCTTCCCAGAAATTGTGTACATTGTTGCTTGAAATATGTGATAAACAAGTAGGAAGCAAGCACTGCAGTGTAGCAGTTGGAGTGTTGTCCTGAGGCTCAAGAGATGTGCATTTGAATCCCCCTACCACTGCCTTAGTCACCTATTTTTGGTCTCTTAGCAGTTTTTGAGACTGGTCTACCTCGAAAAGCTGTTGTGAGGACCACAATATAGAGGAAAGCCCTGTACATTATAAATAAATAAATAAATAGAATGAATGTACAATAGATAATAATTTATTTTTTATAAATATTTATACTAAATAATAAATAAATAAAATGCATTAAAATAATTTATTTTATAAACAATTATAATAAATAAAAAATGAATTTATGATAATTTATTTTATATATAATTATACTAAATAAAATGAATACATAATAATTTGTTTATTATACATAAATAAATAAATAAATAAACTTTTTAAATTTTTAAAATCTTTTTTAGTATTCGGGAAATTACAGTTTAATGTTTTAAATTGATTTTAAACCAAATTGTTGGATGTGTGGGGTATAGTGGAATTGTTTAGCTTGTATGTGAGATTTTGGGTGTTTAGTTGTTTTTGTACTTATGTTGTAAGCCGCCTAGAGTCGGTTTCGCCTGATTGGGGCGGGATAATAAATTTGAACAAATAAATAAATAAATAAAATAAAAAATAAAAAAATTACTATGTAAATAAATAATTATAATAAATACATATAATGAATTTGTAATACAGTACTGTAATTTATTTTATAAATAATTAATCATAATTAAAAATAAAATGAATATAATTTATTTTTATAATCAAATGCAGTAATTATAGTAAATTATAATAAAATCATACAAATGTGAATAAATAAATAAAATAATTTGGGTTAAGAAATAAACTTTGAAAAGGAACGGAAAAGTAACTTAACCAGTGTGGGGAGGGAATGGGGAGGAGGGAAAAGGGTTAAATGCTCCGCCCCGCCCCTCCAGCCGCTCTGGTCTCTCATTGGTTCCCTTTCGCCCGCGGCGAGCGGGTCGCTCCCTCCGTGCGACTCGACGGTCAGTCCTCCGGAACTACAGCTCCCAAGGTTCCGGAAGTGCCCTTCCGGAAGTGGCCGAGAGAAGATGGAGCGACCGGGCGGAAGCGTGGCAGGAAACGCGCCCGCGCGCCCCTCGGACGGAGGCCGGCGGCAGCCAGAAGAGAGCGGGGGCGCCGGCTCCGCCATGGCCAAACAGTACGACACGGTGGAATGCCCGTATTGCGACGAGGTCTCCAAGTACGAGAAGGTGGCCAAGATCGGGCAGGGCACCTTCGGGTAAGGCAGGG
This sequence comes from Furcifer pardalis, assembly GCA_030440675.1. NCBI lineage: Eukaryota > Metazoa > Chordata > Lepidosauria > Squamata > Chamaeleonidae > Furcifer > Furcifer pardalis. The sequence goes on along the minus strand of CP126898.1, from coordinate 55,426,964 downwards.
GGGCCTGGCCGGGTGGGTGGGGTGGGGGGCTCCCCTGCCCTTCTTAAGCGAATCCTCCCCCCAAGCCCACCCACCCACCCTTCGCCCTGGGAGCGCCTGATGGGATCCCTGGTTTGCCTTTCCTGCTAGGTGGATCCCTTGCTGGCTTTGCCTTTCCCCATCTATGGGTCTCTGCTCCCCCCTTGCTAGCCTCACCCCTTTATAGGTTCAACCACTACTTACTTTCTATTATGTGCCCTATGGACTCCCTTGAATATCCTCCTTCCTTGCTAGGATCCCTTGCTGGCTTTGCCTTTCCCCATCTATGGGTCTCTGCTCCCCCCTTGCTAGCCTCGCTCACTCTAATTTATAGGATCAACCACTGCTTACTTTCTGTTATATGCCCCATAGATCCCCTCGGATGCCCTCCTTCCTTGCTAGGATCCCTTGCTGGCTTTGCCTTTCCCCATCTATGGGTCTCTGCTCCCCACTTGCTAGCCTCACCCCTTTATAGGTTCAACCACTACTTACTTTCTATTATGTGCCCTATGGACTCCCTTGAATATCCTCCTTCCTTGCTAGGATCCCTTGCTGGCTTTGCCTTTCCCCATCTATGGGTCTCTGCTCCCCCCTTGCTAGCCTCGCTCACTCTAATTTATAGGATCAACCACTGCTTACTTTCTGTTATATGCCCCATAGATCCCCTCGGATGCCCTCCTTCCTTGCTAGGATCCCTTGCTGGCTTTGCCTTTCCCCATCTATGGGTCTCTGCTCCCCCCTTGCTAGCCTCACCCCTTTATAGGTTCAACCACTACTTACTTTCTATTATGTGCCCTATGGACTCCCTTGAATATCCTCCTTCCTTGCTAGGATCCCTTGCTGGCTTTGCCTTTCCCCATCTATGGGTCTCTGCTCCCCCCTTGCTAGCCTCGCTCACTCTAATTTATAGGATCAACCACTGCTTACTTTCTGTTATATGCCCCATAGATCCCCTCGGATGCCCTCCTTCCTTGCTAGGATCCCTTGCTGGCTTTGCCTTTCCCCATCTATGGGTCTCTGCTCCCCACTTGCTAGCCTCACCCCTTTATAGGTTCAACCACTACTTACTTTCTATTATGTGCCCTATGGACTCCCTTGAATATCCTCCTTCCTTGCTAGGATCCCTTGCTGGCTTTGCCTTTCCCCATCTATGGGTCTCTGCTCCCCCCTTGCTAGCCTCGCTCACTCTAATTTATAGGATCAACCACTGCTTACTTTCTGTTATATGCCCCATAGATCCCCTCGGATGCCCTCCTTCCTTGCTAGGATCCCTTGCTGGCTTTGCCTTTCCCCATCTATGGGTCTCTGCTCCCCCCTTGCTAGCCTCACCCCTTTATAGGTTCAACCACTACTTACTTTCTATTATGTGCCCTATGGACTCCCTTGAATATCCTCCTTCCTTGCTAGGATCCCTTGCTGGCTTTGCCTTTCCCCATCTATGGGTCTCTGCTCCCCCCTTGCTAGCCTCGCTCACTCTAATTTATAGGATCAACCACTGCTTACTTTCTGTTATATGCCCCATAGATCCCCTCGGATGCCCTCCTTCCTTGCTAGGATCCCTTGCTGGCTTTGCCTTTCCCCATCTATGGGTCTCTGCTCCCCCCTTGCTAGCCTCACCCCTTTATAGGTTCAACCACTACTTACTTTCTATTATGTGCCCTATGGACTCCCTTGAATATCCTCCTTCCTTGCTAGGATCCCTTGCTGGCTTTGCCTTTCCCCATCTATGGGTCTCTGCTCCTCCCTTGCTAGCCTCACCCCTTTATAGGTTCAACCACTACTTACTTTCTATTATGTGCCCTATGGACTCCCTTGAATATCCTCCTTCCTTGCTAGGATCCCTTGCTGGCTTTGCCTTTCCCCATCTATGGGTCTCTGCTCCCCCCTTGCTAGCCTCGCTCACTCTAATTTATAGGATCAACCACTGCTTACTTTCTGTTATATGCCCCATAGATCCCCTCGGATGCCCTCCTTCCTTGCTAGGATCCCTTGCTGGCTTTGCCTTTCCCCATCTATGGGTCTCTGCTCCCCCCTTGCTAGCCTCACCCCTTTATAGGTTCAACCACTACTTACTTTCTATTATGTGCCCTATGGACTCCCTTGAATATCCTCCTTCCTTGCTAGGATCCCTTGCTGGCTTTGCCTTTCCCCATCTATGGGTCTCTGCTCCTCCCTTGCTAGCCTCACCCCTTTATAGGTTCAACCACTACTTACTTTCTATTATGTGCCCTATGGACTCCCTTGAATATCCTCCTTCCTTGCTAGGATCCCTTGCTGGCTTTGCCTTTCCCCATCTATGGGTCTCTGCTCCCCCCTTGCTAGCCTCGCTCACTCTAATTTATAGGATCAACCACTGCTTACTTTCTGTTATATGCCCCATAGATCCCCTCGGATGCCCTCCTTCCTTGCTAGGATCCCTTGCTGGCTTTGCCTTTCCCCATCTATGGGTCTCTGCTCCCCCCTTGCTAGCCTCACCCCTTTATAGGTTCAACCACTACTTACTTTCTATTATGTGCCCTATGGACTCCCTTGAATATCTTCCTTCCTTGCTAGGATCCCTTGCTGGCTTTGCCTTTCCCCATCTATGGGTCTCTGCTCCTCCCTTGCTAGCCTCACCCCTTTATAGGTTCAACCACTACTTACTTTCTATTATGTGCCCTATGGACTCCCTTGAATATCCTCCTTCCTTGCTAGGATCCCTTGCTGGCTTTGCCTTTCCCCATCTATGGGTCTCTGCTCCCCCCTTGCTAGCCTCGCTCACTCTAATTTATAGGATCAACCACTGCTTACTTTCTGTTATATGCCCCATAGATCCCCTCGGATGCCCTCCTTCCTTGCTAGGATCCCTTGCTGGCTTTGCCTTTCCCCATCTATGGGTCTCTGCTCCCCCCTTGCTAGCCTCACCCCTTTATAGGTTCAACCACTACTTACTTTCTATTATGTGCCCTATGGACTCCCTTGAATATCCTCCTTCCTTGCTAGGATCCCTTGCTGGCTTTGCCTTTCCCCATCTGTGGGTCTCTGCTCCCCCCTTGCTAGCCTCACCCCTTTATAGGTTCAACCACTACTTACTTTCTATTATGTGCCCTATGGACTCCCTTGAATATCCTCCTTCCTTGCTAGGATCCCTTGTTGGCTTTGCTTTCCCCCATCTATGGGTCTCTGCTCCCCCCTTGCTAGCCTCACTCACTCTAATTTATAGGATCGACCACTGCTTACTTTCTGTTATATGCCCTATAGATCCCCTCGGATGCCCTCCTTCCTTGCTAGGATCCCTTGCTGGCTTTGCCTTTCCCCATCTGTGGGTCCCTGCCCCCCCTTGCTAGCCTCACCCCTTCTTTATAGGTTCAACCACTGCTTACTTTCTATTATGTGCCCTATGGACTCCCTTGAATATCCTCCTTCCTTGCTAGGATCCCTTGTTGGCTTTGCTTTTCCCCATCTATGGGTCTCTGCTCCCCGCCTTGCTAGCCTCGCTCATTCTAATTTATAGGATCAACCACTGCTTACTTTTTGTTATATGCCCTATAGATCCCCTCAGATGCCCTCCTTCCTTGCTAGGATTCCTTGTTCGCTTTGCTCTCCCCCCTTCAGCAGGCCCTCCCCCCTTGCTAGCCTCATTTCTTATTTATAGGGTTAACCACTGCTTGCCTTATGTGCCCTATAGACTCCCTTGGTTCGCCCTAATTCCCTGCCAGGATCCCTTGGTGGTGTTGCCTTTCCTCATCTATTGGCCCCTGCCCCCCTAATTGGTAACGTTGCTCCCTCTCTTTATTTATAGGGTCAACCACTGCTTGCTTTCTGTTCTCTGCCCTATAGACTCCCTTGAATATCCTCCTTCCTGTCAAGAATCCTTTGTTAGTTTTCCTCCCCCACTTCAGCACACTCTATATTGGGTCTCTTCCCCCTCTTACTAGGCTCATCCCATTCCTTATTTATAGGGTCAGCTATTGCTTGCTTTCTGTTATGTGCCCTATAGACTGTAGCCTAATCAAGTAGTTCACGGCTTGGGTAGCTGTGGGTATCCAAAAGGAAAGTTTTATAGAGAAGTCTTATTAAAAAGAAAAGATAAGTTTATGCAGAAGCCCTCCCTCTCCCCTCTCTATCCTCTTCATAAGGGCTGAGCAGGAGAGGGAAGCAGCAACTCAACAAAGAAGGGCAACCAGTTATCTAGATGAAAGTGGCAGATAAATTATTTAGCAAATACCCATTCTTTTGTTAATCTCCTTCCTTTCTGCTGCCCTCACCTTTCACAGACTTAAACCAGTTTGAATGCAGGGCAATGTCAGGGCCATTCCCCCCCCCCCTTCACACTTCTTAGAATCCGAGGTCAATTGGGGTCAATGTACGCAAATAACCCAAGCTAGAGGGGAGGGGTGGGAGTGATTCTTATCAAGACCTTTCTCTTTGTTTTGGCTACAAATTCCTTCAAATGTCCAGGATCCCTGGTTGGATTTGGTCTGCCCCTCTTCAGCAGGCCATATATGGAACCTTGCCCCCTTGTTAGCCTGGTCCACCCCCTTATTTATAAGGTCGGCCCCTTCTTGCTTTGCAGTGCCCTATAGGCTCCCTTGGATGCCCGCCTTAATTGCTAGGATCCCTGGTTGGCTTTGCTCTGCCCTCTTCAGCAGGCCAAATATGGGTCATGCCCTCCATGCTAGCCCGGTCCCTTCCATTATTTATAGGATCAGCCACTGCGTTCAGCAGAGCACCTTATAGACTCCCTTTCCTCTGTTCCTTTATAGCATGGGTTCCCAACCTAAGGCTTGTGGGCTGAATCCGGCCCACAGCACCATTTCATGTGGCTCCCTGAAATTCAAATACTTGGTACATTATTTTCTAGGTTCCCTGATAGGCTGACATTTCCCCCTTAGGTTCCCTGATAGGCTTATATTCCTTTCTAGGCTTCCTGATAGGCTTTCCCTCACTCATCCCCTTTTGTTGATTCTTCCTGGACTTGGTGAGGCATGAAAGTTACTGACCAACCTTGAACTCTGTTGCCTGTCTCAGTCCAGTCCCTCTGAACTGCCCACGCGTGGCTTTCAAATGCCCCTTAGAGAGGCTTCCTTCCCTGCAAAATTCCCAACAAATTGCTTTTTCTCAAGCTTTTGCATCTGGTCTCTCTTGCCCTCCTGTAATCTTTATGGTTGGTGAGAAATTCATGACCAGTTAAGACTGGGATTCTCAACCTGCAGCCGGCCCACGGCACCATTTCATGTGGGCCCACACCACCTCCATCACACCAGGAAGTGCCATGGGGTGGAGGAAGGGCGAAATGGCCGTCCGGCCCCCAAAGCTGTCTGAGGGAGAGTGACCCAATGGCCCCTGGCTTTAAAAAGGTTGAGTGCTCCTGAGTTAAGACCACACTGTCGTCTCCGCGGCTGTTGAATATCTCTCAGCAACGGGTATTCTGAAGCGCGTGTTGCTTTGCAACCAGGAGGTTCCAATGCATATTCATCTCTCGAGGGATCAGGCTGGCATCCAACACCTTCTCCATTATAAACCCCAGTTGTATTTGCGCCATTAGTGAGCAAATTACAAAGGAAACCTCGTTATGCCGGAGCCCTCTTTGCCTCCTGTCTCTTGGCTGCTCTTAGAAATAGCAATTCCACTTCTATGCCGCCCTACGGCAATTAAAGCACTCTTTGGGTGCTTCAAAAGTCGTGAGCGTTCTGCCCCCCCCCCCATGTTGGGTAGTTGTTTGGCCAGCCTTGGAAGGATGGAAGGCCGAGACAGCCTTGAGCCTGTCGGGATCGAGCTCAGGTCGTGAGCCGAGTTTTGGCTGCTTAACCACTACGCCATGAGGTCCCCGGCCCTCATCAGGGCTGTTCCTTTCTTCCGTCCCTAGGGAAGTGTTCAAAGCAAAGCATCGTCAGACGGGCAAGAAGGTGGCGCTGAAGAAAGTGCTGATGGAGAATGAGAAAGAAGGGGTAAGTTTGTCTCGTGCTGGGGACAGATGGAGGGCGAGACGCAGATGATGTGGTTGGGTTCCAAGTCCCATCTGCCCCAGCGTGGTTGGCGGTGATGAATGATGGGCTAGAAAATGGTCAACTTCTGACCTGGAGGGTCACAATTTCCCCAGCCTTTGGACTAAGGTGTGGAGGCCAATGTTGGTGTCATTTGAGAAGCTGGCATTGCTTATTTTCATGTTCTTTTCGAAATGGCCACCTAAATGTTTATCCCAGTCTGTCTGACCAGCTTATGCTGCTATAGTAATAGAGTAGACCCTACTCCCATCAGCTCAAACTTGATAGTATTTATTAAAATTATATCTTCCTGCTTTTATCAAGCTTCGACCTAGAAACCAGCCCTGAACCTTTCAAACGCTGGCTTTTTCAGAAGAGTAATACATTCTGGCTCCCAAAGTCAGGGGTCGTCGGCCTCACAGGGCAGGGCTTAAAGGCCTGACATTTCCTGTAGGACGCTGCTTGAATGAAAAGCTCACAGTCCTTTCTCTCTTCCCCTCTAAAAGTTCCCCATCACGGCTCTGCGGGAAATCAAAATCCTCCAGCTGCTGAAGCACGAAAACGTGGTGAATCTCATCGAAATCTGTCGGACCAAAGGTAAAAATTTGCCCTGTAACATTCAGTGGCTTTAATTGGTTAGATCAAGGGTTCCCAACCTTTTCAAGCCGGGGGCCAGGCCAGCTTCAAGGGCCAGATGGCCATTTTGTCCTGCCTGCATGATGGGGTGTGGGGGCCATTTTGTCCCAACAGCTTCAAGGGGGCTGCCATTTTGTTTCTCAAATGCTGTGGGGTGGGGGTGGGGGTGGTGGGCCTCTATTTTTCTTGCCCTGCATTATATCTCAAAGTATATAGGCACATTTTAATCCTTCTCTGAGATGTTCCTGCTGTTGCTTGAGCCCTGGTGGTGCAGTGGTTAAACTGCTGTGCTGCAGCCAGTAGGATGTGAGTTCGATCCTGACCCAGGCTCAAGGTGGACTCAGCCCTCCAGCCTTCCGCGGTCGGTGAAATGAGTCCCAAGCATGTTGAGGGCAAAAAATGCTAATTTATTTGGGAACCGCCCAGAGAATGCTTTAAGCCAAGGGTGCCCAAACCTTTTGGGATATGGGCCAGTCGTGGTTCAGGGAGCTGGTCACTTCGGCCTGGGGGCCGGATTCGGCCCCCAATGTCAATTCATCTGCCCTCTGAAGCCCTCATCACTCCTGGGCGCATTTCACTTCTGCTTCACAAGAGCTTTGGGGATGCATTGGCATCGGGGGCCGGATCCGGCCCCCGGGCCGTAGTCTGGGCACCCCTGCACTAAGTGCTATGGGGGCAGGTATGTATGTCTGGTTGCAATTGGGTTTGAAGGCAGTTTTCAGTGGCTTTTGCAGCGTCTCCGTACAACCGGTGTAAAGGGAGCATCTACTTGGTCTTCGACTTCTGCGAGCACGACTTGGCCGGCCTGCTCAGCAACGCCCACGTGAAATTCACCCTCTCTGAGATCAAGAAGGTGATGCAGATGCTGTTGAACGGCCTCTACTACATCCACCGGAACAAGGTGAGGACCTTTCTGCCCCCCTGCCGTTCCTCCGAGGCCTCGTCTTCTTTTTGTGCTGTATCTGAGTCCGAATCTCAGCGCTCCTCATGGCGATCAGCCATAGAAGATTGTCCTTGGAACCATATTATTGTCATGGCCTTGCATCTGCCTTCCACATCACAGCATAACTAACACCCATAGTACCGCTGATCCAATTCCACCAGTCACTTTCTGGTCCTGAACCCTTGTGGCACGCAAAGCCCCAGGCCAGGATGGAGGAAGCTGCTGCTTTCCATCAAGAGGGATTCAAGTGGGACCATTTAATCCACTTGGGGGACCATCACCCTTCCCTGTGGACTTTGCCACCCAAGGCCATTAGTCCTCAGGGTTCGTCAGGTTAATTGCCACCTGATAATCACTGCTGGGTCTCTGGCAGTAGGGTCTACTCTATGACCATAGCAGGGTCACCTGGCCTCTTCTAGGGTATTTAAATCTCATGCTAGACGAACTGAGCCTTCGACCTGGTAAATAGGAGATCTGTAGGCAAACCGGGACGATCTGAAGTTTCTCAGCCACTGTTTATTTTATTTCTTTCAAACTCTTGGTTTTCCTGCTCCAGATCTTGCACCGAGACATGAAAGCCGCCAACGTCCTCATCACGCGAGACGGTGTCCTGAAACTGGCCGACTTTGGCCTGGCAAGGGCGTTCAGCCTGGCGAAAAACAGCCAGCCCAACCGCTACACCAACCGGGTGGTGACCTTGTGGTATCGGCCCCCTGAGCTTCTTCTGGGTACGTGGGAAGCTTCAGTTTGAGAGCAAGCGAAGCCTGGTTTTGATCCCTGCTTTAGGGCCGTGGGACTGCAATGGCCCAGTGGTTACGACGCCGAACTTGGCGACGGGAAGGGGCGATAGACAAGTGTCATTCTATTGCTCTAATTGCAAAGAGCTAATGAAAGGATGTTTTGATCCCATTTAGGGGAGCGAGATTACGGGCCCCCCATCGATCTGTGGGGCGGGGGCTGCATTATGGCCGAGATGTGGACGCGGAGCCCCATCATGCAAGGGAATACAGAGCAACACCAGCTAACCCTCATCAGCCAACTCTGCGGATCCATCACGACTGACGTAAGTTTTCAAGGCTTTTGGGGTCAGATGTGGGAAATCTGTTTCCGATTGAAAGATGAATTCTTGTCTGTCCACAGCAAAGAGAACGATCTAGATTTCTGACCACATCGGGGGGGGGGGTTGCCCAGTACTTAGTAGCAGTTCAGTTAATTGTTTGTAGGGACTGCAGCTTTCAAGCAAAGGCAACCTCTTTACCTAATTGAGTTAATTGTTGCTTGTGGACAGTCTTCAAGGGCCACCCCAGGTTCAGCATATTGCAGTACATTAATACCTCAGATAACTTAAGACTTGGTTCCACAAGTCTTAACGTTATCCGATTTTTACCCTTATCCGATAAAGTTAAAATCCTATTCAGATGGATCAGATAATGTTAACTCCATAGAGATAAGCAACAGAGGCTTCAAGGGAAAGTCAAGGAAACATGCTGGAAACTTAAAGAACTTTAAGAAATAATTGTCTAAAGGGTAAATACATTGCAGAAACATGCCAGACCACCCTGAGTTTAGGGGAACAAAGCCATACAGCATTTTTAAATTTTTGAAAATTTTATAAAGTGCTGTTTTAAAAGATCTGAGCAGAAGCTAGGAAAATGTTTTCCTTTAGAATCAGCCCCCCTACCATGACTTGCTTTGGGGCTTAGCTGAGGTCATTTGCTGTAATAAAGGAAGTTCCCTCAGGGCTTTGAAGGGTGTGAAAATCTTAATTACTTTGTAGGTGAAAGGTTTCAGTCTCTGCTTGTTTTCCATTGACAATGCATGAGGCTTGCGGAGGCTTTCTGAACAGAAGCTAGGAAAACCTTTTCCTTTCAGAATCAGCTCCCCACCCAACCATGGCTTGCTTAGTTGCTGTGATTGTTATTGAGAGTGTCCTCAACCTTGGGAGAAAGAACAGGACTAACCAGTTTGCCTTTTCCCCCAATCCATGCTTCAGGGAATTTGAGGCAAACACATTTGCATCAGATAACGTTAACAGAACAGATAATGTTAACGTTATTCGATGCAAATGTTTGCCTCAAGTTCCCTAACGTTATCTGATTTTGGCCTTATCTGATGCAAACGTTATCTGAGGTATCACTGTAGTCTATGTGGTCCTGTGAAATGTTTCTGCTTACAAAGATAGATAAAGTGTGATCCTCTTAGCCAGTATAGTCTCAAATAGAGAATGCTAGAAGTTGTAGTCGAATGGTGTTAATTTACTGTTTTAATTAATTACAAACATGGGTAAGAAAAGTGATTTGGTAATGAGATGGACTTCTTTGCATTCTAAATTTGAATCCAACTGTCTGCTTTGGTTAATTTACCGTAATCTGTTCCAGTTCTGTTACTGGTTTTATTACTATCTTTATTGCTTAATTCAATTATTAAATGTTACATTGATTTCCTCCTCTGATTATGTTGCTGGTTATGCTGTTTTTATTGCTATTTGTCATTTTGATTTGTATATGATGTTTCTAAACTGCCCAGAATTTTACATTATGTGGGCGGTATGTCAACCAAACAGCTATTAAAATCGAATCAATCTTCCGTCTTAGGTTTGGCCGAATGTTGATAAATACGAGCTCTACCAGAAGCTGGAACTGCCCAAAGGACAAAAACGAAAAGTGAAAGACCGGCTCAAAGCCTACGTCAAAGATCCTTACGCCCTGGACCTCATAGACAAACTGCTGGTTCTGGATCCGGCCCAAAGGATAGACAGTGACGACGCCTTGAACCATGACTTCTTCTGGTCTGACCCGATGCCTTCTGACCTCAAGAACATGCTCTCCACCCATAACCAGTCCATGTTCGAATACTTGGCTCCACCCAGGCGGAGGGGCGGGCATATGCCCCAGCAGCCGGCCAATCAGTGCAGGAATCCCGCCGCGAGCAATCAGACTGAATTTGACCGAGTCTTCTGATTGGCTGTGAGGCTGGTGGGAGGAAAAAAAAGAAAAGAAAAATATTATTTTTTAAGTATAGTGACTTTGAGGGGGGGGACACTTTATTTTGTATAGAACAATGAAAACAATTGAGTTTTGGCCTTTTTTTACTTTTAATTTTTTTGGGGGATTTCGTTGTTTGCGGATCTGTTTCTCGATAGGAATGGAAGTGGGCAAAGATGCCCGCTATACATTCTAATCAGTTTCCGGAGTCTCAAATGTATTGCGTTTCTCCCCCTCTGCAAGACTTTGCTGTGTTCCAAGGTACTAACATTAGCTTTTGCAACCCTTTAAACAGGGGTGTCCAAACTACGGTCTGGGTGCTGGATCCGGCCCCAACATAAATTCATCTGGCCCACAAAGCCCTCGTCGCTCCCAGAAGTGGAAGCAAAACATACCCCTTTTGGGTGCATTTTACTTCCATTTCTGGGAGCGACGAGGGCTTCACGGGCCAGATTAATTGCCCTCAGGGGCTGATCTTGTCCCCAGGCCATAGTAACCAACCCCCTGAACTACTTGACCGGCCCATGGCCCAAAAAGTTTGGGCACTCCTCCCTTAAAAGATTCTTTTTCCTGTCTCGTCCTCTGCTACTTGAAAAAACTCTGTTGAAAGCCTTTTTTTTAAATGGCTTCTGCACTTCTTTTTTAAAAAAATGTATATATCTCATCTCGGTGGATCCATAGCAAACACTCGCTCGCTTGAACCTAGAAAACTTGGGAAGGAACTGAACTTTTCTTTCTTTTTCATTTCTGTTTTTACATTTTCCTCCGTTAAGACTTAGAAGTTCTGGGTCTCAGTGACAGAACTGTCTACAATTGAAATCTTATCATGTTCCTTTTGGGCTGTTTTTTATTTAAAAACGATACTGCCATGATGAATGCTGTAACCTGTAATTAAAGGGATTTGCTTTAGTACATCGAACAGCCTGAGACCCTCTTGATTTTTCAAATGGGTGTTTTTAAAAACTGGTAGGGTTGTATTGGAAGTATTGGATTCGGTCTGGCAATAAATGGATTTGAATTTTCCCTCTGAACAGGGAATTTCAATCTGTGGCCCATGGACCGGATGCGGCCTGCAGTACCAGTTCATGTGCCTCTCCCAGTCGCCTCCACCACACCCGAAAGTGCCATGTTGTGGAGGAAGGGCAAAATGGCCGTCTGCCCCCTAAATCTGTCTGGGGCCACATGAAATGGGTCCGCAGGTTGAGAATCCCTGGTCTAGGTAAAGGTCTCCCTTGCTCGATAGCCAGTCACATTTGACTCTGAGATTCAGTGCTCATCTCTGTTAATAGATAGAGATCTACAGTCGTACCTTGGTTAACGTAATTAATGTGTTCTCTGGGACGTTTCTTACAACAAAAATTACTTTAACCTGATTTCTCATAGAAATGCATTGAAAACCAATTAATCCATTCCCAAAAAAATCTGTAAACCAAGCCACTATTTTCTATGGATTTCCTTTTACGTGATTTTATGTTAACCGAACTGTTTGTTAATTTGCAATTTCTTGCTTTCAAAGTGCTTTGTTGGCAGGAGCTGGGACAGAGACGGTATCTCACTCCGTCATGCAGCGATCGGGTCTCTAACTGCTGACCTGCTAACCTTCCAGTCATCAAGTCCAGGGTCTTAACTCCTAAGCCACCGCAGTTCCTGATTTATGTCTACAGAACTGCTTTCTATGTAAATTCAAGCTGAGCACTAAAATTTAGAATTAAAAAAACTAGAACTTCAGCCAGATTTCCAACTACGGGCTCTGCCATAATGCCGCTCAAGTTGGGTGGGAACAGTTTACAGAAGGCTCGTAAAGCAATATACTAATTGGGATTGTTTAAAATGAGGGCCAGGGCTGCAAACCTTTAAGTTTGCCAGAATGCTTCCTCCATTGTTAAGCGAATAAATGCACATATGAAGCAAAAGAATCGGGGGAGAAATCCACTGTGTTTTGGGATCATGTAGTCTTGCTTGCTAGGAGCAAATTGATTAAGATCCCAAACTACATTCTCGACACTAAGGTGGAGGTCCCCAACCTTTTCAAGCCAGGGGCCGGGTCACGCTCTCTCGGTCAGCTTCGAGGGCCGGGCAGCCATCTTGTCCTGCCTGCACAATGGGAGTGGCCATTTTGTCCCAACAGCTTGAAAGGGGACAGCCATTTTGTTTCTCAGATGCCCTTGGAAGGGGCAGGGGAGGGCACACGAAATGGTCCTACAGGCCGGATCCGGCCCATAGGTGTTAGGTTAGGAACCCTTGGTTGAGGTAGCCGGAACAAACGGTATAAATGAATACTATAAAAATTGTAATTGCATTGTAATTATTACTTTTCAAAGAGTAGCAGGGAAGAGTGACTTTGAAAGTTAACTTGTCAAGCTCTGTGAAGGTTCACCGTGACGTCTGGATGGCGAAATGCCGCAAGTTTCCAAAGCAGACACAAACCACGCCGGGAGAGGAAAATGTAACCAAAGGCTTTTGAGTCTTACATTAACCAAAGGCAATCACTGGGGGTTGGGTTGGGTGGGAAAGTAATTCAGCCTTGGAATAATCCCCCCCCCCCCCTAGTTGTTGTTTAACCAGTGGCCAGAGCTATGTAGGCTGCATTATGTGGCTGCTTATAAGGAACAGATGAGCAGATCCTCCGCCTGGAACTTCATGATGGAAAGGAGGAAGATCCGGCAAACTTGCAAGGTAAAAATGCACAGTGTGTTTAGTGCTTTAGTTCTTAAACTTGAAGCAGCATAAAGTGACATGGGCCAGACGCCTGGGAATGCCCTCTTTGCATGCATTTTGACAGTATCCAGAAGGGATCATGTAGAGATTTTTTTTTCTGGTTATATATGCTGTAATTGCTGGACTATTGCACTACTTTCTGCCTGGGGTTGCCCTGGAAGACTGCATCTACCCTAGTGGGCTCTCGCTGGAAGACCTTTGGCAACATGCTTGGTTTCCTGTCCCATGTCATATTCAGGTTCTTGTTAGGCTCTGGTATTTACATCTCCCAGAATCCCCCAGGAAGGAAGGAAGGAAAGGTCAAGGTTTCCCTTGCTCGAAAGCCAGTCATATCCAACTCTAGGGTTCAGTGCTCATCTCTGTTTCATAGCTGAAGAGCCAGAGCTGTCTGCTTTTGCAGACGTTTCCGTGGTCTGTGGCAAGCATGACTAGACACCAGAGCGCACGGAACGCTGTTTACCTTCTCACCAAAATGGTCCCTATTTATCTACTTGCAATTTCTTGCTTTTGAACTGCTAGGTTGGCAGGAGCTGAGAGAAAGACGGGAGCTCATTTAAAAAAAAATAAAGAATAGGAAGAAAGAAAAATGAATAGGAAGCAAGGAGGGAAGAAAGAATAAGAAATAATAAAAATTAATTTTGTGTCAGAGATTACGCTAGTTTGAAAGGATTTTTTAGGGGAAGCCCAAATGAGGCTCCTTTTATGTCCCCAAGTGCAACTAGAAAGAAAAGGAAGGAAGAATAAGAAAGAAAGAATAGGAAGGGAGGATAAGTTGATGTATCTGTCATTATTTTGCTGTTTCATTGCATTGTATTATATTGTATTTTCTATTGTATTTAATTTCAAACATATTGTGAATTGTTGTTGTTGTTGTTGTTGTTGTTGTTGTTGTTGTTGTTGTTGTTATTAATTGCATTTGTTACCCCGCACCAATCGGGAGAATCCGACTCTGAGCGGCTTACATCAAAATAAGAAATAAAAACATAGAACAATCTATATCAATAAAATCATCAAGAGTTAAAAGTCATCAAAAGTTAAAAAAACAATACAGAAACTACACACAATCCCACATTCAGATCCAGGGGTGGCAATCCATTAAATAAGCCACCTAGTATGAGAACTCACGTTCCCGGGCCCCCAAACTATTGGGATTGCATAACATATTGTTGATTATACTGTTGATGTTTATGAGATGTTCTATGTCTGGGTTTTGTGAGCCGCCCTGAGTCGGTTGCACCGAGTACGGCAGCATATAAATTGAAATAAATAAATAAATAAATAAGAAAGAATAGGAAGGAAGGATAAGAAAAAAATAGGAAGGAACAAAGAAAGAAAAGGAATAGAGCGGAGCTCCAGCTAGCTAACCAGTCTCTGAGAGGTGTGGTCCGAAAAGAGAGAAATACACACACACAACCCATCCCTTGCTTGCTCCAAAAGATGCTTTGGAAGCAGAAGTGGGAAAAGGGCAAGTTTGCCCTTTCCAAAAATGGCGCCGACGGCTACCTCTGCGCCTGCGCAGCGAGGCCGAGCGAAGCCGTGCCAATTCCCGGGGCTTTGCCCGGCCGCGTTGTGTCACCGCCGGGGTCCGTGGGTGGGCGGGGCTGGCGATGGGCTCCCGCCGGAGCCGGGTCTACTACCCGCTGCTCTTCCTGGGGCGGCAACAACCCGTCTTTCAGGCGCTTCGGGCGGCTGGCTTGCTGGAGACGACCTCCCCACGTCGGTTCAGCGCACGCCCGGCCCGGGCGCCCAGGATGGAGTACCATGTGAGTATGCATGGGCAGGATCCGGGCTTCTGTGCACGAGCCTCCTTCGGTTGCATCAGCCAGGGAACCACGTGGAGGGCAAGGGGAGGTTTACTCGGGAGTAACGGGGGGCGATCCCGGGTAAAAGGGAGCAAAGGGATCGCAGCCTTTGGAAGAGGATCAGCCTTTAATAACTATAATCATGATCAACATAATAATTATATATTATATAGTTATTATAAGTCCTAACAACCTAGAAGTTCGGAAGCAAGAAATTGCAAGTAGATCAATAGGTACCACTTTGGTGGGGAAGGTAAACAGCGTCCTGTGCTCGCCGGCGTCTAGTCATGCCTGCCACATGACCACGGAAACGTCTGCAGAAGTAGACAGCGCTGGCTCTTTGGTTATGAAACAGAGATGAGCACTGTACCTTAGAGTCGGATACGACTGGCTTTCGAGTGAGGGTGACTTTTACCTTTAGTTATTATAATGCACATTGTTATCCTATAATTGCTATGCTATATTATAAAAGGTATGCAATCTATAATTATTATAGTGTACATTGGTATCCAAGGTACCTTGTTTTAATTATTATAGTCTTACTATAATTATTAATTGTTATTACTGTATTTCACAATTAATATCCCATGCCATGGTTTGCAAAAGGCGTTGGTCCCTTAGCCAGAGGAGACCCATTGATTCTAATACGGGGCTGACCTACAGATCCAGTTGACAGATGACCCTCGTCAGTTTTAGGCAAAATATGAGATGTTAATATGGGGATTTCCGCTGTTGCCACCCTGAATGAGTTGCTAGGGCCGAGCCGGGGATTTGAACTGGGGTCTGTTCAGATCCTCAAGATCCAAAGGGTGATGGATCAGGACCAGGCGTCGAATCCCTGTTCAGTGGTTGGACTGGTGAAATCGAGACCCTGAAGCATCGCACGAATTTTGGCAGCCCTGCCAGCATCATCATAAACTTGGCATTCACATCTTAAGTTGGCATTAAATTGATGGCCCATAACAGACACTCCTGAGTCCTCATTTGACCTTTGAGGGTCAGCTTTCAAAGCCGGGTCTGATTCAGTGGGTCTTCTCTTTATTTAGATCAGGGCTGGGTTACGCTCAATGCTTATTTAATCTCTAATTTTTTGGCCTCAAATCTAATAATGCACAAGAGCAGGAACTACAGTACGGTCACATGCAAAAACATGCCGCTGCCCAAGTTATCCCGCATGTGCTTTATATTCCAAATTTCCCACGTGTCTAGCATGAGTTTTTAAGGGGTTAGGAAACCCAAAGTTTCTCCTTCATTTTCTCTCTGAGAAAGACGTGGGTTTAAGAGGCATTTTTCGTCCGTAAAGCCCCACAAAGTGAGCTGCTGGGATGGAGGTGAGTTTGGAGCAGAACCCGGAACGGACACGTTTTTTTTGTGGGTGGGGGCGGAGGAGGGGCTCCATTTTCCAGAATCTCTCATTTTGGAGCATTTCTTGGTTTATTGGCCAGGCACGTTCGGCCTTGTTTGCATTTCTGATCTCTCGAATTGTACAATTGTAACCTTCCCTCTTGGAAATTGGATAAATATTATTTCAACCAAGTTAAAGTTTCACCCAGATTAGCGATAGTGATCCAGAAGCAGGTGCCCACGTTTATTCTCAAGCATACAAACAAAGCTTGACCTGTTCTTATTTTGTATTTTAACCTTATTTTGCTACTTCCCCTCCCCCTTTATGACACTTGTTAATGAATTTTAAAATATTTTTCTAAGCGTCTACATTGGAGTTACAAGGGTTGGGTCATGTCTAAAGAAAGGGTTGAGCCTTGAAGGGCCAGTGCTAAGCTACACTTAAAAGTTGGGCCTCTGCTTTACTGGTCTACCTGGTCTGTTTGTTGTGTAATAGTGACCCAGAGACACCTAGAGGAGGTTTACCTTAGCCTTAAATTCCACGCACCTCGAAGCAGCCGAGATTTTAAGTTATCTCCGTTGGCCATCATATGGTGAGTGGCCAGCTGGCCAAAGAGCAAAACGCAAAGTTGTGTGTTTTGCACAGTTTATTTGTCCAGCGCACAAATTCCTGTGCACATGGGCAGTTGTGTTTGCCAGGGCACGGGACGGCGATTCCTCTCTCGGTAACTCTGGGTATGGACGCTTTTTGGCGTCTCCCTTCTCCCCGTCTACCTCTGGCCAAAGCAAAATTTGGAGATGGAGAAGCCGAGGACGGACGTTGTCAGAGATGGAGTTACTTTCTTCCCTTGTCTTCCTTCCTGCCGGTCGCAGGAGCGCATGGTGAAAATCCACAACCATGCACAACCATCTCCGGATTCCAGGTTTTGTTGAAAATTTAGGGTATGGGGTGAGAAAGGGGTTTATTAGTACGATCAGTAACTTGGATAATGAATATTTCCTTGTCTTGTTAAGGAATTAGTTACCCCTGTTTAAAAAAATTACTTCTGTTAAGGAATTAATAGAAACCAAGTTATTACTGTTGTACAGTAATGGGTTACATTTCCTAGTTACTTTTTAAGGAGGTCTACGGCAGTGATGGTGAACCTTGGCACTCCAGGTGTTCTTGGACTTCAATTCCCAGAAGCCCAAGTCGCAGTAAGCCCATCTGTGTGGATTCACAGGGACTTGGGCTTCTGGGAATTGAAGTCCAAGAACACCTGGAGTGCCAAGGTTCACCATCACAGATTTAGGCCAACTAAGGTCAAGAGTCCTGGATTTTCAAGTTTTGTGCAAACAAGGGTTTATTTTTTAAAGAGCCTGGTCATCTCCCCCCCCCCTCCCCTTTTCTGTATTTCTTCGGTCGCCTGGCTTAGGATGCCATCCGGACCCTCAACACACTCCAGACCAACGCCAGCTACTTGGACCAGGTGAAGCGCGAGAGGGGAGATCCAGAAGCCCAGCTGGCCGCCATGACAGGGTACCTGGAGCGAAGCGGCTTGAAGGTGAGGTGGGAACCCCTTTTGCCCCAAAGCCACGAGTGAAGGGCGCGTGTTTTGTCTTTCGGAGCAGAAAGGGAGTTTTCTCTTCACAAAGCGAACTGTCATTTACTTTCTATTGCTTTTGGTTCAAGACGGAGAAAGTACTCTCAAAGGCCAAAAGCGATAAGATTAACTCACTTGTTTTATTTTTGTTTTGTTTTTCCGGCCCGGCAGGTTAAAGACCTGGACCAGTTGAACATCATTCACGTCACTGGGACGAAGGGCAAGGTGAGATAAACAGGAAGTGGATTGCATTGAAAGGGAGGATATATTTGAAAACATGAGATGTTTGGGGGCCGTGAGCAGCTCAGAAATAGAAAGTGCCTGTGTAGAACATTTAGGGATTTCTAGAGTGGACCTTATATGGCCGGAGACACCAAAGTCTGATTCCCGGGAGGCCCCTCAATTATTTCCAAGGGGGTATTGACAGCAAGCATTTTCCCACACCGCGATTCAGAGGCCGGTTCTCCGCTGCTAGATTCCCGGGTTTTGATCAAACTTACCGCTGACTTCTTGTCTCCGATCACCTCGAGGTGACTTTTTGTCTCCTTTCATCACCCATTGAAATTAAACTAGATCAGGTATTCTCAGCCTACGGCCCATGGGCCAGTCCCGGCCCCCAACGCCAATTCATTCAGCCCTCGCTGCTCCGAGAAGCGGAATTAAAAGGCACCTGCACATGTGTAGCCATTAATGCGTTCTGCGCATGCCCATGTGTGTTTTACTTCCTCTTCTGGGAGGAGGAACCACATGACCTGCCCGATCATCTATCCCGGGGGCGTGGTCTGGCCCGCAACCTGAAAACATTGAGAACCTCTGAACTAGATGCAGGTTTCTGGCCAAACCAAATCTGTTAGCTATTATGCTTTCCGGACAGTAGTCGAACACCAGGTCTAAACTGGCATTATTAACCTTTGCTTTGCTTTAGGGTTCAGTCTGTGCCTTCACAGAATCTATTCTCCGCAACTACAGTCTAAAGACTGGTTTTTACAGGTAAGAACCATCAAGAATTTATCTTGGGAAGCAAAGGGTGGAGTGGTGTAATACAGGGATACCCAACCTAAGGACCATGGGCTGGATCTGGCCTACAGTGCCATTTTATGGGGGGGGGGGTCACCCCTCCAAGGGCATTCAAGAAACAAAAGGGCTGCCCTTTGAAACTGTTGGGACAAAATGACCACCCCCATCGTGCAGGCAGGTCAAAAATGGCCGTCCTGCCCTT
Organism: Furcifer pardalis; assembly: GCA_030440675.1. Taxonomy (NCBI): domain Eukaryota; kingdom Metazoa; phylum Chordata; class Lepidosauria; order Squamata; family Chamaeleonidae; genus Furcifer; species Furcifer pardalis. Next base: position 55,407,751 of record CP126898.1, on the reverse strand, counting down.
GAAGCTGACTTGGAGAGTGTGACCCGGCCCTCTGGCTTGAAAAGGTCGGGAACTTGCTGGTCTGATGTCTAATGGCATCCTTTATTTTTTAAAAAAATATTGCATTTTCCCCCCAAAAGTTCTCCCCACCTGGTTCAAGTCCGCGAGAGGATTCGGATCAACGGGCAGCCAATCAGCAAAGAGCAGTTCAGCAAATACTTCTGGCAGGTCTACAACCGTTTGGAAGAGACCAAGGTAAGGGTGAACCAAAGTGGCAAAGATCAAGAATGATAAGGAATGAGGGATTTCATGAGCTGGGAATGTACGTATTTGGTCGGATAGAATGCCTTTTGTGTTATTTGTATATGTTGGCTGGAAAGCAGCTCGAAGCCGTGGTTTAATAACCTGGCTTGTTTTGAAAACTGGTTAACCATGGTTTCTTGGTTTGGACAAAACAGCAAACCATGGTCAGTACATCTTTATTCCTTTGAAGAAAGCAAGCTGCTCGTTGGGTTTGCTGAACCCAAAATGTGGGAAATACCAAATTGTAAACCTAAAATCCTTCTGTAGAATAACGTGCTCAAAGTCATGCAGTCAATGCAATCGCTGTGCCATAGATCGTAGTTGGACAGTAGAGACGGTTATGTGATGGTGAGTGTTATCACATGTTTGCATTGGTCAAATGACAGGCGTTCCAATTCTTTATCGGATAAATGCTTCCATTTTTGCATTAAGTCAACATGAGTTTTGGAAACGGGCAGTGATTTTCTGGATTTCCCCCACAGGAATCGAAACATGCTGCCATGCCGGCTTACTTCCGTTTCCTCACCATCATGTCATTCCACGTCTTTCTGCAGGAAAAGGTAACTAGTTCATGTACTTTAATCTGGTTAAATTAAATGAAGTAGGTGGGTGGGTGGGAAAGTGGATACAGTGTGTGTGTACCTGATCGCATTATAACTAAACAATGCCCATTGAAGCTGCCTGTTCTTACGACAACATAAAAGAGAAGGCCTACATTTAGTAGACTTTACCTGTTGAATGGCAAGTCAGCCCTTGTGTAAATCCCGTCGGTTTGACAGGTCGACTCAAGTAGTGATCGTTTGGTCTGTGCATTGAGTTGGCTTCAGTCTTGGGACAAAACTCAAGACCAAACCAATAGATTCTTTTCTGCTCCCACTTCCTGATCCACGGGAAGGGTGGGGGAGGTAGGCACGGCCGACAAGTCCCATCATCCCCAGACAGCACAGGTGGGGAGGATGGGTGATGTATTCCAGCCCCGTGTTCTGCCTGACATAGACTGGTAGTTGTGTCCTCCCTTCCTAGGTGGACCTCGCCATCTTGGAAGTCGGCATCGGTGGCGCGTACGACTGCACCAATATTATCAGGTAGATTGATGGGGCTGCGGAGGCAGCATTCGTATCCTCAGCAGGAAATGCTTGAAAGCCCTGGCCTTCCTCTGCTTTCCCCGGCCCCATCATCCTCTCCTGCCTCCTTTCTCCTTGCAGGAAACCCGTCGTCTGCGGGGTCTCCTCTCTGGGCATCGACCACACCAGCCTCCTGGGGGATACCATTGAGAAGATCGCGTGGCAGAAGGGAGGGATCTTCAAGGTGAAAGCTCTGACCTCCTGGAGCGCCAGTCTCCCTTCCCCTCCCTCTCCGTACTGAGGAACTGGCCTGCTTGGGATTCCGTAGCTCATGAGCCTCAGCCTGGTCGACAAACCTCAGTTGGGTTTGTCGTGCCTCCAGAAGGCGGGTCTGGCTTTAAGTCCACCAGGGAGGCCGGAACTTGGGGATGTTTATAAAACCCCGGAGATGTCATCCAAAGTGTTCCTTGGATTCTTTTCCAGCCTGGTGTTCCGGCGTTCACGGTTCCACAGCCGGAGAGGCCCTTGGATGTTTTGAGGGAACGAGCGGAAAAGAGTTCGGTAAGATACCACGTCAAACTTGAGAGTCCTTCCCGTTCCATGGCCTTCTGCATGGCTTGCCGTGGTCGCCCAGTTTGCCGGTTGCCTCCTCTCCTTTGCCAACTCATTGACTTGCAAATGGGCGAGTAGTTGTAAGTCTATGTAGGTCAGTGGTGGCGAACCTGTGGTACATGTGCCAGAGAGGACATTCCCAGCTCTCTCTGTTGGCAAGCATGCTTTTGCTTTCTCCCTCCCCCAGCACAGCATTTGCCCTGCCCCTCTCTGCCCAGCAGCCCAACGGGAGGACTTCCTCCCCCCAGCACAGAGTTGACCCCGCCCCTCTGCTCAGCAGCCCAATGGGAGCACTCCCTCCCCAGCACAGAGTTTGCTCCACCCCTCTGCCCAGAAGCCCAATGGAAGCGCTTCCTCCTTCCCCCAGCATAGAGTTGGTCCCGCCCTCTGTTTGGGCACTCGGTCTCTAAAAGGTTCGCCATCACTGATATAGATCTACCCGCAAAGGGAGATGTGATGAATGGTCAGCAGACGGATCAACTAATAAAAAGTTTGATTCAAATTCGATGAACGGAAAAGCCGTTTTTTCTCGTTTTAGAGCCCTCTGTACCTGTGCCCCGACTTGAGCACCTTCGAAGAAGATGAGAAGCCCCTTCAGCTGGGTTTGGCTGGAGACCACCAGCGCTCGAACGCAGCCTTGGCCCTCCAGCTTTCCCGCACGTGGCTCGAGCGGCGTGGTTATTTGGGTCAGCAGAAACCATCCCTTACCTATTTTAAAAACTGGGGAGAGGAGTTGATAATAATATAATTTTATAGAGAGACAAAATCTCTGGTTGCGTTCAAATATCACCACAAGCCATGATATGCTTAGTTGAAACATGTCTTCTTGTGACCTCCCTTTACAAACAAACCATGGTTATACCCAGCCACCATTAGAAACCATGGTTTGCTGTTTCAAACCCTGGTTGGCTTCAATCCTGGCTTGTTTCCTTTGCTTTCTCACTGCCCAGAAGGGAAGTGGATGAAAAGGATGAGACCGAAACTTAATAGACGGGGAAGCAAGCCGTGATGTGTTCCGTTGCTTACTTTGCCATGTATGGCTACGGGAACAAACCATGGTTAACCACTTAAGTCAGGGGTTCCCAACCTAAGGCCCGCGGGCCACATCCAGCCCACAGTGCCATTTCATGTGGGGCCCACCCCACCCCTTCAAGGGCATTTGAGAAACGAAATGGCTGTCCCTTTGAAACTGTTGGGACAAAATGGCCACCTCCATCGTGCAGGCAGGGCAAAATGGCTGTCCGGCCCTTGAAGCTGATTGAGAGAGCAAGATCCGGCCCCCGGCTTGAAAAGGCTGGGAATCCCTGACTCTAGATCAACCAAACCTTATTTAAGGTGCCTAAAGTCTTTTTGGGGTTGTAGATCTTTTTACAAAGCATTCTTAGGATGGTGGCAAAATAGAGGAATTGAGTGATAATTTGCTGGGTTGGTTCTTCATTTTTCGTACAGATCTTGGGGAGACGATACCAGACCCACTGCCGTCCACGAAGAGACCCCCACCCTTAGCGCCCGTGTTCAAACTCAAAGAGGCTACGGTGCGAGGTAAGTTTTCTTCCTCCTCCTCCTTTTTGGGAAAAGTTACTTTTGTTTTTGATCACACCGCTGCAAAAATACCCTAAAAATCTCAGCCGGCAGGGGATTCTGGGCGTTGTTTCTGAAAAAGACGCCACCATTTTGATCAAGATCTCTTTTGGGTCTTGAATATGGTCTACTTCTTAGCTGGGTTTGTTCCTGGATTTGTGGCTCACGCGGAGTGAAAAGTTTCCCCTAAGTCAACTCCCCAAAGCACTGATCAGACAATGTACAGACTTTAGCTTCTGGGAATTGAAGTCTCCCTGTGGGGTGTGGGCCCCACATTGGAAACCACTGGTGTGGAGCAGGAGTTCTCAATCTTTTCAAGCCGAGGGCCAGGTCATGCTCCCTCAGACAGCTTCAGGAGCCTGACGGCCATTTTGCCCTGCCTGCGCAATGTGGACAGCCTGTACATTAAGTAGGAACTACATATGGCACTTCTGGGTGTGGCAGAGGCAGTGGGAGGGGGGCCACATGAAATGGTGCCATGGGCCGCATCTGGGCTACAGGTTGAGAACCTCTGGTGTAGAGGGTAGATTAGGACATGGGAGGCATGGATTCATACCCCCGCTTGGCCGTCAAGCTTGGCAAGGGATCTTGGGGTAGCTACCACCGATCGGCCTTGGCCTGCCTTGTAAGGCTGTTGTGACAGTATGCAAGAAACAAGGCAGGCAAGGAAAGTTGCCTGAGTTCTCCCAGGGTTGCTCTGTTCATATTCTGAATCTTACCTACACCCCCCTTTTCTCCACCTGGATCGGCAGGTCTGCGGGAGACAGTGTGGTTGGGACGCAACCAGGTGCTCCACCATGGCCCCGTGACGTGGTACATCGATGGCGCCCACACCACCAGCAGCATCCAGGCCTGCGTCCGCTGGTTTCGCCGGGCGACCCTGAACGAAGAGAAGCCTGCCGGGTGAGTGAGGGGCAGAGATCTGGAATGAGTGGATCTTCTCCGTAGCCCTTTCCCCCCCAAAATTTAAATGAATATTTCAAGGCTTAGGTAGAGTTTGTTGGTTGGTGTCTTTGAGGTCTTCAGATTCCTCAGCTTCGTTAAACACTGCCGGATCAATGGTCTCCAAGGGTCGGGTCCTTGTGGCCAGCAAGGTGCAGTCTATCCATGAGAGATAATATGGGGATTCGTGGTTGGCCGCAGTGCAGTTGCATCTGATTCTAGGGTTCAGTGCTCATCTCTGTTTACACCAAAGAGCTAGCACTCTCTGTGTCTACAGACGTTTCAATGGCCATGTGGCAGACATGACTAGACACCGGAGTGCACCGAACTCTGTTACCTTTCCCACCAAAGTGGAACCTACTTGCAAATTCTTGCTTTCGAACTGCTAGGCTGGCAGGACCTGGGACAGAGACGGGAGCTCACTCTGTCGTGCAGTACTTGGGTCTCGAACTGTTGACCTTCCAGTCATCAAATTCAGTGTCTTAACCACTAAGCCACCGCAGTCCTTTGCAGTGCAGATATCACACCACAAAACAAAGCCACCTTTGGTTGCAGTTTGGGGCTTTTCAAAAATTGAGAACCCTAAATTGTTAGGTTTGCAAAGAGGACATTTTGCATTGGATGATGATGGATGATCCCCTTTTCTTTTTCGGTCGAAGCGGTTCTGAGGTCCGAGTGCTCCTTTTCAACGTGACGGGCGACCGGGACACGGCTGCTCTGCTGAAACTGCTGCTGGTGAGATTTTCCGAAGGACTTTCCTCCCCCTTAAACAGTCGCATCCTTTCCCTACTCGTGAGTCGTGTTTCTGATCTCTAGACAGAAGGAATTTCGGGTGAATGATTAAAAATCCTTTACAGGCGACGCTGCCGGAAATTTCTTTCCAGGTAGATCTATGCAAGCAGGAGCTCCCTGCATGCAGAGAAGTAGCCTGTCAAGCTTTCCCCAATATACTAGCTTTCTACTTGCTCTAGTGTAGGAGTCCTCAACCTTTTAAAGCCAGGGGCCGGGTCACAACCACTCAGCCAGCGTCGGGATGGCCATTTGGCAGGGGGACACACGAAATGGTGCCACAGGCCGCATCCGGCCCATGGACCGCAGGTTGGTATTCCCTGCTCTAGTAAGCATTGAAAAAGACAGTTCTTTCCACGACACACAAGTCAATACTCTCTGTATTTGTACAGCTGGTTCCTTGCATACCTAAGTTAATGTAACTGCATCTGATTTATGATTCTGTTAATCTGTATCCCCCCCCCCCCATCTTTTACCCCCAGCCTTGTCACTTTGACTATGCCGTTTTCTGCCCGAATTTCACCGAAGTGTCCACTGTGGAGAACGCAGGTGGGTTGGTTGTAAAACAGGGTTTGGTTTGGGGGTGGGGGAGCCTTGCTAAAAATAGGTTGTTGTATGATATAATTAATTAATCCCCTCTCTTTTGGTTGAGCTGGAGCGCCAGGAAGAAGCAGTGGCTGGGAGGTTTAATTTGTTTCTAGGCGGATTAGTTAGCGTTGATTCATTTCACGGGGCAAGGCTGGACTTTGAGAGAACCACCTTCTTGTGAGTTGGTCGCGCTCTCTTGTAGCCTGGCCTACCTCACAGGGTTCCCGGGAGGAAAACCAGCAGAGAAAGAGGAGAACTTAGCTTAGAAACAAGGAGAGGCATTAATGAGAGGGTATAAATTAGAGCAGGGATGTCCATACCGTGGGCCGGGTATGGCTGGTTATTGTTGTCGTCGTTTTCGGCCCCGCAGACCAGCAGAACTTCAACGTCACCCTGGAGAATGTCTTGACCCGCTGCCTGCAGAATAAAGAACACTGGAACCGCCTGATGGAAGCCAAAGTGGCCCACGACCCCTGGCTGCCGGCCTCTCCCGAGGTGGACGGGGTCTCCGGGTGGCGGAAGCAAGGCCCGATCCATGGCCCGCCACTCTTTGCCGGCTCCACGGGGCGCCCTTCGCTCAACGCCAACTCTCTGGTCTTCCCCTGCATTTCCCATGCATTGGAATGGATCACCCAGGGCCGGGACCCCCACGTCCGGACGCCTGACTCCGGGGGGCTCCACCAGCACCCTGTGGCCAGCAGCGGGGCCGTCTTGCTCAAGGAAGCTGCCACCGTCCGGGTCTTGGTGACGGGCAGCCTACACCTGGTTGGGGGAGTCCTGAAGCTGCTGGACCCCTCGCTTTCGCAGTAGGTGGCTGTGTTGGCAGAACGGGACCTTCGCATGCTGCTAGTCCTCATTGAGGGATGCTGATGGAAAGATCTCCGCTGTGGCTTTGCCCTGCGCCAGCTAGAAACCTCTCTTTCTGTCCTGTGGGATCCGGCCCAAATGTCCCTTCCTTCGGATGCACTGCCAGTCTTGTTCCTAGCTTTCTCCTGGCACTGAAGGATCGAGGCCCTTCGCCCTCTCTTCCTCCTGTATTTGGGGATCCGTTCGTCCTCGTCCCGTGTGCTGAATCGCCGCAAATTTTTAACCTCAGATCACTCTTTGCCGGATCGAATCCCGTTTCCCTTCTTAAATTTGCTCGCTGCCTCCATTTTGTCTCTCCCCACCAGCCGAAAAACCACCTTACGGCCTTCGATTTACAGAACCCAAAATGTGCCTTTTCATCGGTTTGCTCGGGTCCCGGCCTTTGCTGACCTTGAACTGATCCACCGTTTGGGCTTTGTGTGTGTGTATGTATTTGTGCATCTGACAACCTGAAGCTTCTTTCTGCTTCTTCCTTTGTGTATTTGAATGATTTCTGTATTGTTTACAACAGGGATTCTCAACCTGCAGTCTGTGGGCCGGATGTGGCCAGCGGCACCGTTTCATGTGCCCCCCACCATCACACCAGGAAGTGCTGTGTGGTGGAAGAAGGGCAAAATGGCCATCTGGCCCCCAAAGCTGTCTGAGGGAGCGTGTCTCGGCCCCCGGCTTTAAAAGGTTGAGAACTGTCCCCAAGGGACGCACTGCCGTTTTCCACCTACAAATGCTTATGTTCTGTGGGCCGAGGTGGGAAGAGTTTGGCAAGTGTCTGGTGTTTTGGATTACAGTTCCCAGCAATCCCAGTGGCCAGACCAGTATGAACAGTTGACCACTGGAGGGCGATGTCGGATCAAAGTTTTAAAGGATATTTTTTCCCCTAATGGGAACTCGGTTTATGTTTTAAACCCAATTTCCTCTTCCTTGTTTCTCTGCTGGAGTCAGGTTTTGTTGGGCTCTACCTTTACCACATTTCCCACCTCTCTACAGCTAGAGCCTCATCGGACCTGGATTTCAAGGCGCAGAAGTAGAAGCCTAAACCAGGAAAGAGTATTAACTGTCAAAGAGACATCGGACAGTGCTTTTCAGAAATAATTCACAAGTGTGTATGTGTCTATCCGGGCGTCTCTAACTTCCAGCCTCTTACGATGCTAGAATGTTACCACCTCTTTCTTGAGAGGCTAGCTGTCTACTTGCGGGGTTGCTTTGAGTGCAGGACAGCCTTGTGCCATCTTGGGAGGTATTAAAGGTCGTCACCTTTGGAAGAGTCATACAAGTTAGAAATTTGTTCCTGTTTTGACTTCCGGTTCTCTTAGAAGTTTTTGGGAGCGACGCTACCAACTGGGAACCTTTTTAAATCTGTCTTTGTGATAAACGAAAGGTTAAAAAATCAGACTTTATTTGCAAAAGGCCTTTTCTTCTTTGTGCATTGTTACCTAGAGGGACCGATGGTTGCACGCAAGTAACCCTATAGAGCACCTCATTGTGCGGTTTTTCCTTTCCCCCCTAAACAGAAACGTTCAAAGGTTGGTTTTCAAAGTGGCCTTGCGATTACCATTCCCATCAAGTCCAGCAAGGAACAATGGGAGTTGTAGTCCAGCACCATTTCTAAAACCATAAGAAACCAGGTTACCTTGTTAAGAGAGGACGTTTCCTGAAAAACATCTGTCTTGATATTAAAACTGATGGCCTTCTCTTTCCCCAGGGAAAGCTTACTGTAGCTACTTACCTCTACGGCCTGGGGTGGATGGGAACTGTAGTCCGAAACGTCGGAAAGCCACCAGTTGTTTAAACTTGAAATCCTGCACTGATAAACACATCGTTCTGCGTTCGAGGGGTTGACTTTTTTGGTGATGTTCGTGGGTACCCGTTATAAACAGTGACAGATATTTTAGGATAACTTTACTTTGTATTGGGTTTCTCTGTCCGCCTCTGCCCAAACGTTTTGTGCCGTGGGGCGGTCAAGTAGTTCAGGGGGTTGGTCACTATGGCCTGGGGACCAGATCCAGCCTCTGAGGGCAATTCATCTGGCCCGCGAAGCCCTCGTCGCTCCCAGAAACGGAAGTAAAATGCGCCCAAAAGGGGCACGTTTTGCTTCCACTTCTGGGAGCGACGAGGGCTTTGTGGGCCAGATGAATTTATGTTGGGGCCGGATCCAGCACCCGGACCGTAGTTTGGGCACTCCTGATCTGAAGGATCAGAAAGATGAAATGCTGTATTTTTAATTTGTAACTTATCTCTGAAACATCTCATTTTGGTGTCGTTTTGTTTCCTCTGTACTGTATTTGTAAATTAACTCTTTTGTTAGTAAATTCAGAGCTGAATCCTTGCAACTGTTTCTTAAGGGTCTTGGCATTTTGTTCCTTTTTCAGACCCAACTTCCCTGGGAATTTTAGAATTAATAAAGTTGGACGCTCTGAAATAAAAAGACAGGCCGTTTCAAAGGCCTGAATTTGTATATTTTCTTTTTGTTTCATTTTTTTTTTGTGATGTGAGAAAATGACTGTTTGTCGCCTCACGGGAGCCGAGAGGCACGGATTCAATTTTCTCTGCCCTTTTCTTTCACAGTAACCCTGCAAGGTAGGACACATTAAAGTGGCCAATGTGGCTGCCATTTCTTCCGCTTCTTTGGATTCACGCCATTTAGCGTCTGTTCCTTTTCGCCGGCCCCGTTAAAGACGACACTCGACACCAACACCCGATACGACGCAATACTATATTTATAACACTAAATGAGGTTACAGTTGGTTCTGCACAGTGAATATTTACACAGATCAAAACAGATTAGATTTATCAGTGGAGTAAAACAATTTTAAAAACCCAAAGAAACCAGAAATGATGGTAGTTCCTGATGGGGCGGAAAGACTTGATCCCAAATAAAATTGGTTCATTCTTTAAAGGGTTCACAAGACTGTTGGTTTTGGGCGTGACCTTATAGAAATCGAAAAATTAAATTTAAATTATTCTGGGAATGTCTTTAATACAGGAGTTCATAAACTTTTTAAGCCTGCTCAATCAGCTTTGGAGGCCGGGCAGCCATTTTGCCCTTCCTCCGCCACATGGCAGTTCCTGGTGTGGGTGGAGGCGGTGAGGGGGCCACATAAAATGGTGCCACAGTCCGCATCCGGCCTGCAGGCCGCCGGTTGAGAGTCCCTGCTTTAATATATCTTTGCAATGGAAAGGTGTGTGCTGTTTTAAAGATTACTTGGCCATCTGTCCACCCAAAAACTTTGCAAACTTTCAGCCTCTTTAATAAGGATATTAATCAGGTTTGAGCAATTGCAACTTTTCCTGTTCTTACTCTATCCATTTTTACCCAAATGCCTCCTGATTTTGCTTCCCACAAGGTTTAATGCCCTAGGTTTTAACTTCACACTCATTTATGGCCTCTGTAGGCAGCCCTTGCTTGAAAGCCAGTCGTATCTGACTCTAGGGTTCAGTGCTCATCTCTGTTTCTAGCCAAACAGCCAGTGCTGGCTGCGTCTGCAGACATTTCTATGGACATGTGGCAGGCATGACTAAACGCGTGTGTATGGAACTCTGTTACCTTTCCCACCGAAGTGGTACCTATTTATCGACTTGCAATTTCTTCCCTTCAAACTGCTAGGTTGACAGGAGCTGAGGACAGAGACGGGATTCACTCCGTCGTGCAGCACTCGGGTCTTGAACTGCTGACCCGCCGACTTTCCAGTTATCAAGTTCAGCGTCTTAACCACTAAGCTACTGGCAGTCATGGCTTTTATAGGGTCGTGTAAAAATCCCTTTCTCAGCCTGCAATTCCCAGAAGCCCCAAAAATTTTGGGAAGTTCATTCCTTCCCCCTAACAGAAAATTAATAACTTCAATTTCTGGTCACAAAGCTGGACTTTCTTGGAAAGTATAGCTTGGGCCGAAATCCTTTCCCTCCCTAGCAAGTTTGAGCAGATAAAAACATACCAGAAAAGGCATATAAACATAGCATTACTACCCTGTATACAAAGATAACAAAATATATTTTATGGACCTAACTATTTATATAAGTACAAGTGATAAGTATTTCAAAACGGATAAAAGTCCGAGGCTGTCTAGCTTGGGTTTTGTGATCGGTAGAGACTAAACATTAGGTTTTTCTCCCTGTCTCTCAAATCTTGGTGTGAAATATTCACCACCTCCTTGTAGAGAAGTAAGACAGGACAGAAATAATCTCCTTATTTCTTGTCTTTCTGGGGAAATTTTTGTCCCACGTGTCGCACAACTGCAGCTTTATCTCAAGACCTACGGCCCATTGGGGTATGTGCCAAGCAATGAGTTCTTGAGAAAGCACAGAAATAAAATAGTGTGTTGTTCTTTTGTCTACAGATCCCAGAATTGGCCAGTTGGACTGGTGGATTCTGGGCTCTGTAGGCCGACAAAATTATACATTTTCCCACCCTCTGGTTATTGACCACCATGATGTGGAGGTGAGAAGCGTAGGCTCTGAGATCAATTGAGGGATGAATTCCACGCTGGATGTAGAATCGGCCGAGACCATAGAGTAACACGTCGTGGCTATAAGTAGGAAAGGAAATCCACTCGTGACTTATTTGTCATCCTGTTTTGGGTGCCACGTTTTCCTAAGCCTCTTCTGCTGCTATAAGACAGCCTTCATTGGACCTCGAAGGTTGCCAAAGGCTTGTTTGGGTAGCCAAAAGTACAGGGGAAAGGAACTAGAATGAATCCAAGGTTGACTTCTTAACCCAATACATCCCAATAGCCAACCCAATTTGACCCCAATTGAACTGCCGAGTCTTAGCTAGACACGACTTAGCTAGGTTTCCATGTGACTCGTAACTTCACTGTTGAAGGCCGTCCACGTTTGCTCTTGCAAAGCAGAGCAAACCAGGTTGACCATGATGGTCAACGAAGACCTTGATGTTCTCTAGAACTTTGGGAGATGGTCATCCAAGCAGCGGCCCTTTCAAGGGGCTGGACAAAATCCACCCATGTCTGCATCTTAGGGTCCTGGGAGAGAGGGGGTTGTGGGTCTTTTTTGTGTTGTGTGTACCCCTCCCCTCCCCGCTTTAGGATAAGGAACATCTTGAGTCTAGATTTGAGGAGCTCAACTTTGGTGCCCACAAGCTCTCCACGGAAGCATCAGCAGATTGCCCCGGCCACATCTTGGGGTTGGGGGGGCAGCCGTGGGGGGACCTGCTATGCCATGCTGCTGGTGGAACATGGAGTGCTTTGCGTGCTGCCAATGCTCTGGTTGGTGCTGCTGCTCTCCGAGGCAGGCGGGTTGGCCAAGACCGGCTGCCTTTTGACCATCGGACCTGGAAAGCATCACAAATGGAAATGGGTTAGATAGGGATTTGGTGAGAAAAGATTTCTGCACAGCTGCTCAATGTCGAGAGTTGACAAGCCAACAGAAAGGAGAGATAGGGCTCTTGCATCGTCTACTGGCTGAGGTAAATCTCAATTAGTCTCCACGTTGGCTGGTGTATGTCTGCTCCACGCTGTTCATTTTCACATCAGGGAGATGGAAAACATTCCCTCCGAGTTTCCTCCCCCTCCCCTCTGGGAGTTGGTCCGGCTGAGCCAAGATGAAGATAAAGCCCTACAACGAGTCTTGGCTGATTCCCATAGATTTCAGGAGGAAACCCGATGCAACGCTCGAGTCCTGTCAGGAAACACAACCCAGATGTCCACAGGGCAGCTGGTGGGGAAGGGAGGAGAAGACTTCCACCCCTTGGTCCTGGTGGTTTAACTGCTGCCCTGTAGCCAAAAAGGTTGTGAGTTCGATCCTGACCAGGGCTCAAGGTTGACTCAGCCTTCCATCCTTCTGAGGTCGGTACGTTGAGGGCAAAATGCTAATTAACTTGTGAACCGCCCAGAGAGTGCAGTAAGCACTATGGGGCAGTATAGGAATGGGATTGCTTTGCTATAGATGTTTGAGGCTGTGGAGCCCAGAAGACCTCAACCAATTATCCCAATGGTCAAGAATTCTTGGATCCCACCTATAAAACATCTGGAGAACCTCAGGTTGAGATTCATGGGGCAACCCATTGGGACAAGACTTCGTTTCAGTTGCGATCTTTAGCCAGCCCATGGCTTTCTAGACACTCACCCCTTGTCCTTCCCACCCCATCTTTGAGGACCAAGGAGATGGGTCCAAGAGATCCCCCTTTACTTACGGGTATGGGAGTAGATATACCAAAGGGCTGCGGTAAGCAGGACTCCGATTAAAAAGGCCCCAAAAGTTATTCCCAGCACAGCTCCAATCCCCAGTCCTTGATCTGTGTGTGAGAAAAATAACAGTTAGATCTCATGTTGGGCAAGACTCAACACCTATCTCATCTTGGAGATATTCAGAGCAGAAGGAACGTCCCATATACAGTATACAGTATATATATTTCTATGGTGCGTTACTACAGCTGGCCACTAGGGTTTGCTGTCTGCAGTGTCAAATATTGGGTTTGCAGTTATGCATGGTTTCAGGTATCTGCCGTCTCCCGGGCAGATACAGGGGGAGATTTGTACATCCAAGAGGAAGCAGATATATTAATTCTACAAAGCCTGCATCGCCACATAAGCCTCCTCCGCTTAGAGACTGTGTTTCTATGGCAGTCTCTTAAACCACAAGAAGACCTCCCCAAAAGATCTCACGAAGAAGCCAGTGCCGACGTGTGCGATGTGAGGGATGCATCCTACCATCTTAAGAAGCCTTTCCTTGCTTTGTTATTTTTTGCCCTCCCGAGGGAGATGAGACGGCAAAAACAGAAACAGGAAAGAGCTAAGCCAGGTAGCAGGGGAAGGACGGAAGGCATCCAAGCTTAGATGAGGCCAGGGGGGATTTAATTCAGCAGGGCCAGAAATGAAAGAATGAAAGAAAAAGAAAGAAAGAGAGAGAGAAAGGAAGACATTGGGAAGGCAGAAATGTAGAGACGCTGATGGTTTCTCAGAGGAAAATAGGACACCCTTGCTCGGAAGCCAGTCGTATCCAACTCTAGGGTTCAGTGCTCATCTCTGTTTATAGCCAAAGAGCCAGCGCTGACTGCAGATGTTTCTGCAGACATGTGGCAGGCATGACTAAACACAGGAATGTATGGAAAGCTGTTACCTTCCCTGCCGAAGTGGTACCTATTTCCCCCTTTCCATATCTTAAAGTCCCGATCAGATTCCGTAAACAATATTCACCTCTCAATTAAATTTTTTTTAAATGGCTAACTCACTGTGTGGTGGAATATTGGAGTTCTCCAACGTCACATCTACGGCACTTTCATAATTGTGGAGTCCGTGAGGCTAAAAAGAAGAGGCAGGAGATGTTAAAATCAGGTTTGAGATAAGAATTTTTAATAGGATTTTTTATTTAAATAAGAAATTCAATGCATCCTTATGGGAAATTGCATTCAACGCATTCCTATGGGAAATTGCATTCAATGCATTCCTATGGGAAATTCAAGATAAGAATTTTTTGAGATACAATCAACCTTGATGAATTAATTAAATTGATATGTAGAGGTTTGAGTATATAATAAAACTCCGGGTTATAACCGCCTCGGTTTAAGTTTGTTGCAGTTTACAACGGCAAATCCTATAGAAATGCCAACCTGGTTTACAGATTTGTAATGTATTTTTCCCAGTTGACAATGATCAATTCAGGACCATTTTTTAATTTTTCAATGCATCCCTATGGATGTTTTGGTTTACAATTTTTTCAGGTTACAATGGATGCTGTTGGAACAGACCTCCATCGTACGTTTTTACTGTATTTTGTTCTGCATTGATTACGAAGCCCTTCCACTTTCCTAATCAGCAGGTCTAAAATGCCTCACGATGACCCAAGCAAAGCAAACAAAGGAAACGATGTTAAAAATGCAAAACGGAAATTTGAGAACATTTGAGGCGGTGGGAAGCCGACAGCCGAAAGCCGCCCACACGTCCGCACCTCGTATCAAAGGCACCCCCCAAAATATCTCCCCAAAATAAAACCAGTTCCAAAGGACAAAAAGATGAGATGCCACTGGATCGGCCTCAAAGGGACTAGAAACTTACCTGGCTCTTCACTGTCAAGGTGCATGCCAGTGTAGCGGGGGCCACAGTATGTTGCTCGCCTCCACCTTTGTAGATGAAACTGAACCGGCGGACTGTACGGCTGGGTGAGTTCAGAAACGTCACTGAGTAACTCTGGGCCTGCCGGCCAGCAATCAATAGTTGTGATGATGCTTGATCCAGGACACGTAACGCACAATCTTCCACCTCTAATTCTGCCTCTTCATCAGCAGTCCGAAGCGAGATCTATTGCCGAGAGAGAGAGAGAGAAGGAGAAAGAAGCCAAGAGGAAATAATTAACGAGTTTGCATTCATTTTGAGACAAGACTCAGAAAATGGCAAGACTGAGATGTCTGTATAATCTTTTTTTATTAGCCAAACCCAGACACAATGGAATTAACAAAGCCCAGATCTAAAATCTTGGGACCGCTGTAGCTTAGTAGTTAAGGCACCAAATGTGACAACTGCCAGGTCAGCAGGTTAGAAGTTCAAGACCCGAATGCTGCATGACGGAATGAGTGCCTGTTTCTGTCTCAGCTTCCTGCTAACCTAGCAGTTTGAAAGCAGGAAATCTGCAAGTAGATAAATAGGTACCACTTTGGTAGGAAAGATAACAGTGTTCGCTGTGCCCCGGTCTCTGCCACATGACCACAGAAATGTCTGCAGATGCAGACAGCTTTGGCATCTACTTTGTTCCTCGATGTTTCTATGCCAAACCCCGCATCGCCCACTAGGCAGTTGAGATACCTGGACGTAGGCAGCTTGGTTGACTTCTACCACGTTGGTTGGCGGCGAACCGAAGTCTGCGGTGGAATAAAGTTGGAGAAAAACCTTTTCTGGGAGAAGGCATTCGAAAGGAACCTGGGTATGGAGAGAGAACAGGAAATCGGATAAACCCCATGAATCCTATTTCTCTTTTGGAACAGATTTGTGGGGTGACTGTTTTCACTCATCAAAAAGGTTTCTGTGTCAGAGGGATCACAATGGGTGTCTATAGGGCAGTGGTGGTGAATCTATGGCATGCATGACAGAGGGGGAACTCAAAGCCCTCTCTGTGGGCACATGTGCTGTCGCCCCAGCAGATTTTGCCCCGCCCCTCTGCCCAGTAGCCCAATGGGAGGACTTCCTCTCCCCCCCAGCACAGAGTTTGTGCCACCCCTCTGCCCAGCAGCCCAATGGGAGCACTTCCTCCCTCCCCCAGCACAGAGTTTGCCCCACCCCTCTGCCCAGCAGACCAATGGGAGCGCTTCCTCCCTCCCCCCAGCACAGAGTTTGCCCCTCTGCTCACCAGCCCAAAGCCTTGTTTAAATGGAAACATAGCAAAAGATGGTGGGTTTGGATAGAAATTTCATTTCTTACCCTCATTTGTCCCGGAACCAAGTCCAAGCTGAAGACCACCTGGTGTAAGGCAAAGAAAAAGAGATAAAACCAGGATGTAAAGATATGCTGTACAGGGATATATTCTTAGTTTGGGACTTCGGTGGCTTAATGGTTAAGATGCTGAAGGGTTGTGTTGTGTTGTGAGGACACAAATGTGGGCATGGCCACAAAATGCATGCCTTGACCTGTGGTGATGAACTTCCTTTGCTCAGCCTACTCTACCTTACAGGGATGTTATAGAGCCAAAATGTAGGAAGGTCAGGTATGCCAACCTGAGATGCCAGGTGGATGCCAAGGTATACATGACAGGTTCACAAGCAAAATGCTGACATTTTTTGTCTGATAAAGGGGAGGGGAGGGCTTAAAAAAATTTTTTTTAAAGATATGGGAAAAATTAATAAAAAGGAACACCTGAGCCCAGACCACAAATTATTATTATTATTTTGCACTGACCTCGTTCTTTGCAAACACGCCTCTTTCCACGCTGGTTGAGCAACTTTCCAAGACACTCCTCAGGACGAAATGGGTGGTGTTGTCTGTCGCCGGGCAGCTGGCGTCGTGCAACATGACTTCGGTGACTGTCACAAAACTCTTTAGGGCCCGGGAAGAAAGTTGCCGTGCAATAAAATAAAATAAAATAAAATAAAATAAAATAAAATAAAATAAAATAAAACAAAACATTAGCAGAGTTAAGGGAAAGTTTTGCTCATTTTTCCTTATTTGAACAATTTTATACCGCTGCCCCCACCCCCCCAAGCATCTCTGGAAGAGCTGCAGGTGACTGTCATTAAAACATCGTCATAACTTATAAGGCCTCTAAAGAAGTCTTTTTAAGCAGCCAGTTTAGCTCTTTTAGAAATAGGGTCCTGTGGCTATTAGAAGGTATTCCGACCAGCTCTCTCATCGTACCCAGGGGCAGTCTCAGGAAGAGGGCTTTGCGGTAGTCTAGAACTTGGGGGATCGTAAGAACATTGTATTAACCTATAAGCCATCTAAAGAAGTATTTTTAAGCAGTGAGTGTAGCCTCTTTAGAACTGGCGTCCCACAACAGCTAGAAGACATTTCTACCAACTATCTAGCAGACCTCTTGCAAATTGTACCCAGGGGCAGCCCCACGTAGAGTGTTTCGCAGTAGTCTAGAGCCCAGGAGGTTACAACGGTGTTTGTGTGCCTGTATATATCTCACGGCACAGGATATGGAGGTCCCCCTACCTGTGTCGCCAGACAGGATTTGGCTAAAGCGATTTCCACGCTGTTATCCATACACTTCTGTGACAAGCACTTGGTTACTGTGTCCCGGAAGAAGAGAGAAAAGTCGAGGTTCCCGGTTTGGGGTTTGGGTGTCGCCTTTGTCGTCGGCCCTGCCAAATCGAGAAGGGTGTTGGCTTCAATAATAAGAGATACACACACACACACACAGCTCCTTCATCTACCTCGGGCTGAAGCTCAAACCCCAAGGACATTCATCTTAAGATATGTTTAACAGGCCCTTTCTGGGTGGAATTTTTTAATGGGACTGCGGTGGCTCAGTGGCTAAGAAGCTCGCCTTGTCGGCTGGAAGGCTGGCAAGTCGGCAGTTCGAGACTCGAGTGCTGCACGATGGAATGAGCTCCCGTCTCTGTCCCAGCTCCTGCCAACCTACCAGTTCAAAAGCAAGACACTGCAAGCAGATAAATAGGTACCACTTTGGTGGGAAAGGTAAACAGCGTACCATGCAGTCTAGTCATGCCTGCCACATGTCCATGGAAATGTCTGCAGATGCATGGTGTCTTTTGGGCTATACACAGAGATGAGCACCGAACCCTAGAGTTGGATACAACTGGCTTTCGAGCAAGGGCAACTTTTAGCTAATTACACACCAACAAAGTTCTTGCTAAGCCACTGGTTGTAGGCCAGTCTTGTCTGCACTGGCTTTTGCCCGAACAGACAGCATCCCTTCCAACGGAGGGTGACGCCCAGGTATGAAACGGGACAGACTCACCTTCACAGACCCTGACCAACTCTAAGGTGATGCATTTGGCAGGTGGGATTTCGGTGTATGAAGCGATGAAGTCAACATCACGCGCCTGAGCGGCTTGGATGAGGCCTTCCTCACTGGCAGGAAGGGTTTCGCCATTGATCAGCATTGAAAACTGCTTAATGAAGTATTTCCCGGACACCTTGATGGATGGGGTGAGACAGGGAGAAAAACAGGAGATATCTAGCTCAACGCGTGTCTAGAAACCTAACCTTTGGGACGTTTGGCTTCTCATAATAAAACTATTATGCTATTAATTATCCGTGTTTTCTGGCCGGCCCGGTTTTCTCAGGTGGCAGCTAGGAAACCCACATCAAGCAGGGTAACAACTCACAGACCACCAAGCTAGGTGGAATTTAGGGCAGGGGTTCCCAACCAAAAGCCTGAGGGTCGGATCCAGCCCATGGTGCCATTTCACGTGGGGCTATCCACCCTTCTAATGGCATTTGAGAAACAAAATGACTGTCCCTTTTGAAACTGTTGGAACAAAATGACCACCTCCACCATGCAGGCAAGGCAAAATGGCTGTCTGGCCCTTGAAGCTGACTGAGAAAAGCTTGGGACCCCCTGATTTAAGGGAACATTTGTGTTCATGGTGGCCGTGATAGTCAGCAAAATCCGCTCTGGGTTTCAGCCTGAACTTTGGCAGTGCTCCCTTTTCTCTTACCAGCAGCTTGGCTGATTCTGGCATCGTTTCAAGGTTCCAGACCAGGTCCTCGTGGCTTTTTAAGACCAGCAGTATTGGCTGCGTGGCCGGATTTCCTTCTCGGCAGGTGACTTTGATATTCACTTCCACCTTTTGGGTCCTGAAACAGAAAGCAGGGGGTTTGGTCCCTCAGGCTGAGCATTATGGGATGGCTCGGTGGCCCCACACACCGTGCAAACCCACTGCATATCTGGAAATGGGAGGCTTTCAAATGCACCCCACATTTTGTCCCAGATTGGGTGCAACTGGGCAAAACACATGCAAAACAGCACATCTTGGAAAGATAACATTTCTCACACCACCCTCAAAGGGAGCCAAGAACTCTGTGGTGGAGTCCTAGGACTCAAATGACACCATCTCCATCTAGGGCTAGGAAAAGCTCTTCAAACATTGAATGGTCCCTCCTGTCGGTCAGAGTTGACAATACCAGATGGATGGAGCTTGCATCTCAATTCCATGTCTTCTGCCATTTGTGTCACCAAGCCCATGAGAACAGCTACGAGATTGATGGGCGGAACTTACCCGGATTCTGAAGGTGCCTGCTTTAGCCACAAGATATGAGCTTCTTTTGGGTGATGTCCGCCAGAGGCCAAACAGCTCTTGATGTTTTGGGATGTGATTCTGGCCTCGAGGTATGGTTCGGCATCAAAATCTTCCTGAGGGTTACAATCCTCGGTAATGCTGAGCACTGCGATATACGAAAGAACAAAGGTTATGACTTCTCCAACTTTGGTGGTCTTGGAGAATTTGCTATCATCACCAACCAACCAACCAACCAACCAACCAACCAACCAACCAACCAACCAATTGATTAGCCAAATGGCCATCCATCCATTGATCCATCCATTGGTCCATCAATCCATCAATCGATGGATCAATTGATTGATCGATCGATCCATAAATCCATCCATTGATCGGTTAGTCAGTCCGTCCATCCATCCGTCAATCTATCCAAGCAAGCAAGCAACCAACCAACCAACCAATCAGCCAGTCAACCAACTAATTTTAGAATAGTATTCTCAGATTCTACCAGTATGGCCAGTACAAAATCTGGTATTTCTGGGATTTTTAAAACCTATTTATGCACTCATTAAAATTAGCCATTCTCTTGCAATAGCCACAGGCTTACAGTTGTGGTCCATTTGTTGTGTGTGTGTGTTTTTAATGTCTTGCGTTGTCATCATCTGAAAGGGCAGAAAAATATAGGGAAATACTTCCCCAGCCCCCTTCAGTGATCCATTCTGTAAATTTAAAACAGAAACGGGGTGGTGGGGAATCGCTTCGATAACTATTGAAGATCCGTGAAGAGGATTGAACCAAGCTTAGAAAACTGCCACCCAAATTAAATGCCTTCTAAAAATCAGATTCTGAAAGCAACCCAAAGATGTGATTTTTGTTACATTGTCAAATATAACCTTGTAACTTCTTCGTTAAATGGCTTTTGAAGTGTAACTTTACAATATCCTCAGCGGGGGGAGGAGGACTTCCTTTCATTGCCAGTAGTGTACTCCCAAATTGCAAATAAATAAATAAATCTTGGATTTGTTATTCAAAACATAACAAACCACACCTCACTCCTGTTGCAGGAGCTGCATTGGTTGCCAGTGTGCCTCCGGGTGCAATTCAAGGTGCTGGTGATGACCTTTAAAGCCCTACATGGTACCCAGGTTACTTAAGAGACCGCATCACCCCAAGGACATCCACCCATCTCACCAGAGCAGACCGGAGGGGCTCGCTAATGGTACCAATGGCTAGAGAAGCACATCTCTCTAGCACCAGAAATCCAATAAAATGAATGAATGAATGAATAAAATACCCCCCCAAATCTTTTATTCCCCCCAATTAATAAATTAATAAATCCCTCTTGATAGGAAACTGACCTTTGCCAACGTGGAAAGTGATTCTCTCTGGGCTTTCTAACTCTGCGAAGGAGGTGACGGCCCCATAATTTGCTTTCGCCCAATGGAAGAGGTCGTCACTGGTGGACATTGCCTTGGTCTCATTAATTTCTGCACCGGTTCCTTTGATGTGTCCATTGCTCATCATCTAAGAAGCAGCACAAAGGAGGCCTTCGCAAAACTCACTCCAATATTGAAGAGGAGACTTTTGAAAATGTTTTAGCCAATCTCTAAAACATTTCTTCTTATGTAATTAAATGCCCAATTTTGAAACCACTTTCCTTTCCTGTCTTTGCTAAGTCATAATTTGATTGCTCTCTCTCTCTAAGTTTAATAATAATAATAAATTAAATGTCAAACCAAACTATATACTGTATATTATTTCGGATGTTGGAAACAATATATATATTGTGATGCAGTGTAATAATTTCTGTCTTATTTCTTTCTAGATGATTGTTTCCAAAATCCGAAATATTATGTTTCCAAAGGCTTGGGATCCCCTTACGGAAAATGTTTCAACAGGGCCATTTGCTTTGCAGGGAAGAATGAATCAACTGGGCACAGAAAAGGGGTTTTTCCAGGCCCTTTTACCCGTCACTGCCTGGAACCTGTGCCCGGGTCGGCCTGCCCGACCCCGCAAGGGTGGCGTCACGCGTGTGATTAAGAGTCCAGTCGGCTCTGTCGTTTAGCCTCTTGACCCTTCCCGGCTACAGGACGGAGAGTCCAGGCCTCCCATTATGAGCTCATGGTGCCACGCTCAATCAGATAGCGCCTATTGTCGGCCGCTTCTTTATTATTAGACACAAATATGAAAAGCTTGTTTGGGGGGGGGAGTAAGAGGGGGGAACAAACCAACATAAAAGATTAAGCAAATACAAACAAAAAGCTTCCACAGACATGCTCGAGCAGTCTGGAGCCAAAGCGCCTTATTCCAAACAGAGGAAACTGGAGAATTTCCCCTCGGTAGTGTGCGTCACGGGGCAGCCAGATGCTTAGATCCTCGGCCAGAGGAAGCCACCGGTACCCTAGCCCGGCACTTTGGAGAAGTTACTTTTGCCAGACACAAGTCCCAGAGTGCCCCACAAGAGGAAACCCAGATAGGGAGAGAACAGACTGAGCATCAATGCGTAATATTTTCCAGAGTTCAACTTGTTAGGGGATTGAAGTGTGATTTTCTTTAAATAAATAACAGGATGCGGCTTTTCCGGTTATCCACCCAAGCCCATAATGCATTAACAGAGGACACAAACGCCGTCTTTACCTCCTTAGATAGAACCTACAAGGACTGCGGTGGCTTAGTGGTTAAGACGCTGAACTTGATGACTGGAAGGTTGCCCGGTCAGTGGTTCAAGACCCGAGTGCTGCATGACGAAGTGAGCTCCCGTCTCTGTCCCAGCTCCTGCCCAACTTGGCAGTTCGAAAGCAAGAAATTGCAAGTACTGTACTGTATATACTCACATTTAAGTTTAGTTTTTTTAGCCCCCCAAATGAGGTCCAAAAAAGGGACTCGACTTATACTCAGGTCAACGACCTCGAGGGTCCCAAAATGAGGTGGTGTAAATTCAAACATACATTTTTTTAAAAGCACAAACACTACCGTAAAAACTCAAAAACAAACCCACACAAATGTCTAAATTAATTTATTTTACCTTATTTTAATGTATTTTAATTACTGAAACTCACTAGCAGCTGCTGTATTTTCCACCCTCGACTTATACTCGGATCAATCTACTTCCCTAGTTTTAGAGGTCCAAATTAGGTAGCTCGACTTATATTCGGGATGACTTATAGTCGAGTATATGTGGTAGATAAATAGGTACCATTTTGGTGGAAGAGGTAACAGAGGTTAGTCATGCCTGCCATGTGACCATGGAAATGTCTGCAGACACAGACAGCGCTGGCTCTTTGGCTATAAACCGAGATGAGCACTGAACCCTAGAGTCGGATACGACTGGCTTCTGAGCCATGGCGACCTTTATCGTTACCTACAACATCACAAGGTCTGCAGGAGAGGGGAAAGGGTAGGTACTCACAAAAGAGAACGGAAATTGGGGGTCCTCGACAGTAACGTCCCAAGTGGTATCTTTATAAGACCCCAAAACAAAGACAGTTTTGCGTTGTGTTGCTTCCGCGGTGCCTGATATACTCAAGTTGAGCTGGAGACTTAATACCTGTGGATGGGGACAAAGTAGCATCTCTTAGAAGAAAGAAAAAAATCCATAATAGGCATTTCAAAAATTAACTTTTCTGGGTCCCCAATTCTTTTATTAATTCCACAGCTTCAGACTTCGAGCTGTTCCCCACCCCCTCATGAAATTTCGCTGTCTCCAAAAACATAGAAGGAGTCTAAATTGCTAAATAGGTGTTAGACCCACGAAGTGCTAGTTTTCTACCTGCGGGGAATTTGCGCTTCCCAGAGGGGCATTGCTTGCCTCTATGGCCCAAAGATGGATGGCTCAAGTGGGAGCTTTGGTCTTCTCACTGAGGACTAGAAAACTGGCATGGGTCCATCGGTGTCTGCAGCCTTTGAGGCAGAAAGCCGGGGGGCCCTTTGCTCTTGGAAACCTATCCTCTCAGGGTTTCCAGGAAGAAAATAAAACAAGACCCAAAAAATTAAGGAAAAGAGACCCGGCGTTTTTCCGGAGGCGTTCGGCCCCATATCAAAGCCATGAGCTCACTAGTAAATATCACTTTCTGACCGGTAGCCCAGGACCTGAAAGTCCCCCCAAAGCCGTCTATTTTTAACCCTGGACCTTTTGAGAAGCCATTGTTTCTCCTTTCCACGACGGCAGGCGGCTTTTATTTTGGTTTCCAGGCCGCTTCTAACACAGGGCGCTTCTTATAGAAACTGGCTTCCAGTAATTCTTTTCTGGCTGGAGACTGGTCGGCTTGGCTCAGCCGTCCCTCCCCGGACAGCCAGACAGGGCTCGGAGTCAGTCATCCAAAGGTAACACCAAAACCCAGGTCCTTCTCATGTGTAAACAATGGAGTAGGGCTAGTTTTGCCCTCCCCATCCTGTTCATGGTGGGGTGACGCGAATCTTATTGCCGAGGCATTATTAAGAACCTGACTATGAATGAGCTCCCGTCTATCTCTCAGCTCCTGCCAACCTAGCAGTTCAAAAGCAAGAAATTGCAAGGAGATAAATAGGGACCACTTCAGTGGGAAGGTAACAGCGTTCCATGTGCTCCGGTGTCTAGTCATGCCTGCCACATGACCATGGAAACGTCTGCAGAAACAGACAATGCTGGCTCGTTGGCTTTGAAACAGAGATGAGCACTGACCCCTAGAGTTGGATACGACTGGCTTTCCAGCAAGGGAAACCTTTACCTTTACTAACCATCTCCATCCTGACCTCAACCTATAGAAAAAATAACTGGGCCTCTGTAGTGCCCTAGCCCCACACACTGTTTAACATATATACCAGGAGTTCATAACCTTTTTAAGCTGGGGGCCGGGTCATGCTCCCTCAGACAGCTTTGGGGGACGGACGGCCATTTTGCCCTTCCTCCACCACATGGCTCTTCCTGGTGTGGTGGAGGTGGTGGTTGGCCACATGAAATGGCACCGTGGGCCGCATCCTGCCTGCAGGCCACAGGTTGAGAATCCCTAATACTGTATATACTAATGCTCAACCACTGCCAGAAGCTACTAGGAGCTTTGTTTACCGATCACCTGGCAATTGCCGCACAGTGCGCAACCTTTGAGGCTATTGTGGGAAAAAAACCTGACTGAGGCATTGAATTTAATGGCTATATATTATAGCGGGAATGCTCAACCTTTTTAAGCCATGGGCCGGGCCATGCTCCCTCAGACAGCTTCGGAGGCCAGACAGCCATTTTGCCAGATCCAGCCCACAGCTGAGAACCCCTGTTCTATGGGATCCACTACCCGAGGCAACAGGATTTTGGCCACACGTGCTTGTTTTTCTTTATTACTTTATTATAAATCATATCTTAACAGGGGGTAGGGTAAATAAATAAATAATCCATGAAGCAAAAATAACCCTCTATTGTGTCAGAATCCTTTGGAGTTTAAGAGCCTCTTAGGACTACTAAATCCCTCTGTGGTGAAGCGCCTTGCCAGCCTAGCTGGCTCAGACCCAAGTAAGTCACAAGGACTCGAAGGATACCCACAGGAGCAGTCGTGTTGGTGGGAAAATGATCGCTGTTTATGTGTACCAGAAAGACGGCCCTTGCCTCTCTCCGCCCCTCAAATCTCCAGCTCCCAAAGCCCCCGTGGTACAGCATCCCAGGATATCCCAGGCTAGCCACCCTGTCGCCCTTTTGACTCTACACAATGAAGAACATAAACATCACACCCAGACTGTCGACGCACAAAGCCCCAGAGGAAAACCCACAACCCTGGGCATCCTTGCCCGTCTCGGGACGGCTGGTGTTTTCTTTCTGTGGGGCACAAAACTTGGGCGGCTCAAGACCCAGATCAAAGATTACACAGGAGTGCATTTCATCTTTCCAAAATACAGCACGAAAAACTAGTTTTAAAGCACCACGGAAAAGGCAAATTGGGCTCTCAAACTGACGACTGGAAGGTCGGCAGGTCAGCAGATTGAGACCTGTGTGATGGAGTGAGCTCCTGCCTCTATCCCAGCTCCTGCCAACCTAGCAGTTTGAAAGTAAGACATTGCAAGTAGATCAATAAGGACCACTTGGTGGGAAAGGTAACAGCATTCTGTGCACTCTGGTTTCTATTGACTGCCACATGTCCACGGAAACGTCGACAGTGCTGGCTCTTTGGCTGCAAACAGAGATGAGCACTGAACCCTAGAGTCGGATACAGCTGGCTTGACCTTTGCCTTTTATTTTGCTTGCTAAATCACATCAATATCTGATACACATCTACATACCCCAGTACAAAATTTCTTTGGGAGCAAAAAATGATGGAACAGAGGGTGAACAACATTATAAGAAGATAAGACTCCCTGGGGGAAAAACCAAAAATGTTTGGAAAAGCCAAAGGCAGTAGGAAAAGAGGAAAAAGGTTGAAATGGATTGGCTCCATTAAGGAAGCCACAACCATGCCTTTATGAGAGTGAGTACAGGATGTCTTGGAGACCAGCCATTCATACGGTGGCCACAAGTTGGAGGCGACCTGACGGCACATGGCAATAACTACAGCAGTTCAGGATCACAAATCAATAACTGATAAATAAAGAATATCGGGGTTCCATCTCCTTGTGATGCATTACAGTAACTAGGAAGTAAAAGGTTTGTTACGATCAATAGCTTCTCATAGTGGTTCTTCAAGAACTTGTCAAAGTGCCTTTCCTCCCCCGGACTACATATACCAGAATCCTCCAGTTGGTAATGTTTCAGAAGCTGAACCGCTGCTTTTTAGGGGGAGCACGTGGGAGCAAGAGGAAACGAACCGCTGTGACGGATTTAAAAGCGAGAACCAGTCAGCTTGGCAAGGCAGAAAGAAAAAACCCATGACCGCATCTGTTGTCTTTTCCAAAACAGTTCACATGTGCCTAAATACATCCTTTTCCTTCCTTCCCCGAAAGAAAGCCAGCCTGCTCGGTCCTTGTTGCAAATTGAAAGTGGCAGGATTTAATAATATCATAATTATATTTTTAGAAATAAGAGAACTTGTCAGTTTCACTGTAAAGATCATAAAGTGACGGAGGAATAACAGGGAAAGAAGAAAAAGAAATGGGGCATTTTTTGTGTTGGGGCGGAGGGTTTGTCATGTAAAATGTTGATAAAATGTACAAAAGTGTGGAGAGAAGCAATACAACTGCACAAAATTAAGGGCAGGAATAAACCTCAGGAATTGCAAGGCAATAAAATGTTGCCCTGCCGGGCATTCATTTCTTCTACAAATTAGCCAGATGCAAATGAGGCACATTGTTGCCCTCCTTACAGCCAATCAAACAATCAAAGCAAACTCAACCACTATGCACCAAGCTACAAATAGGATAAACCAATTTTCTCAGTAGGTATTTTGGGGAACAGAAGTTGACACATTAGGCTAACCTGTGTTAGCACCCACCTCTGCGTCACACTGTGTCTGTACGAGTACATGGATTTAGGATTTGGGTGACAGGGCAAATCAAATGTGTATTGCTTCCTAAGGCAAGCTCCGCAGCTAATTGCAAAACTAGCTGCCAGCTCACTTATTTCTGTCTCAAAATTACCCAAGCGATGCAGACCCCCAATTGATGTCCAAACCCAGAGGGCTGTCAAAGAAACGTAGATGGCTTGGACCACAGGCTAACCCTACAAAGAACAAAGATCCAGGACTTGTGCATCGCTGTTACCTCGACGGCTCACCTCGGATGTGTTCAAGTAAAGGATGTGGACGTCGAAGTCAGAGCCGGCAAGACCTCGGCTCGTGCAACCTCTCCGAACACGGCTGGTTGTGTAGGACACTTTGACGTCTTGGTCTCCGGAGATCGGTTCCAAGGTGCAGCCGGGAGCAGCCACCGGGCCTAGGAGGGAGAAAAAGCCCTAAAGTCAATCTTTTGGGATTCCCTCAATCTCCAGAGGAAGAGAAGGTGCCAAACAGGCCTAAATTTTGGCATTTGTGGCACAAGAATGGCACAGAGAATTAGAGGGAGTGTTTCTGGGCACATGTAAAGGGAAGGAACTGGGGTAGAATTAGATGTGAAAGCACTTCAGCGCGAAAACTTTGCCAATATCAGGGATTACGGCTTTGGTGGATCTTGTTTCGAAGATCGCCAAACCTAAAAGCTTCAAATCATCCAAGCGAATGAAATAAAAGCCCTTGTCTGTAACCATCCAGCTCAAAAATCCAGCTTTTAAAAGCCAGCCAAAAGAGAACTTAGAATGTAGGACTTAGAATTTAGAATTTAGGACTTAGAATTTAGAAGAGGGATTCTCAACCTGCGGCCCACGGGCCAGATGCAGCCCACGTCACCATTTCATGTGGCCCACCACCACCTCCACCACACCCGGAAGTGCCATGTGGTGGAAGAAGGGCAAAGCTGTCTGGGGGAGCGTGACCTGGCCTCCAACTTTAAAAAGTTGAGAACTCCTGATTTGGAACTTAGAATTTAGGACTCAGAACTTAGAATTTAGGGATAGAAATATAGAAAGGGGAAGCAGAAGGCAAAATTCAAGAACTGTCTACGCTAGAATCTGGAAAAGTGATTCCAAGATCTCTGATCTCTCTTCCTCACGGAACTTTCTCCTTAAACTGGATCCCAAACCATCACTTGGACAGAGAGATTTCCTTGGGCACCTTTTTATTTTCAGTCCGAGGACCACTGTCCCTAAAAGGGAGCATGGAGCCGCCTGGCTGCGGGTCAGAGGGTGTCCCAAAAAGAACCGGCAATGAATCCAAGCCATTCCAGGCTACACTGGGGAGGAAAAAGGCCAGGCAACATGGTTACCCCTGAGGAGACACATCGACCAGAGCAGGAAGGAGGATTAGCCCAGCCGGGGCCGGGGCAGATACTTCTGGAGTCCTTCGCTCTTAAGGTCACCGCCATGACACGGCCTCACCGAGGCTTCTATTGTCCAGCGTTTCCTCCGCAGCCCACCCTGGGCCAAACCCTGCAGCCGGCCGCATCCAGGAGGAAGGCAAACAGCGCCTTATCTGGACTCCCCAGCCTGCGTCACCCTTCCCTTTCAGAGCCTCAAAACCTCAGCCACTCGTCTAGCAAAACATGGCTGGGGACGAGATGGTGGAGGCTTTTGGGCGACACAGAACGCCACAGACAAGCATTATCTCTTTGTATTATTTCCGAGGACCAGGCCTGAAATCAGGAACTCTGTGGGGTTTCTTGCATGTGTAAAGTCGAAGAGATTAGGATCAGGATGGCGACATGGTGAATTATTTGTATATTATTATTATTTTGTGAGGGGGGGCATTTCCAGGGAGAACGGCGGCACTGAAACGCCTGCGTCTGAACCAGATTAACCGAGCAGTCAGTCTCGGCTTATGAAAAACTTTTTTTAAAAAACCCCCAACAACTCCCATTTCCTGTACAAGGAATGCAAAGTTTGCACAACTTTCTCGCGTGACTTTAGAAAAGTCAGAGGCTCAGCAATTTATCTATGTATTTATTTCAAAACAAAAGGCCTCTAGTTTTGTTGGTTTCCTTCATCACTTTGACATCGTAACTCCTCTTTCTCCTAATGAAATCAAGGTGGGCCATTGGCGGCCCACTTACTTACTTACTTACTTACTTACATTTGTACCCTGCTCTTTTGATGGGTGGGTAAGTAAGTAAGTAAGTAAGTAAGTAAGTAAGTAAGTAAGTAAGTAAGTAAGTAAGTAAGTGGGCCGCCAATGGCCCACCTTGATCTAATTAGGGAAAAGAGGAGTTATGACGTGTGTGTGTGTGTGTGTGTGTGTGCGCGCACACACACACACACACACACACACACACACACACGTCACACTCTTTCAGTCAGCGTCGAGGGCCAGATGGCCATTTTGCCCTGCCTGCATGATGGGGGTGGCCATTTTGTCCCAACAGCTTCAAATGAGGTGCCCATTTTGTTTCTCAAATGCCCTTGGGGGGCACATGAAATGGTGCCATGGGCCAGATCTGGCCCACAGGCCTTAGGTTGGGAACCCCTGGGTTAAAGTCTTGATCTTCCAAAAAACCTTGTGTGGTAGGGCCATCTGAGAGCTAGACTTTCTCATGGGTATCCAGTCCATCTCAGGGCTCGATAAATTCCAAAATCAGGATCCTTCCATGTTCCTGTTTCAATACGCCACCCATTAGACAACCCTGCCCCTTTCGGCTGGGAGGTGGTGAAACCATTATTTATTAATTTAATATTTTCTTTCCAAACCAAAAGTGTAAACAGATCACAATCCAGTTCTAACGGGTCTTATTCATTGGTGAATCTTCAAATTTCTGGCGTCTACATTAGCAGACAGAGCGTCGGCTTTGATATGTAAAAAGAATCCACTATAATAATTTTGTATCAGAAATTATTCTGAGTTGAAAGTTTTTTTGCTGGAGGAATTCCGCTCAGGAGAGAAGCCCGAATGAGGCTCCTTTCATGGTCCCCAAGATCTTTCCCCCCACCAAAGTGGTATCTATTTATTTACAGTACAGTACTTGCAAATTCCAAGCCTTCCAGCTAACAAGGTAAGCTTCTTAACCACTGAGCCACTGCAGCAAATAGAAAAGCCAGTAACTGAATCACATTTAAATATCCCAAATGACACCGTTTTAATGCTTCTGGCTATTCCAACCCTTCCCAGGGACCATTTCAAGCTTTGTCCTCTAGCATGCAAACAAAGCTACGAACGAATCAACTTTTAAAAATTGACATTTCTTAGTGTTTTGCAGGTCACAAATTGAGATTTCTCCCATTAAAGGGCTGCTGCTGAATATCTCAAATCTCTCCCCCAATCCTGAGGTTTCTGCTGATAAAAATTTGCAAACAAACATAAGATAATGTGGTTTCGGTCTTTTCCATTTGGATTTTGGGATTTTCACACAACACACGAGCTGTGCAAATTACACGGCATAATAAAAAAAATATTGTCTGCTACTTGGTCTAATCCATGTGTCCTATCCTAAATCAAGTGCGCTGAATCCAAATCTAAGGTCCGAATCTGCCCAGGATGTCAGGATCTTAAGTTAGCAAATCTCACCCTCTTGGTTAGGTTCTTGCATTGATCACACAGGGTATATTTGCCACAAATGTAGCAAAACGTGTTTGGTTTATTAACTTATCTTTAGCTCAAAATAGACTCACAATGGCCTAGCTTTGCTATCCAATAAGATGGTTTGGCACTAGAGACAAGACCTTGGTCCATCTCGCCTTATAGACCTATTTCTGACCTCAGCTCACTGACTTGCCCAGACATGCTCGGCCACTGCTGGAACATGCATGCCACCAGGGAACGTGATTCAGCTGAGATGGCAGGCATAGTGGTAGCTGCAACTGTTATAATGCTCCCATGTAGAAATACATTACCCAGGCTGGATCTTAGGACTGTGGTGGCTTAGTGGTTATGACACTAAACCGGATGTCTGGAAGGTTGGCAGGCCAGCAGTTCGAGACCCGAGTACTGCACAATGGAGTGAGCTCCCGTCATCTGCACCAGCTCTTGCCAACTGAGCAGTTCAAAAGAAAGACATTGCAAGTACAGTAGATAATTGCCAAGTTTGCGTCTATCACTTTCGCTGCCTCTGTGTTTAAAAAAACAACAACACAACTTTTTATTTCCAGCGTGACTTATTCCCCCTTTGCCCTTTGGTTGCTCAAACCACACACGTTGATTTCCACCGCTCATGGAGTGCCTCCAGAAATTACTCACAGATCTTGTGGGGTGGGTAAGCTTTCGGTTACATTGCGAGGGAAATTCCCTCCTGGGAGGGGTTGAATACACTGGATTACCGGATTTAAGAAACACTCCTGTTCCCGGTTCAGATCGCCGTGTAATGGGGACATAAAGCTCTGGCCTACCTTTACAAGACGTTGTAGGACATAAGAAACTCTGGCCGTGTCGTTATTGATTTACGAACAATGCTAAGAGTTCTTGGTGTCTAATATTTCTCCTTATTGTTTTCTGCATTTCAGAAGGAAACATTGCTTGCTTAGGAGGTACGGAGGCTTGGAGAGGATGAAAAAGCTTCCCCAAGTAAACTCTACCCAACGTTGGGGCCAGCTCAAAGGATATATTCCATTAACCGGTTGAAATCCTATTACGTAGTTACACAAAATGGTGTGATGTTTAGGTGTGAAGGAATCTCTGTAGACAAACCTGTTGCATGTCTATGAGCATGTCTACAAAGAGTACATAAATCACAGCAATTCACACCTTAAAGTTGCACCAGCTGGCACAACTCTGCAACAGGATTGTAGCCCCAGGGTTGCAAGATGCCTTGGATCTTATTTCTGGCAGCTTACATAGGAATAAACTAACACACCATCTTAACATTTAGCGATCGGTTTAGTGGTCTGACCTTTTTTGAGGTTAAAAACCGGATCCGTGCTGAATGCATTTATTAGGGCGTTAATCATTCACAGACTCCAGAGACTAACTCTGTTTTGATGAACCCTAGGTCTTAATAAAGGTAAAGGTCACCCTTGCTTGAAAGCCAGTTGTATCCGACTCTAGGGTGCAGTGCTCATCTCTGTTTATAGCCAAAGAGCCAGCTCTGTCTGCACCTGCAGACATTTCCGTGGACATGTGGCAGGCATGACTAAACACCAGAGTCCATGGAACACTGTTTTCCCTTCTCACCGAAGTTGTACCTATTATCAAGTTTAGCGTCTTGACCACTAAGCCAGCGCAGTTGGGGAGAATCTTTCTTAATCCTTCTGCACAATATCCTTTTGAAATGAGAAATGGGCAAATTCTACATGTCTCATGGAGTCCAATGCTCTCAGTCAATGGTGAGAGAGGCTAAACATATCTGGCCACCCATCTCTGTCTGAACAGGCCAGGATCGACGCCTTTGTGCCATGGGTGGATGAGGACTCCGGGATCCCAGGGCCCATCGGTCCACTCCGGATGTGGGCCCAAACTTTCCAGGAACTGTCCAAGGTCCTTCCTGAAAGTTCAGTGCCACAAAGTTCAGGCTGAAACCTGGAACGCCTTCAGCAGTTCCTCAAAATCACCAAGAGGTGAATTTTCATTCCTCCCTTTCTTCCCCGTGTCTAGATTTCCTCATATTCTGGATCATGAAACCTCGTTCTTCGAAACAGCACTTTTCACGTGCTTTCTAACCTCTGTGGACAAAGTTCAGCAGGCCAGGCATCCTCTGGCACTCAGAACCACCCCGGAGACGAGTTTGACATATTTCATTGTTGGTGGTCATGCAAACATTAAAACACAAAGTTCAGGCTCAAATTCAGAACGCCTCCTGCAATTCCTCAAGTACAGAAACATCAGATTTTTCATTTCTCCTTCCCCCCTCCCAATGCCTTTTGGACTACAAACCCCATCAGCCCCAGCTGGCATATGCAAGAGTCTGTGATGATGACAGACAACACCTAGAGGAGACTACAACCCCCCGTTCTTGGGCTAAAATCGTCTTCACAACCGGGAATCCAGATGATACCAAAGCCCATCAACTGTGATGGGAGAGGGTGGTTGTGGATGATGGAAATCCTGATGCTTCTTCACCCTGGAGAGAGAATCTCTGCCTCACAAGCTCTGAGTTTTGTCTTGCCCTTGGGCGTCCCAAGCCAAAGTTTCCAAAATCCAATTTCCTGATGGGGATTCTCAACACGGCCATTAAAATACCTAATTAGAAATAGAACTTTATTTCCTAGATGCTTTTCCTTATGAGAGATTTACCTTTCTTTGCCTTTGGGGAAAAGGTCTCTCCTTGACCCCCAAACCGGCATTGGAAGAATTAAAAAATAAAATGTTGCAAGCTGCCCAGACCCAGATGGTCAGGATACAGACCGGGGGGGTTCTCAACCTTTCAAGTTGAAGGGCGGGCCGCGCTCCCACAAACTGTTTAGGGGGCCGGACAGGTGGTCCCCCCTGCTGTTTACAGTGGTTGTAAATGCCTTTATGAGGGCCGTAAATGAGTCCAGAGCCGATTCTGGCGGTAGCTGGAGCGAGGTTGGGGGCTGGATTATTTGGTGCCACAGGCCAGGTCTGGCCCCTAGGCCGTAGGTTGAGAACCCCTGATATAGACAGACAGCGGTCTATGAAAGGAGGCCAGCATTAAAAGGGTGGGTTGGGCCTCACCTGGGACGTAGCGACCTATTTACCTAGTATCCAGTGTCCTTTATTCATTGATTAACCCTGTTGGTGCAGGGGTTAAACTGCTGTCCTGCAACTCAAAGGTTGTGAGTTTGATCCTGACCAGGACTCAAGGTTAACTCAGCCTTCTGTTCTTCATAGGTTAGTGAAATAAGGACCCAGCGAAATGCTAATTAATTTTTGAACCACCCGCAGAGTACCCTCCTCGGGGCTATGGTGTAGAAATGTGGTACAGAAGTGTGATTGCTTTGCTTAGTCATCTGACCATATCAGGTTTAAAGTGTGACAAAATATATTAGGTAAAATATGCTTACAAGAACAGAATAAAAAACAGATTGAAAGTTAGAATGATACAATCGCACTAAAAGGAGATATAAAATTTACTCGATAAAATTCATCGCCTTTGCATCACCATTTGGCCAGGGTAAAGATCCTTGCTTGAAAGCCAGTCATATCTGACTCTAGGGTTCAGTGCTCATCTCTGTTTACAGCCAGCACTATCTGCATCTGCAGACGTTTCCATGAACATGTGGCAGGCATGACTAGACACTGAAGGGCATGGAACACTGTTTACCTTCCCCACTGAAGTGGTCCCTATTTATCTACTTGCAATTTCTTGCTTTCGAACGGCTAGGTTGGCAGGAGCTCGGACAGACGACAGGTGCTCACTCCATCATGCAGGACTCAGGTCTCGAACTGCTGAGCTGCCGAACTTCCAGTCGTCAAGCCCCATGCCTTAACCACTCAGCCACCACAGTCCTTGGCCAAACCAAGGGTCTTTCAATGGGCATCTGCTTCACCCACCCTTTGCAGTCTCCAAAAATCTGATTTCTCACTTACTTGCGCTCAGGATTGTGGTGCCGGAGACCAGAAGAAGCCCTGCTAGATGCCACACCGTCTCCATGATGCCCAGGCGATCCTGCCCTCCTTTCTCCACAAGACCCCCTGGCTTCCTTTAGCCCGTGTCCAGAGGCAGGGGTCCGGGGGAAGAGTTGGCCACCGGGCCGTGGCGTTTTGCAGCAGGACGCGGGCGACGCTGGCGGTTCAGCCTGGGACGACTCCACTCCAGCCTTGACCTGTTTCTGGGAGATCAGGGAACCGAGACGAAGCAGGGAACCCCGAAAAAGACAAGGCCAGGGGTGTCCGGGATTTGAACCGGTCTTTTGTGTCTTTCTCTCTCTGCAACTCCAACTTTGGAAATGTGGAGCTCCGGCTGGGCCGGGCTGTGATGATCCAGAGAGGCAGGAAACCGACCCCTTTTTCGAGGGAGTTGTGCCAAAGAATATGCTTGCTAAAACAACAAGCGGAAATGCTGAAGGTTCCCCCCTCCTCCTCCTTCTCTGTTATATAAAAAAAGAAGAAATAACTTCTTCAAAGGATGCAAACACAATTCAGCTGCCGAGAAGAAGTCGGGCTGGCCGAACACTTGGAGAAGAAATCGCCACACTTATTCTGTTTAAAAAGCCTTCCTCTCCGGCCTCGATGCTGAAACTCCATCCAAGCCAAGCCAAGGGATTTTTCTTTCCAAAAGCCAGCTGTTCTCATCCCTTGCCAGGCCTGGTTTTAAAAAAAGTAACTTGTCCCATCTCTAACTCCTGATTGTGCATAAAGCCACACACACACACACACACACACACACACACACACACACACACACACACACACACACACACACACACACACACACACACACACACACCATAAAGCCTCTGAAATGCTCCAAAACACCCTCTGAGAAAATGTAACTGGCAACAATTAATATTTAAGCCAGGAGTTCCCAACCTATGGCCTGTGGGACAGATCCGGCCCCCAGCCTCATTTCATGCCGCCAGCCACCACTCAAAAGGCATTTGAGAATCAAAATGGCCACCCCCTTTGAAGCTGTTGGGACAAAAATGGCCACTCCCATCATGCAATACTCGGGTATCGAACTGCTGACCTGCCGACCTTCCAGTCACCAAGTTCAAGCACCTTAACCACTAAGCCACCACAGTCCCTTTAGGTATGAGAAACCAGGGCTCGTGTTTTATCCCAAAATCAAAGCAAATCATTGTTTACACCCGCGGGACATCTGGACGGGCTTAGGAACAGATTTGGGGGCCCCAATGTGAGCTCTTTGATAAAGTCTAAACGTACTTCTGAATCCAGATAGGTGGGGGAGATCCATTGAGATATAAATGTGCAAATAGATCTCCGGATCGGATCGGACCCTGCTATTTTTCACTCCCTTTATTCCTCATATGGCCAAAAACTGGACCCACAACCCTGGCACTGTTCCAGGTTGTGAAGACAAGAGGAGAGCTATGCCTAGACACCAGAGTGCACGGAACACTGTTTACCTTCCCACCAAAGTGGTACCTACTTATTGACTTGCAATTTCTTGCTTTCCAACTGCGAGGGTGGCAGGAGCTGGGACAGAGGCGGGCGCTTGTTATGTCATGCGGCACTCGGGTTTTGAACTGCTGACCTTCCGCCTCTCAGTCAGCGTCTTAACCACTTGAGCCACTGCAGTCCTTAGTCTTGCTTTCCCCCATAAAAAACTTTGATTGTTAAGCATAGCCTTTTTCATTGTTAAGCAGCAAAATGGCTCCGCAACCGATGTGGTTTTAAAGCCACGCTTCCTATCCTCCTTCTCTGAACCCAACTCCCGACGAAGACGTGTTTATCTCCGAAGCGTGCGTTTTTGTGGGTCCACATTTCAGGACGGCCTAACCCCAGGACTTTGGGGGAGGTCATTGGGTCTCTGGGAGCCTGACATTGTCTCACTGCGGCTAAATAAAAGGATTTCCACACACGACGGACTTAGGTTTATCTTGCACTAGGGCACAAATTGTGGCCGCAGTTTTGTAACTGCCCTCCTTCTCCTCCGTATCTCTTGTCTCCGCAGCAGGGAATAAAATGAAGGAAGGGAAAATATTTGGGACGACGTGCAAGCATGCTAGGTGCAAACATCCTCTAGGTAAGACCGTATCCTGAACTTGTAAGCCTCGTGCCAAGAATTTCCTAGATTAAAAGAAAATACCTTTGTTTTTTCCCCCCTTAATAAAAACACACAACTCTCGAGGCATCTGAATATTCACACACACACACCGGAGTCCTTTGATTACACTGCACAACAATGATTATGCTACTGGGAATAACACATATGATTTACATGATATCAAGTGTGCTGATTCCAAATCTGAACTCAGAATTTGCCTACCACGTATAGATGTTAAAGTGTGCTACAGTTATTCAAATCATCAGTCATTGGGTAATGTATCTTTACATGGGAGGATTATAGAAGTTGCAGATACCACTATGCCTGCTGCCGCCTCAGCTGAATCACGTCCCCTGGTGGTATGCATGTTTCAGCAGCGACATGTCTGGGCAAGGCAGTGAGTTGATGTCAGAAATAGATTTATAAGGGGAGATGGACCAAGGGCTTGTCTCTAGTGCGACCTGATATCCTAGGCAGAATCAGACCTTCAGATTTGGTTTTAGCACACTTGATTTAGTATAGGACATGTGGATTAGACAAAATAGCAGACAATATTTATTTTTTTTGGTGATGAAGTGTAATGATACTCTTCATATCCCCCTCTGTGGTCCCTATCTTTCCCCTCTTTGGCTCCATCCCTGTTACAACTTGTAATGTTAGTTCCTTATTATGGAGAAACATCTAAAATAGTTACCTTTTAGCATTAAAAAAAAAAGACATCAGAACCTAAATATTTATGCAATGCTTTGATGTAGCAATGAAAAGGGCAACAGTAACAAGTTGTGATTCCATCCTAAACAAGAGTGATTATGCTTCGTTTTGTTGCAATCCTAATGTAACTTAGTTAATTCTTAGTTAGGTAAGATCAAGGTCAAGACCACCCTTGCTCGATGTTGTATTTGGTGCGCATCTCCATTTTTACAGCCAAAGAGCCAGCGCTGTCTGCATCTGCGGAAGTTTCCGTGGGCATGTGGCAGGCATGACAGAATGTCGTTACCTTTTCCACCAAAGCGGTGCTTGTTCATCTACTTGCAATTTCTTACCTTTGAACTGATAGTTTGGCAGGAGCTGGGATGGATGGCAGGCACTCACTTCCGTTGTGCTGACCTGCCAGCCTTCCAGACATCATGTTCAACGTCTTAACCAGTAAGCCACCGCATTCCCTACTCCTTAGTTACTTGCCTTTCAATTGAATTTTTAATGTACTGTATTTTATTTTACTGATTAGGTTTCTACTCAACCTTTTCTTCAGCAAGACGCAACACCCAGAGCTGTTTTGCCCACACAACGCCCCTGCAGGGGAGACTTAGCTGTGCCAGACCAGGCCGAAGGGAGAACTTGAAGCGAGTTTGCCTCTCCCAAGTGACACTGTAGTCTGTGGATATGCACGGGGTGTGAGATGGATTAGGGCAGTGATGGTAAACCTTGGCACCCCAAGTGTTCTGGAACTTCAATTCCCAGAAGCCCTGAACAGCAGGAGTGCTGAGTTGCGTTTCTGGGAATTGAAGTCCAAGAACACCTGGAGTGCCAAAGTTCACCATCAAAAGACATGGGGGGGGACCCACATTCTTACACAACCTGGCCCTCCCCTCTCAATTTTTGGTGTGGCCTTGGCCCCCCACGTTCCTGGCTGGTTGGCTTGGGACACGTCCCTTGGCCCTAGCCTCAAAGGGGAACTTTGGCACAGAGAGAAACTTCCTTTCCTCCCTTCGGAGAGTTTGGGGGGGGGTCTGTGACCAACAAGCATGTTTACCGGTGTATGTGTGTGTGATTGAAGGTTTGTCACATCCTTCCTCTGACATTCCAGCCACGCGCCAAGTTCCCGCTTTGGACGTTACACACCAGGAAAGAAGGGGTCCCAAGGGTTGTCTCCGTCCGTTCCTGTTTATCGTCCGAGCCTTCTGGCCATCTCATTTGATGAACCCAGACATCTGAGCCTGGTTTTTCCAGAGGGGTTTCCTTCCTCTGTCACCATCTGGGAGACATCAGTTTCTTCCTAAAGTCCACACGGCTTCTGAACCCAAAGAATTCCTTAGGGCTGGCTTACAACCCCCCCCTCCTTCTTGTTCTTTCATGTCCCGATCAAACCCTGGACTACCAAAATGAAGCCACTTTCTTTCCTTTGTTGTTGGCCAAACTCAAGTCCTAATCGGTGCATATTTCGGGCAGTCATTGGCAGACCAGTAAATGAGCCGGGTCGAGGGCAAAAGAAGAAGGGGACGGCCCAAGATGAGATGGCTAGATGGTATTGTGGATGCAATGGACACAGAGCTGAGCGAGTTGAGGGGAATGGTGGAGGACAGGAGTGCCTGGCGGACAGTGGTCCATGAGGTCATCGCAGAGGGTCGGAATCGACTGTGCGACTGAACAACAACCACATTCACGCCGAGTGTTGTTGTCCTCCATAAGCCCCAACTTGAGCATGTTGTTCTTCTTACATTTAGGAACTCTGACCTTCAGCCTTTTCAGGGTCCTCCAAGTGACCTCAGGGAGGGTCGAGTTCCTCGGCCTTCTCCTCCTTTAATGATCTCCCTGCCCTTAAACTTGCAAAAGTTGGAGGGGAATTAAGAGATGCATTATTAAAGTGCTTTAAAAAAAATCTTCCAATACAAGTTATCCATGATTCTCTCACTACCTTAATTCCAAAAGGAACGGAGGGGAAAATTCCCTTTTAAACAACAGCTCTAAAATCCTTCCATTGCAATTGTTTTGATTATTCCTTGCTCTTACTGCTGCTGATAGTGTTTACTATGGATATCTTTATGTGTCATAAAATTAACTGATGCTATTTGATTTTGTCTTTTGGGGTTATTTTGGATGATTGCATTTTATGTTTTATATTTTACAAACTGTCCTGTGTGGTGCTTGGATCAAAAAGGCAGGGTATAACTGTAAATAAATTTCTGGCAGTGGTTATCTGTCTTCCTTCTGTCTACCTACCTACCTATCTATCTATCTATCTATCTATCTATCTGTATCAATCTATCTAGTTTCCTTCTATCTATCTATCTATCTATCTGTCCTTTTTTTCTATCTATATCTATCTAGTTTCCTTCTATCTATCTGTCTGTCTGTCTATCTATCTAGTTTATTTCTTTCTGTCTATCTATCTATATGTCCTCTAAAGCAGGGATTCCCAATCTAAGGCCCATGGTGCTATTTCATGAGCCCCCCACACCTGCGAGGACATTCAAGAAACAAAATGGGCCACCCCTTTGAAACTATTGGGACAAAATGGCCACCCCCATTGTGCAGGCAGTGCAAAATGGCCTTCCGGCCCTCGAAGCTAACTAAGAGAGCGTGACCCGGCCCCCGACTTGATAAGGTTGGCAACTCCTCCTCTAAAGTTAGCGATGTCTTGCTAAAATCCAACTAATTGGCAGCCGAATCTTCTTTCAGCTTAGGTCAGCATTTCCCACCAAACCCCAAACTTATGGGGCACAAATCTTTCACCCCAAAATCTCCTGCCACCCCCATCTTCCCGCTGCCTGAAGCCACGGCTTTCCTTTTGCCAAAACAACGGAGCCGGTTCCCCAAAACGTAAAGGTTTGGAAATAACACATCATTCAAGCAGATGCATAGACATGTTTAAAAACACTCTTTATTAATGATATGATAAATACATTCATATTGGCCACAAATGCAGGGCCTTTAAGACTCCGGGCGGAACAGGTGGGAAGCCGAGATTTCGCCCCCCACCTCCACTTATAAATATTAGAAATTATACGGAAAAAACAGACCAATTAATCTCATTACGACACACAAAATGCTACTTGGTGAACCGATCCAGCAATTGGGGGAAATAGCAACAAAAAGAGGCACAGTGTTCGTATTTCCAGAGTTGATTCCCAGTTAAAACCAGTTTCTAAAATGGTACGGTTGGGATCTCTGATGTCGTGTATTTAAGGAGGGGAAGGAAAGCGGTGGATCCGTTCTGGGTTTTAATCCGAACTTGGAAAGATTCTCAACAAGGTACACAACTATTTTTTTAGTGGAGGGATGAGTCAGATTCAATATATTGGGCTCAATCCTAGGACAGATTCCATTCATTTCCAGTTTTCGGAAATGTTTCAGACTTCTTACAGCCCACCCTAAGTGGATTCTGGGATTTGTAGTCCAAAAATAAAGGAAGTTAGGTCTCCAAG
Source organism: Furcifer pardalis (assembly GCA_030440675.1). Lineage (NCBI taxonomy): Eukaryota > Metazoa > Chordata > Lepidosauria > Squamata > Chamaeleonidae > Furcifer > Furcifer pardalis. Next base: position 55,367,222 of record CP126898.1, on the reverse strand, counting down.
GTCTTATCAAGACATACCAGTCTGGGTGTGGGTTTTATGTTTGCTTTCCCCATCATTTTTATCTCTCCCCCCCCCCCCCAGTAGTTCAAGTTACTTTCTTGAAAGCAGTTTGTTGAAATGAATATCTATCCAAATGTTTGGACAGAATCAAATGAAAGAAAAGGCACGTCGAACTTTTTTTTTTGTTGGTAGCTGGCAAAAGAAATTCAGAGAGGCCACTGCGGGTAAAAATATATATTAAAAAATGGAACTGGGGGAGAGTTAGAATAGATTTATATTTTGAAATTTCCAGTTTCCTCTTCACTGACCCTTCTTGGTGTTGAAATTTGCATGCAATTTGCACTTGCTTTCTTTTTTTAAAAAGAAGGAAAACTCCCTCTTCGATGCTTTTTTTTGGGAGGGGTATGTGAAGAGAAAATAACTTTCCTGTTTAATTCTTCTGTGATTGGTTATATAGGCTGACACAATGGGAAAGCGACATCCTGCTCGCAGGTAGAAATCTAGCATGCCAGGAAAGTAGCTTGCCATGCTAGCTTTCTAAGTGAGGGGAATTTGGATGAAGGAGCGTGTCATAGAACGGGGCTTTGTTTGAGGTCAGCGTGTTCCCCTCCTTGTCTCTGTACCCCCATGGGGTAGGAGAAAAATATTGTATTTTGTCCTCAAGTTAAAAAAAACTGCTTTAAATTAAAAAGTAATCACAAAGAATCTTGGGGACTCATTTGTGAGTAAATGTGGGGTTTTGAGGCTTGCTTATTTAAAGTTATTTCCAGAAAAGAAGAGGCTATTCTAGGGGTTCCCAACCTAAGGTCATTTTACGTGGGGCCCCCACCCCTCCAAGGACATTTGAGAAACAAAATGGGGGGCCTTTGAAGCTGTTGGGACAAAATGGCCACCCCATCGTGCAGCCAGGGCAAAATGGCCATCCGGCCTTCAAAGCTGACTGAGAGAGCTTGACCTGGCCCCTGGCTTGAAAAGGTTGGGTTATTGTCTACAGACTGAAAGCACAAACCCTCCCCTCAAGTTCCCTCGTGGCCTTGGGACTACAAATCCCATTTGCCCTGAATATTCTCTGCAGATTTGTAGCCACCGATTTGGGAAACCTTGGTAAGGTTTTGGCTCCCACTTTCTAACCCATGCTTCGGTCCCGCCCTCTCCTGGAGGCCCTATTGGACAGGAGCAGGGAACCAGCGGCTCTCTGGATGTCGGACTACACCCCCCATCTGCCCCCATCTGAAATAGCCAGCAGACAATGGGAAACCGCCTTTCAACCCCCTTCTGGAGGATTACACAGCGGGGACTGGAATGCCAGGAAACATCCAGCTACAATCTGCATCACCCCGGCCGCATGAGGTGAGGCGATGGGTGTTGTAGTCCAGCTGCATCCTAAAAGGCTGGGTTAGATAATACCCTGCTTTGCAAAACATGCCTTCCCGTTAGAAGAACACGAACGCTTTCCCTTCTGTCCTGGCTTTGGATAAACAGGCCATTTCCTGCCCTTAATCAACCTTTGGGACTAAGGGCCGACATTTTAAATCTCTTTTTCCTCAATTTTTTTTCCTTTCCTGGCCCAGGAGAGGCACGAGACAGTCAGGGAAGGGGGGGGGGGAATCAAAATAAAATAAAATATATCTCAGCTCCTGAAAGGGAATTTTACTTTGGAGATGTCAGAGGAGGCATGAGCCAAAAGACGAAGGCGCTTGAAATTTCCTCCATATCCCTCTGGCCTTGAAAACAGGATAAAATGCCCTTCCGGCCTCACGGCTCCGGGTGTGTGCGTGTCGAACCGGGACAGAGCCGACTGGGAGGTTGTGGGGTGTGTGGGGTGTCTGCCAAAGTGGGGTTGCCAAGTCCCGTGGCGAGGGCAGGTGCCTCTACCGAGATGCCGGGCGGAAGGAGCGCAGAGGGAGCTGAGGAGAGCAGACCGAAACCCGCAGCGGATCAGAAGTTGGCAAGCGGAGGGGAATGGTGAGGTTTTGGGGCTGGGGATGTGTGACACCTCTTGCCAAGGCTTCACTTCAGTTTGTCCAGGTGGGTGCAGACCTGCTGGAAAACCTCGTCCACCCCTCCTTCGGCATTGATCTGAAAATGAGAAGACAAAAAAACCAAAAAAATATTTGGCCCCTTCCTGTAGCCTTTGCTGAATATCCAAAACGCGCAAAAAAGCGTGATTCTAACACTCTCCCTGTTATCTGTCAGGGGGGGGGAATTAAATTTTTGACCCCAAGAGTGGATTGATTATTCGGAAAACAGCCCTCTGGAAAAAGTTTGAGAAATTAAAAACAAAATAAAGATCTAGTTTCCTGCGGGGTTTTTTCCAGGGCTTACAGTCCACGTCTCCATTTTCAACAAGTGTCACAAATTCTTTGGTTCCCTATTTTTTTTTAAGCACCACAGAAGGAACTGTCCCTTCTGCCAAGCAAGAAACTGCAATTAGATAAACAGGTACCACTTTAGTGGGAAAGGTTAGAGTGTTCTGTGTGCTTTATGCCTGCCATGGAAATGTCTGCAAAGGCAGACAGCACTGGCTTTGGGGCTATAAACGGAGATGAACACTGAACCCTAGTGCCGGACACAACTGGCTTTCGAACAAGGGCGACCTGTAGCTTTGACCACCATGTCGGAAATCTTAAACCAAAACCATTATGTTCCAGTACAATAAATCCCCTTTTACAGAGGTTGGAGGATGCAGGCATTGAATGGCTTTTATGCAGACACCAGAGGCAGCGGTGGCTTAGTGGTTACGACGCTCGCCGTGTTAGCTGGAAGGCCGGCGAGTCAGCAGTTCGAGACCAAGGTACTGCAGGACGGATTGAGCGCCCGTCTCTGTCCCAGCTCTTGGGGACGTGATAGGAGCCTCATTTGGGCCTCCCTTGAGCGGAGTTTCTTCCCCCAAAATCCTTTCAACCCAGAATAATTTCTAACATGAAAATTATTATTACGCAGAAGGCAAGACCCCACCCCTGCCCCATCTATCATGGGCTAAAAGATCGAGCTCAAGACATTGACGACTGAATACCGGTTCCTCCCCACCCGAGCCGACTTCCTTTCCACCATCTGCCCACTTTTTGTCCCCACACCGTCTCCAATCTGTCTGCCCCTCGTTTCTCCCCCTTCTGACCAGCTGCTCATAACTCACCCCCTTTGCTATGTAAAGCATGTCACATCTGGAAGGATGTTTCCTGCCCAAGGATAAATGGCTGGGATGTGGCCTTAAGGACCACATCCCAAGCCTTCCCTTCCCTTCCATGAAGGTCTTTCTCTCTCTCTCTCTGTTTTGGGCTGAAGCCACCAGATTTCTAGCTGAGGCAATCCCAGAAGACTTATAGGGATTTCATTTGAAGAATGCAAGAGTCCTTTTAAACAGGGATTCTCAACCTGCAGGCCATGGGCGGGTTGCGGCCCACAGCATCGTTTCATGTGCCTCCCCCTGTCTCTGCCACACCAGGAAGTGCCACGTGGTGGAGGAAAGACAAAATGGCCGTCCAGCCCTCAAAGCTGTCTGAGGGAGCGTGACCCGGTCCCTGGATTAAAAAGGTTGAGAACTCCCGCTTTAAAACAACAATCCCATCCCATCAAGTTAAGTGTACAGTAATTGCTATTAATTCTGACTTTCAGTGACCCTTTCCAGGGTTTTCTAAGAAGAGAGTACAAAGAAGTTGTTTTGCCCTTCCCTTCCTCTGGGGGGAGCTCTTGAGTCTGTGGACATGTGGCGGGCATGACTGACACCGGAGTGCATGGAATGCCGTAACCTTTCCCACCAAATGCAGCACCCATTGATCTACTTGCAATGTCTTGCTTTCAAACTGCTAGGTTGGCAGGAGCTGGGACAGAGACAGGAGTTCACTCTGTCATGCAGCACTCGGGTCTTGAACTGCTGACCTGCCGACCTTCCAGTCATCAAGTTCAGGGTCTTCACCACTAAGCCATCACAAGTCCCTCTTCAGGGATACACAAATAACCTGGAAAGCCGACTCGAGCATTTGTTTTTTTCAGATTGTCCTTGGATTGGCCATTGTAAACATGGGCTTCATTTGCAAAGTCCGGCTGGCTGGGCATGCAGCTTTGAAGGAACTATGTATCTGGAAGGAAAATGCTAAAGTAGAGGAGGCCGCCTACCTTCCGGACGAGCCCCCTTTTCTCATAGTAAGCGATGACGGGCTCCGTGGCCTTGTAGTAGGTCTCCAGGCGCTTCTTGATGGTCTCTTCGTTGTCATCTGCCCGCCCGCTTGTCTCGCCACGCTTCAGCAGCCGCTTCACCATGGTGTCTTTGCCGGCGTCCACATAGAGAACCAAAGTGGGGGCCGCAATCTGAGCACAGAAAAGAGAAAGAAAATAAATACTTACGACCATCTAACCCATCCTATTTTAGCGGTATCATGGGAACTGAGAAAGTGTGCCGTGTTATCCAAAAAGTTAGCCGGTGTAGCAACTCTGCAGTTTTAATTAGACAACATCTGGAGTACATCCTTAGAGAGGAACACTAGAAACATCTGTCTGTCCAAACACATGCTTGCGTGAGCTTTACATTTTATGAACGAGCTCGTCTGTTGTAAACATGAGCTTCATTTGCAAAGTCCGGGTGATCTGGCATGCAGCTTTGAAGGAACCACGTATCTGCAGGGAAAATGCTGTCTGTGCAAGAGCGAAGCATCTTTTTAAAAGTTCACCCTGAGTTTTGGCTTCCAGAGAACATCACGGAGGGAAATCATGTCACCCCTGACCGACAGACAGGAAAGAAACACAACTTCCTAGAACGGGGGCCAGTAAACTTGGCTCTCCAAATGTTCTTAGCCTTCAATTCCCAGAAGATCACTAGGAGTGCTGACTTGGGCTTCTGGGAATTGAATGCCAAGAACACCTGGAGAGCCAAGTTTGCTGACCGATGCCCTAGAATAATATTACAGTATTTGCCTCCAAATACAATTTCCCTTCCTTTCGTTGATTCTCCAGACTACCCAGGAAGTAAAAGTGGGTGTTGTCCGCTACCTTCTGGTAATTTAGAATATTACAAGCAAAGACTCAATGCTTATTAACACTGGGGATCCCATATGGATAAAAGCTTTGGGGCACAAATCTAGGGCCCTTAATATGGTGAAATGGGCCGGAAGGGTGTGACGTAAATATGACTACGTTCATGGGTGCGCCTTTGCATGTGCCGGGTAGAGATGGGACTGAGGGGCAACTTGGGATACAGTCAACTGGGACTCAGAAGGCCTGGGTTCGAATCCTTCCTTGGCCAAATAACCGAACGAAATGTCTTCCTCACTCATCCAATGGGCATAAGTTCTGAACTCTTACCTTCCTCTCGAACTGCACGCCCTGATCCACCTCCCGGGGGTAGCCGTCGATCAAGAAGCCCTTAGAGGAGTCGGCTTTGGCCACCATCGCATCCTTCAGCATTTCGAGGACGGTGTCCTGTTAGCAGAGACCAGAGAGAAAGAGTCTCTAGTAAAGACCATAAATGCTTGGAAAGGTAGAAAAGCAGTAGGAAATGAGGAAGAGCGAATGTGAGATGGACTGATACCCTAAAGCAGGAGTTCTCAGCCTTTTATAGCCAGGGGCTGGGTCACGCTGCCCCTGACAGCTTCGGGAAATTACAGGCAAGGTTAAAGGTCACAGTTGCCCTTGTTCAAAAGCTAGTTGTGTCCGACTCTAGGGTTCGGAGCTCATTTCTGTGTATAGTGTCTGTGTTTGCGTCTGCAGACCTTTCCATGGACATGTGGCAGGCATGACTAGGCACCGGAATGAACAGAATGCTGTTTACCTTTCCCACCAAAGTGGTCCCTATTTATCTACTTACAATTGCTTGCTTTTGATCTGCTAGGTTGGCAGTAGCTGGGACAGAGACAGGAGCTCGCTCTGTCGTGCAGCACTTAGGTCTTGAGCTGTCGACCTGCTGAGCTTCCAGTCGTCAAGTTCAGCGTCTTAACCACTAAGCCACCACAGTCCCACAAGCAAGGTTAGGACACCGGAGACCTTGGATCGGCTGCAAAACGCTGAGTTGAGGTTTCAGGGGCAGGTTTAAGAAGATATGAGGATGAGACTCACCAGTGGTACCAGTTCTCCTCTCTCCATGATGGCGGACAACTTCTTCCCCCTCTCGGTGCCAGAACTGACCTCTGCTCTCAAGAGATCGCCAGTGGATAGGTGGGTGTAGCCGTATTTTTCGACAATCTTCTCACACTGGGTTCCCTTCCCAGAACCAGGACCGCCTGTTCACAACGGAAGCAGTGGAGTCAAAGATCTCCCAAATGCAAACTCTATTATCCCTGATTCTTTTAAAATCAACGGTGGGGAAATCTCGATGGGTGGTTTTGAGACGATCTCAGCCAGTTTTTCCCAACCTTTGGTTCTTGGACTTCAATTCCCAGAAGGCTATGTCAATTCCCCAAAGCACTGATCAGCCAATGGACCAAAGTCCCCTTGTGGACTGTGGGCGTTGAGAAAAACTGATCTAAGTCATAGAAGACGTAGATCGAGGCAAATAATCACCTACAGACAAACGATGTAGACAACAAAACAACTGTGACAGCTGCTTTAAGGGTTTAAAACAGAGGCTCCCCAACCTTTTCAAGCCGGGGGCCGGATCACCCTCTCTCAGTCAGCTTCGAGGGCCGGACGGCCATTTTGCCCTCCCTGCACGATGGGTGCGTGCGTGGTTTTTTGGGCATTTTGCCCCAACAGCTTCAAAAGGATGGCCATTTTGTTTTGGGGAGCCACATGAAATGGCACCGTGGACCAGATCCGGCCCACAGACCTTAGGTTCGGAACCTCTGGTTTAAAAGCCAACACAAAAGTGAGAAATAATAATGGACTAAATGGATTTCATGAGACAGGCAGAACATTGGGTGTCCCTTTACAGAAAGGTATCTAACGTTGATTATCGTTTCTTTCTAAACGATGATCAAGCTCTTTTGCTATTGAGGAATTTAGGTTTGCTTTCGCCCCAGACCAGAGAATCGGAGCCAATGATGTGGTCAATGTGGGCTTTTCTAGTTTCAAAAAGGAACCCCCCCCCCAACTCTACATGGATGTAAGGGGCCTCCAAAACGCTCCCCAAGAGGCAAAGCAGAAGGTAGAGTAGGTTAAAAACAAGGAGACCACTTACCTACGACAAAGACGATCTGGTGACCTTTCAATTTTTCTGTTGGGAAAAGAGAGGAAGGGCGGGGTGGGGGGTGGGAGAAAATATGCATTAAAAGTCAGGAAAACCAGAAAGAAGTCTTTGCTTGGAGTTATTTTATAGAGTGTCAAGGGAAGGGATAAACCCAGACCCGCTCTGAATCCTGTAATAAAACCCCACTTTAAGATGATTTCAAACAGGTACGGCTGAAGAATGACACAAGCCCCGCCCGCTGTGAACTAACTGGGGGTTACCTCTGGCGGCTTGCGTGGAGGCATCAGCCAGACACGAGTATTGAGAGCCCATTTCCCCCAAACATCCCCCAAATCATGGAATTACTTCCTCTCCTCCACTTCCGCAAAGCAAAGATGGCCGGGCCTTCGGATGGGTGGGATCTTTCCCCCACACCTTCAGCTCAGCACATTTTGGGTTTGTGAGCCCCCAGCCTCCCTGCCCCTCCCTGGGGTGGATGAGTTGTCCAACACAAGTTGCCGCAGAGACCGTCTCTAACGGTGAAGCAAACATCGAAGCTCCATAGAACATCTGGAGGAACTTAAGATTCCAACCTTGGCATAGGACACTGAGTAGCTCCATTTATAAAAAGAAGCCAGTTGGATACCCTTTTGGAGATGGAAGGGACTTGTTTGCTACATGGGAGGTGGTTGGGTTGGGAGTGATCTCCGAACCGCTGTGGTTTAAGCTGAGATTAAGCTATCCTGCCATTCCGGTAGCATTCCAAGATACTGTTGGAGTTTAAGGTAATCTATCTTGCTTGAAAGCCAGTTGTGCCTGACTCTAGGGTTCGGTGCTCATCTCCATAGCCAGCACTCTCGGCGTCTGCAGACATTTCCATGGCCATGAGGCAATCGTGTCTAGAAGTATGGAATGCTGTTACCTTTCCCACCGAAGCAGTACCTATTTATCTACTTGCAATTTCTGCTTTTCGAACCAAGAGCTGGGACAGAGATGGGAGCTCACTCCGCCATGCAGCACTCAGGTCCCGAACTATTGACCTACTGACCTTTCAATGGCTAAACTCAACATCTTAACCACCAAGCCGCTGCGGCCTTAGGAGTTTAAGCATGCCTGAAAAGTAGAGTTTTGAGCATTCCTCAACTTTCACGGTGTGAGAAGGGGCACACCAAAAAATGGATGCTGGTTACACCTTTTGCTACGGTTCTAGTTTCTCAAAACAGGCGAGCCGCTCTCCTCAATCCAGAATGTGGAAACTTTTGCAAAGTTGAGCCGCTGGAAACCTAATGACTGATAGGCAGGATGGCTAAAAATAGACGGATGTGGTTTCGGAGCTGCCTTTAGCTCAGTACGTGGTCAGTTATAAAAGGTCTCCTTTGAGCTTTCTAGAATTACACTGCCCAGGAAACAGAATCTCATCAGGCCAAGCAAAATCCCCAGTTATTCTCTGCAAAGGCTTTAAAGATTTAAACAAAAACACCTTTGGAGTGATTGCTCCATCACACAACAACGCAAAGGGGCCAAACTAGACACTACAACTAGTCTATGGTGCACGGTGATTATTTGAAGAGGAAAAGTTGTCTTCTTATCCTTGCCTCGCTCCATATGTTGTGAAATGCACTGGTTGGTGACTTGTGATTGGTCTTTGGGAGGCAAACACAGGCTTCATTCGCAAGCCCGATTACTCAGGCATTGAGGTTTGGAGGCAGGGCGTGTCTGGAGGGAAAGACACTACAAATAGCAAGAAATGCCTTTTTTTTTTCTTTTTAATGTATAATTTGACCCTGAAGGGATGTAAAGCTAGTTTGCCTCCTCGTGGTGGACACTGGGTGAAGCTAAATGAACTAGCATACACTGGCAACCAGATAATCACTGCAATCGCCTGCCTAAGTACATATGAATCTCAAGCTTTAAGAGTTTTACTACAAGAGCCATAAAAGGCACATTTTTTAAAAAAAAATAGTAATGACCCACAAAATTATCAACAGTTCTTGTCGGGACCAGAGGACTATAAAATTAGGACACTGTGTCCGAATTTGCCAATTAAACGTAGAGAATATTAGCAGGCGGAAATGCCACCTTTTGCACAAGATTTTAATAGATTTTGATGTTGACATAGTTGCACGCAAACAGCGTGGAAAGGCTTTATGCCAGAGGGAAGATACCTGGATGTGATATTATTGGAGAAAGATAGCATCAAGCTCACGGAATAGCCACATATACGAGAAGCAAAATAGAAGATTTTGTGTATCTTATGTCAGCTTCTCTTGAAAATGGCATACACAAAGTTATAATAAAAATTGGAGACTTGACTGTCTGTAACATCTATGCACACCCAGATATTCTGTGGCCAGTACATGTGCTGAAAACACATCGACATCCCACTGTATCTGTTGGTGACTTCAATAGCCACCACACAAATTGGTGCTACAGAGGAAATGGGGAAATTCTGGTAAAATGGGCTGAAGAGAATAATATGCATCTAATTTTTGATGCTAAAGAATGGAGCTCCTTTAAGTTAGCAGCACGGAGATGAGAATATGGCCCTGGTTTATGTTTTGTCACTGTGGATGAAGCAAGTCTGGCCAGGTTATCCTGCTATGGTAATAAAGTAGACCCTACTCAGGTGACGGTAAATGGATACGACAACCCTGAGGACTAGTGGCCTTGGCAAAGTCCACAGGGAAGGGTGATGGTCCCTAAGTGGATTGAATCCAACTTGAATCCATCTGGATGGAGGGTAGCAGCTTCATCCATCTTGGTAGCCGATGAAGACTTTATGTGCCAAAAGGGCTCAGGACTAGAAAGTCGAGGGCCGGGTCACACTCCCTCAGGCAGCTTCGGGGGCCGGACGGCCATTTTGCCCGGCCTGCACGATGGGGATGGCCTGTACTTTAAAAAGGAACTGCACATAAAATTTCCCAGTGCGGCAGAGGCAGTGAGGGACAACATGAATTGGCACCATAGGCCGCATCTGGCCCATAGGCCCCAGGTTGAGAACCCCTGCCCTAGAGGCTACCGGAAGGCATATGTACCAGGATTTAATGATACAAGTGGGGAATTGGATGAAGAATTCCAAAGAATTGGTGTTCGAGAAGTGGCTGATGAGTCATTTCACAGCCTGGATGCTGCAAGACGCCGAAGGTGGATGGAAACTATAAGGAAGACCAATTTTAAAACCTCTAGCAGGAAAGCTTGTTATGTAAACTGGGAAGTGGAAGTCGTATAATACAAGAAAATGCCATAATTGATCCGAACCGCATAGCATCCCATATTATGGCAACGTCAAAAGGGGAAAGCCGTAAAGATACGGCAAAACAAGTCGCACAGGAACGTAATTCCCTCAGAAACGCTGGATGTGAGGCTACAGTAAACTCACAAGGTATTTCAGTTGGCGAAGTCGAAAGGGCTAAAATGGACCTAAAACCTGGAAAGGGTTTTGACGGCATCCACTCAAGAGTTCCTTATTCACGCAAGGAAATACACTAAGTTTTGGGTAGCACAATTCTTCAATTCTCTTCAAAAATAAGAGCTATCCCCCCCCCCCCATAAACTTAAACATGCTAACATCATACCCTCAAAGTTATCGCCCTGTCGCCCTTCTCAGTTCCGTTTACAAGCTGTTGGAATGTGTACTATATAATACAGTGATTTCCAACCTTTTCAAGCCAGGGGCCGGGTCACGCTGGCTCAGTCACCTTCGAGGGCCGGACGGTCATTTCCCCCTGCCTGCACGATGGGGGTGGCCATTTTGTCCCAACAGCTTCAAAGGGGGTGGCCGTTTTGTTTCTCGACTGCTCTTGGGAGGGGTGGGGAGCGAGATGACATGGTGCTGCAGGCCAGATGCAGCCCATGGGCCTCAGGTTGGGAACCCCTGATATAATAGAATTAATGCTATAATACTTACTAAGTTTCTGACTGAGCGAACAGGTTTTCGTCCTGGAAGACGTTGTGTAGACTAGCGGGTTATCAGAAGAAGCTAAAACCATCCGCCGTTTTTTATCGATCTGTCCACAGCATAGGACGCCGTGTGGCTCCAGGCCCTGATACGTAAACTTTTGAAAACTATAAAATGCTAAATAACTACTAAACTTATCGATAGTCTGGTCAGGGACTGCAGCTTTCAAGTTATTCTTTTTGGTAACGAGATGATTTCCAGAAAAACCCTCAACTATGGCTTACCGCAAGGTCCGGTTCTGGCCTCATTGATGCTCGCATTGCTTATAACTGCATTACCAGCTGCATAAAACAGGTTTACCGACGGCTGGTTGATGACCAGGCATAGGTCGTTTGCGGTGTCACAAGAAAAGCTTACAAATGATAGCTCTGCAATGAGAAATCACTTTCGTAGATGGCGCCTTAGACCTAACGCCACCAAGACAGAAGTTGCTTGCTTCCATCTGAGTAATAAATTAGCACATAGAGAACTAAGAGTATCTATGGACGGCAAACATCTTGGTCAGGGATTCTCAAACTATGGCCTGTGGGCCAGACACGGCCCCCAAAGCCTTTTCATCCGCCCCCTGGCGCCCTCCTCCTTCCCGCCATCGCTGCCACCTGAAAGTGCCGAAAACCGGCCAAAACATGCGTTTTCAGTGAGTTCTTGCGGGATTTCAGCGAGTTCTCACGTGAAATCATGCGGCAACACACCGAAATCACCAAAAACATACGTTTTCACATGAGAACTTGCACAGAAATACGGGACCGGCTTGCACAACCATTCTAAGGTGATTGCTCTCCCACACACACACACACACCGAAAATGTTGAAAAAAGCCTATCTTCAAAGGGGTAGCCATTATGTTTCTTGAATGGCCTTAGAGGGGTAGGGGTGGGCCACATGAAATGGAACTGTGGGCCAGATCCAGCCCACAGGTCTTAGGTTGGGAACCCCTGCCTTAGAGCATATGAGGGCAATAGAAAAGTTTTTCTAAGGGCGACTCCTGGTGCAATTTATATAAATTGCTTAGATGTTTCTTTATAAGTTAATGTTTAGTTTTATATAGTTTACGTATCTATTTTTTTTTCCTTGTTATATTTTGGCTCAGTGTGTACAAGTGCCATACGCTAAATAAATAAATGTCCCTGAAATGCAGAAATGAGTTGCAATGCCTAAAGGTTCCAGGGGTCAGAATACAGTGCTTTGGGGAAGTTAACACAGGCTTTGTTCACAATCCAGATTGCTTGGGCATGGAGGTTTGGAGGCACTGAGTGTCTGAAGGGAAAAACACTATAATAGCAAGAAAGTTATTTTTTCTTACTGTGTAATTTAACCTTAAAATGTGTAAGGCAAGGCCTAATGGTTCCAGGCCTCAGAATACAGTGCTTTTGGGAGGTAAACACAGGCTTTGTTCACAATCCTTCTTGCTTGGGCATGGAGGTTTGGAGGCATGGTGTGTCTGAAGGGAAAAACACTATAATAGCAAGAAAGTTATTTTTTCTTAATGTGTAATTTGGCCCTAAAATATGTCAGGCAAAGCCTAATGGTTCCAGGGCTCAGAATACAGTGCTTTTGGGAGGTAAACACAGGCTTTGTTCATGATCCTTATTACTTGAGCATGGAGGTATAGAGGCATGGCATGTCTGAACGGAAAAACACTATAATAGCAAGAAAGTCATTTTTTTTTTGTAATGTGTAATTTGACCCTAAAACTGTGGAAATGAGTTGCAAGGCCTAATGGTTCCAGGGCCCAGCATACAGTGCTTTGCATAGGGTTCAGATTTGTAAATCCCTGTTTCTACAGTTTATAAGAAAGGTCTTTGCTCTTGCAGGGGGAATCTACTTACCGGTACCTTCTGCCATCCTGAGAAGTTTTGGGGTCAGAAATGCTTCTTGTTAAATAAGAAAGTGGAAGGCTTGGTCAGTGGTGAAGGAAGACTCTGGGTAGAGTTATCTGAAACAAACAGACACAGAAAACCCTTCAGACTAAGCGCACGGCTACGGCACATACCAACTGAAAGGGGACAACAGGGGACACGTTCCCTGGCAACTACATTATCAGCGTCACTTCCACCCGGGAAGCCCATTCAACACACAAAAGGATGCAAAATGCAGTGTAAGCTGCCAGGGTGGGGATTTGAACCTATGTGGAGGCAGAGAGGTCCAAAGAGAGGTGGAATATAGCAAAGAAAGCAGCAGATTGGAAAACTGTAAAGAATCCATTTCAAATCCCTGTAAAAAGCCGCTCCTGTGGGATTTCATCCGAACCATTTGTGGCAACAAAACGGAGAGAATTAGATTTTCTGGGAGTGCTTTTTGCTTTCAAGACTCTTGGCAAAACTGATTTTCTACTTAATAAGTTTCTTTTTGGAAAGAAAACAGAAGCAGAAAAAGAAAGCCGGCACTAGGTTTACAAGACAAACAAGACTGGACAGCTAGTAAAATTCCCCAAATGAGACCAAGCAGTTATAAGATGCTTTGTTCCAGATGCTCTTGGAGGAGAGGTTGAGATGAAGCTGGAGGGACAGAAAAGAAGGGATCCTCTACTAGGGGTGCCCAAACTATGGCCTGCGGGCTGGATACGGCCCTCGATGCCAAGTTATCTGGCCCACAACGTCCTTGTCGCTCCTGGAAGCGGAAGTAAAATATCATATGGGTGGATTTTACTTCCGCTTCTGGGACCGATGAGTGCGGCACGGGCCAGATGAACTGGCATTGGGGGCCGGATCCAGCCTGTGGACGGTAGTTTGGTGACCCCTGGTTTAAGCAGAGGAAATGGCAGTCTAAACTTTATCTCATCCTGTTGCAAAACCGACAAGGTGTGTTTTACGTCTGCAAAGCCAGCTCATTAACAAGCGGTGGGAGGTGAGAATCAGATGTCTTTTGACAGTTAAGGAACTCACTCTTCTAATAAAGTACTGTCTATAATGTGAAATCTGAGCTTTGGATATCATCCCAGGCTCTGCTACAACCTCATCGTCTGCTTTTAACCAGGTCGCTTAAGGTGTGCCCAGCCTCCGTTCACCACCTATAAAATGGGAACAATTAAGGTCTTTCAAAAAGCAAACTACACGATAAAAGTATATTCAAAGGGATAATTTATGGCCAGCTAATATCTGGCCTTCTCTCACTCTGGGACTGCGTTAAATTGACGATAGCGCCTTTACCAAAATAACTCTAGCTTCCTTTGACATTCCCAAAGGGGCAAGTCCCCAAAATAGACCAGGGACTCTTTTCAAAGTCCACACCCCATCTTGTCAGTCAGACCCTGGGGGATTTTCTTGTGCCATCTATGGCAGCACTAATTAAGTCCTGTTTTTAATGTGTTTCCCCTAATGAACGCCTACGATTGCTAAGCCACTTAGAGGGTTAGGGATCAAACGGCCTGGTATAGCCTCCGTAATCTTCACGATGGAAGCCTAAAGGAAAATGTATGGATGTGTATAGCTGGATATATACACAATGCTTTTAAACAAAATAATTCTCCAAGAGGAGTTTAAGCAACAAACGACCCTTTTATATCAACCGATTTAAAGGAGGGTAAGTCCAACCCTTGGTCAGCTTGTCCTCGGAGTCTTTTTCTGTAATCTTGACAAGGCATCGTCTGTACCGTTATTCTTTTATCGGCTGGGTGAAGGTCTGCTCCGGCTTATGACCAAGAACTCTGCACGTGCTCTTGTGAAAGCTTGGCCCATTCAATGCTAAATCGCGACCTCCCAAACACGGATCTGATTTATGACTTTGCACCAAAAATGGATCCAACCGCCAGCCGAAAGGAACACAAGAAAGGACGATTTTACCGGATAATTAGTCAGCAAAGCAGATGTTTTGATTGGAGGTCTTAAAAATACAGGCATTAAAATCTGTTGCTGGCAAACGGCGTCGGAGAAGAGGCGTTCGACCAGCTCACAAAGAAACATCCTTCGCCAAAGCCTCTTTCAATTGATTGTTTATTCCAGGGATTCTCAACCCACGGCCTGTCGGCCGGATTCAGCCCACGACACCATTTCATGTGGCCCTCCACCACATCAGGAAGTGCCATGTGGTGGAGGAAGGGCAAAATGGCCGCCTGGCCCCTGAAGCTATCTCGAGACCCTGACCTGGCCCCCGGCTTAAAAAGGTTGAGAACTCCGGGTTTATTTAGAAGCCAATGCAGTCCCTGGAACAGGGGGAAGGCCAAGGTCTACTCCAGAGTAGAGGAAAGGTGGCACTCTCTGTAACTGAAGGTCATTTCCCCTTTCATCGAGTGTCACACCTCCCCATCCACCTTTCCAAACTGGTGCCACTTCTCAACATGTCCAGCCACTTTGAACACCCTGGGGATACTTGGTGAGGGATGATGGGCACTGGAGTCAGAAACACCAAAGGTAGGGAGAAGGATTAGGGAAAGCTGCCTTTCAACACACACACACGGAGGCGCAAACACAAGGCACCTGCACATATCCAGAACAAAATCTCTCTTTAATGGAGAGTAAAGGTCACCCTTGCTCGAAAGCCAGTTGTATCCGACTCCAGGGTTCAGTGCTCATCTCTGTCTCTTTGCCGAATCCACCCCCAAATTCAACTGCAAAGGAGGTAGAATAAGCTACATTGAGACGGAAAACTCTTTTTTTCTTCTATCTATGTATCCTACGGCATCTCCTCTGTGGCACCATTTAGCCCTGCAAATTTGGGGAAGGGTTGGGGAATCTAGACGAAAAGGACGGGCTGAAAAGCGGTACCCAAGACCACCACACAATGGACCACCGTCCGATGGCTTTGAAGGTATTCAGGGATGAAGCAAAACACGTGTAAAACCCTGGTTTACAAATGTAGCATTTTGTGGGGAGGAAAGTAGAACATCCAAACGGGGACAGATGGCCTCTTTCTACCCATCCTGGCTTGCAGGGTGGAAAAATATATACAGTACTGTACTGTATATAAAACAACCAGGCAGATGGGAAAACTTGGGGGGGACACCGATCCAGCTTGGCAGGTCGTTTCCTAGGCTCTTGCAAATAAAATAAAATAAAGATTGCACACACCAAATGCCAAACTCAGCTGTGCGCAAGTTAATTTCTTTGTTTTTCTTTCCTGGTTTCTCTCGGGTGGCATCTAATGAATGGGGGAAGCAAAATAAATATATCCCCCCCCCCCTGGCACCGATGGCAAGGAAGGCTCTAAGAAGATTTGGTCGGTAAGCAGGTTATGATGATGGTGGTGGTGGTTTGAAAGAGGAAATGTTCCCCAAAAAATGAGGTTCAAGACCTACCTCTCAGGACCAGAAGGATGAAAGGACCCCCCCTCTCTCTGTGTGTGCTTCCTTCCGAGCAGGCTTCCCTTGCATGGTATCAGCTGGCTAATTTTACTGCTCTATATACTGCTGTCAGAGTTGAACGCGTAGAGGATGCTGGGAGATGATGATTATTTTTTTGGTGTGTGTGGGGGGGAGAGGTGGGGGATGGATGCCTTGGACTCTTCTGGCAGAGGGGGAGAGGTTGGAGGGGAAAGAGGAAGGGAAAAGATGTGGAAAGACACCCGGTAGGGAGAAAATGAAAAAAGGAATAAAATTGTGGAAAGATTCACAGGAGCAAGGGAACAGAAACCCGCACTGAAATAAAATAAAACCCAAGAGAAGAGGCGAGTTTCGCCCTTTCCCTGCCAATTGTCAAAGGGGATTTTTAAGAAATAAAATAGCATTTTTATTTTAGGTTGATATAATATGCAATTTAGGAGGTTGATATAATATGCAAAAGAAGAAAGCAAAACAGGTACCTGTACATGATATCCACATACTGTATACAGTATTCCACTTTTCCAGGCAAATTGGGATAAAAATATATATAACACTTTGAATGAATGGATATTAGGACAGTTCTTAACGTTTTTTCAGCCATGGGCCTGACCATGCCCCCTCCCGACAGCTGAGTGGGCCGGACTGGTGCCATAAAACACATCTGATGGCCACAGACTCATTCACGGCTGTAGTAAATGTGTTTACATGGCTGTAATTGAGTCCGCAGCGGGTTCCGGCGGTGGCTGTGGGGGGCAGCTGGAGCAAGGTCATGGGGGCTGGATTATTTGGTGCTGTGGTTCAGATCTGGCCTGTATTAGTAGTTCCCCCAAAAGGGATGTTTTCTGACGTTTTTTCAATCCCTCCAAAAGACATTCTCAGGCTCACCTGTTTTGCTCCCAAAAGCATCCTGCTTTCAGAGGCAGTTTTGCCATCCGCTGCCAAGCGCCTCCGTGGAAAAAGGGGGAGTAGGGTATAATGGTTAGAAGAAACCTTTTGGCTTCATGCCGTTGCTTGAACAGTGAAATCCCACACTCGCCTGGAGTGACCCTGGACTGGCCTTTCACTCCACTTGTGACCTCAGAGGACCATTGTGATGGCAAGAAAATGTGATTGGAGGGTGAGCAAAGCTTTCTAGAACTTCAAGGGTACCATTGTTCAATGCGCTTCTGTCATAGTTTAAACACACCTTGAATAAGAGACTAAATGAGGGCGAGATTCACCCACAAACTACAAACCCTGATAGTTGAAAACTCAGCTTCTCTAAGAGGGAAGGCAGGCCAGGGGAGAGAAACCAGATTGGATGGATTTCCAACGCCCATCATCCTACTCACTTCTGAATACACATCTTTCCCTGAAAATTATTTTCATAGGTGGTGGATAGAAGAAGAATGACAAACAGGGAAAATGCCATTTGTTTAAGGTGGATCACAGAATTTGTTTATGGTGGATCCCAGTTTGCCACGAAGTGACCCGCACGCGATGACCATCTTGTGCGGCACGTATGAAATGAGACATGCAGGGTTTGACAACCGGGACTGCAATGGACTGCCACAGCCTTGAGGATATTATCAAGGTTCGTCCATCTGGCATGGCCTCTTCAGTCCTCATGACCGATGAGAATCAGAGTTCCTCCTCTGCTCATTT
Organism: Furcifer pardalis; assembly: GCA_030440675.1. Classification (NCBI taxonomy): domain Eukaryota; kingdom Metazoa; phylum Chordata; class Lepidosauria; order Squamata; family Chamaeleonidae; genus Furcifer; species Furcifer pardalis. The sequence goes on along the minus strand of CP126898.1, from coordinate 55,349,268 downwards.
TGCCATTTGGCCCAATAGGATTTAATTTAATGGTTTCCAGTGGTATTTCCTCCACTGAGGGCCACCATCGCCACTCCTAAAGGGGCTCATCCGCCTGTGTCCGTGGGCCCCTACTCTAAAAGGGGTTGGAATAAAATCATCCAATAATAACCCATAATAAAGACCTCTTTCCTGCACCCCATTTGTAAGTTTGATAAATCTATTTCCCAAAGGTGGAACATAGTCAGAATTTGAGCCAGGCTGCAGAGGGCTGGGTGGGTGGATGGAATTAATGTGAATTTCCTAGATATTCTCTCAATACTTTTGATGAGAGAAAGGGATGGGGAAACCTCAAGAAAAATATTGTACTGGTGCATGAAAAACCTTTGCAATTGAGGATCTACTTTTTGCAAGGTTGCCATGGTGATCATGCGGCACCAGCATGGCTGGACGAGGGGGGAGAGAATTTTGGGTTTGCTTTAGAGCAGGGATTCCCAACCTAAGGCCTGTGGGCCGGATACAGCCACCAAGTGCCATTTCATGTGGGCCCCCAACCCCAAGGGTATCTGAGAAACAAAATGGCTGTCCCTTTGAAGCTGTTGGGACAAAATGGCCACCCTCATCTTGCAAGTGGGGCAAAATGGTTGTCTGGCCCTCAAAGCTGACTGAGAGTGTGACCCGGCCCCCGGCTTGAAAAAGTTGGGAACCCCTTCTTTAGAGAATGGCAACCAGGCCATATGTGGCCAAGTTGGGAGGCAAGAATTCAATCGCGGCCACCGTAGCTTCGAAGTATTGACTTACAAGGCGAAGACAAAGTGCTGGATCATTCTACAAACTTGTGGGGGGGGGGTGAGGGTGGAAGGGGTCATGGGTGGATGTTTTCGGATGGGGGAAAACTGTAGGAGACTATCTGCACTGGCGTTGGAAATTCCCGGGAAATGTGACAGGGATGGGATGTAAAGATGGCCAATACTTTGGATGAACTGGAAGAGGTCAGTCAATAAATGGACACCTCTGTCCAGTCCAGTCCAGATGTGCAACACATCTGAGAAGGCATCTGGATTTTTGTGGGGAGACCGAAAGGCCAAGTGACCATCGCTAGGCACACGTATCCAACAACAGCCCGCAGCGGTAGAGGCGATGGTTCTGGGTATCTTTTCCCCATAATGCCCCTCCCCTGTTGCACTAAGGCATTACACTGCATCACAAAAAAATATTGTCTGCTACTTGGTCTAATCCATGTGCCCTATGCTAGATCAAGTGCGCTGAATCCAAATCTGAAGTCCGATTCTGCCTAGGAGGTCAGGATCTTAAGTTAGCAAATCTCACCCTCTTGGTTAGGTTCTTGCGTTGATCACACAGGGTATCTTTGCCACAAATGCAGCAAAAATTGCCCATTTTATGAACACAGCTGCGCCTACTCATCTTTAGCTCAAAATAGACTCACTATGGCCTAGCTGTACTATCCTAAGATGGTTTCGCACTAGAGACAAGCCCTTGGTCCATCTTGCCTTATATACCTCTTTCTGATATCAGCTCACTGACTTGACTAAACATGCCTAGCCACTGCTGGAACATGTATGCCACCAGGGGACGTGATTCAGCTGAGGCGGCAGCAAGCCTAGTAGTAGCTGCAACGGTTCTGATGTTCCCACGTAAAAATCCATTACCCAGTTATTTGAACAGCTACAGCACGCCTTCAAATATGTACGTGATGGGCAAATTCTGGACTCAGATTTGGAATCAGCATATGCACTATCATGTAAATCACATGTGTTATTCCCTGTAGCACAATTGTTGTTGTGCAGTGTTATGGGAAAATATCCACGGCCTGAACCCAGCCTAGTTGCTGATGCCGCTGGAATCAACCAGGGCTGAGCAAAGGCCACCTGAAAGAGCTTGGTGGCCCGGGATGTCCCGGTTGCAGAGAGGTTCGTACAGTTTCCCGGACTCTCCATCGCTCTCAACAGTGATCTACAGGCTTCGGCACTAGAGGATGTTCTTTCTTTAATCCCAATCAGGGTGGGAAAAGGTGATGTTGTAAAGGCGGGCCCATTTGGCAAACACCTGTTTCTCAGTGATGAAGCGGTGGTGGTACCCTCTCTGGCTCCGTTCGTTGAAAAGAAACGTGGAGCATTCGTCCGGCCCTTTGGGTTCGTAGTAGTGGTAAGGAAGCTTGCGTGGAGGAGGCTTCTGGCTACGGAGGCGGGAGGAAACAGACACCAAACGAGTCAGGAACAAAAAAAATGAAAGGGAGGGAAACAAAAATTCCTCTGTACCCCCCCTTAAACGGATGTGCGGTACTTACGTGCAGTAGGTCCAAGGCACCATGCCGTAAACGTGGATCTGGTCGCACAACTCGATGGCGATCACCATGGTGAACCAGCCAGTGCTCAGCCATGATCGAGACATCACTCTGCGGAGGACGATAAAAAAAATCACGGCATGCGCTCCCGAATTCCTGGAGCAACTAGCTTGAAGATAGAACTCCCAGGTCAAGAGGCATAGCATAGCACAGGCTACCCCAGTTTTGCAAAATGGGAGAGTTTATTCTTGTGGTTTTATACCTTCAGCCACACCAATTTCAATCCAACAATACAGGGTTGAGCAATAGCAGTCGTATCTTAAAATCCATCTTTTTTAAAACATTCCTTCTTTTTGACCACTAGATGGTAGCAATTTACAACAATCACATCCGTCTTGGCACCAAGCGTTTAAAAGCCCAGCCCTACCGTTGGGTAGGATTTGCAAGCAGCAGATTTGGACAGCCACAGAAAAGGCAACGCTGTATATACTCGAGTATATACAGTAATCTGTTGAGAGGCTAACTGAGGGACCCACCGTCTCCTGGACTAAAATTAAGTTAGGTGGTTTCAGCTTGGGTAGGTAGACAACGCAAGTTTGCTACTTTGCCTCAGACAACAAATTGTCTTGGGGGGTGGATCCTGGCTTAAAGATCTAACACACCAACTTTCAACAAATATGCCCCATCCCCTTCAAAAAAAGTAGCTATTATTATTTTAGAACACCTCCAAAGCAGAACATCTCAACCTTAACTGATGGGTAAATCTGAACCCAGGACTGTCATACGATCAATCTTCATAAAGTTGCTCTAGATTAGGGGTTTGCAACCTTTTCATGCCGGGTCATGCTTTCTCAGTCCGCTTCGAGGGCCAGGCGGCTATTTTGCCCTGCCTGCACTGGGTAGCCATTTTGTCCCAACAGCTTCAAAGGGGTGGGCATTTTGTTTCTTGAATGCCCTTGGAAGGGGGGGACACATGAAATTGCACCATGGGCTGGATCTGGCTCACAGGCCTTATTGTTGGGAACCCCTACTCTAGATACTTTTTTTAAAGTGACATACAAAGGCTGTAAATTAAGAAAGAATAAAAAATCTGCATATCTCTCCATGTTCTAAACAATTTTAGCAATCGAGCAAAGACTTTTCACGATTTAGATATTTTCCCGGGGGTTCAAAGGTTTTAATATATGATTTTTTTTTGGAATAGTTAGCTGTGTTAGTCTGTGGTTCAGGCATATCAGAAAACAAAACAAAATAAAATAAACAGATTGCTATATGGTGCTAGATATTTTATATATTATATTACAACCTTCCTGCCATTTCTCTTTAGCAAAACAGGAAGTAACCAGGTACAGTGCTTTTGTTTGTTTTCTGACATGCAGGTCAAAGGTTGATCGGAGACCAGAATGGGCTTTCTCAGCACCTTTGAGATTGAAAGGGAGACATTTAGAGCCAATCAGAATAATCTACTGTTGCTGTGGGGAGCTGTATTGTTGCGCTTGCTCGTCTGTCATTTTGCTTGAGCAAACCCTTCTCCCTTTGACCCCTGCATTTGGTGTATATAAACCATGCCTGGAAGTTTCACTCCTTGTCTGAAGAAGTGGACTTGATCCACAAAAGCTAACAATAAAAAAAAATAGCAGTTAGTCTTTAAAGTGCTACAGTGTTTTTTTTATTTTGTTTTATTTATTTATTTTGTTTTCTGATAGGTTTTAATGGCCACTTTTCATTGCTGGTTTCCCCCCCTCCTTGCAATACATTCTTATCCTGTTTTATTGTGCTTTTAAAAACACACACACACTCACACTCACACACACACACACACACACACACACACACACACAGTATATATTAGGCTTCTTTCAGGAAAAAAATAAAATAAATTCCCACTCTAATTTTCTGTCATAAAGGCAACAATATTTGCAACTGAACGCTATTTTTTAAAAAAAGAAACAACAGAGATGGGACATTGTTTTCCACTATATCTGAAGGCAGGAAAGATCTAGCTGCCATCCCCCCAAAATTTGCCACCTGAGGCAGACACCTCTGTCTACATAATGGCAGAGCTGGCCATGGTAGCGCATGATCTCACCTGTCCTTCCCAGTCTCCAGTTTGAAGAGGCTGTCGAACTGCTTCATGAGCTTGGCGGAGACCACGAAAGCCGACACATTGGGGAAAGAGGCATAGGCGCGCTGGATGACTTGGTTCAGTTCCTTCTCCATGCGGCGGGGCGGCCCCCAGAAAATGAAGACTGTGTCCTGCGTCTTGTTGAGAAACTCCTGGGGCCTCTTCAGCAAGCGGTGGACGCTTGGATGGGCCACCACCCGGAACGTGGTTCTGTTCCCCACGTCCGCGGCATAGCCCTTGGTGGGTGCGTCGTTCATACGGATTATGCACTCTGCCTGGTCGATGGTCGGCCCCAATTTACTCCCGAGGAGGTGGCCAGAGCTTGTGACGAGCACGCACTGGCCGCAGTGACGATCCAAAATCTGGAAGGGAAATCTGTTATAGACAAGGACACCTTTTCTTTCTGATTTCCCTCCATTTACATGCAGATTGGTCCTCTTGGTCCCCCTTCCCTCGTTCTCCTCCCTCCTAGCCGGAGCAAGTAAGACTTCTGTAAATAGACCTAGCAATATTTTCCTCCTGCTCTATCACTAAAAGTTTGTAAGAAGTTCTGCATTCAAGGCAGCACCAACAAGGAATTTAAGGTAAAGGTTGCCCTTGCTTGAAAGCCAGTCATATCTGACTCTAGGGTTCAGTGCTCATCTCTGTTTCAAAGCCAAACAGCCACCGCTGTCTGCTTCTGCAGACATTTCCATGGTCATATGGCAGGCATGACTAGACACTGGAGTGAACGGAACTGAAGTGGTCCCTATTTATCTACTTGCAATGACTTGCTTTCGAACTTCTAGGTTGGCAGGAGCGGAGCAAATAAGACTTCTGTAAATAGACCTAGGAACCTTTTCCTCCTCCTCTATCACTAAAAGTTTGTAAGAAGTTCTGCATTTAAGGCAGCACCCACAAGGACTTTAGTCTTAGCCAAATCTTGGGTTTTCGGAGAGGAATATTCGGCACACACACACACCTTCTTTCCAGAGAGAGGAAGGTATTTGTTTTTCACCTCCCATTTTTTGAGGCTGGTAGGTAGGCCGGTTTTTGCTCGCGTCGCGTAAGGGAAGAGCTCATTTCGGCCGTTGGAATTGTAAAAGATAAACATCATCAGGAGGCAAAAAAGGATCACAAAGAAGATGGCTGGAGGACTCTGCAGAGGCGGTAAAAAGAGAGAGAACGGATAAACAAGGGATCGGGCCAGGATTGGAAAAATAATAGAATCACCTCTTGTGTGCACATGAAGGTCTCCCTTTCCTGCCAAAGAGGTTCCTAGCCTTTTAAAGCCAGGGGCCGGGTCACGCCCTCTCAGTCAGCTTTGAGGGCTGGACCACCAGGGTGGTGGCCATTTTGTCCCAACAGCTTCAAATGGGCAGTCATTTTTGTTCTCGATTGCCCATGGAGGGGTGGGGGAGGCACATAAAATGATGCTGGGGGGGGCTGGATCCTGCCCACAGGCCCCTGATTGATGTGCAAATTTCTTGCTTTCAAACAACTGCGAGGTTGGCAGGAGCCAAGACAGGTGACAGGAGCTCGGGTCTCGAACTGCCGACTCGACGACCTTCCAGTCGTCAAGCTCAGCCTCTTAACCACCATGGGTCCCAAAGCGAACAGGTCAGGGCCGGCTCTACCGATCGGCAGGGCATGGCTCAGCAGCTCAGTACAGTACATTGGCGTCAATGCACATCAACATCAATAAAGGAGTCATGGTTAGGATCAAGAACTGAAAGGCGGAGGGCCTTACCGTCCGGTTTATCATGACGCTTTCTTGGCTTTAGGTGGGAACCGCCTTGATCATCACCTGTGCCGAAAGGAATGAGGGTCGGTTATTCCTCTTTGCGAAGTTCCTCCAAATTCACCCCCCTACCTTTAAGCCTTGCGTGTCCCCCTGCCTCTCTCTGATCCCGTTATGTCATTTTGCCGAACAAATGGCTCATGGGACTCCGAAAGAAATTAAAAAAAAACCCCTTATTTTCCTTGCCAACATGCCTCTTATAAAAAGGTCCCCCTACTCGAAAGCCAGTTGTCTCCGACTCTAGGGTTCGGTCCTCATCCCCGTTCACAGCCAAACAGCCAGCGCTGTCTACATTTCTGTGGACAAGTGGCAGGCATGACTAGACACCGAAGTGCATGGAATGCTATTACAGTAAAACACCGAATAACGCTAAAACTTGGTTCCACAAGTCTTGGTGTTAACCGATTTTTAGTGTTATCCGATCCATGTTAAAATCCTATGGGATGGGTCAGATAACGTTAAAGCTCCATAGAGATACATTGTAACCACACAGGCTTTAGCGGTTGTTATCCGATCCATCCCATAGGACCTTAACGTTATTCGATCCAATTCTCCTCCCCAGATTACTTAACGTTACGCGATTTTAGCGTTATCCGATCCAATCGTTATCCGGTATTTTACTGTACCTTGAAACGGTACGTGTTTATCTACTTGGTTTCGAACTGCTAGGTTCTCAGAAGCCAGGACAGATGGCAGGAGTTCACTCCGTTGTCCCACACTCAGGTCTCTAACTGCTGACCTTCCAGTTGTCCAGTTCAACATCTTAACCAACCACTGCATTTATCTTTGGTCATTTTCCATCCAGACCTTTCAACCCCACAAAACCGCCTTGGAGGACCCTCAGAGATCAAATATTCCAAAACTCCAACAAAGGGGAATCCGAATGCCGTCCAAGCTGGTCTTGAACCGCCGGCTTTAACAGGAAGTTTCTTCCTAACGTTTAGTCACAATCTCGGAGCAACAGGACACAAGGTCAGTCCATCTTCTAAGAGTGACAGCCAGTTGCTGCAGCCCACCGGGATGAGTCCCTGTAGGCCAGCACACCACTGATTATATCCAACCCCCGGCTTCCTCCGTCCAGTCAATAATTACCCAGGTGACCATCAATAAACCACGGGGAAATCAAAGAGCGCCTCGAAATTCAACTTGCAATCTCGTCAATGTTTAACCCACAGTGGAGTCGGAAGCAATTTTTTCCCCATGGGGTTGAACCTTTCACTAAAAATGGAGTCCCGTTAAAAGATCAAGGAAGGGCCGAGACAGGGTATAAAGATGGTTGTATGAGCCTATTAAAAAAGCATCACACATCAGGTGGCTGGATAGTTCAGTAGTTTAAGAGGTTGGGGGTTCAATTCCCCTTATGTACCTCCATTGAGCGAACTGCACAAAGCTCCAGGGCTCCCCAAAAGAAAGGAACGGGGAACCCAATTCTGTGTGTTCAGCTGTTTCAGAGAAGCCACTTTAAACCTTTGTTTCTCTGCCAGGAGTGCAAAGAAGCAATTCAGGGGAAGTATCACCAATCCACATGTAGATCCAGAAAAGCCAAGCAGGGAGGGAATTGTATCTGAACAGACCACTTGGGACACAGGGACAAGTCCCAGCACACCCCAGTGACTGGCGACCCCTCCCCCCAAGGTGGGCAGAAGTATGTCACAATCCATGACATCATGCAGTATCTCCCATAGGTGCAGCCCCCTCCCTGTCCAGCCTCCTTTTAGTGTAGTCAGCACACCCCTGGATCTGCATATTGCATGGATGCAAAGTGAAAAAGTAATGGTGTTCTTTTAAAAAACGTAATATTCAGAACTCCAAGGTGGGGATCAGGAAGAAAATCCCACCTGTTTTTTTTCTTTTCGAAGGAGTTTTATTGCACCCTGCGTTCTCGTAGGAGTTTTTAAAGGTTTCCTCCCCCCCCTCCCCTAAAGCCCTAATTAGAAATGTTCCCAGCCCGCACCGCATTCAGAATGACGGGGGCGGATTCTCTAATTGACACAGGAAGGACGGGAGAGAAAGAGAGAAAAATCAAACGTCTGTTGGAAACGTTACAGGGCAGGGGGGGGGGGAAATAGGAAAAATCCACCCGAACCGTGAAATAATATAAAAATAAATGCAAACGCAAGTGATACCGTTATTACACTACTAAAAAATCCCCAACAGCAACCTCAAACTTAGCTTTCGGTGGTAATTCCTCTTCTTCAGGCTGTGCAACCAGTTTAGAAAGATATATATACACTAGTAAAGGTCAGCCTTTTTCGAAAGCCAGTTGTATCCGACTCTAGGATGCAGTGCTCATCTCTGTTTCAAAGCCAAAGAGCCAGCACCATCTGCGGACGTTCCCGTGGTCATGTGGCAGGCATGACCAGACACCAGAGCGCACGGAATGCTGTTTATCTTCCCACTGAAGTGCTCCCTATTGATCTACTTGCCATTTCTTGCCCCAAAAATTCACGGCCAACATCTATACTGGGTTCTGCCTTCCTGAAGGTTTTTGGGGAGCAAAACTTCCAAATTTCCACCCTGGGCAGCATCTGCTTGGATTTTCCCTATCTAGCTTTTCAAAAAGCATGGCTAAAGTGCATGTGCCTTCACCCTCCCCAAACTGCCTCCTTTTGAAATGCAAGGTTTCCGTTGGGTGTGGGTGGACGAGGCGCCGGAAGGAAATGTTTTGGATTCAACTCTATGCACCGATTGTGGTATGTCGCCTTTCCAATAAATATAGCGAGAGGAGTAAAGTTACAGGATGTTACCTTAGTTATAGCCACTTGAGTTTGTTTCACTCAGTATTTTCCACCCTGACCAGCAGGTTTTAGAGGAGATCCTTTCCTAGCCCTACCCGAAACTCCCTAGGTTAAAGGTTAAGGTAACCCTTGCTCGAAAGCCAGTCGTATCTGACTCTAGGGCTCAGTGCTCATCTCTGTTTATAACCAAAGAGCCAGTGCTGTTTGCATCTGCAGACAATTCTGTGGACAGGTGGCAGCATGACTAGACACCGGAGTGCAGGGAACACTGTTTACCTTTCCTGCTGAAGCAGTACCTATTTATTTACTTGCAATTTCTTGCTTTTGAACTGTGAGGTTGTCAGCAACTGGGACAGAGATGGGAGCTCACTCCATCGTGCAGGACTCAGGTCTCGAACTGCTGACCTACCAACCTTCCAGTCACCAGGTTCAGCATCTTAACCGTTAAGCCACTGCTGTCCCCTTATTCACAAAAAATATACCCCAAAAAACTGTTTTTTCTCCTGATTTCCACAAAACGTTAGCTCTCCGGAGAGGCTAAGGGTGGCCCTGGTTTAGAGAAAAGAGTCCTCTGTTTGAAAGCCCGTCTGTCGGTCTGTCCCTTTTACCAAAAGAGAAGGTATTGGCCTCATTTTTGGTCCTTGCCAGCCCATTTCGCAAAGGTGTGGGGTCATCCGGGGACGTTGGTGGCCTGCCGGACGAGTCATCTGGATTGAGTTTGTAAATGGGATGGGGAACAGAAGGCGGAGAAAGTGCAAGTTCGGAGGAAAACCCGCAGCGGACAGAGGAAGGCATGTTTAGGTACTTGTGGTTTTGAAGAAATGATTGTGCGTAGGGTGGAGGTGGTTAGATGAGAAAGATGGTGGCCAACCAGACGATTCTAGTATCCTTAGGAACCATGGAACTCTAGCTGGCCGTCTGATGCTTGCAGCTTGATCCTAACAGCCGCCCTGAGACATTTTGCCACCTTAGGCAAAGCAGGTCCAGCGTCTTAACCCCTCAGCCACCGCAGTCAGCTTTAAAAGCCATATGGAAATATTGGGGGGGGGGAATAAAAAACGTTTCCCTAACTTACCACAGCAGGATGTCTCGTACGGGGAGAGTTTGGAGCATGTCTGGATAGATCTTGGCCCTTGTGGGGAGACGTGAGAATATCCCAGTCCTGGCTATACAGCCGTCCGTCCATGATCCTGATCGGGTCAGCGTTCCTCCTTACCCCGTCATGGCTGTAGGGCAGGGGACCGACTCTCCAAAGGTCAAATCGGACAGGCCCACCCGCAGAGAGCTGTGAAAGGAAAAACAAGCACAAAAGATGGACTCAGGGTTTTTAAATTTACTTATGCCTGCAGAAGAAACCAGCCTGGTTTTCCCCGGTGGCTCAAGGGGTTAAGACGCTGAACTTGCTGACTGGAAGGTCAGAGTTCGATTCCCAGGTACTGCATGACAGAGTGAGCTCCCGTTTCTGTCCCAGCACCTGCCGACCTTGTAGTTTGAAAGCAAGAAATTGCAAGTAGATAAGTAGGGGCCACTTTGGTGGGAAGGTGAACAGCGTTCTGCGCACTCCAGTGTCTAGTTATTCTTGCCACATGTCCACAGAAACATCTGCAGACACAGACAGCGCTGGCTCTTTGGCTATAAACAGAGATGAGCACTGAACCCTAGAGTTGGATACGACTGGCTTTCGAGCAAGGGCAACCTTTACCTTTACTAAGGAAGGTGACCAGGGCTTGATGATAAGCAACAGCAGAAAATAAATAACCCCAGACTGAACAAAACCCAAATCTCCGAAAAGGAAACTAAATAAAGACACCCAAGGAAGTCGGATGCCTGAGCACAAAAATGTGCCAACGAGGAAGCCGACACAAGAACTGATGCTTGGTCTTCCAAGCCAATATTATTAGTCCCAATTTCCAGTTTTGGCTGGCTGGGTCTTGAAGCTGGGTCATTTCCTGATTAAAAACTAGCCCCTGGCCATTCACCCACCCGGCCTGAGGAAGGAGGAACAGCAGAGGAGGACTGGTGGCTGATTCAGGAGATGATGGTCCCTTTGCCACAGTTGCCAATGCATGTGTTGGTCTTTTATGTTTTATTGCACGGTTACATTTTATTGTATTTTTATATTTTATTACATTATTTTTATTGCATTGCTACATTTTATTGTATTGCTATATTTTATCATACTGTAATGTTTGATACGTTGTGATTTTTGTGAGGCGCCCTGATTCGGTGTAGGCTGAGTGGGCGGCATACAAATCAAATCAATTCAAATCAACCCCTAACCTGCTGTTCTCTGGTGCTCTTCCAATTCTAGTTAACTCCAGGCCTGACCTTGTTTAGTTTCCAAAACCTTCACAGAGTGAGGCCCGGCGATGTGTATAGATGCAAATTTAAGATCTGGGAGAGCGGTCTGCCTCCTCCCTAACATCTGGCCCAGGAAACCAGCTGTGCCCCATAGGTGCAGACCGAGTGTCCGGCCCTGAAAGTTCACACCACAACTGCCCACACCCTTACTTTTCCAAATGGCCTTGCACTTGTTTTAAAAGCTTTATTCTTAGAGTTTCAACCTTTCTCTCCAGCTCTCTTGGCTGAGAAATAAAATATCGCCCATCGGTGGTGGTCCGGAAGCCCTAATGCACACAAGCACAGACACACACACAAAGAGCACAACACACATGCATATAGAAAAAAAACACCCACAACAAAACCAAGCCCCATTTTGGGCACCCTGGAAATGTTATTGAAAGGATCCCATCTCCCCCGGGTAGCTACTTTCCTTGGGTCCCAGTGGGCCAGGCCTGCCCTCCATGCCACCCCCTCCGGTTCTGCCCCAAAACAACACCCAAAATATATTTTTTAAAAATAGGAATTAAACTGAGACTTTTCCTCCCCCCTCGCCCCAGGGTCTTTCTGGAAACTCACCCAAATCCAAGACAAATGGTTGGAGAGAGGTTGGTGGAGAGAGGAAAGGAGAAGGACTAGGGGTCCAGCCTGCCCACCCCAGGCGCCGCCGGAGTAACCCCAAATCCTGGGTACCCAAACATCTGACGCGCCCAGCCCAGATGTTGACACAGCATCCTTCGGCGGGCGGCGCGTCCGTCCCCCCCCCTTCTGCCTCTGGTGCGCACCGAGGCAGAAGGGGAGATCCCGCCCGCGCAGAGATCGGTGGGGTGGAGTGAGAGGGGGAAACACCCCTCCCTCCCCACCTCTGGGATCAAGTCCCCCCTCCCTCCCTGTTTGGGATCCGGTGGCCTTCTGGGTCCTAAAGCACGTCTCTCCAGAAAACAGGGACTTGCCAGCTTTGCCTGATCCGATTTTGGGTCTGATGCCACCCCCAAAAAAAAAAAATTAAAAAAGGGGGTGCAAGAAAGGAGAGGGGACGGAAACGTTATATGGAACAATGATTTAAGAGTGGTTTAAGAGATTGTAGACTGAATTAAGAGTATGGTGTGGTACATAAGTATTGATATGAGCAAACAATTGTTAAAATTCATTTTACTTGAGTTTTCAACAGAAAAAAAAAGAGAGAGAGAGAACGATTTCCACAATAGTGGTTTAGAAAGGTTGTGAACCAGCATCCTCTTCCAGCTTGGAAATACTGCAGTGTCTTTTAATTCAGTTCAAATTACCATCAATTGTAATTTTTTTGGTTTCAAATTTTGAGCCAGTTCAGGTCTCCTGTCCTCGTTTAGTGTGTGTGTTACCATGGACATATATGATGTGAAAATGAAGGTAAAAGTCAAGCTCACCCTTGCTCAAAAAGCAGTCATATCTGACTCTAGGGTTCGGTGCTCATCTCTGTTTATAGCCAAAGAGCCAGCGCTGTCCGCATCTGCAGATGTTTCCATGGACACGTAGCAGGCATGACTAGACACGGAACGCTGTTTGCTTTCCCACCAAAGTGGCCCCTATTTATCTATTTGCTTGCTTTAAAATTGCTAGGTTGGCAGGAGTTGGGACAGAGACAGGAGCTCGCAGAGTTGAGTACCCCGTTTTAACTAGATACTGGTTTTAACTAGATACTGGTGAGTGTGCAAACTGGCTCTAAAATAAAATTAGGAAGAAGCAAGGCCTACAGAAACCAGTCCTGCTGTCATTTATGTGTGTTTGCTCTTTGGATGTCGGAGATGAATACTTTGGTTTTATAGGTGTTAGACCTGATTCACAATGTTTCAAGGTGGGGAAGGAATGTGATAAACACATTGTTGAAAATAAATACCCATTATGAAAAAAACTTATGCAGCAAAGCAAAAGCAAAGGTCACCCTTGCTCGAAAGCCAGTCGTATCTGACTCTAGGGTTCAGTGCTCATCTTTGTTTATAGTCACCGAGAAAGAGCTCTTTGCATCTGCAGACTTTTCCATGGCCATGTGGCAGGCATGACTAGACATCGGAGTGAATGGAATGCTGTTTACCATCCCACCAAAGTGCAATTTATTTTCTACTTGCAATTTCTTGCTTTCGAACTGCTAGGTTGGCAGGAACTGTGACAGAGATGGGAGCTCACTCCATCATGCAGCACTCGGGTCTCAAACTGCTGACCTCCCAACCTTCCAGTTGTCAAGTTCAGCATCTTAACCACCAAGCCACCGCAGATGCAAAATCACTTTTAAAAAGGGCTGATAAAGAGGGAAATAGAGGCAGCTAACAAAACTTTAGAAGGGCAGAACGAAACTCATCTGAAGGCTGATGGTCCAGAATATATTTCACCTAACGCTCAAGAGGTTAAGAAAAATGGTTCTAGGGGCCTACACTTCAGGTAGCCATTCCACTGCTTAGGAGCCACCACCAAGTAGATCCTGCCTCCTTTACAGAGCAAAGATCCCACCGGCCTGATAGGATGATGTGAAGGTGATGGAAGGCTGTTCCTTTGGGGTCCCTGAACTCAGGCTGTTTAAACCCACAGACGGCCAAACTGGCTCCCTAAACAAGCTGGTATCCAACGCAGGTCTTTTAACTAGTCTTGGGCTCTCTGTCTAACATTTACCCGGTCCCCATGGTTACTCTGCTCTCAAAGTACAGTCGCCATAGCAACGCTGAATCACACCCCCCCCCCCAATTTCTCCCTCTCTCCATCACGGCTGCGACACAGAAAGATATCTTACCCAACGCCAGGTGCTCCTTTGAGGCAGAGAAATACATCCAATTTTCCAGAGCTGCTGGTTAAAAATAGTTAAAGGTTAACGTCTCCTTTGCTCAAAAGCCAGTCGTATCCGACTCTAGGGTTCAGTACTCATATCTGTTTACAGCCAAAGAGCCAGCGCTGTCCGCATCTGCAGATGTTTCCCTGGACATATGGCAGGCATGACTAGACACAGAAGCGCACGGAACGCTGTTACCTTTCCCACCAAAGTGTTACCTATTTATCTACTTTCAATTCCTTGCTTTTGAACTGCTAGGGATGGCAGGAGCTGGGACAGATGCCGGGTGCTCACTCCACTGCGAAGCGCTCGGGTCTCTCTCGACCGGATGCCCCTCCGGCTGTCAGGCTCAGGAAGTTAACTGCTAAGCTAAGACTATATATCTTGACTGTCATTTAGACACACCACGGAAGCTTTGAGCCCAATCCAAGGGGATTTACATCTACTCTCTCCAGCCTAACCAACTGTCCTGAATTGTGGGAACAATAGAAGATGGGTGGGTAGAAGGGAACTCTACATGAACTGGTTTGAACTGCTTATGGGCAATATACTTGTGATTAAAACAGCAGAGGTCCTAACACTGTACATACCGGTATGTACAGAATGTATGATGAGTCAAGGTCATAAATGAAGGCAATAAATGAAGGACTTTATTCTGCATTTAAGAGAGCCACCTGGAAAGGAAACACCCTCTGGTACTAACCAGGAACCAGAGGGTGTGGGACGCGGAAAGGCCATTTTACAACTTTATGAGTATTGGGTAGGGCTAAAGTCCACTCTTGCTCAGAAGCCAGTCATATCAAACAACTATCACCTCCCACTGGCTCATTTAGAGCGGGATCGCTCATGCTTTTAAAAGTTTTTAACTAGATTTTTAATTGGTGTGGGTGGGAGGTAATTTTTCAGTGGTTTTTTTTAAATGAATTTTAAGGGTTTCTATAGTTTTAAACGTTGGGGATTTTATGCACGCTGCCCAGTCGCATGTCAATTGAGGCGGCTATACAAATCGAATGAATGAATGAATGAATGAATATCCAATTCTAGGGTTCAGTACTCTTATCTGTTTACAGCAAAAGAGCCAGTGTTATCTGCATTTCCAGACATTTCCATGGACACGTGGCAGGCGGGACTAAACACCGCAGTGCACAGAAACGCTTTCACCTTTCCCAAAGAAGTGGCACTTGTTTATCTACTTGCAACATCTTGCTTTCGCACTGCTGGGTTGGCAGGAGCAGGGAAAGAGACAGGCACTCATTTCCGTCCTGCAGTACTTGGGTTTTGAACGTTTGATCTTCCACCTTCCAGCCAGCATCATAACCACTTGAGCCATTATCAGGGGGAAATAAGATACATTTACTCAGAAATGCAGCAATAGAGAAAATATACTATCTATCAATCTATCTATCTGTCTGTATATTCTTCTTTGTAAAATGGCCTTTCCCCAGAAAAACAAGAGATGGCTTGGGAGGCAGAAAAGGATTTTAGGAGCACATAACCAAGACAATAGCATTCTAGCACCACCACAAAAAATCCCCATACTTAAGGATTTTCAAGAGGTTCTTTATCGCCAAACAAAGAGGCAATTGTTGGTAGAAGGGCAGAAGAAATTTAGTCAGCAGATACTAATGTGAGCGTAGTGTGTTTCCAATTCCTTTCAACCCGGAAAAATTTCTGACACAAAATTATTATTATTATTATCCCAAAAGTATGCCCACCAGTTTTTCTTTTTCTGGGCGATCTTTCATTCCACACCGGCCTCAATTCCAAAAATACAAATAACACATGAATTTTATTTTATTTTTTAAAAAAACCCCAACAAACTACAACACTTGATCCTCAACTTTCAGCAGGAAGGCTTACAAACAAAATCGTGGATGATTTTATATCGGCAAGACGGGGCAGAGAAGAGGAATGTGGAATGTCCTATCTAGGAAGTACAATTATTATTATTATTTTGCTTTGGAAAGCATCATGAGTGCATATATTGAGGCTTTGCACACACAGAGATAAACACACACACTATTTTCTCCCTCTCCTTTCTCAGTTTTGGGAGGCCATTGTGCAAATCAGAACCAAAAATCCCCAGATTTTTTTCCAGGGTCACGAGGCTCAAATCCAAATTACGCAGTCCACTTCAAGTCATAAATTCATCCCACTTGTGCCGGTCGGATCTTTGTTTGGAAAGGTGAACGTTTTTGTAGGAAGGGTTTTTTGCTTCTCTAGGAAAACCACCGGTGGGACCATTTTGGCGACAACAGTTCGGAAGACACACACAGTTCATAGTTTGATGCGGTCTTCTTCCACGGCACAAAGGTCATCATGAAAACCATCGTCCTACATGATGAAGATCAGACATGGACCATTAAAAAGAGACCTTTCCCAACGGGTATTTTTTTGGTGGGGAGCAGAGATTCGTAGTAGAAAAATCACAGATCCTAAACTTTCTGAGCCAGCTTGACAATCCAGCAACACTCAAAACAGCCTCGATCGTCTCCGTCAATAAATTAAATAAATCAGAAGAGGCACATCCAAGCGTTGGCCGTTCAAAAGTCCACATGGTCAACTGGGCCCACGGTTGGTCTTTCAAGTGGCGAAGAGTTCCGCGGGCTATGAGTCACGTCCGGTCATCCGGCCAGGAAGGATGGGTGAAGACAATGTTCCTTTTCTTGGCCCACCGTGAGAAGATGGCTTTCTCTGTGATGAAGCGGTGGCCGCCCCGGGGAGCCCGTTCGTGGGCCAGGTACATCTTGCATTCATCCAACTTGCCCTTCTCGAAGTAGTGGTAAGGCACGGAGGGACGGCTCTGGTTTCTGTCACAGGATTTAGGGGGAATAAGAGAGGGTGAATTAAATATATGTATCGAGGAAATGGCAGTTGTCTACTTTGGGCACATCGTGGGAAGGCAAGACTCTCTGGAAAAGACCCATAAATGTTGGGAGTGGTGGACGGCAGGAGGAGGAGAGGAAGGCCAAATGTGAGATGGGTAGACTCCCTAAAGGAACCCACAGGTTATAACTTGCAGGAGTTGAGCAGGGCTGTTGAGGATGGGACATTTTGAGGACCTCTCACAGATTCACAGGAACACACTACGTCAGAGGGGCATTTGGGTGGCATTTAACACTAATAGGCCACTTTCAGTGGCTGAGGCATGTCCTCCAACCAACCATCTCAAGAACCTCTTCTGGTCCAGATCCGAAGGTCCAAGGGGAAGCCCAAAGATCCCAGATCTGATCACTATCAGGTGGGCCAGCTGGGTGTTCCCAAATCTCAGTTCTTTAACCCAGCAGTGCCCATAATTTTTGGGCCAGGTGCCGGTCACGTGGTTCAGCGGGCTGGTCACCTGGTTCATCGGACCAGTCACCTGGTTCCTCCCACTGGAAGCAGAAGTAAAACATGCCTTGCAATCTGTTTTGCAACATGAGATAGATTTTAAGCTGCAAAGCAAGGGTGCCCAAACTATGGCCCATGGGATGGATCCTGCCCATGCCACCCTTGTCACTCCCGGAAGTGGAAGTATGTGCCCATTTTACTTCCACTTCCAGGAGTGATGAGGGCAGCGTGGGCCGGATGAATTAGTATCAGGGGCCAGATCCAGCCCACCTGCGACCCTACCTGCAATAGTCTTCGCCCACCATGCCATAGACGAAGATCTGCTCACAGAGCTCCATGGCCAGGACCATCGTGAACCAGCCAGTGCTGAGGAACGAGCCGGACTTCATCCTGCGGGTTTGAGAAAGAAATTAGGAATGCGGGAACCGGTTTCCAACAGAGCCCGACTCTTGGTCATTCTAGCCCAGGGGTTCCCAACCTTTTCACGCCGGGAGCCGGGTTGCGCTCTCTCAGTCAACTTCAAGGGCTAGAAGGCCATTTGGCCCTGCCTGCACGATGGCAGTGGCCATTTTGTCCCAACCGCTTCAAAGAGGGTGGACATTTTGCTTCTTGAACGCCCTTGGATGAAACAGCACTGTGGGCCACATCTGGCCCATGGGCCTAGGGTTGGGAACCCCTGTTCTAGCCGGTGGCTGTAAATGGCAGCCGTGGCTCTCCAGCATTTCTTTCCTATCTGGAGAGGCGAAGGCGCAAACCTAAAACCTTCGGCACAAAAAGCCAGAGTTTCTCTAGCCCCGTCTAGCGATGCAGTGAGATCGAACCTGAGGAAGACAATGATCTACCACTTTACTACCCTCCTCCTTTCACCAGGTAAAATGAGTTGTTGGAAATTTATTCCCCACACCACAAGCCATGCTCTGTTAAGTTTCCTAGACAGCAGATATCAGAGTCCGTGTTTTCTTTTGCATCAAAATTGCTCTTTCTCGCTTACATTAAGATGCTAGTCCTCAAGGACCTGAATAAAGGCATGAGTGAAACAGAAGCACTGCAGGTGACTCAGATCCAAGCCAGACCGATTGATCTATCCAGTTCACTGTGGCCTATGCTATCAACTACAGCTCTCCGGATGTTGTTGGACTACAAGTCCCATAATCTGCTAATCCACGAGGCCAAGTAAAGTTGATGGGGAATGGTAGGGCGGCCAATTTTGAAGCACCACATTTTTCACCCCTCGCATCTCATTCCACGTTAGCTAGCTTGCGAGTAAAAGAAAACGCCAAGGTATTTTTTTAAAGCTGCTAAAATTATCCCTAATGCTTCTCCCTAGAAACCAACGGACCAGCTGCCCTGCAAGCAGAAAGCTAGCCTTTCAAGGAGCAGCAGGCAGAAGGGCGGGATGGATCTTTTGGCCCAAGGGGCCAGATTTGGTCGCCAACGATCCCCCAGAGTCACAGACAAGATTCATCCTTTGTGGCTGGATTTGAACTCGGGACCTTCTACCCCCCCGGGGTTGTGGTTCCTGTGCAGGGTCTTACCTGTCCTTCCCGGTCTCCAACCGGAAGAGCTCATCGCAGTGGCCCATCATCTTCTCGGTCAGCGTGTAGAGGAGCAACCCCGGGTACATCTCGTTGACCTTGAGGAGGACGCGGTAGACCAGGCCGCCTCTCTCCCGGCTCATCAACCGGGCCGGTCCCCAGATGACGTAGAGGGTCTCCCGCGACTGCTTGAAGAAGTAGGACTGGTTCCTCAGAAGTAACGGGATGCTGGTGTGGGAGACCACCCGGAGGGTACTCCGGTTGCCCACATCAGCCTCATAGCCCCGGGTGGGCGCCTGGTTCATGCGCAGGACACATTCTTTGGTGTCGATCTCCTTCCCCGAGCCCGAACCCAACATCTGGCCCGAACTGGAAACCACTGCGCACTGGAGGCATGGGGCTCGGACCAAAGGCTGAACAGAGACAAACACGTCAGTGTGTGCCAAAAAAAGAAGTGACCCGTTCAAAGTGTGAGGAAGGCCACACTGCCCTCGCCCTGAACTGGCTTTCTAGTATCGACCCATAGCTAAAGGCTACTCCGGCCCAAAAAGCAACAACCTTTCTAGTTCGGACCAAAGTCCATGATTACTCAAATATTTATCCACTTATTACTTCGATTTATATCCTGCCTATCTCCCCAATTTGTTAAAAGAACAGAGCTCACAACTCAAGAAAATACAGTCAAACCTCACATAAAGAGCGCCTCGCTTAAAGAGCAGAATTTTCTCTGAATGTTCGCTTTGCTTAACAAATAAAACCAACTAAAAACTCGTTTAACAAATAAATTGGGGTTTGCAGTAACCCCCACAATTGGTCGTTTACAATGGTGTTTCGCTTAAAGAGCAAACTCGCTTAAAGAGCAATCCTGTGGAACGCATTATGCTCTTTAAGCAAGGTACAACTGTACAGTGGAACCTTCAGTTAACAAATGGCTCGGTTAACAGAAAAACCACATTAACAAAAGGAAATCCGTAGAAAATAGTGGAATGGATTGATTGGTTTTCAATGCATTCCTACGGGGAACCGCGTTTCGGTCAAAATGTTTTGGTTTTCAATGCATTCCTATGGGAAATTTGGTCTAAGTAATTTTCGCTTTAAGAAACGTCCCAGGAAATGCATTAATTATGTTAACTGAGGTTTTACTGTAATGATAAAGCCATATAAACAATTTTTTAAAATACGCCCAGTTAAGGGAGCTACACAGAGGCTAGAGGGATGGATGGATAGATAGATAGATAGATAGATAGATAGATAGATAGATAGATAGATAGATAGATAGATAGATAGATAGAAAGCTTCTAAATAGCCTCTGCGGTTTCTTCCTAGAAACCAACTGATTATCTTCCTTACAAGCAGAAAGCTAGCATGTCAAGGAGCGGCAGCCACAATGGCAGGCTGGCTCAAAGCCAGACTCACCTTTCCATCTGGGACGCTGACGTAACCTTCAAACCGGGTCACTCTCGATGCCGACACCACAGGCAACGGTCTCCCCTCTTCTTCCAACTGTTGGCAGCTGTGCCGACACAGCGAGATGCAGAAATGTGGGCAAAGCACGATGTAAAGGACTGGGCCGGCGCAGAGTACAATCAGCACGAAGAAGAGGCGGAGCTGAAAGAGAAATGCAAGATTTCCAAATCAGGAGGGAACGGTCAGAGCATATGTTGCCTATGCGGGCACACCGTAACCTTCAAAGTAAGGGCATCCCAAGTTAGAAAAAAGGAAACAAGCCAGGATGAAACAATGATTCAGGACCCTGGCTTATTCACTAACCACCATTTAACCCTGAGAATGTTGGGGCTCTCCTGATGCTCCGAGACCTCCAACTTCTATCCCTCAGCCGATGACGAGAGACGGCAAGAGTTGCCGTCCAGCCACATCTGTTTCCCAGATGTCTCAGTTCAACTAAACTGACCAGACCGAAGTTGGTTAGAGAAAGAGCAGGGATTTTTTTGGGGGTGGGGGTGTGTGTTTGTTGTTTTGGGCCCCCAAATCCATAAATTCTCCATTTGGGAAGTCCTGCCTAACAAACAGATAGCTCAATGTGGCTCGCATGGAAGAAAAGACCTTATCTGGAAGGATGTGAGGCCCTGGCTAGATTTTGCTCCACTTCCTTTCTGTTAAGAATGAACAGGAAGCATCCCAAAAGCTTAGGCAGGGCCAAGCCTAGCCAAAGGCTTTCAGTTTAGGCCCTTCTCTAGGTGAGCCACGTTTAGCTTATTCATCCAGCACAAAAACGCTTCTGCTGCTCGGAATAACACATGTGATTTACATGATATTGAGTGTGCCGATTCAAAATCTGAATTCAGAATCTGCCTATCATGTACAGATTTTGTTATTTGCATGTGGTAGCTGTTCAAATGGTTGGCAATGTATTTTTAAAAGTTGCAGCTACCACTAGGCCTGCTGTCGCCTCAGCTGAATCACATCCCCTGGTGGCATGCATGTTCCAGCAGCGGCCAGGCATGTCTGGGCAAGTCAGTGAGCTGAGGTCAGAAATAGGTCTATAAGGCGAGACGGACCAAGGGCTTGTCTCTAGTGCGAAACCATCTTATTGGCCATAGTGAGTCTGTTTTGAGCTAAAGATGAGTAGGTGCAGATGTGTTAATAAACTGGACAATCACATCTATATGTGTAATTAACTTAAGATCCTGACGTCCTTGGCAGAATCGGACTTCAGATTTGGATTCAGTGCACTTGGTTTAGTACAAGACACATGGATTAGACCAAGTAGCAGACAATATTTATTTATTTATTTATTTGTGATGCAAACTCGTGTAGTGTGGATTCACACTACAATGGAAAGAGAGAGAAAACCTTAGTGCCTTCCAGATATTTCAACTACAATTCCCATCCCCACTACACATGTGCTTGGGCAGTCTGGATCCTGAACATCTGGAGGTTCCCTCTCTAATGGTTTGCAATCTAAGTAAGGTCAGAGCCGAGTGCCTTTTAAGAGGCTTGGTTTCACTCGCCCTAATTGGCTTAAGATCATCTTAGATGTAGCCGTTGGGGTCGTCAAGTTCCAAGAGCTTTTGCTTTATGGCAAAGCGGGATGGATTCAGGTTTGGTCAAGTGGTAGACAGTTTCGTCTTAGCTGAGCGCCCAGGTACACAATGGGATTTTTTAAAAACAAAATTTCCTACAGTAGTTTCTTTCCTTTGCTGGCTCTGATGCATGTGCAGTGTGTAAAAGCCAACAATGGCATCCAACAATATTGGCTAGTTGGTTGCGCCCTCTCCTCCAGCTTTGAACAGAGCTCAGCAAAAATGTGTGGGCTTGTTTTGGACTGCGGTGGCTCAAGTGGTTATGACACTGAACTCACTGACTGGAAGGTTGGAGTTCGATTCCCAGACAGTGCACAACGGACTGAGCGCCTGTCTCTGTCCCAGCTCCTGCCAACCTAGTTCGAAAGCAAGAAATTGCAAGTAGATAAATAGGGACCACTTCGGTGGGAAGGTAAACAGCGTTCCATGCACTCTGGTGTAGAGGGCATGCCTGCCACATGCCCACAGAAACATCTGCAGGTGCCGATAGCACTGGGTCTTTGGATATAAACAGAGATGAGTACTGAACTCTGGAGTCAGATACGACTGGCTTTCGAGCAAGGGCAACCTTAATCTTTACCTTTGGACTCCATTTCCCAGAACCCCTCAGCCAAGGAAGTCACAAACATGATCGGCACAAGAGTCAGAGCTTTAGTCCAAAAATAAACAGAATAAAATAGAATAAAACAGAATAGAAGACAGAAAGAAGAGAATGAAAGAAAGGAAAGAAAGAGTAGAATGGAAAACAGAATAAATGAAAGGAAGGAAGGAAGAAAAGAGAGAGAAAGAAAGAAAGAAAATGAAACAAAGGAAGGAAATCTCCTTAGGAATATTTCCCTTAGAGATTTACTCCAGAAAGGAAGGAAACACACAAAAATTGCCTGGCATAAGTTTCCTTTCATTACAGGAATTTCATACTCACCAACATCTGCATCCTTTTCAGGTCTGAGGTGTCATTTATCTGCTCTGGACCTTTGGGAACAACACCCTGGAGAGAGAAACATTCAAAGGGATGGTTCAAGCAGCCTAGTCCTCAGCGAGGTTTCAACAGAAGGCTTGGCCGACTGGTAAGTTGGCAGGCCAGCAGTTCGGAACCAGCAACGGAATGAGCCCCCCTTCGCCTTTTCCTGCAACCTAACCTAGCAATTCAAAAGCAAGCAAATTGCAGGTAGATATATAGGTACCACTTCGGCAGGAAAGGTAACAGCGTCCCAGTGTCTAGTCATATGCAGATGAGGATAGAGATGGCTCTTTGGCTGCAAGTGGAGATGGGTACCGGACTCGACTGGCTGTCGAGCAAGGGCGACCTTTACCTGCTTAGAGACCCCTTCTTCATCTTAGCTCTCACCTCATGGTTCCTTAAACTGGCCTGAATGTGGGGTGGGGTGGGAAGCGGGGTGGGGTGGGGGGTTTCCTCTGGCTTTCCTGGCCCAGGTACTCCCCACCTCATTTTTAAAAAAATGTGGTTTGTCCCCTCCCGAAGGATTCAAGAGAGGACTGGAAGCAACAGCCGCCGCTTCTTACCCAGGGAAGGAGGGAATCTTTGGGGACCCCCAGGACCCGCCATCAGCGGAAGCAGCGAGGGGAGCAGCGCAAACCTCTCCGAGAGCGCCAGGCCCGGAGAGACAGGCAAGCAGGCAGGCCGGGCGATCCGGGGGCTGGCCGCCTCGAGTTTGGGCTCCTCCCTTCCTCCCGCACCCACCCCGAGCTTGGCGAGAGAGACCACGGGAGCCGCGGCTGGCTCGCCCAAGCCCGAAGCAAGCGCTGGGAAGCGGCGCCCCCTTTGCGCCCTAGGCGCGCGCCTGTGCGTTTTTACGCACGGGCTGCCGCCTAGGGGCGGCCTCGGAGGGCAAGCAGCCAAGCAGCCCCCCTCCCACCAGCTCAGCCGGGAAGGCGAGAGAACGAAGCAATCGAACTGAAGGACCCTCTGCATGGAGAGGAGTCAAGTCCGCCGGATCAGATCCAGGAAGAGGGTTATGGGAAGAACAATCATTCTTCATGGGTACGCGCGAGAGCAACACCAAATTAGAAGATGGAGGAAGGAGCTGACTGGGAAAGGAACAACATTGAAGGAGGAGGAGATGGCTGAGAGATTCAGCCTCTCCTCTGTCGCTTGGAGGACCCTGGATAGGCCGAGGGTTGGATGCAAGAGAAGACCAGCATCCTCAAGTCGGGGCTGCTGGCGGTCAACAACGCGCGGTGTGAATGTGGAGATACAGACTCCATTGGCTCATTCATTCGTCTGCCAATCGCTGCCAGGAACACGCACCGATGAGGACTTACGTTTGGCCAAAGCGAAAAGGCGGCTTCATTTTGGCAGTAGGGGCTGCGGTGGCTCAGTGGTTAAGAAGCTCGCCTTGTTAGCTGGAAGGTTGGCAGTTCGGGGCCCGTCTCTGTCCCAGCTCTTGGGGACACGAAGGGAGCCTCGCGTTCAAGTGGCCCCTGAGCGGAGTTTCTCCAGCAAAAATCCTTTCAACCCAAAAGAGTTTCTGACACGAAATAATAATAATTATTATTTTGGCAGTCCAGGGTTTGGTCTGGACACAAAAGAAGAAGCCAGGGAGGAGAGGCAGGGCTGCGCTTCCCCTATTTGTCACACACACACACACACACACACAATCCGGAGAGGAGGAACAGCTGGACGGATGAGAGGCAAGCAGGGCCGGGCCGGTTTGGCACAGCAATCGGAAATCGATCAGACAGAGGTTGCGTGAAGCGCAAACGTTGCCCGGAGCGTAGTTTTTCGACTTTGGAGGCCGAACAACCAGACGCTCCCACCAGTTGGAGGAAAGAGAAAGGGGTTTTGGGACATGAAGTCCAGACAGGCCGGGGAGGGGCCCAAGCAGAAGCGGAGAGTGGAGGTGGAGAGAAAAGAAGCCCAACCAGATCAGCAGTTCGAGACCCAAGTCTTCGCCATCGCAGTCCCTCTCAGAGGGCTGTAATGGTTCAGTTCAAGTCAAACTTGATTACGGTCAATGGCCAGCCCAGTAAAAAGGGTTTAAGTGCATGAAATAGAGTCGAAATGCACCGCCACACACACACATTTGTTTAAGTTAAAACAAACTAGAATAAAATCGATTCATAAAATTTATGCTACAGGCATCTGATTTAAAAGGAATAAATGTTTCGATGACGGTACAGACAAAGGCTATAAAGGTACTGTACTGGAAAACCAGTCGTATTCGACTCTAGGGTTCAGTGCTCATCTCTGTTTCAAAGCCAACGTTTCTGTGGTCATGCAGCAGGCATGACTAGACACTGGAGCGCACGGAATGCTGTTTACCTTCCCACCGGTGGTCCCTATTTATCTACTTGCAATTTCTTGCTTTCGAACTGCTAGGTTGGCAGGAGCTGGGACAAAGATGGGAGCTCATTCTGTCCTGCAGTACTCTGGAATCGAACTGCTGACCTTCCTTCCGCCTTCCAGTCAGCCTCTTAGCTACTTGAGTGACTGCAGCTACTCTGAGGGCTATAAATGTCCCTAATTAGACACAACAAAGGCCTGCGATGAATGTTTTGGGACTGGAATTTTCTCTCAGCATGGCCTAATTTGTAGGGCTGTCGTGTGGAGAAAACATAGGCAGGATAGCTGTGTATGCTGGGGTGGCCAAACTTTTCCAGCCCAGGGACTGGTCACATTCTGCAGGCCAGTCAGGTGGTTCCTCCCACCGAAAGTGGAAGTAAAATGCGCCCACACAGGTGCAAAAATACTGCCGTAAATGCACCGGTGGCTGTCGTAAACACAGCCACTTGCACATTTATGATAGCATTCTGCACATCCATGGACAGATTTTACTTCCACTTCTGGGAGTGGCGTGGGCCAGATGATTTGGTGTCAGGGGCTGGATCCGGCCCACAGGCCAAAGTTTCACCATCCCTGGTTTATGGTGTATGAATACTGTATATCAAATTGGAGTCACTTGCTTTTTTAAGAACCACAGGAAGACAATTAGCTGAAGTGATTTTATTCTTCAAATTGAAAGTTAATGCCACACCTTCCCTCTTCTTTAATTTTATTCTCGGCCTCCTTCAAACCTCGGTAGGACACCCATGGTAACGTAGGTCTCGGGGTGGATTCCAGCAGCCCCTGTCCCTTTCCAAGGGTCCAATATTGTTATCGGAGGTCAGGAAAATTTATTTTTGAGACTGCATTTTCTTCACTCTGATGGCGATCACCGTGGCTTCAGAATACGGCACCCTTGATAAATGACCAAATTTTACACACAGACACACACAAATCTCACCTGAGGGGTGTGTGTGAGGAAACTTTCCCTCCTTTAAGCCTTCCTTCCTGGGCAGAAGAAACCTGTCCTGTGTGAGTCTTTGTGTCTCTAAACCATCTCACAGAATTTGGGACACTTCACTTCACTTCCTCCAGTGTCCATAAACCTCTCAAAGCAATTCTCCATCATTGGAAGAGGGAGTCTGGTTCATCCATTTTTTTTCTTTTACCCTTCCATTTTCAAGGATTTGTTTCCCCTCCTGGGACTCGGAAATGTATGTGTGTGTGGGAAGGCTCTGGTCTGGGGACCCTGGGGAAACTTATCTGGGGGCACAGGGGAAACAGCTCCAGGGACCTCGGGAAAACTGATCCAGAGACCCTAGGAAAACAGCTCCAGGTACCCCAGGAAGAAAACAGAACATTTCCCTTGGCACCTTTCCCCGCCTTCATTTGCTGTGATCTTCCACCCACTTGCAAAGTCTCCTGGCATAACAAGCTGGCTGTACCGTCGAGAAGCTTCTGCTCCGGTACCGAACACATTTCCAGACGTGCTCCAGCTTCTTGCGCCAGCTGTACGCTTGTAAGAAGTCGATGAAGCCCACAAAATAGCGGTAGTCTGGCCCATCAATGATGTGCATGGGGTTCCGGCAGTTGGGCAGGAGGCGTCTGTTCTGGGCTAAGAACATATTGGAATCAGCCAGGCTGGGGAGAAGGAGGTTTTGGCTACGCACCTGGCCGAGCGCAGGACCAGGGCTGAGGTGGCCATGGACTTCGTCGAAACTGTGCACATGGAAAAGGTAGGGGGCCACGACGTCCCTCAGGAAGGTCTCGCTGTGGGTCGACGCCTCCAGGTCCAGCTCTGTGCTGGGCTTCTTCCGTAAATAATGCTCCAAGACTTCATGCATGGTGGCCCTGCTCTCTGGGCCAACCAGGTATTCGGAGCTGGAGAGGGCATGGTTTACCTGGCTGGACACATGCGCTACACTTTCCATGCTGAACAGCCCTGTCCCCAGGCTGGGATGGGGGCTGGGGTCAGAGAACGGCCTGTGGTCTGAGAGTGACCTGTGGAGAAGAAAGCCAGGAGATAACTAGACATGGATGGGGATTCTGCACCGCAATTCCCCCCAAAAAACCAAGACACCCACGCCTTCCCAGGTGTGTGCGTGTGGGGCGTCAGGGGTGTGTGGAATATTACTTGGTAGTCCTGGTGATAATTTCGGCCAATGCCTTGTTGTAGAGCCGTTCATCTTGATGGAGCGGCTGCAGCCCGATCAGGAAACTGTAGTCAATCACGTCTAACTCCGCCAGGAAGTGCGTGTCTAGCGTTACCTGTTGGATCAGCCAGTTGCGCTGCTGCTCTGCGTGGACACAAAGACAGTGGATCAGTGCCCGGGGGGTGGGGAGGGGTGGGGATAGGAAGGCAAATATCACAAGTTCCTTCCGTTGTTCCTCCCTGCAGACTGCCGATGAGGAACGGCAGAAAAATCTGCCATGTATATATATATATCTGGAAGCTTTTCCCCTCACCTAGAAAACTAGCATCTCAGGGAATGATGTACCATACTTTAGAGTCTAAGCCAGACATGAAACTGTCAAAATGAAGGGACCTCTTGGTGAGTTCATTCTGCAGTTCCTTCCATCTGACCTAGTGTAGCTAAGCTTGGAGTGTTAGTTTTCTGTCAGCAGGGATTTTTTTTAATTCTCTGAAAAGTGCCTAACTTGTGGTAGGAATAAACAAATTGCAGACAAGTGTCTAAAAGAAATAAGGTGAAAAAGAGGAGTAGGGGATAAGATGTTTTTAAGATGGGATGTAAAAAACCCCGATGCCAACCGAGCGAGGGGGGCGGCATACCAAGGTGGATGGTGTTATGTTCAAAATTGAGATCCTTAAAGACGATGATCACTCCACTGCCTTCGGGGGCCGGCTCTGTCCAGCGGTCCACCTCGCAACCTTTAATATCATACCTGGGAGAGCAAGACAAAAGTCAAGGGTTGGTCGTAGGGGTCGAGTCACATTCTCTCAGTCAGCTTCGAGGGCCGGACGACCATTTTGCCCTGCCTGCAGAATGGGGGTTGGCCATCTTGTCCCAACCGCTTCAAAAGGGTGGCCATTTTGTTTCTCAAATGCCCTTGGAAGGGTGGGGCACATGAAATGACACCATGGGGAATATCCGGCCCACAGGCCTTAAGTTGGGAAGCCCTGTTCCAAACAAAAAATCAAAGCAAGAAGATTGGAAGCTATCGACCGGTCTATTTAGCCCAGTTACACCACCTCTGAGAGGCTGCATTGGCCAAAGTGGTTAAGACACTGAACTTTGATGACTGGAAGGTTGGCAGGCCAGCAGTTTGATTCCCGAGTGCTGCATGACAGAGTGAGTGCCTGTCGTCTGTCCCAGCTCCTGCCAACCTAGCAGTTCGAAAGCAAGATATTGCAAGCAGATAACTAGGTACCACTTTGGTATGAAAGGTAAACAGTGTTCCGTGTGCTCCGGTGTTTAGTCATGCCTGCCACATGCCCATGGAAATGTCTGCAGATGCAGACAGCTATGGCTGTTTGGCTATTAACAGAGAAGCGGGGCTTCGAACCTGGGATTTTCTGCAATGGGGAAAGCTTCTTTCTACCCCTCACAACAATCATGTTCCACTTAAAGCACACTCAGGGACTCACCTCTCCACTATCCTTTCGTGCGGGTAGAAGATGCTTTGCATGATGATGAAATATTTCTAGATAAAAACAAAACAGCAGAGGGTCAAGTCCAGAAATGAGACCGTTCCAAACCTGTCCAGCGTCGGATGATGGAATTTCCTCTCCTGCCAGCTGGACTATATCAAAACGAATCATAGTTTCTGCAAAGGATTTAAGACAGGAGTTCCCAACCTAAGGCCCATGGGCCATATCTGGCCCACGCGCCATTTCATGTGGCCCCACCCCACCTAGGGCATTCGAGAAACAAAAGGGCTGGCCCTTTGAAGCTGTTGGGACAAAATGGCCACACACCCGGCTAGAAATTGCCTCACAAGATGTGACCCATTGAAATGGTCCCAGGCTGGATCTTAAATACATGACATTTAAACAAGCCTTGCTTAGAATGATTGGAAGCAGAAGCCGGGCCAGGCTGGGTGGGGGTGAACTTACCTTTTTTCCCCTGGGGAGAATAATACTGTGAATCCCTGTTGGAGGGGAAAAACATTAATTCAAGCATGCTGGTGCGTTGTAAAATGGGGAGTGAGACAAGCAGAAATTAATTGGAATGACAGGCAGTGGTCACAAATAGCTAGGTACAGTATCTCTCCCTCTGCTGGTCTTTTCTAAGCCACCTCTCTCCACAGGTAGATTGAAACTCTCAGGCTCCCCTTCCTTTCTCCTCCATCTCCAAACAAACAAACAAGCAAGCAAGCAAGCAAGCAAGCAAGCAAGCAAGCAAACGGCAGATCTCAGCTTCCCCAGCTAGCAGGGCAAAGGTGGATTATGGGACCTGTATTCCCCCACCCCCCTTCCTGGCAAGTTCTAGCTCAGCCTTCCAGAACGGGCTTCTCTCTTACCCAGGAACCTGACCAAGATCGAGTGCGGGTATCTCTCCATGTGGCTCAGATATTTCTGCAGGTTTGCCAGGAGGAAACGGATCTCTTTTTTCCGCTGCGTCTTGAGGAAGAAACGCTTGTCGTTGCTGGGGGAAATACAACAGATCTGGTTGCGAAAAAATTGCCCTATAACAGTGATGGCAAACCTTTTAGAGACCGAGTGCCCAAACTGCAACCCAAAACCCACTTATTTATCACAAAGTGGCAACACAGCAACAGGGGAGGAAGGGAACGTTTCCATTGGGCTGCTGGGCAGAGGGGTGGGGCAAACTCTGTGCTGGGGGAGGAAGGAAGTGCTCCCATTGGGCTGCTGGGCAGAGGGGCAGAGTGAATTCTGTGCTGGGGGAGGGAGGAAGTGCTCCCATTGTGGGCTGCTGGGCAAGAGGGGCGGGTGAAGTCTGTGCTGGAGTGATGGCACTGGTGTCCACAGAGAGGGCTCGAGCGCCACCTCTGAGTGCCATAGGTTCTCCACCACTGCCCTATAGCATCATTAAAAAGAAAAGGTAAGGGGCAAAAGAGAACCAATCCGGGTGAAAAACTGGATGGGGTGAATTTCGAGGGAGGCATTTTCTCTGGAATTCTTCAAATAGAGGACTGCGCTCCCTAAACAAAGACCACTTTAGTTTCCCTCCCCAATTTGCCTTCCTTGCCGGCCACCTTTGTCCTTCCACCATGTGTTTCGTGGCCAAATGCCAAGGGTTCTGTTAATGGGCCACAAAAGGTGGTCATGTGGCCTATTCTGCAGATCATGGTCCTTTATCTGAACGGCTGTCTGAGTCTTATTTACCATAAAAGCCGCCCTGAGTTGGTTTTCACCAAGTAGGGCGGCATATAAATCGAAATAATAATAATAATAATAATAATAATAATAATAATAATAATAATAATAATAATAATAATAATAATAATAATAATAATAATAATAATAATAATAATAATAGTAAAAGGTCATGGTTACCCTTGCTCGAAAGCCAGTCATATCTGACTCTAGGGCAGGGATTCTAAACATGCAGCCTACGAGTCGGATGCGGCCCACAGCACCATTTCCTGTGCACTCTTACCGCCTCCAGTATACCAGGGAAGTGCCATGTGGTGTAGGAAGGACATCTACGCAGGAGGGCCCTCAGCTTCATATTGCATCCCTATTTAAATTGCATTAACCATTTCCAGGGGCTGTCATGGCATGGGAAGGCAATATTTTCCCAGAAAAGACAATCCTTTTGGGAAAGGTGGACGGCAGGAGGAAAAGAGGAAGGCCCAGTGTGAGATGGATGGACCCCCTAAAAGAACCCACAGGACTGTGTTTTTTTTTTAATCAAGGATTAAAAAGCAAACTATTTGAAGTGTGTTTGGGTTTCTCGTACGTAAGGAAAAAGTCGGCATTGCTCTTGGAATTGCTGATAAATTGCAGGTAGGAGTTTTCGCACGACAAGGATTTCTGGTAATCCAGATCCACCATGCCGAGAAACTGCCGGAACCAGGCAAAAATGGGGCCCGCATACGTTCTCATTTCAAAACCCTGCCAGGAGAAAAAGAAAAAGAAGATTTATTAGCTTTAATTTGGGGTGACTCTTTTTGTGGGGGTACGGGCAGAGAATGTAGAAAATTGCAATCATAATAAAGGATTTCTAGTTTCCTTTGGATGGGAAAAAAACGAGAAGGTTCTACGGGCTTTGAGGCTTGGCCACATTCCTGATTGAAATCCCTTTAAAATCACAGGTTCCTAACATAAGCCCTGTGGGCCGGATCTGGCTTATGGTGCCATTTCATATGCCCACCCCTTCAAGGGCATTTGAGAAACAAAATGGGTGCCATTTTGAAGATGATGGGACAAAATGGCCACCCCCATTGTGCAGGACCGTCCAGACTCCGGCCTTCAAAGCTGACTGAGAGAACGTGACCCGGCCCCGGCTTGAAAAGGCTGAGAATCTTTGCTTTAAATCATCCCAGATCGAGTGGGCTTTACGGTGGCAACAGAGGCCAAAGTTTAAGCTGACCCTTAACTTTCTTATAATCCTTCTCTAGTTTTCTCTTACCTTATGGATTTCCTTATGCACAGTGGTAAATTTAGACTCATTTTGTATATCCTGGCACAGAGAGAAAGAGGGGAAAAATAATCAGAACAATGCAGAATTACCAGCTTCTCTTTATCATATTTTTCTTGGAATCCCCCCCCCCCAACAATCCTAATGTTCAGTCCGGGAAATGCATTTCTTTCCTGTAACAAATTTGAATTTCTACACTTCAGAACTCAAAAAGTAATCAACTCCCACTATCTGTTAGAGAAACTTGAAATGTAACTAGTTACAAGTAATGTCGTTCCCTGTAACTGGCTTCTTTGGGGTAACACATATTAGTTACAGGGCCAAAGCAGAAGCAATGTAACAACAAAGGGGAATAACTTCCTTTGAATTACTTTGAATTATAGCAAGTTATGTTTTCTCATTCAAGGACATCTTCAGTCATTTTGGAAGCATTTTATTGCAATATTCCAGGTAGGGGTGTGTGTGTGTGTGTGTGTGCGTGTGTGCATGCGCGCACGAGTGTGCGTGCGTGCATTCACACCATTCTTTCATCAACCCAAAGTGGTAAGGGAAATGATTTTTTGGTTTTGCCTTTCATATTTTTTGGAAAAAATTCCCATGTGCATTATCAGAATTGGCCACTAGTGGGCAGAAGAGAGAAAGCTTCATTGCCTCCCCCGCCTGCTGGCAACAAGATGGAGAATTAATTACATGTTAGCAGAGTCTAACAACGTGTCCGACAGTTATCCCCTGTTACTAGAAAACTTTCTCGCTGCTGCGGTAAATCGGCAGAACTTGCTGAGGGTGCCTGTTATATTATTTTTGCCATGTAGCGTATGCCCCAGGGATTGCGGTGGCTCAAGTGGTTAAGATGCTAAACTTGACGACTGGAAGGTCAGCAGTTCGAGACCCGCGTGCTGCACGACCGAGTGGGCTCCTGTCTCCGTCCCAGCTCTTGCCAACCTAGCAGTTTGAAAGCAAGAAATTGCAAGTAAATCAAGGGGTACCACTTCAGTGGGGAACCCTAGAGTTGGATCCGACTGGCTTTCAAGCAAGGGTCACCTTTACCGTGTTGAAAAAAAGAAAGGGGATAACTTGTGATAAATAACTGTACATGAGTGGCTACCCACTGCGCCCATTTTACAGCCGCTCACCACGGGCTCCGGGTGATCGATCGTGTACTGGATAGAGGCCTTCAGCCCCTGTTTGAGCATGCAGGTCAACGGGTAGTATTCGTGCACTTCATTGATCTCAAAAAAACCCAGAAGTTTCCACTCCTCACGGATTCGCCAGAGGAGGTTGTACATGATTGGGTATCTCCTCCGTTGGCTACTGGTCTGCTGCGGGAGCTCGGGCTGTAAAAACAAGAGGAAACTGTCAGGCCCCATGGCGACAAGCAAGTGCCTTAGAAGCAATTTATTTATCATCATTGAGACACCCAAGCTTTGCAACCGGGTTGTCCAGGACAGGACGGGGGAGCTGGTGGGGATTTCTCTGCTCCTTGTTGGCCGGAAATTACTTTGGGGTTGACATTCTTGGGCGCGGGTGACTTTGCTTCCCTGCTTCAGGCAGCAAAAAAGTCTTGAGGCTATTTGCATTCAAGCTTAGTAAAAGTAAAGGTCACCCTTGCTCAAAAGCCAGTCGTACTTGACTCTAGGGTTTGGTGCTCATCTCTGTTTACAGCAGGGGTGACTAAACTTTTTGAGCAAACCGGGACAGCTGAGCGGCCCAGACCACACCCTCAGAACAAGGCGTGTTTGCACATGCACGGACATATTTCATTCCTGGTTCAGCCTGGGCGATTCTGTGCATGTGCGAGCACGTCTACACTAAACCAGGAAGTAAAATGTGACTGTGCATGTATATACATGCATATGTGCAGAATCATCTGTATTCACTTCCTGGTTTGGTGAGGGCATCATGGGTCTGATGGAATGGCTTCAGGGGCTGTATCCGGTCTGTGAGCCATAGTTTTGGCACCCATGGTTTACAGCCAAATAGCCACTGCATTACAGACATTTCCATGGTCATGTGGCAGGCATGACTAGACACTGGAGAGCACGGAACTCTGTTTACCTTTCCCACCGAAGTGGTCCCTATTTATTTACTTGCAATTTCTTGTTTTTGAACTGCTAGGTTGGCAGGACTTGGGACAGAAATGGGAGCTCACTCCGTCGTGCAGAACTCGGGTCTTAAACTGCTGACCTGCCGACCTTCCGGTCGGCAAGTTCAGCGTCTTAACCGCTAAGCCACTGCAGTCCCCTTATTCACAACTTATAAACACAACCCCCCCCTCGTTTCCTCCCGATTTCCACAAAACGTTGGTTCTCTGGAGAGGCTAAGGGTGGCCCTGGTTTAGAGAAGACAGTCCTCTGTTTGAAAGCCCATCCATCGGTCTGTCCCTTTCACCAGAAGAGAAGTTATTGGCCTAGTTTTTGGTCCTCGCCTGTCCATTTCACAAAGGTGTGGGGTCATCCGGGGATGTTGACGGCCTGGCGGACAAGCCATCCAGATCAAGTTTGCAAATGGGATGGGGAACAGAAGGCGGAGAAAGCGCAAGTTCGGAGGAAAACCCGCAGCGGAGAGAGGAAGGCAAATTTAGGTACCTGAAATTTTGAAGACATGATCGTGCGTGGGGTGGAGGCGGCTAGAGGAAGAAAGATGGTGGCCAACCGGACGATTCTAGTATCCTTAGAAACCATGGAACTCCCCGGCAGTTCCGGACGGCCATCTGAGGTTTGAAGCTTGATCCCAATGGCCGCCCTGAGACATTTTGGCACCTGAGGCAAAGCATGTGTCCCTTGACAGCCATGGGGTGGGGTGGGGAGACTGCCACCTTCTCCAAATTTGGAGGCAAATTCCCCACTTTTCTGATGGATTCCTTCCCACCAACCAGAAGAATAAAGTGGGTGGAAAAGGTAATGAGAAACAAGACCAGAATGTGTGAGTGTGTGTGGTGAAAATATGACTGTTTGGACTACAAGTCTCATTATCTTGAAAGGAGCATGGATGGGGGGGATTATGGGAGTTGTGGTCTAAAGGGAGGGGATAAAAGAGGAACTTTCCCCTGCTTTTGAGAGAGCAGCAAGCAGGCACGAGTAGAAGCTGCAGAAATGTCAACTGGACCTTTTTCCAGATTTTATTATTTTAGATCAGGAGTTCTCAACCTTTTAAAGCCAGGGGCCAGGTCACGCTCCCTCAGACAGCTTTGGGGGCCCAGCACATGGCACTTCCGGTTGTGGCAGAGGTAGCGGGCCCCCCACATGAAATGGTGCCACAGGCCGCATCCGACCCATGGGCCGAAGGTTGAGAACCTCTGTTTTATATTAGTGTTTTTGCTGTTTTATTCTTGGGGAATGCGTGCTTTTTGCGTGGGGAGTGGGGAGAAGAAAAGTGTGACACGGGAACCCTATTTGCAGAAACCAGTCCAATAGGAGCACTTCCTCCCCCCAGCAGAGTTCACCTCACCCTTTTGTCCAATGGGAGCGCTTCCTCCCTCCTCCCCCCAGCACAGTTTGCTCTGCCCCTCTGCGGCAGAGACGGCAGCCTCTTGAGTTTGGGCACTCGGTCTCTAAAAGATTCGCCATCACTGCTCTAGATCTTGCCTGATTTGGGGATCTAAGCAGAGATGAGGGTCTCAACTGGGGTTAGGAAAGGTTTCTGCTTCCCTCTTGAAATATGAGAGAAAGAAATGAACAAGGCCAGTTCTGAAAAACTTTTATTTGTGGAGAATCCAGCCAACATTTCTGATTTACAAATAACGTAAAATGATACTAGAGTGGAGAGATGCAATTAGTAAGCCCACCTGCATTTTTGGTCTCCTTGGGTGCTAGGATCCGGCCCATATCCCCCCCCCCAAAAAAAGGGGGGGGACAGATTCATAAAGTACAGCCCATTCCTAAAAAATCTAGCAGGAGACCAATAAAAGGTTAGGATCCAGGCAAACGAGGCCAGTGTGTCTCAAACTTTAGCCCTCCAGATGTTCTTAGAAATCCAGCTGGGCTGGCTAACAGCTGGGGAGATCAAAAGACGTGATCTAAAAACCTTGGGAAACTGTCCAAAATTCAACCCATTATAATCTAGGCTCTAGGTGAGATTTGGGGACCAAACAGCCAGGAGTTACCGGTAAGTGCAAACTTAGCTTGGTCAACGTATCACAGAGTACAAGGAGGTATCTCTTGAGGTTCCTCAAAAAGATGTTTTGGATCCCGCTGGTCCATGTGCAGGGAATGGTGGCCAAACTGGGCCAGTCTAACAATGCTAGTCCATCAGTTCCACAGCATTTGGTTGTCTTGAGGAACTCCCTGCCACCGCAAAGCTTTCCCGAGCGCTTGCCGCCTCACTTTCAGGCCGATTTCTTTGCAGGCTTCCGGTTCTTCCACGTGATGATGGCTATAAAAACCCCTAAGGATGCAGGCGAAAGAAATGAAGGTGAGTGTGGTGCTGTCCTGTCTCAAGCAATAAGAAATGTGGGATAATAAAGGGAGGGTGACATTCGGTGGCCAAAGAGAACTCTTGTGGCTTTTAAACATCTAAAGCATTTATGCACTGTTTGCAATCCCCACCCCAATTTACGTTCATTTCCAAAGTGACAGAAACATTGGGGTGAGGGCTAGGTTGTGGAGAATCAATCCAAAAATACAAAATTAGGTTGAGATGTATTGGGATTTCTTTCCTGCCCAGATGTGCACCCAGAAGAGAGAACGGAACCGAGAAATGGTTCAAAGGGGCTTAAGCAGCGATACTGTAGAAGGCCAATTTTGGAAGTAGCTGAAACATGAATCGCTTCACATACGGAGACATAACAGTCAGACTCACCGATAAAGAGCAGCAGTAGCAGCCCGGCCACCACGGGGATGATCACGGAGTATTCCCGGGGCAGGAAATACTTGTGAATCTCGTGGTTGCTGTCAATGAAGGGCTGGAGAAATTAGCGATAAAAGGAATAGAAAGAGGTTTTAGTTTGCTTTTTCCAGTTGCAAGCCAAAATTTGACACTGACACACACACGCACACACACGCACACTTGATGCAGCTATAAAATAGCTTTTGCATTGCTTTGCTTAAGAAGGGACAGCTGCCATATGACAGTGTTGCAATTGTGGAATAAACTTATACTTTTTTCCTAGAAGATCTGGGGGAAACTGAGGCTACCCATTTGCAAAAATGTGGGTTTTTTCTCCCTTTCCTGCATTGCATGATGTTAAAGTAATGGTCGCCCTTGCTCTAAAATGCCATAATAAGCAAATAAGACAGCATACCAGGATGATAGTCCAGACGGTGTAGTAAGTAAAGAGGGTGAGGCTGAAGACGACCAAGCCGTATCCGACCAACTGGTCTGCAGTGGTGGCCTGGAAAAAAGAAAATAATAATCTCATCTTGCTGACTACAAATCCCATCAGCCACAACCCGCAGAGACAACTCTATCTGTGTGTGTGTCTGTGTGAGATATAGCATTTGGATCCCACGTTGGGGTTGAAGGTGGCTGCCGGCCCCGCACAGACGAGGGGGGGGAGGATGGGATGTGTAGTCCTTCAGCTTCACGGAGACGTTGAGGGAAAACAACGGGAGGGAGGATGGGATTTGTAGCCCCTTAATTACTGGGGAGGGACGTCGCAGCCTTCCCGCGTTGGGGTTGAATGTGGATGCCGGCCCAGCACAGACGAGGGGGAAAAGGATAGGATCTGTAGTCCCTCAATTTCACAGACTTTGCGGGCAAACGACGGGCGAGGATGGGATTTATAGTCCCTCTCCTGCAACTCCAGCAGATCCTTCGCATCCATGGGGACGTGGCAAAAAAAAAGGGTCTCGAAGCCATCTGGGTTGTCAAATGAATAAAACCCATGTTCTCCCACCCCACTTCCAAGCCCAACCTCATTTCTTCCCACTCAAAGCAGAGAAAGGGAAATCTTCCTCTCCTTCCTCCTCCCCCATATCGTAATCTTTTGCAATTCAATTTAATCTCTCTCTTTTTTTTGGCAATTCGAGCAATGGGGCGCCAGGGAAGCAAAACTCACCATCTTCGAGGGCTGGCAATGATTATGATTTATTTATTTATTTGCAAAGCGAATCAACTTCCGGAGTCGCAGCTTTCAGGCGAAGCGGATGAATGGGCGTTCAGTCTGCGGGGCTCATTCATAGGCAAAAGCCCGCACCAGCCACGCAACCCTAGAGGTAAGGCAACCTGCGAGGACTCAAATCACCGGTTGTAGTAGAGTCCCAGTCTCAATGGATTGTACCACTTAGCACTGATTTAATTGTGGATGTTGCTATTAGATCTCGCCAGGGATGAGAGTTTATTTTTTATTTTTGGGAGTGAGCGTTTCTAAAATCTGTAGCCCCCCCCCAACTGTTTCCACCTTGCCTGATGTTCACTTCTCTAAAAGGAGCATTAACAAAAATCCAATCTGACCAAGTGGACTCAATCCACGAAAGCATACATTTCAATACACAAGTTAGTCTTTAAGGTGCCACAACTTTTCTGTCTTTTTGTTGTTGTTTTGTTTACTTTCTGATATGAATGAATGAATATTTATTAATTGATTAGTCTTTCAACCTTATCAATAATATAAGAGTTTAAAATCTGTACAATGCAATAAAGTGCAATAAAATACAATAAAAATGCAATAAATACAATATATAACTACCGTTTTTTTTAAAAAAACTTTCTGATATGCTTACACAGGCTAGCATGGTTACCACTTCAAAATGTGACCTAATGTGTGTATAAATTGATGCCACATGGGCCTCACTCTTATGTCTGATGGAGTGGATTTGGTCTACGAAAGCTCACATTTAAATACTGATCTGATTCATCTTTTGTTACTGCTAGCTGTAGGAAGCTGTATTGATATGCATGCTTATCTGTCATTCTGATTGATTACTCTTTCCCTTGTAACCTCTTTCCCTTTGTATCTGCTGTAGATAAACCATACCTGGAAATTTTACTCTTTTGTCTGAGGAAGTGGACTTGATCCACGAAAGCTCACAGTAAAAATATAGCAGTTAGTCTTTAAAGTGCTGCAGTGTTTTTAGTTTTATGTTTTCGTTTTCTGAGATGCCTTAAATACAGGAGTTAAGGTGCAAAAACATTTTTGTTGTTGTTTACTTTCAGATGCACTTCAGAATACAGTAGTAAGTCTTAAAGGGGCCACAACTATTTGGTTTTTTTATTTACTATCTGATATGCTTGCAGCGACCAACATGGATAACCACTTCAAAAATTTCAATTTACAATTTTGATTAAGTCGGAAGTGATTTTTCTAGATTAGCGCAGTCTTCTCTTCAAGGGAAAGATTAATCTCTCTATGGACACATGGGAGACGCTCTACTCTTTAGGGCTCTATGGCGCTCCTTTCCGCAGCACGTGTAATACTGTCTCCTAAGAGTTCAAGCGATACAAAGAACCACAACTTCCGGCTTCCATTAGACTCAGAGTTTAGACTCCTCCTTGCTGAATGGAGGAACCAGGAAAGAAATCCAGGATTACCATTTTTTAAATAGGATTAAAATAGTTTGAATTCTTGCAATAAGTAATTGAAAAGGAGGCTTCATCCTCCTCAAACAATTCAGAAAAACGAGATTATTATTATTTTTTGCAATTCACAACTAATGAATTAGGAAGGCCATTGTGTGTATTTGTCCTTTTGTGTGTAGATTTCCTACGCTTATAAAATGCAATAGAGTATAGACGCATTCTGAAAAGTTAAAGGAAGCATAAAATGTTTCCAAGTAACTACTGAATGCTTGCTTTATTTATTTATTTTCCCCACCCTTTCTAAGGTGAAAAACAAAATCAGCTTTTCTTAACTCTTAAGAAATAGGGGGGAAAGTTGCAGCCATAGAAAGAGGACACAGAAGTGCAGACGATAATGGACCACAAATCCCATCAAACATTGCCATTTGCTATACCAATAGCCAATGGGAGGGTTTTTTAGTCCAGGGGTGGCCAATTTTCTTGGGCTGGTCAGGTGGTTCCTCTTACAACAGCTGTTTATGCATTTATGGCAGCGCTTTGTGCATGCGTTCTCTGCTTCAGTGGACACCATGGACCGGATCCGGCCCACAGACCATAGTTTGTCCACCCCTGTTTTAATTCCAGTCTCTGGATTGTGCAGCATTTGATGGGTTACTCCCCCCCCCTTTTTGCCCTGTAGGG
Source organism: Furcifer pardalis (assembly GCA_030440675.1). NCBI lineage: Eukaryota > Metazoa > Chordata > Lepidosauria > Squamata > Chamaeleonidae > Furcifer > Furcifer pardalis. The sequence continues at coordinate 55,309,310 of CP126898.1, read as the reverse complement.
ATTTATGTTCAAAATGTTCAAACTTGCAGTCTTTGCCATTCATCATTCCTCTTCCAACCTCTTAACAGGAAAAAAAACCCCTTCTAAATCTGTGTTTAGTGAATTGCTTCCTCTCTACTGCTAGGTCCAGAAGGGCCAATTTCCAGCATTGTTGTTGTTCAGTCGCACAGTCGATTCCGACCCTCTGCGACCCCATGGACCACTGTCCGCCAGGCACTCCTGTCCTCCACCATCCCCCTCAACTCGCTCAGCTCTGCGCCCACCGTCTCCACAACACCATCTAGCCATCTCATCCTGGGCCTTCCCCTTCCTCTTTTGCCCTCGACACTTCCAAGCATCAAAGCTTTCTCAAGTGAATCCTCTCTTCTCATTTGATGTCCAAAGTACTTTAGCTTCATCTTTATTATTTGACCTTCTAATGAGCAGTCAGGGATGATTTCTTCTAAGATTGACCTATTTGTTCTCCTCGCTGTCCATGGGACTCTCAAAACTCTCCTCCAACACCACATCTCAAAGGCGTCTATTCTTCTGCGTTCAGGTTTCCTAATAGTCCAGCTCTCACAACCATACATTGCCACAGGGAATACCATTGCTTTGACTATGCGAATTTTTGTTTTCAATGTGATGTCTCTACTTTTCACTATGTTCCCCAGGTTTCTCATCGCTTGCCTCCCAAGAATCAGTCGCCTTTTTATTTCATGACTGCAATCACCATCTGCAGTGAGCTTTGATCCTAAGAAAGTAAAGTCTGTCACTGCTTCTAGCATTGTAGCAGATTGTATATCATAATTTAACTCATAAACTCAATTCTGCATCACGGCAACCTCTATTTGGGTTTTCTCAGTAGATAATGCACAGAGGTGATTTTCCCTTCCCTTCCTGTAGGTGGAGTTCTTCAGTCCATGCAACTTGCCCAAGGCTACCTAGGATGGTTCTTCTGAGATACAACATAGGATGTGAACTCTCAACCTCTGGTTCTCCAAGGAGATGCTTACACCACTGTCCTATCCAGCCAGTGAGACACGGACCCACATTTCAGATGCTGTCACTGGGTAGATAGCACACAAATCTTGGATGAGGACTCAAGGAGACCCAAAGCCAGCTGCCTCGTGACTTTTCCCCGTGAACTGCACCTTCCTTTCCTGCATGCTTGTGAGTTTTCGCTCACATCAGCAAAACGGACACGCATACCAAGCCTTTTTGCACCCTATCCAAGGACGCTTCATCCAGAGAACTTTCTGTCCCCCAAAATTCTGTTGTTTCCTTTTGTTATCAAAGAATGTTTCTGACCTGAATTGTGTTTTGATGAAGATATTTGAAGATATATATATACTGTATATTTTAAAGGCTTTCCGGTTGCAAAGTTGTTCCTTTCTGCTGAGCTCAGACATCTATAATAGGGCCATATAAAAGTGAATTCTTACTTTCTCATTAAAACCTTGATTACAACCTTGTATAATAGTAAAAATAAAGGTCTTCTTTTCTTTCAAAGCCATTCTTGTCCAACTCTACGGGGTCGCTGCTCATCTCTGTTTACAACCACTGCCTGTATCTGCAGAGGTTTCCATGGTGACATGGCAGGAATGACTAGATGCTGGAGCGCATGGAATGCTGTTACCTTTCTCAGCAAAGTGATATCTATTTACATGCAGTGTCTTGCTTTCAAACTGCTAGGTTGGCAGGAACTGGGGCAGGCAACAGGAGCTCACTCCGTCAAGCAGCTCTCGGGTCTCGAACTGCTGACCTTCCGGTAGTCAAGTTTAGCATAAGCCACTGTAGTTGCTCATAGGGCAATATAAAAGTGTATTCTTACTTTCCTGTGTTGACATCCATCCACCTACTAACCAAAGACGATAGTCAAGTGAGGAAATTACAGGAGCTGAATCTCCTGTCCCCGATATTCAAAATTTAAAATTAATTTGATTTGGGAATTGCTTGCTCCAAACCCTCAGGACACCTTAGGCTAATGAAAAATATAATCTTTGGTCTCTTTCCCCATTTCTTCTCTAATCAGCAAGACTAATACCCATACAGACATATAAAATAATGTACAGTACTGTCTGGAGAAAATGGTAGGCAGAATAATCCCACCCCCTGCACCTTCCCTTCCCACAAGACTAGAAAGTCAAGAGTTTTTGAATGAATTTAATGGGACAGATTAAGGTCAAAAGCTTAAATTAAGAATTTTGATCCCAGGATTTGCAATATTTATTTGGCCACTGGTTGCCGGATTTAATTTTGCCAGTAAGGGCCTTTTTTATTATACATTTATGAAAGTGTCAACAAGTATATTCAGAGCGCTTAGAATTCAGTGAATGGTGGAAGATAAAAGCAGGAACAAGAATAGTCGAGGCAGACAAAGTGTGATGTACCAAAAGAAAAAAGACACCTTTATTTTCCCCAAAAATTGCAATGACGTTTGACATTATAGTGAATTCTTTGTTTTTTTGTGGATTCTCTACAACAGGAACCAGATAACAGAGAATACAAACACGACTGGTTTGAGTCAAAAAGACGGCACACCATTCAGTTAGAAAAACAGAAACACTAGAGCAAGTTAAAAACCGTGGAAGTGAAAAATAACCTCACACACACATATACAACTGATCCTCTGGCCCCACACACTTTTAAAGAATAATTGAAAAACCGAGCAGTGAAACTAACCCTGCTCCTATACTTGCTTTTAACGACACTGGCATCTTTAGCTTTTAATCTGCTTTTTATTTAAAGATCCCAAATTTGTAGAAAGTGTTAAAACTACCTCTTTTTCAAGTTTGCATAGTCCTGTTTAACCCCTTTCCAAAAATAGCTATGCCTGCGCTGACATCTCTCGCTATAGAATAATCTGAATATAAATCCAGCGCGACACCTTTTACGCCTGAGCTTCAATAACTTTCCAAGAAAAATAAACGTGATCTTTCTCAATTCCCTCGCTTTCTTAAACCCTCGCAAAAATATGGGCTTCCAAAGCAAAAACTAGCAAACATTATTTCTTGAAGCAAGGTTTAAAAAAAGAAAAGAAATCCAAAACTTTTCTCTTTAAAAGTTCCACGTTCCTTTAATTTCTCCAGGTTGGAGGGAGAAGGGGGGAAAAGGGAAAAGACAGCATAGAGTGGACTCAGCAAAATGGCCAAGTTTGTAGGGAATCCCAGTCTTACAAACACTTGCTACCTGGCAGTGTTTGAGGACGAGATATGACCAAGAAAACATCCCTGATCCACAGGGCGAAAAAGCAGGGGCAGACATTTCGGAAACTGGCATATATGGAGAGGAACATTGGATTTATTTAGCAGCTCCTGAGATCAATTGAGGAAGAGATCTGTTCTTCCTGCCGGGTGACCCCTCACCAGGAGGGGTTCACATAGGTGCCTTAAACAGGATTGCGTACCTGGAACGATTTGGGGACGTGTGCAACCTTCCAGAGGTCCACAGTGTGTGCCCAGTCCGGCTGGCACAAGCTATAAATGTGGCTTTTAAAGTAAGTTGGGGAAGGAGGCAAGAAAAAAAATCAGAAGGAAAAGGGATGAAAAACAAGCCATTTCAGATCCTAATCAAAACCGTACTCTTTGGAGTCTTAAACATCTTATAAAAGGGACCAATCACACTTTTGTTTAAACATCGTCGCCGTCAAAGAAGGAAACAAGATTCCCCACAGTGGCTTGGGGTGAGGATGGCTAATGCGAAGCCTGTCTCCTTTACCTACAGCAGGGGTTCCCATCTTGATCTGACCCACGGGGCCATTTCATGTGGGTCCTCACCCCTACAAGGATGTTGGAACAAAATGGCCACCCCCATCGTGCAGGGAGGGCAAAATGGCCGTCCGACCCTCGAAGCTGACTGAGTGACCCGGCCCCCAGCTAGAAAAGATTGGGAACTCCTGGGCTACAGCATCGAAGTCATGCACCCAACTTTGTCCCGCAGGGGTTGAAAAAAGCCCAACTGTTTCCGAGATGTGGTCAGGCTTAATACGGACAACAGCAATCCAGCCACTTCTGAAAGGTTTGGGCCACTAGGAAAAAGGAGGAATTCAGATTCCTGTCTCTTTTGCTTTTGTCCCTGGACCGGATGGTGAGCATCGCTGGCTGGAAAACCAGCCCTGCCTCCAAAGAATAGTGGATGGCAGGAACCTTTTGCGTTCTTCACAGCTGCTTTTCAAAGACCATTAAATGAGTAAGGGTCTATGTTGAGTCAGATTTGGCACCAGGTATGGAAGGAAGTGGATGCCAGACCCCCCCTCCCCTTTTATTTCTTCAAGCCTAAGGTCTTTGCATGAACACGAGCAACACATCTGAGGAGAATGAGCAGGCAGAAGCCTGCAGCTTTTAGGGTTTTACAGAAGGAGAAATTTCCCCAAGATCCTGGTCACTCCACCCCACCGAAAAGCTAAGGATGAGTTTTCAAAACCCAGTCTCCCTGTGACCCTCCCCAAAATAGCAATGAAATAAGGATTATTATTATTTTTTAAAAAAAGTCGCAAACACCAGCCAGCTGGTGGATAAACATAATTATCAGCACATTGTAAGATCAAACATAAAAAAGGGGGGGACGAAGGAGGAACAGGGTCACCCAACAGAACCAGTGGTTTGAGAATTTCAGTTTTAAAATAAAAAAATAATCACATTCTCCAAAACAGTTATTTTCAGGTCAACGAGAAACAGACAGACATGCCAAAAGAAGACGGTGCTAGGGGTGTGAACGATGAAGCATTCCCAGTTTCACCAGTGCCACCACCACAGACCAGTCCCACAGCAAGCGCACTGCACCAACAAGAGCCACAGCAAGAATTATGGGATGGCCCGGGAAAGAGGGAATCTAGGATCCCTCCAGGCCACACGATCTTTATAGCGAACATGGCCTAATCTCACTTTTTTTAAAAAAAGGCCCACATTTCAGTGTTTTGGGAACCTGAAAAGCCAGGAAAAAAGCTCCTTAAAATTCAGCGTTTGGACAACACTGAGTTAGACCCCCTGATTCTGCAAATGCCGTGGGCGAACACGAAAAGCGGTTTTCTTGGCAGAGGGCACTGCCTGAAGCTAGAAAACACCCCACATCTGATCATAGTGTATAGTGAGTTTTATTTATTGCCAAGAAAGAGGGGCAAACTTAAAAAGTATTAAAAGAGCAGACGATGGCAAAAAACCACCCCTACATTAATGCAATATATCACTGATTTATTACCACGCCCAGCCAGTTTGAGCAAAGGCCCATTTCTGGCACCTCCTCTTTCAATTGCTTCTCCTTTAGGATAGGGTGGGCAAGAAAGGAGCTGTCGGATCCCACATGGACCCCAAAATATCGAGTGGAACCACCTCCCAAAGGACAAATGCACACAAATTCATTTCCGAAAGTCTCTTCTGACGGTGCTATGCCTCAAAGACAATCTAGCTGGATGGTTACGGTCCATCAGAACTATTAATCAGGAATAAAATAGACTTCAGACCCCCCCCTGCAATGCTCAATGGCTGCCACCCCATTGTGTGTGAAGAACTGTTTTGTGTTCCTATATCTTTGTGCATGGATGCAACCAACAAAATATCCCCTAAGAGTGTAAACGGGGCAGCTGAGGGCCCCCCCCCCCCGAACTGTGGGTCAAGGCAGAGGGGGTTGCGATGGAAGGCATTGTGAAAAATACAAGAGTGCAGACTGGGCACTGTACACAAGGGGACATACAACAGGGTGTGTGTCTCCTCACCGCCCAGATCTAGCTGCCCAAAGAACGATGTTCAAAGCATCGCACCGGGAAGATTCAAGAGGTGCCTTTCCCTGCGTTTGCAACAAGCCGAACTTTTCCTGCTCCAGCCCTCAATGTAAGATCTGACTGCCTGGTTTTTGTCACACGTTACTGAGGTGAAGCCAGCAAGGGGTGAATTTGGATCTACAGGCTAAATCGAATCATCATCGTCTGAGCGTACCTGTTGACAACTCTGCTTGGCCTTCAAGTCAGCTTGTGGATTATGGGCATTATAATCTAACTAGGCACAGAGGGACACCACCCCCCGTTAAGGAAAGCGATGAATGAGGCAAGCAGAAGGAAGATCAACTTAGGGCCAGTGATGGCAAATCTTGGTACTCCAGCTGTTCTTGGACTTCAATTCCCTGAAGCCAAAGTCTCTGTGAATCCACACAAATGGGTTTACTATGCGCAGTAAAACCCATTTGTGTGGATTCACAGAGACTTGGGCTTCTGGGAATTGAAGTCCAAGAACAGCTGGAGTGCCAAGGTTCGCCATCACGAACTTAGGCACATTTGAGACTTAATCATTTTTGGTCTGCAGGCCCTCTGATGATGGCTCATGTTAGCTAGAGGGACAGGAACTGTAAGTCAAAATGAACAAGAACCAACAGTCTTCCTTTTCTACTCCTGTTTTAAAGAAAGTTTCTCCACAAATGGATTTTTTTTTAAAAAAAATACATAGCAGCAGCAACATCTCTGTTCCAAACAAAGGCCCATCCAGGTTGGAGGGACAGAGTAGAAGCCAAGAGAAACGCAGAGAGGAAATGATTTGGGCCCCTAATTTGGAAAGAAAATAATACAAATTAAAATTTGGGACGTTCCTACCACGCATGGAAAGAAACTTCTTAGCCACAGCTGCTGTTTCCGATTCAGAAAAGAAAAATCAACAATAATTGGTCTATTTTAAAACGTTTCTCTAACACACCTCAAATGAATAATCATAATCACCAGGATGATTCATCGATCACTCCGCCGCGCAAGGAACCACAGCAGCTCATGGTTGCCCTGAAACTCACATTAAATGGAGTCGAATCTGCGTCTGAAGAAAGTCCCTGGAGAACTTTTCCTTGGGAAGATCAGACATTGTTACAAGAGCTTCCCCCCCCCCCACCCCCCAGTAATGAAAAACTGCCCCTTTCATGTCCGGCATTGAAAGTGGGGGTGAGGGTGGGGGATGAGGAAGGAAATTATGCAAAAAAACACAAGTGACATTAACAGGTGCTCAGCATCCATCAACTTCATCTATCATCATTTCTCTGTGATTCTTGAAATGCACTTTTTTGGAAAGAAAACAAGGGGTAGAAAAGCCCCCCCCAAACCATAAGACATTACCTATTATTGGGGGCTTAAAATGGCTAAGATCTGTGATTGCAAACCTTGGCATTCCAGCTGTTCTTGGACTTCAGTTCCCAGAAGCCCAAGTCCCTGTGAATCCACACAAATGGGTTAACTGTGCATATCCAGTATGTGCAGTAAACCCATTCGTGTGGATTCACAGAGACTTGGGCTTCTGGGAATTGAAGTCCAAGAACAGCTGCATCTCCACAGTGAACCCATTCATATTAATTCACAGGGACTTGGGCTTCTGGGAACTGAAGTCCAATAACAGTGTGTATGCACAGTAAACCCATTCGTGTGGATTAAGAGACTTGGGATTCCGGGAATTGAAGTCCAAGAACCACTGGAGTGCCAAGGTTCACCATCACTGGATTAGATCTAGAGAGCTTTTGTGCAGTAGATTCAAAGTCCTTGTGGCATAAATCTTTTTGCAGGCGAAAAGGTGAGACGGAGAGAAAGCCCCTCTTCGGTATAAAAAAAGAGCGCAATCTGTGTGACGACGGAGGAATTCTGCTTTGCCTGCGTATCAGATTATTATCTATGGGTCTTTTCTCCTCCTGCGTTACGGCGATTGGTTTCAAGGTGAGACAAGCGTGACAGAGAATTCACAGTGGCATAAACCCAACGGGACTGAGACGACGAGAACAGTCTCTACGGAATGAAAGTTTTTCATGGAGAGGGTGGAGTTCTTTTGTGCATCTCTCCTTCCATCCTCCCGAAAAAGAAGAGATTTTTTTCTCCTCCCCAGAAGACGGTATTTGAGACTAGTAGGACTCCCCCCCCAAAAATAAAAAACATAAAAATAAAAATCAACAACAACAGTGAAAACATTTCTCCATCTTGTCTTCCTCGGGTCTTCCCAGATTCTAGCCCTAAAATCCCCATCCAGGAGCGCCTCGTTCTCAAGAGTTGTTTCGGAGTGCAGTTGGGAGACAAGAAGTCTTGCCTGGAATGATTTGTGAAGAGAAGGTTAAAAGGAAAAAGTAAGAGAGGGAGGGATGGAAGGAAGAAAAGAGGGATTTGCATCCATCTTGAGAGTCGGAAGGGGTAGTAGGAGACCGTTTTCCACCGGGTCTGCCCTGGTCCGGTTCACATTTTTAATGGGTTTCAATTACCACTGGCTCGTAAACTCCAGATGAGACTCTGCAAGAGAAAGGGAAGGAGGGAAAGAAGTGTTATTCCTATGCACCAAGATGGGCACATCGTGCACAATTAAAGCCCCTCAAAAAATAATAATTTAATCTCAAGAAATTAAGAACCATTTCCGATGGAGAGATAAACTTGAAGGGAACTGACCTGGCCTGAAATCAAACGTCAGAAAGCTTTGGTGGGTGGGTGGGCAGAGAAAAGAGAAGAGACAGACAGACAAGGGCTTTAATACAACAAACCTGAATTGTGCTATCAAACAGGGGGGAGATTTTGGGTGCTGCTAGGAGAGGAACTGCCCTGGAGAGAGGTTTTAGGGCCTCCCTGATTTTCCACCCCTTCTGGAAGACAGATGTGGTCTGGGGACAAATGTGCAGAATCTCAGACACTTGAGGGGAGGGGGCCGGGGAGGGGATTCTGCTTGCCCCCTTAGCCCTTTTCGACTTCTCCAGAAAGTTGTGCCACCATTCCTTAGCAACTTCCCAAGTGCTGTATATGAACCCTTTCTATAAGGGTTGAAATGCTTTGCCAAAGCCTCAGTTACTCATATTGGTTTAAGGCAGGGGTTTCCAACCTAAGGCCTGCGGGTTGGATCCGGCCCACAGCACCATTTCATGTGCCCCCCACCCCCTCCAAGGGCATTCGAGAAACAAAATGGCTGCCCCTTTGAACCTGTTGGGACAAAATGGCCACCCCCATTGTGCAGGCAAGGTAAAATGATCATCCAGCTGACTGAGAGAGCGTGACCCGGCCCCCGGCTTGAAAAGGTTGGGAACCCCTAGTTTAAGGTCTCTGTCCAAGTCCACAAAAAGCTCTCATAATATAGGAGTTAATCTTTAAGGTGTCACAAATGTTTTCTTTCTTTTTAATTGTAGTTTGTTTCTACTTTCATTTGGTTTTGTTTCCTGTCTGCTATGCCTTGCCCAGAATAACATGGCCACTGCTGTGATAAATGGTGAGGAAACGATAATCTAGAAAAGAAACTTTCCTGAGCGCTGTCCAAATAGATTTAAACTCCTCCTGGACTTTTCTGGAGTTGATCCCAACCCACCCACCCTACTGAGAGCTTCCGAGGTTCCAGAGTACCAACTTGGACAAAACAATTCTCTCCTGTGCCCGAGGCCTAACCTTAAAGACTCTCTGAATGATCCGTGCGGGGACACCGTACCTATTTGCAAGTTGTATCCCGCTGAGCGTAGTTCTACCATCTCTGCTCACAAACAGCCTCAGGTTGCTATCTGTGAAGCGGGAAAGGAGACAAAGCAAAAAAGAAACCTGAAAATATAGAACCCAAGTCAGCTCCTGGGATTCCTCTAAGAACAGTTTGATCCTGAGTTTAGAAATAATGCTCTGTTACTGTTTTGCTCAAGCACATCACCCGCTGTCATCTAGGGAATCGGGCAGCCCTAAAGTCTGTTTGTGCACGTGGCGCTTATGCAAGGCCTGGTTTTCTGAGGTAAAATGACAGGAGACACAGCTCAGTGAGTAAGGATAAGGAAGTAGGGTACTTGGTTGGTACTTGCTTCTTCATTTGCTGTGACCGGATCTTAGTATTGACGATCCTCATGATGATCAGCCATGAAAACTGTCCTGAGAATATAATGCAGTGGCCTTTCATCTGCCTTCTGCATTGCAGTGTGACACCCATAGTACCACTGATCTAGTTTCACGAGGCACTTTCTGGTCCTGAGCTCTTTTGGCATGCAAAGTCCTCATCATCAGCCCCAGGCCAGGATGGATGAAGCTGTTGCCCTCCATCAAGGGGGATTCAAGTGGGATTTAACCCACTTGGGGACCATCACCCTTCCCTGTGGATTTTGCCACCCAAGGACTTTAGGGTGGTCAGGTTAGTTAACCTCTGCCTGACACTCAGCATTGAGTCGCTGGCAGTAGGGTCTACTCTATTACCATAGCAGGATAACCTGGCCAGACTGGGGGTACTTGCTTAGGTGTGAGCAAAGCACCAGATGTCAGGCAGGAGGGAGTAATGCACTTTGCAGATGGTTAAGAAAGTGGCTTTGCAGGAAAACGGGACATGTCGTCTTCCAGATGAAAGAGGCAACCGATCCCTTGTCTGCTATAAATGTCAGAGTGGTTGTAAAGACAGCACCTTCACTAACGAGTCAAACCATAAAATGACTGAGCCAGGCCCGAAGGTGAACAGAAGAAGCGATGGATCTTCATCAGAGAAGCCTGACCTTCAGTGTTGCTGACGTCGGTGAAATCCTGGCTCTGCATGATTTTCTCCACAATGTCATCGGCGTCGATCCTGGTGTCATCCACCCAGGTGGGGTGGCTTTCCACAGAATCTTTCTTCCTCCTGAAGGAAAAGCACAGGCGGAGGTTACAAATCATACCTGAACACCTCATCTCTGCTTGATGGAAAAACCAAAATAGATGCTGCTTCTACAGCTTAGAACTGGGGTACACAAAGAGAGCCTCCTTGAAGACTGTGGTCTTTTTGAGCCACAATCGGGCGTACCCTGCTAACGGCAACCTTGTGTTGCCGGCTAATCTTTCTCACACTAGGTCAGATAGAAGGAACTGCAGAATGGATTCACCCAAAGGTGACCTTCATTTTGGCAGTTTCATGTCTGGCCTAGACAAGGAAGAAGAAGAATCCTAGAACTGCCTTCCTCTTTCAGATTTATGGTTTTTATCTTTGCCTTGAGAAATTAAGAGTCTTTTCTATATATTAAAACATGAGCAAACTTTTCACGGCTTGGGTTTAAATGCAACTGTTCTTTCTTCTTCATGCACAAGTCTAGTGCTCAAGTTATTTAAGTAACTCTTCACTAAAGCAAATGCCACCTCTACTCCTTCTCTGCCTATTTCTTGGTACATGTTACTTTGAAGCATACAGGTTTATTTCATTTAATACAAAAATCCCTTCTTCTCTTGAAAAATAACATCTCGTTAATGGCAGGTAGAGCAGGCTGCCTATTCCCATGTATATTTTATTCCCTACCACGCCACGTGTTCTGTTATAATTTCTCACTTATTTATAATTTGCTAGAGGGGTTGTGCATGACGCAGTTTTTAAAAATTCATCTACCCTCTTCTCAGCTTCAAAGCTAGTCACAAAAGGTAACAATAAGGTTGCTGGTTTATTTTTATTTTATTGAAAATGTTTTGACCATACACTCACAGACCAAAAGTTTCCTATTTAGACATGCCTTCTGCAACTGCCTAATAGTATAACCAGCCTAGTAAAGGTCAAGGTCATCCTTGCTCGAAAGCCAGTCATATCTGACTCTAGGGTTCAGTGCTCATCTCTGTTTATAGCTGAAGAGCCAGCTCTGTCTGCATCTGCAGACATTTCCATGGACATGTGGCAGGCATGACTAGACACCGGAGTTCCCAGAACGCTGTTTACCTTCCCACCGAAGTGGTCCCTATTCAATGTCTTGCTTTCAGACTGCTAGGTTGGCAGGAACTGGGACAGAGCTGGGAGCTCATTCCGTCGTGCAGTATCGAACTGCCAACCTGCTGCCTTCCAGTCAGCGTCTTCCATTTTAAAGGCTGAACTGCTGTGCAAGTGATATGAATGGCGTGATTTTTAGACATGAATTGCCATAAGTTAAGAAACTGGCTATAGTTTTGTTTTTTCCTGAGAATCAGAATGCAACAGATCACATCTAGGGAAATTATTTAACTTATTCCAAAATTATGCCATTTGCGTTACATGCACAAAAGGATTCCAGCCAATATGCATGAATTGCTGTGTGTTGATTCATATTGGTTTTTGATTTATACCACATGCCTCCTGTAGTCCTACTTCTAACCAAATACAGAAATATTCTTTCCATCTTTTGCACTGGACTCTAAAAAAAATCACTAGAAAGAAATGGTTCATCATCCCAGAATTCAGGAGGCATAACGGGCTCAAACTAAAGGAAGTTAGATATAAGCTGAATATCAGGGAAAACTTCTTAACTGTTAGAGCAGTACGGCAATGGAACCCATGATCCTGGAAAGGTGGTAAGCACTCCAACACTGGAAGCATCCAAGAGAGAATCAGACAATCTGCTTTGATTTGGTTTCCTGACTTGAGCAGGGGGGTGGACTCAGTCTCAAAGGCTCCTTCTAACCCAGTTATTCTGTTTTTGAAATGCGCTCTCCATGCCCTCCCAAACAAGAACGGGTTCTACTCTAGAAGAGAACTGCTGCTCCTGGAGAACTTTCAGAAGTGCCATTTCTCCTCCTTTTTGGGCCCATGTCTACCTTTAGCTGGCAGGGACAGGTGGGAAAATAATCCGTTTCTTACCTGGTCGATCGTTCCGACAGGTGGGCCGGTCTGGGCGGGCGAGGCGGTTTCTCTGGCTTGTGCTCTCGCTCCCCTTCAGGGCACTCCACTGTCATGCTCAGCCCGCCCGAGGCGCTGCTGCTGGTGGATGTGTTGCGGCGGTGGGTGAGGTCGGACAAGCTGGACGACTGTGAATGCTCGGTGCTGTAGCCTGTGGGAATGGAGGCACCGAGTGAGACAATCTGGCCCATTTCCCCACATCAGGGAGCATCTGTGCATTGTTATCTCCCTACCTAGGCAGGCACAGAATGGGAAGAAGACTGCTCCCCTACCTCCTTCCACAGATATTGCTGGGCTAAAATGCCCATCATCCTCCCCCTCCGTCACCACCAGCACTGCTAGAAAGGACTGGCCAGAGGTGTAGTCAAAAACTCCCAAGTTCCCTGATCCTGAAACTGTCTAAGTTCAGTGAAATCAATTTTGAATGAAGCATTTAGGGGGGAAATGAACCAAGTTCAAGGTCTTCCTTTCTTGAAAGCCACCCACTCTCTGTTTATGGCCAAAGAGCCAGGGTTCTCTGTGTCTGCAGAGGTTTCTATGGTCACGTGGTAGGCATGACAGGACACCGGAGCACATGGAAAACTGTTAACTTTCCTGCAAAAGGGGTTTATCTACTTGCAATTTTCTTGCTTTCGAACTGCTAAGTTGGCAGGAGCTGCGATAGATGACAGGAACTCATTCCGTCATGCAGCACTTGGGTCTTGAACTGCTGATCTGCTGACCTTCTGGTTGTCAAGCTCAATATCTTAACCACTAAGCCACTGCAGTCCCTTTAAGGGAACCAAAGTGGAAGATAAATATTAAGAACCTCAGCATTTTCACTCTGAGACCAAACAACAGCATTGTAAATCTTTTGTCCTAAATGAACCTACTGATGCTATTTAATTTTTTAAAAAGACCCATGTCCAAATTTGTTTTTGTTTTCTCTTCAGTGTTGATATGTACTATTTGTGTTATTCAGTTTAATCTTAATGAGTCGTTTCTGATTAGAAGCCTTTGCACATGGGTCTTAATTTGTTTTTGACATTTTATTTACCTTTCCCTCCTTTTTATATTTTTGCTTTGTTAATAAAGGAGATTTAATTTAAACAGAAACAAAAAAGACTAATTAAATCAATGGAATATATAATTAAATGTTGACTCGCCATTCAGCACTTGATTTAAGAGGCCTACTCTATTCTACCCTCAACACCCGATGGGGTAAAAGGAGGAAGAGGAGAAGGACGAAGACTCAATTCTAAGAATGATTAGATTTAGGCTGCGCAATCCATGCCTAGTTTATTTCTCTATTTCATTTTCAAAGAGGAAGTCAAAGGCCCAGAATCCCATGAGAATCAGAAAGACACAAGCAGTTCTTCCTCTTCTGCGGAAAGCACCTTGTGTGCCTTCCTTGTTCCTCAGCAAGCTCTCTCTGACTCTTGACAGAGTTAACTCAGCCGTAGAAAACCCAGAAAGCAGGAAGAAAAGAACCAACTGATCCACAATAAAGCCCAACTAGGCACCCCCATGGATGGCGTACTTTGGGTTTCCTTGGCAAACTTATGCGGTGAGCAGTTACCAGAGATTTTGGACTGCTGGCTGGCGTAACTTGAATTCCGCGAATGTCCAGAATGGAAAACCTCCTCCGGACTGGACAGGTTTTGGTCCGGTTCCTCCAGGACTCCTGAGAAGAAAAGGAGACAAAGTCAGAGGAAAAGAGGGAATAGAAGGTCCTGCCAGGTAAAGGTCGCCCTTGCTCGAAAGCCAGTCATATCCAACTCTAGGGTTCAGTGCTCATCTCTGTTTATAGCCAAAGAGCCAGCGCTATCTGCGTCTGCAAACATCTCCGTGGACATGTGGAAGGCAGGACTAGACATCGGAGTGCATGAAATGCTGTTTACTTTCCCACCAAAGTGGTCCCTATTTATCAACTTGCAATTTCTTGCTTTCGAGCTGCTCGATTGGCAGGAAATGGGCACTCACTCGCGTCGTGCAGTACCCGGGTCTCGAACTGCCAACCTGCTGACCTTTCAGTCATCAAGTTCAACGTCTTAACCACTAAGCCATCGCAGTCCTGCCAGACTTCAATTATAAATGATTCCCCCTGCTCCACAGTTGGGTGGGAGATTCCCTAAAAACAAGGTGGCATCAGCATTTGTCTGACCGAAGCATTTCCTAAACCAGAGGACGGCCCGCACCTGAGCCAAGGATGGTGGGCCTGGACTTGTTCTGACGGACTGAGCCGATAGCGGTCGACGTGCTGGTCATGGTGACAGCTGTGGTGTTGGTGCTGCTGGTCGTCCCCTCGCCTTTACAGGTCAACTGGAGGGTTGAATCCTGCCCAGGGATGGTGATCGATTTGGCAGTAGATGGAGGGCTGCCAAGAAAATAAAATACAGACACATTTCCAAAAGCAGAACTGCTGAGGAAAGAAGGAAGGCAACTGTCCAGTGGAGAAAGGGCATCATCTCCCCTTTTTATCTCAATAGGTAAAGGTCACCCTTTCTTGAAAACCAGTCGTATCTGACACTTTATTATTTTTTATTTTATTTATTTTATTTATTTAAATTTGTTTATCGCCCTCCTCCCCAAGGGGACCCAGGGCGATTCACAACACATCAGCATCAACAACAATTTAAAACCAGTTCCAAAAATTAAAAGTTTTAAAGAAGCTTAAAAAACTATCATTAAAAACTAGGCGTTGTAGCGAGGAGGCACTGGGGGTAAATTTGTTCAAACCATCCAGCTGGCTGGAGAAATTGATCCATCCATTCCCCAGACCTGACTTGCCAACCAGGTTTTCACTCCTTTCCTGAAGGACAGCAGCTCTAAGGTTCAGTGCTCATCTCTGCTTATAGCCAAAGAGCCGACACTGTCTGCATTTGCAGAGGTTTCCGTAGACATGTGGCAGGCATGACTAGAGCACGGAACGCTGTTTTACCTTCCCACCGAAGTAGTATCTATTTATCTACTTGCAATTTTTTGCTTTCGAACTGCTAGGTTGGCAGTTGCTGGGACAGGGACAGGAGCTCACTCTATTACACAGCACTCGGGGCTTGAACTGCTGACCTTCCAGTCACCAACTTCATCGTCTTCGCCACTAAGCCACTACAGTCCCTTTTCTCTCAATAAGCAATGAACAACTGGAGTCGGCATTATCATTTATTTTATTCATTTCTCGCTCCTGAGGGTGAAATCAGGTTGGAAGAGAATAAACGACAGACCCAACCAGCTAGAAAACACATCCTTCTGCCCTAGA
This sequence comes from Furcifer pardalis, assembly GCA_030440675.1. NCBI lineage: Eukaryota > Metazoa > Chordata > Lepidosauria > Squamata > Chamaeleonidae > Furcifer > Furcifer pardalis. The sequence continues at coordinate 55,293,548 of CP126898.1, read as the reverse complement.
CAGATGCGTGTGTTTTTGTGTCAGAGATTATGGTGGGTTGAAAGGATTTTGGCAGGAGTGCTGACTTGAGCTTCTGGGAATTGAAGTCCAAGAACACCTGGAGTGCCAAGGTTGGCAAAAGATTGGGAAACATTGGAGTATAGGGTATTCTTTTCTGTCCAGCTCTCCTCTGCCCCCGAGCTGTGGGTGGTGGGTCTCACCAACAAACCTATTTGCTAGCTACTCTAGAGAGGTTGCCAACATGAACTTCAGCCACCAATTATGCGCTACACCCAGTGTTCACACTGCCACACCCTCTGCTCAAGGGAGAAGCAAACCAAGAGGAGTGGCAGTCGTGGGTTTTGGTTTTTAGCCCGAGAACCGATCTGAAACAGTTACTTACGTCTTGAAGCAGGGGTCTCCTGACAGCAAGGACATGCCGATAGTTACCTGAAGGAGACGGAAAGACAGAAAGGTAGAGCCGGTAGTTGCAAAGGGTGGGGAGTAGATGGTGGTCAGGAAGGATTCTTCAAAGACCCACCTTCGATACCTTAAGTCAGGGGTTCCCAACCTAAGGCCCGTGGGCTGGATCCGGCCCCCGACGCCATTTCATGTGGCTCCATAGCCCTCCAAAGGCACTTGAGAAACAAAATGCCCACCCCCTTTGAAGCTGTTGGGACAAAATGCCCACACACACACCATCGTGCAGGCAGGGCAAAATGGCATTCTGGCCCTCAAAGCTGACTGAGAGAGGGTGAACTGGGCCCTGGCTTGAAAAGGTTGGGAACCCCTGCTTTAGGTATTCAATACTTACGACCTTTTAAGTATTTACCTTCAGGATAGAATTGTCCTGCCGGGTGTTCTTGGTGTCATAACCCTCCAGCAAACAGCACCGGACGGTGAAGCCGGAGCCAGCAAACTCAGCCAGGTTGAGATCAGCAAAACCCAACTGCAAAAATAACAGATGGTTTTGGGGGGTGGGGGGGTGGGGGGCGGGGGATACTCAGTATTTTGTATCATGCAGCCAGGACTTTTTTTAAAAAAAGAAGTCCATCTGGCCAGATTATCCTGCTGTGGTGATAAGAGTAGACCAGTGATGGGTAACTTTGGCATTCCAGGTGTTCTTGGACTTCAATTCCCAAAAGCCCAAGTCTCTTTGAATCGACACGAATAGGTTTACCATGCAGTAAACCCATTCTTGTGAATTCAAAGACTTAGGCTTCTGGGAACTGAAGTCCAAGAACACCTGGCGTGCCAAGGTTCACCATCATGGGAGTAGACCCTACTGAAAGCAATTCAACACTGAATGTAAGGTGGTGGCTAACTAACCTGACCACCCTGAGGACTAATGGGCCTGGGTGCCGAAGTCCACAGGGAAAGGTGAGGGTCCCCAAGTGGATTAAATGGTCCCACTTGAATCCCTCTTGATAGAGGGCAGCAGCTTCATCCATCCTGGTCTGGGGCCAAGGATGAGGACTTTGCGTGCCAAAATGGCTCAGGGCCAGAAAGTGACTGGCAGAACTGGATCCATGGTACTATGGGTGTCACACTGCAATGCAGAAGGCAGATGAAAGGCCACTGCACTGTATTCTCAGGACAGTCTTCATGGCTGATCACCATGAGGATCACCAATATTCGGATTCAGATACGGCAGAAGAAGCCAAGGAGAAGCCATTTTTTGAAAAAGGAGTATATCAAATACAGCAGGCTATGCAGAACTTAGCAGTATCTAATCCTCCACCGCGGGGGATGGAATATATCAGATTCTGAATCTCTTATCAGCTCAGGAAACAGTTGGCTATAGGATGTGAAGGAAACATGAACTGTCGCTCAGGCGTGGAGAGTGTTAACCCGCCCGAGAATCATTGCATAACTAAGGACACAGGAGACACTAGGTCAGTGATGTGGAAAAACACACTTCTATGCACACACACACACCACACACAATAAGGCAGGCTTTTGTGCTGTGTTGTTCCAGAATGCGCTGAGGCGGGAAGGCCAAGAGATGAAAGGATATTGTTGGGAGATGAAATCGGTGCTACCATTCCTATGAAACAAGACTGAGAGGGATTGGGTGGAAAGTCTGTTTTCAGACACTTTTTAAATTTTATTTTTTAAGATTTCTGGGGAAATTAATTAGAAACTTTGTTGAGACTCTGAACCTTTTACACCTGAAGGCAGGAGCATGCTCCAGTTAAATAAATTTCATGTCAGAAATTACTCTGGATTTAAAATTATTTTTGCTGGAGAAACTCTGCTCAGGGGACACCCGAATGAGGCTCCTTTTATGCCTCCCAAGATCCATCATGCAGCAGTCAGGAATCAAACCCCGACCTTCCAATCTCCAAGCTCAGCATCTTAACCACTAAGCCAACGCAGTGCTGCACCAGAGGCCAGAAATGAGCTTCTCTATACTGTCAAAAATCAAGATAAGAACTGCTCGACTTAAGAAAAACTTGAGATACATCTGGAAAGCTCAGGAAAAAAAATCAGGTTCGAGATATGAATTTTTAATAGGATTTTTTTCAAGATACGGAATTCAATGCATTCATGTGGGAAATTGCATCCAATATATTCCTACGGGAAATTCAAAATAAGATTTTTTTTTGAGATAACAACCCATCTCGAGGAACGAATTCAATTTGTATGTCGAGGTTTGACTCTTATCAGTGTTCCCCAACCTTTGGGTTTGGGACTTTAATTCTCAGATTTTGCAAAAAATCAGTGGGGTGTATTTGATGGGGGAGGGGGAGAGAAGCTGAGAAAAGAGGTGCCATTTTCCATGTGCACACATCTGGGGACTCTGTGGAAGAGGCCACATTTGAACAGAGAATTTCCCCAGCTCTCTCAATCTTCCGACATGCCACCTACTTTTTATAATGAGTGGCATTCCCCAGATGTCAAACACACTCCCGCCCTCCTCCCAGTAGTTAACATCAGAGAAACCCTGAAGGAATCCCTTAGATCTTGGATTCAGAGAAAAGGTGACCTACTTCTTCCGTCTCATTGCTACACCCCCCCCCTGCACGTTTTAAGAGCTGCTGATCCCCCCGGGGGCTCCTAATTGCAAACAAGGAAGGGCCCTGAAGACTCGCCTGCATTAAGAGACAGATGTGGAGTGGCCATATGAACAGAAGAAGGCTGTGGGGCCTTTGCTTGTACGAAGCACAGCTGGCCAAAGATGTTGTCAGCTCCCGATTCAGCTGCAGCTAATATGCAACTTGCTGAAGTGGGTACTTTTCCAGGAAACACATTCCTGAAAGTGAGGCGGCAGATGGGAGCAGTTGGGGTGCTGAGAGGAAGAGCGGCCCTTTCAACAAAAGGATGTTGAGATATAACCTTTCAGTATGGCTTCCTTCATTCTTGATCTGACGGCTGTCCGGCTCAGAGGACAGAATTTCCGCCCTGCTAGTTCATCCATGTGCTCTCCCCCCTCCCCCCACAAAAAAAAAGAAGGAAAGAACAGAAAAAAGAAATGTGCCAAGATTGTTGGAAACTGAGATTCACAACAACAGAATGGTCCAGATGAAGAGAAGCCCCTAGGGCAGTGGTGGCGAACCTTGGCACTACAGCTGTTCTTGGACTTCAAGTCCCAAAAACCCAAGTCCCCGTGAATCCACAAATGGGTTTTGACTGCATGGACACGCACTAAACCCATTTGTGTGGATTCACAGGGACTTGGGCTTCTGGGAATTGAAGCCCAAGAACAGCTGCAGTGCCAAGGTTCACCATCATTGCCCTAGGATGGAGTGTTCCTCATGGAAACAAAGCAAAATGATAGGACTTCTCAGTCCTAATCCATCACTCTATCCACTATTCTCCCTCTCCTACAAGTAATGTAGGCAACTAGAATTAATTACTTTGGAAAATTAGGCAGTAAAGTAAAGCCAAGTCGGGAGGTGGCAGTGACCCTTCCTGAAGAGTCTGGATACTCTTCTCATCTTTGGGTGGGTAGCATGGCTAAGTGGTTAAAAGGAGCAGGTGGGGATGTTAAGCTAGGACCTCGTTCTAAAGCAGAACGTGGAGAATAAAAACAAGATCAGAAGAAGGAATGGGTTTCTGTCTTGAGTTGCAGGAAAATCTAGACCAGGAGTTCTTAACCTTTTAAAGCTGGGGGCCGGGTCACGTTCCCTCAGACAGCTTCAGGGGCCAAATGGCCTTTTGCCCTTCCTCCACCACATGGTACTTCCTGGTGTGGTGGAGGCGGTGGGTCCCTCCCATGAAATGGTGCCACAGGCCACATCTGGCCCACTGGCCACAAGTTGAAAATCCCTGACCTAGACCAGTGTTTCACAACCTTTGATTTTTGGACATCAATTCCCAAAAGCCCTGATCAGCCAATGTACTGACGTAGACTTCTGGGAATTGAAGTCCAAAAACCAAAGGTTCCATTAGTTAGGGCTAGGATTAATTTGGTTATTTCAGCAAGACTATTCAGGCACCATATTCAGGCACCGTACCCATCTCTCTCCCAGTTCTCCTCAAAAACCCTGCCTTGAGACCACCCACCCCCTATGAAGCCAGCCAGAGGCTTCAATAGCCCACAGAAAAGGAGGTCAGTGTGGGGTACAACTCTCTCCCGTCACATGTGAGACAAACGCCTGAGCCAGCTTTGAAAGGGCACTTTGTGACTGTGACTAAGTCAGAAGGCCGGCTGATCCAGCTCAACCACCTAAACCGGGTTTGGCCAGACATCCATGACTTTAAGCGCTTAAAAAGCGAGCAAAGTCTGCAGAATATCTAAAAGGCGTTAAAGGGAGCTCTCCTATCCTATATTATAGGCTAAAGCAGCCTTGCTACAAAGAGAAACAGAAATGATGGTAGAAGGGAAAGCAACGGGGAAAGGACATGAACAGAGGCTGCTCCTAAATAAAGGAATTTGGGCAGGGCTTTTGGGCTGGGAGGGTTAACTTTCCTCAAACAGCCTTCTATTGTTTATGCTCTCCAGACCAGTGTTTCCCAAATGCTGGTTTTTGGACTTCAATTCCCAGAAGCCTAAGTCATTTCCCCAAAGCACTGATCAGCCAATGTACTGACTGAGGCTTCTGGGAATTGAAGTCCACTAGTGGGCTGTGTACCCCTTGTTGGGAACCACTGCTCCAGACCAACACCAAACACTGTAAAAGGCAAGAACTAAGCTAAGCTTAAGAAGGGCCAGGTAAAGGTCACCCTTGTTCAAAAGCCAGTTGTATCTGACTCTAAGGTTCAGTGCTCATCTCCGTTTACAGCCAAGGAGCCAGCACTGGCTTCATCTGCAGACATTTCCGTGGACATGTAGCAGGCATGCCTAGATGCCGGAGTGCATGGAACACTGCTTACCTTCCCACTGAAGTGGTACCTATTTAGCTGCTTGCAATTTCTTCCTTTTGAACTGCTTGGCAGGCAGGAGCTGGGACAGAGCTGGGAGCTCACTCCGCCGTGCAGTATTCGGGTCTCAAACTGCCGACTTGCTGGCCTTCCAGCTAATAAGGCGAGCTTCTGAACCACTGAAACCCCTTAAGTAACTACAATGAGAATGAAGAACACATTTCCCCACCCCAAACATCTCACATTTTTTCCTTACCTTGGAATAAGTTTTCCCACCCTTCAGTTCCTACGATGAGAAGAAAAGTAAAAATAAGGGAAAGTACTTGTAATTTTTTTTTTTAAAAAACTGCAGATCTAAGATGAAAACTATGGCACTTCTTGAGGAAAGATAATTATTGGCATCCATCAGTGTTCATCCACTGGCTATCACTCAACATGCTAAAGGACGTAACGTTTTGTTCTGATCATCCATCCATCTACTTGCTGCTTCACTGGGTGTTTAGATAGGATTGCCGGCTTCTTTGGAAAAATGGAAGGACTGTCAGACAGAGTGAGTCAATCTATCAATCACATACTAACCATTTGGGACTGGAATTCCAGTTATGTGTTTTTAGCCAGTTGACTCAAACCTGCCATGTTTTGCTACTTTCAAGATAGAAAAGACAGTGCTTAAGCCTGTTGCATTGAAAGGATCAAAAGAGTCTTGTGCTACCTAACAAGACTGAAAATGTTTTATCTGGCACAAGCCTTCTTTAGACAATTACCCACTCTATCAGACTACATCCGATCAAGTCAGATTACTTCTGGCGAAATGGGTTGCAGTCTCTGAAACATGAAGCCAAAGAAAACTTGTCCATCTTTTAAGATTCCACAAGACTTGGTAATGGAAATCTGGCTAGGAATGTATTTCGCTTGAGAATTCTGCCACAAAGAATGGCAGCATTTAATCTTCCTTTCAAAGATTCAGAAAGTGGGATACAAGCTTGGAGCTTGCTAAGGAGATCTAAGTGGGACTAGTGAAAACCGGCTTGATTTAGCCCAGAGACCAGCAAACATGGCGCTCCAGATGTTCTTGGATTTCAACTCCCAGAAGCCCCTGGTCAGCAGGTGTACTGACTTGGGCGTCTGGTAATTGAATGTGCTGATTCCAAATTGGAGCTCAGAATTTGCCTATCACGAACAGATTTTAAGGTGTGCTATAGCTGTTTAAATGGTCGGTAATTGGATAATGTATTTTTACATGGGAACATTATAACAGTTGCAGCTACCACCATGCCTGCTGCCGCCTTAGCTGAATCATGTCCCCTGGTGGCATGCATGTTCTAGCAGTGGCTGGGCAAGTCCATGGGCTGACATCAGAAATAGAGAGCCAAATTTGCTGACCCTAATCGAGGGAATAAAACTCCAGAACAGAGAAGTTTGACTATATTGTAACATGAAAGGAGAATTTTTGCATATGGCTAGTTTCAGTCTTCTGACATACCACACCTGGATGCACCAGTGGGGAAACCCTAAAAGTACACTATATTTTATGTTTTATATTCAAAACATAGAGCCATACCAGTCCATGAAAAGTCATGGTTCTGGGGATAGCCTTGGCATCCTATGAGTGCAATTCTATTCCAAGAAGACAAACACAGCCACATAATTAAAAAAATAAAAATTAATCAGAACGCTCACCTTGCGGACAGACACACGGCAGATGCAGGGGTCCAGGAGACCTGTAGCAGGATTGGCACTCATTTTACAGACAAAGGTGAATTTTTTCTTCCAGCGAACACAGTTCTCCTGAACTTCTTCCCTATGAAGAAAAAAAAGGAAGAGGTTAAATTATCAAGAGGTTCTACGTTAAAGCTGTAGATTCCTGACTGTAAATCAGGGATTCTCAGCCTGCGGCCCACAGGCTGGATGTGGCCCACAATGCCATTCCATGTGGCCCACCACCACCACACCAGGAAGTGCCATTTGGTAGAGGGAGGACAAAATGGTCATCCAGTCCCCAAATCTGTCTGAGGGAGCGTAACCTGGCCCCTGGCTTGAAAAGGTTAAGAACTCCTGCTGTAGATTCTGGATAAAGAAAGTAGCATCTGGTTTATTTAACCTGGAGTGACAAATGACTTTACCCAGTGGGGATGTCATTTCAAGATCGCTGGCATCTGTCCTACTTGCTTCTTTTCTGTGCTGCTATTTTAACATGATCTTGTAATTCAAGCCATTGTCCGATATCTCACAGTCATGCATATGAATCAGCAACTTCTTCTTCTTCTGCGTTTAGGCCAGACGTGAAGCTGCCAAAATGAAGTCACCTTTGGGCGAGTCCATTCTGCGGTTCGTTTGGCCTAACCTAGCGTGAGAATGATTAGCTGGCCACACAAGGTTACCGTTACCAGAGCATGCCCGACTGTGGGTCAAAAATACCACAATCTTCGAGGAGGCTCTTTCTGTGTACCCATACAATGAAGACTGTCCTGAGAATATAATGCAGTGGCCCTTCATCTATCTTCCCCATTGCAGCATGACCCCCATACAACTGATCCAGTTCTACAAGTCACTTTCTGGTCCTGAGCCTTTTTGACACGCAAAATCCTCATTATCATCCCCAGGTCAGTACTGATGAACTGCTGCTTCAAGTAGATTCGAGTGGGATTTAATCTACTTGAGGACCATCACCCTTCCATGTTGATTTTGCTAGCCAAGGGCGTTAGTCCTCAGGGTTGACAGGTTAGTTAACTACCTCGGGTGGCAATATGGTCTACTCCAGGAGTTCTCAGCCTTTTAAAGCCGGGGGCCGGGTCACACTCCCTCAGACAGCTTTGGGGGCTGGATGGGCATTTTGCCTTTCCTCCACCATATGGCACTTCTTGGTGTGGTGGAGGCGGTGGGTGCCCACATGAAATGGTGCCGTGGGCCACATCCAGCCCACAGGCTGCAGGTTGAGAATTCCTGGTCTACTCTATTACTATAGCAGGATAACCTGGCCAGACAATCATCAGCAAGATGGGGTAAATGTACTTGCAAGCAACCTAGCTGCCACAGGACTATTTACTGGTTTTGCCACAGGTGGATTACACTGCCACCTCCATGGCAAATTCTTACCCCCCCAAAAAAGGGTTGTTGGGCTAGATAAGGAACACAGTGTGATCAATACAAGGCAAACTCTTGTGCCTGAATGGTTTTTAATGGGCAAATAAATTGGCTAAGGCACTGACTGGAAGGTGGCAGGTCAGCAGTTCGATACCCGAATACTGCAGGATGGAATGAGCGCCCATCTTTGTCCCAGCTCCTGTCAACCTAGCAGTTTGAAAGCAAGAAATTACAAGTAGATATATAGGGACTACTTCAGTGGGAAGGTAAACAGCGTTCTGTGCGCTCCGGTGTCTAGTCATGCCTGCCACATGACCATGGAAACGTCTGCAGACGCAGACAGCACTGGCTCTTCGGCTTTAAAACAGGGATGAGCACTGAACCTTAGAGTCAGATATGACTGGCTTTCGAACAAGGGTGACCTTTACCTTTACTAAATGAGAGTAGGAAAACCTAGGTTGTATCTGTTGATAACAACAGGGAAGGGAATAATGATAAAATGCAGGATTCATGTTTTGTACTGCCCTATGACATCCATCAGCGATTGTTGTGAAAATGGATTAGAGGTAGAGAGAAAAGGAGACATCAAACTAAACAATGTCTTTTCTCAAGATAAACAGACACCAGCAAATGTGTTTTTGTTATGGTGTGCAAGAGACAGAAGGTGCTTTTGTGAATCAAGAAAGCTTGCTCGATCTATAGGTTATAACTCAAACAATTAAGCTCAGAGAGCAATTTGGAAAGAGTGGGAAACAGACAAGGCAGCAATGACCTAGAAGGGAAGCTCCGCACTCACTAGCTAGCATTTTTAAAAGCTTAAGAGGAGGCAGGAGTGGGGGGAAATGGCATCAGGGAGTCACCAGAGAAGATTGTGCTTCAATAATTAAATGCAGCCGTCTCCTGCAGGCATAAGGCAAGTGAGCACAATCAGTGTTGCTAGGAAGAAAGTACAGTAATACCTCATATAACATTAGTATCGAATAACACTAAAATCGCATAACATTAAGGAATCTGGGGGGAAGAATTGCATCAGATAACATTAAGATCCTATGGGATGCTTCAGATAACAACCGCTAAAGCCTGTGTGGTTACAATGTATCTCTATGGATCCCATAGAGGATCAGATAACACTAAAAATCATATAACACCAAGACTTGTGGAACCAGGTTTTAGTGTTATATGAGGTTTTACTGTATATTCTTAACCCCGATCTGAGCACATCTGGCTCCCTGCATTTGAATAGTTAGCTGAACTTTTTAAAAAGACCCTCTTCAATTCTCAGGTATGCAAGTAAGTACCCAAGGCCGTTAGCCCTCAGTGTTGTCAGGATAGTTAACTGCCACCTGACACTAGGTGTTGAGCCGCTGGCAATAAGGTCTACTCTAGTGGTTCCTGACATGGGGAACGTGCCGCACAGGAGTACTTCAATTCCCAGGAGCCTAAGTCAGTCCACTGGCTGATCAATGCTTTGGGGGATTGACTTAGGCTTCTGGGAATTGAAGTTTAGGAAGCACTGGTCTACTCTATTACCATAGCAGGATAACTTGGCCAGACAGCCATGAGTTAAACACTTGGGTTAAAAAAAGAAATAAGAACAAAGGACAGGCCCTGCTGGATTTAGCCAAAGTTAAATTTATTTAGTATTTCATTTTCTTCAGTGGCCAAACAAATGCCACAACAGGGAGTCCAAAAACAGGATATGAATGGAAGCTTTCAAGCTCTCTGAACTTGCAGGTCAGTCTGAACAATTATCCCCCCTTTGGTTCTAAAGAAAGGATGTTGCTCTACTGCAGTTTTTAGATTATTTTTATTAGGCTAACACAGCTTTTGACAATTTCTGCCTACCTGTATGAACCAGCTCTCACACGCTCACCTCTCAAACATCAAACAGAGACACGAAGCAAACTATGCTCAAGTTGGCAAGCAAAATCTTTCTTAACCAGTCCTTCGTTTGTGGCAGGTAAGAGCATCCAAGAGGCTCTTCACAAATTTGCCTCTGCAGATTCAGATCTTCCTTGCTGGCTTCTTGACAAATGGTTGAGAGAGGGGTGGGAGCGAATCTTGGCACTCCAGGTGTTTTTGGACTTCAATTCCCAGAAGCCCAAGTCAGCATTCCTGATGATCAGGGCTTCTGGGAATTGAAGTCCAAGAACACCTGGAGTGGCAAGGTTGGCCATCACTGGCATAGCCAAACATACCTTCTTTAAGATGCAGATGGAAAAGCTAAGGTGTATCATGATTGCGGTTCATGGCAATCATCCATTATACCAGTGTTTCCCAATCTTTGGGTTTTGGACTTCAATTCCCAGAAGCTTCAGTCAATTCCCCAAAGCACTGATCAGACTTAGGCTTCTGGGAACTGAAGTCCACCAGTGTCCTGTGGAACATAATTTAGGGAACACTGCATTATACTATAGATCACTTCCTGCACTGACATAAATACACTGGTGACTTGTTCTTGTCATCCCTCATCTGAGGTGGCTAAGTGGTTAAGAAGCTCTTCTTGTTAGCTGGAAGGCCGGCAAGTTGGCAGTTTGAGACCTGGGTAATGCATGACAGTTTGAACACCCATCTCTGTCCTAGCTCCTGCCAACCTAGCAGTTCGAAAGCAAGACATTGCAAGTAGATAAATAGGGACCACTTTGGTAGAAAAAGATATTGGGGACATGAAAGGAGCCTCATTTGGATGTCCCCTGAGCAGAGTTTCTCCAGCAAAAAAATCCTTTCAAGCCAGAATAATTTCTGACATGAAATTATAACTCTGCTAAAGCCTGAATTCTCTCCCACCCAACGGAGAACACAAGTCAATGCTGGAGAATTTGTTCCACACAGTTCTTACACTCAATCATCTCATTTGCATCTTCTCAGCCTCCATGTGAAGCTTCTTGAAGGAACTGGCATATGAATGTAAATAAACAAAAGACAAAGGAATTATCTGAGCAGCAGTTTCGTGGCTACATCCTTAAAATACTCTGAGATTAAGGAAATCCAATGTGGTGTGTGTGTATTATTTTTGGTGAGGGAGCGGAATTGCATTGCTTTTTTGAAGAATTCCAGAAATAAGAATCTGAGGGTACCTACCACAAAGCTAAATATTAGGTGTGTACGCATATGGTATATACTTTCCCTTTACAGTTCCTGTCTTTAAAAAGAAGAAAATTACAGGGAACATGTTTTATAAACTGACCTGGAAGAGACTGAATAATGGTGCATAAACACCATACTCAGAATTATACATGGCACATGAACAGAGAACAGGGCAGACAGGTGACTGGGAACTGGCAGGAAGAAAAAGCAGGCCATTGGGAAAAAAGCAACCAACATTTTATTCCCAAGACAACCCACAAAACTGGAAGACATAAATAAAAAGCCACTGAATTTTAAAATGCCACCTTACAAACTGGGGAAAAAATCAAAACAAGAAGAGACCAATGGTTTGTTTGAAGTGTCTGCTCATCAACTGGGCTTGTAAGGACAGAAGGTAGCTATGTTTGAGCTCCCATCTCTGTCCCAGCTCCTGCCAACCTAGCAGTTTGAAAGCAAGAAATTGCAAGCAGATAAAGGTAAACAGCATTCTGCCCACTCTGGTGTCTATTCATGCCTGCCACATGTCCACAAAAATGTCTGCAAACGCAGACAACACTGGCTCCTTACCTTGGCTGTAAACAGAGATGAGCACTGAACTCTAGAGTCGGATAAGACTGGCTTTCAAGCAAGGGCATTTTCATTACATTTTTGGGTAGCTAGCTAGCAGTTGTGTGATCCAGACCACTATATTTACAGTTTGATTCAAACACTTAAACCCAGAGACAAATAAGTAATGTCTAGAATAAGAATGAGGCCAGTCTCACTGGAATAATTGCTAATACTATCTAAAGCAGTGGTGGCAAAACTGTGGCACACGTGCCAGAGGTGGCACTCGAAGCCTTCTCTGTTGGCACTAGTGCAGTCACCCCAGCAGAGAGTTCACCCCACCCCTCTGCCCAGCAGTCCAATGGGAGCGCTTCCTCCCTCCCCCCAGCACAGAGTTCACCCCACCTCTCTGCCCAGCAGCCCAATGGGAGCATTTCCTTCCTCTCCTGTTGCTATGTTGGCACTTTGCAATAAATAAGTGGGTTTTGGGTTGCAGTTTAGGCACTCTGTCTCTTAAAGGTTTGCCATCACTGGTCTAAAGCTTACAGAAGTCAAATAACTGAATAAAAAGCACCGATATTGATGGAAACTGTCAGTTTCTAAACATTTCACAGGAAAGGAATAATTCATCACAAAGAGGCTTAAGAGCTGCAAGACTCCATACAAAGCCGAAGTGGGAGACACAAAGCTTGTAAAAATGTAATGGGTTCTGCATTTTACTGGCTTCTCTTACTTTGGCTGGTGTTTCAGAGAATGCTAATGTTAGAAGTTATACAAAAGGGGAAGACAGATGACTGTCTAGGAATGAAGAGAAAGATGGGTTATAAAGACCAAAAAGAAACATGCCTCTGTGTGTAAGAGAGAGAGAGAGAGAGAGACTGTTTTCTTCTTCATTCCCGTAATCACAGATCAAATTTCCAGACCAGCTCACATCGCTCACGAGTTTCCTACAGTTCTCGCACAGAAAATGAGAAGCAGAAGAGGCCAAATATTCAATGTCACGCACGTATTATTTTCCCCAATTTATACACAACAGTCAGATTTAGCTCTTCCCATTTAGAGATGCCAAAGGAATAGTACTGAGAAAATTTCCAACCCCACCTCTGACACAGTCTTGTTCATTCATTTATTCCATTTTGTTTATACCCCACCTTTCTCCCATTTCACAGACTCCATGGCTAGATTTTGAGCAAACATAGTTGAGACTGTGTGTGTGTGGGAGATAAAGGGAAAGTTGTTATTTGCCACTGAAATACAATAAATACACAAAAATTTAACCTGCTGTCTGAAGCGTGGGACAGGAGAGGTACAGCTCAGATTTAAGTGGGTTAGAGATCATGAAATACAAAAATGGATCTCTGGTTGCATGGAAGACTATAGGAAGTGGGGCAAAAGTGGGGGAAGTAAGGGTGTTAATTCTCTTTTTAATAGGAAAGCAAGCAGTTATTCAGGGTCTATTAGCTTTTGTTTACTTTTCCTAACTGGGAAGGGGGCGGATTGTCACTGAGCTTTTTGTGGTATCTGCCTGATTGAAACAAACACCACTAAAATATAAATCTGGGTCAAGCCCTCAAAGCAGTGCTAATCCTTTTGTGTGATTGCTTTGTAGCAGATGGCTCAGCTGGAGCACGCTGGCTCACCACTTCCCAGCTGAAGATGTCCATCCCTCTGGCTGGCCAGAGTGAAGTTACCTGTCCCTAACTCTAATCAGGTAGGTCAAGCCAATTCATTTCATTAGAGGCAATTTCCTCAGGTTATCCTAAAAAGGTTATATTGGTGGATGGACGGACCCCAGAACCAACCAACTAAGCAAACAAACAAACAAATACGTAAACTAAAGATTAAGATGGGGACAATATCAGCTGTTCCTCGACTTCACACAGACTTGCATCCTTACTATGAATGTGGTGACTGAGAAGGTTGGATTCAGCAGGTTTTGTTACAAGGTGCTGGTTAAGGTGTTGAGCTGGGATCACAACTCCACTTGGCTGGTTGCCCTTGAAGCTCACCGGATGATCTCAGACATTCTCTCAGCCTGTCCTACCTCAAAAGGATGTTGTGAAGAGGGAAAGAGACACGAAGGGTGACTTAAGCTCAGAAAATGAGGATGTAAATATAACAGATATACCAAATCTATAAACAAGTAGCATACATAATAAGACAGCTAGGCTCAGAAGTCTTCCTATTGTTTCTTCTGAAACATATTGGATAATGAAGTCAAAAGCATGATGCTGAACCTTACTATTCCTTTATATTTTTGCATCATCATCATTTCATGTCAGACATTATTCTGGTTTGAAAGGATTTTTGTGGAAGAAACTCCTCTCAGGGAATGCACAAATGAAACTCCTTTCATGTCACCAAGAGCTGGGACAGAGATGGGGGGGGGGCCTTTCAATTTGTTATAAGGTACAGTCAAACCTCATATAACACTAAAACCTGTTTCCACAAGTCTTGATGTTATATGATTTTTAGTGTTATCCGATGCATGTTAAAATTCTATGGGAGCCATAGAGATACATTGTAACCACACAGGCTTTAGCGGTTGTTATCTGAAGCATCCCATAGGATCTTAATGTTATCTGATGCAATTCTTCCCCCCAGATTCCTTAATGTTATGCGATTTTCATGTTATTCGATACTAATGTTATATGAGGTATTACTGTACCCGGGTTTCGAACTGTCGACTTGCCAGCCTTCCAGCTAAAAAGGTGCATTTCTTAACCACTGAGCCACCACAGTATCATGAACTGACTTTGACTTGTGAACAAGCAGGTTCAGCACTTAATGAAACAAGAAACTTAAATGCTCTAAGCCCAATATTGTTGGAATTGCAACTCTAATGCAGTGTTAAGTTTGATGAGCATGATGTTTTAAAAGCTATAAATTTTTATCTGAAGACAATCACTGAGGAAACAAGGCAATTACTGTACCAGGATATTTTTGAGGTCTATTTGTCTGCCTTTTCCTTTTATATATTTATGATTGCAAGTTGGTTTCTAGATTATCTGCTCTGTTCTTACTTGATTTGTGTTATGTTTCATCGTGTTTAGACACCATATACCATACTTGTCTAAAAACCAAAACCCACTAAGCAAATATAGTATAGAAGTATGAATGAATAAATAAATAATAAATACAGTATAATACAGTACTGTAGTTGAGACTGAAAGCTGGCCCAGTGGTTTAGGTCTCAGAGGCTGGGAGTTTGATTCCCCACTGTATCTCCTTAACAAGGGTTGGCATTGATGATCCTTAAGGTCACTTCCAGTTATGCAGTTTTAAGATTATTTAAACTGCAACTATCTTGTGCTTCTAGCACTTACATTTTGACTTTTTCTTGAGCCACCTGTGCAGAACTGATGGGTGTTAAATATGGTGCGTGTTATAAAGACAGAAACTTTTTAATTATGGCATGTCAGTGGAAAATGGCCTCCCAAGCTATCTTACTGTTTTCCACCAACTTTCCTCTCCATTACATTCAAGATCACTTCAATATGTTTTCAGATCTAGGTTATAAACACAGAAACTGGATGCTTAAAATCCAACTATAAACCCCCAGAATGCAATAGCAAGGATTTGGATCAAAAGCATTTGGTCACAGCCACAAGATGTACTCATGACAAGCCAGTCACCCAAAAACAACGTCATCCATTCGAGACTTCACTGATGTCACCCAAGACAAAAAAAGGCCAAACTCAACAGATGAACAGTGAGCTGCTTCTTTCTCAACATGTTCTTTCCCCCCCAGAACACTACAGTAATTCTCCATTTTTTTTTTTAAAAGGAAAGGTTGGCGAGAGGAATCATTTCTATAATGGAAAGGCAATGACTCGGATACAGATGATGTAAATATTGTCATCGAGACAATTTTGAATTAGAATGATTGTTGATATGAGCAATACTCAGATGTTCCAGCAGCCATTTGGAGAAGGTCATTCAAAAGGGTCACTGCGTCCTCCTACCCAGGAATTTACACTCAAGATTTCCTAACCCAGACTACAGTGGCTTAGTGGTTAAGATGCTGAACTTGATAACTGGAAGGTTGGCAGGTCAGCAATTCGAGACCCGAGTGCTACGTGATGGAGTGAGGTCTCGTCATCTGTCCCAACTCCAGCCAACCTAACAGTTCAAAAATAAGAAATTGCAAGTAAATAAATAGGTACCACTTCAGTGGGAAGGTAACAGTGTTATGTACACTCTGGCGTCTAGTCATGCCTGCCACATGCTTACAGAGGCTTTTTGGCCATAGAGATCTGTACTGAACCCTAGAATACCAGCAAGGGTGATCTTTACCTTAAATAAATAAATACATTTTGTGTCAGAAATTACTGTGGGTTGAAAGGATTTTTGCTGGAGAAACTCTACTCAGGGGACGCATGAATGAGGCTCCTTTCATGTCCCCAAGATCACTAACCCACATAGTTACTGAGCTGCCTTGAAGCCTCATTTCCAACATGGCAATTCTACAGCCAAAACTGCTGGCCACTGCCTGCTTATGAATTTCTAACACAACTCAAAGAGGCTATACATGGAATAAAGTTTGCAAACACCTTCATTCAGACTCAAGTTTAGTGTGAGAGTATTAGTATTATGCTGCATCAAGATGGCTTATTTGAAGATAAGAAACAGCATAAAATGGAAGTGAGGCTGGTTACACCTTGGACATTAAACCTATTAAGACTCAGTAGGGATAAAACACACACAGCTAGGAGCCTAGGATCTGAATTTGGTTATCTTTGTAAACAGCCAATGTCTGCCAAGGATAAACTGGGAAAGACAGCAAGAACATAAGATATGTGGGAGGGATCACAAGAGAAATGTAAGAAATTGTCAACTGCTAGTTTCCTGTTGATGTTGCCATGTGTCGTCAAGTCACCTCTGATTTATTTATGGTGACCCTATGAATAAGTGACTTTCAAAATGTCCTGTCCTCAACAGCCTTGCTCAGCTCCTCCAAGCTCAAGGCCGTGGCTTCCTTGATGGCCGCTGATCCTTTTCATATCTGGCCTTCCTCTTTTCCTGCTGCCTTCAAACTTTCTCATTATTACTGTGGGGTACACAGAAAGAGCCTCCTTGAAGACTGTGGCATTTTTGAACTTCAATCTGGCATATCTTGGTAATGGCAACCTTGTGTTGTCAGCTAATTTTTCTCACACTAGGTCAGGTGAAATGAACTCCAGAATGGAATCAACAAAAGGTGCCTTCATTTTGGCAGTTTCACATCTGGCCTAGACATGGAAGAAGAACTTAGAAGCATTATTGTCTTTCCAGAGAATCTTGCCTTGTCAAGATTTGATCAAGGAAGAACAGTCAGTTTTGGTGTATTTGCTTTCGGAGATAGTTTGAACTTGATTTGCTCTACATAATAATAATAATAATAATAATAATAATAATAATAATAATAATAATAATAATAATAATAATAATAATAATAATAATAATAATAATAATAATAATAATAATAATAATAATAATAATAATAATAATAATAATACATTCGTGCCAGAAATTATTCTGGGTTGAAAGGATTTTTGCAGAAGAAACTACGCTCAGGGAATGCCCAAACGAGGCTCCTTTCATGTCCTCAAGAGCTGGGACAGAGACAGATGCTCAATCTGTCATGCAGTACTCAGGTTTCAAACTGCAGACTTGCCAGCCTTCTGAACCACTGCAGTCCCTCTACAACCCACTTGTTTGTTTCTCTGACAGTCCAAGGTATTTTCACAAAGCTTTCCTCCAGCAGCATAATTCAAACTAAACAATTATTTTCCAGTGTAGCCTCTTTATAAATGTATCTTGCTTCTATAACTGTAAAAAGGTTGTTCCATGTTATGGGACTGGCCTAAAGCATTTCAAGACAGGTATTAAACATTTATCATTTGCCCCCAGGTCAGATTTCCCTCCCTTGCAAGCTTTGGTATTGTTATCACAGTTTAATCTACCAATGAGCCACTGCAGCAAGAGAGATTAATTAGAAATGACGCAGGAATGGGGAAAAAATCAGACAAAATTTGCAGAGGCCCAGGGCAAAGTAATATAGAACTTAACAAATTAAGAGTTATGATAAATTGTTAGATGGGGGAACTGGAGCGGAACATAACTGGGGTGGATGGGCAGTTCAGTCTGAAGTATTACTGCAATATCTACAGAAAGTACAGAGTTTGCTTTTGGTCTGGAGCCAAGATTGTTTGCCAAAGAGAAATATCATAAAGGTCACCAAGTGATTTGGGAAAAGTGCAATGAACTGTTTTTTAAGACCACCTCATGATTGCTAACAATCTTCAATGAGTCAAATCTCTACTATCTCCCAAAACTATTATTAAAGATGAGATATCCACTAGCTTTGGGTGACTGACGGTTAAGTTAGTGATTTATTGCTTGGCAGGATATTTTGTTCAAATTTTAATAAGAGGCTGTCCTATGATGATTTCCCTCCTCCCCCAAAATGATTATCTTTGGGCATTTAAATAATAATAATAATAATTTCAAGTCAGAAATAACATATATTTTAAAAGCTGACAAACCCAACATAAGTCAGCCAGGAAGAAGTGATTAAGCAGCACAGCAGATAATAAGTATTTTCTTCCTTTAGTCAGCATTGACACATTATGACCCATACAGACAATCTGAGTTTAACCTGAAGATTACATCCTCTCAATTCTAGATTTTGAATAGCTACAACCCTCTTGCAAATCCCACCTCATGCCTCAACGTGGCGCAGCAGTGACCCTAGCCATTCGACAGCTATGGTGGCAGTGGGTGTATTCCCCTGGCAGATTCAACCATGCCACAAAGGTGTCGGCTATAAGACTGGAACAAGTCAGCTAAGTGGGGTCGGGTACTCGGGCAATGCAACTGGCCAGTACGTATCTCTAACATGGCCAGCATTGACAGAAGCCCAGCCAGCTGTGTCATTGTATTTAAAATGGCTAAAGGAGCATTGAAAACACGTGCCTCAGTCCCCATGCACCATCAGACCCTGCTATGATAGGACCTTCCAATGGTGAGAGCCCACTAAAATCTCATGGGAGACAATGCTTCAATCTGCCATGTCAAACTACGTAGACATGTGAAGTAAAGATCAACCAAGTAACCAAGCAAGCAACAGTCCTCTTGCAGTGTGCTCAGAAATATATAAATATATTTTAGAATCTTACCCAATAAGACAAATATACATGGATACACCATGCATTGGTCTCACCTTGCTATGCATCTTACTACTTTGGACTGGGTAATTAAGAGGCTAACACTAAAACTGTTATGGAGAGAGACACATCAAGTTACCTCATTTGTCAAACCAGATAATAGGATGAAATGGAGACAGGAAGGGACACGGCGTTTTAAGAACATTAGGTGAAAGCTTTGGTGTCACATGTCTTCCTGCTAGGTAGATCTGTTCTGGAAACTGAGATTTAACTTCTGGTATTAACAAGTGTCCTGAGAAATAAAAGGCTATAGTCCAGAGCTTAATACACAAAAAGTTGCTGCATCTGAAGCCAAGGGTGGAAAACTCTTCCAGGACTTTCATAAATGATTTATCATGATAGGGAATCTGAGCTGCCTTCCAGTTTTGTGTGTCATGGAAGGAAATCCGTGACTTCATGCTCGAATTCAAATTAAGAAATTCCCCCGTCAAAAGGCACCCCAGTTTACATGTTGAGGAAACAGCACTATTAACCCAGCAGAAATTCCCTACCGCAGGATGTAGTGATCGCTGCTTCATCTAGAAGACTTTAAATGTAGGAATGGGGTTATATGCGTTCATGCAGGTTAGAAACGTCAATATCTGCTAGTTAGGATGGCTGTCTGTCAATTCCAGTACAGTATCAGCAGAATGCCTCTGTGTATTATTTGTTAGGAAATATGAGATGGGCAGGCTGCCCTTAGGGAATGGGCAGGCCACCAACTGAATCAAATAGATGTCTGGTCTGATCCTGCAGGGCTCTTCCTGTATAGTCTACATATTTTTTCATTATACCTGTATTCTCTGAAGTCTTGGGAGTTGAGAACTCAATGGTTTCAGTACCTACAATTCTACTGAGTGAAAGACCTGGAAATAATCTGTCCCCACTTTTCACCAGACAGTTGCCCTAGGTAAAGGTTGCCCTTGCTTGAAAACTAATTATATCCAACTCTAGGGTTCAGTGCTCTTTTCTGTTTATAGCCAAAAGAGCTGCGGTAGCTCAGTGATTAAGAAGCTCGCTTTGTTAGCTGGAAGGCTGGCAAGTCAGGAGTTCAAGACCCAGGTACTGCATGATGGTTTGAGCACCTGTCTTTGTCCCAGCTCCTGCCAACCTAGCAGATCAAAAGCAAGAAACTACAAGTAGATAAATAGGGACCACTTTGGTGGGAAAAGATCTTGGGGACATGAAAAGAGCATAATTCAGGCATTCTTTTCAAGCCAGACTAATTTCTGACACGAAATTATTATTATAACCAAAGAACCAGTGCTGTCAGTGATAAGAATGCATGTAAACCTGGCTTACCATAGTTTGACACAAAATTATTATTATAGCCAAAGAACCAGTGCTGTCAGCATCCACAGATGATTCTTTGGACATGTGGCAGCCATGACTAAGCACCAGAGTCCACAGAATGCTGTTTACCTTCCCAATGAAGTGATCCCTATTTATTTACTTGCAGGAGCTGGGACACAGACGGAAGCTCACTGTCATGCAGCACTCGGGTCTCAAAATGCTGACCTTCCAGTTGTCAAGTTTAGTATCTTAACCACTGAGCCACCACACTCCTGACATTTCCCTTACAGGCTCACTATTCTGCACATAATGCAACCAAACATATGTTGTTCTGCTCTCTCCACCCACACGTCTTTTGGAGGGGAAAAATGTTCCCAGAACTGGGATGTGAATAAACAGATGGGATGGGCTCTTCATTTTCCTGGGTCTCTTTCAGAAATGGTAGACCATTTTCACATTTCTGAGAGACTCACCAGAATGGAACATGACATATTCTTCTACAATGTGAAAAATTTATAGAGATCCAGGCTTGGTGAGTTTTTATCAATATTCACTTTCAACCCTTCCCTTCTTTCCTATTTGCTTTTTGGACCTATAAATCAGTGGCTTACTGAAAACTTTGGCCAGATATAGATTCATACTTGGGTTGAACTTTCCCTTCCTCTTATATTGCTCATGTTATACTGGTTACGTGAAACATACTGCTGGCACACAAACACATTATATAACGAGTTATAAAGAAAAAGTTTGATTAAGCAAAAGGCCCACACCTACAGGGAGGTGTAGGCAAGTTCCAACTAGTCACTGCCAGACATTATCTGTGGCCAGAATAGGGATCAATTAATCAAAGCA
Organism: Furcifer pardalis; assembly: GCA_030440675.1. Taxonomy (NCBI): domain Eukaryota; kingdom Metazoa; phylum Chordata; class Lepidosauria; order Squamata; family Chamaeleonidae; genus Furcifer; species Furcifer pardalis. The sequence continues at coordinate 55,272,213 of CP126898.1, read as the reverse complement.
TGATGTACTCTCACAGTGTGATACTGAACTTAGTTCATCAGCCAGGCATGGGGAAGGGGGGGGGGGAACCCTTAGAGCAACCAGTATTTCTGCATTTCTAATGTTAACAAGAATTCTTTAGCAATACAAAAGGCATAAATATTAACTGTTCACAGGAGGGATGCCTAGCTTCAAAGCATTGAAATGGAATTCTGTTCTGATCTACCTAGATCTGTGGTGGCAAACCTTGGCACTCCAACTGTTCTTGGATTTCCAATTCCCAGAAGCCCACATCTCTGTGAATCCACACAAAAGGGTTTACTGGCACTCCAGCTGTTCTTGGACTTCAATTCCCAGAAGCCCAAGTCCCTGTGAATCCATAGGTAAATGCTTGCTCAAAAGCCAGTCATATCTGACTCTAGGGTTCGGTACTCATCTCTGTTTATAGCCAAACAGCCAGCGCTGTCTGTGTCTGCAGACGTTTCTGTGAACATGTGGCTGACATGACCCAAGACAGAATGCTGTTTATTTTCTTACCAAAATGGTCTCTATTTATCCACTTGCAATTTCTTGCTTTTGAACTGCCAGGCTGGGACAGTAAACTCATTTGTGTGGATTTACAGGGACTTGGGCTGCTGGAAATTCAAGTCCAAGAACACCTAGATCAGTGTTTCCCAAATGCTGGTTTTTGGACTTCAATTCCCAGAAGCCTAAGTCATTTCCCCAAAGCACTGATCAGCCAATGTACTGACTTGGGCTTCTGGGAATTGAAGTCCCCCTGTGGACTGTGTACCCCTTGTTGGGAACCACTGACCTAGATGACTCCATTTCAAAACTTTCAACTGATTTTTCTAGTACAACTTTGGCTGTATTGTTTTGTTTCTTATTTTCTTTAGCTTTAGAAGGATGGTCTATGGCAGGGATCCTCAACCTCCGGCCCGCGTCACCATTTCATGTGGGGGCCCCTCTGCCTCCATAACACCAGGAAGTGCCATGTGGTGGAGAAAGGGCAAAATGGCTATCTGGCCCCCGAAGCTGTCTGAGGGAGCATGACCCAGGCCCCAGCTTTAAAAGGTTGAGAACTCCTGGTCTATGGCTTGTGGTATAAACGCCATAGCCATTACATCAAACAAATGGAACCTCCAACTGATGTTCGTGGATGATTTCACCATTGCATACTCCCACTGTTTTTTAAGACAGAGGCAAGGAAAGAGGCTTACAGAAGAAGCATCTCCACAATTTTAACAACGAGATGGGAGGGAAGTGGGCGTTTTAGCTTTTTCTGCAACACACATCACTTTCCCATCTTGCAATTTTGCAAGGACGATCTCTTGACCCTAATATGAGGAAACTGCCATTATCAAAAGTGCTCCATTAGTTGGAATATGCTGGGGCTGTCAAAAATTTCACAACTGATTCAGGACAGCGGTAAACTCTACATCATAAAATGCCCATTGTGACCTCAGTTCACTGTACACGCCAATTAAAGGGAACTAGATATTCCAGCTGTTTGACATTACAGAACCAAAATTAGCCATAAAAGCAGAATATAGGTCACACAACTTGTAGTTTACATACAAACTGATGAAATTCATTGATACTTTGTAAAAAAAATTTTTCCTGTTTGTTTAATAGGAACTGGGTCTTTTGATTTTGTAGCTACAATTAACATTTTTTAATATTTGTAAACAAGGGGTTTTTTTTCTTGATGAATATACTGTACTGATATACATGGGATTGTAAGTTTGCTCTTGAAAGATGCTCCTGCCAGCAAATTTGGGAGGCGGCAATTTCTCTATATGGCTTGTTTCTCAATTTGAAATTTTCTCTGCCCTCCTTGCTGTGCCAAAATCTACAGTAATGGATGAGGGATTTTTTCATAAACAAAACTGGAGAAAGCTGCTTTCCTCACCTCATGATCAAGAGACCACAGGTCCAATCTATTCACAGAAATGCCACATCTACATACAAGGGCGTAGGAACCAAGATATTGTGTGTCTATTTAAAGAGTAATTTAATGAGGTCAGATTCAAACTATGGTAAGCCAGGTTCACATGCATTCTTATCACTGATAACATATAGTTAGATATAATAAAGGGAAGACATTACTTCAAGCAATCCAAGGGCCTTCTTTGGAAAACAAAACTTTAATCTAATACAGGGGTTGCCAACCTGAGGCTCAAGGGCCGGATCTGGCCCACGGCACCATTTCATGTAACCCCCCATCCCTCCAAGGGAATTCAAGAAACAAAATGACCACCCCTTTGTTGGGGCAAAATGGCCACCCCTGTCGTGCAGGCAGTGCAAAACGGACATCCGGCCCTCAAAGCTGACTGAGAGAGCAAGAGCCAGCCCCTGGCTTGAGAAGGTTGGGAACCCCTGATCTAATACAACAAGGATTAGAAGAAAAATAAAATCCTACATGCATTTTAATTTGATAGTGTCCCTATTTGAGCAGAGAGAAAAAAGTGGAGGAAGTCATGTTACCGTACTCATAAAGCAAATCCCAAAATCCAGACCACGGCAATCCATTTATAAAGGCAACAAACAGGACACAAAAGTTTTGTAAAAGCTTTTTGAATTGCCAGACCTTTTAGGCATGCATGGTTTTACAAACCCAGGTGCTTCAGTAGGGGTAAGGAGAGGAGGGAAAGTTGATGATCAAATTTTCTAAATCCCTGGGTTGTCAACAAAAACAACCGATTCTCGCTGAACACAGTTTAATTTGTATTTTCCAAGGCTTTACTTCCAAGAGTTTAATGAACTGAAATAACCTTCTAAAAGTATGACTGTACATCACATTTCCCCCCCTCTTTTCAGAGCCTAGTGGGTTTATTGCTCTTGAGAAGCTATGTAGAAGAGGGAGAGATCAGCTACAACAGAAAGGACTTCATTCCCTGATTCCGTGTAAACATAGTCAGTCTCACATAAACTAGGCTATTCGTTTTTATAAAGATAAGCACAAATGTTCCTAATGAGTGGGAACAATTCTCTCAATACTCAAGCTGTACATGAGACTGAAGGCTCTGGGTAAATGGCAACACACTGAGATTGGTTCATAGTGGTGTGATAGTTGTATGTAATAACAGCTGCAACATATTCACAAGCAAAGAGCAAATCTTTCAAAGACAAGACTAAAAATGAAGATTTCATCATGCTGTAGCCAAGGGACATTTCCAACCCTAAGGCGAATGCCTTAAAACATGGATTCTCAAACTGCGGCTTGCAGTGCCATTTCATGTGCCCCCCTCCCCACCGCCTCCACCACACTGGGAAGTGCCATGTGGTGGAGGAAGGGCAAAATGGCCGTCTGGCCCCTGAAGCTGTCTGAGGGAGCGTGACCCGGCCTCAGCTATAAAAGGTTAAAAAATCCTGCCTTAAAACTTAGGTACTAGCAGGACCAAAGGTGTCTGATTGCCAAAAGTCCGCCAGCACCACAGTGCAATTTCACTTGTATACTGTTGTCAACTATCTTCTACTGAAGGAGTTTTTGCAAGCTAGCTTGTTCACGTTATGATTAATAAAATTTCCAGAAACCATTGCATCAGTGGTGACCAATGACCAGCTAGTCTTGAATGCAAAAGTAAAAAAATATATATATTTGTAGCCAGGAAGTCTGTAATGATGCTACTAAAAGTATATCATCCTTCTATTGCGGTTACACTCTTTAACAGCTGAAGGATGATGGAGTTTGTGGAACACAGGTACCTGATCACTGGCACTTGTAACTTGGATTGACATCACTAGAGAGAGGAGTTGACAGAGAAACTTCTCTGGTTGCTTTACAATGGCTGATGAAAGGAGCCCATTCCATAGCCATGGTCTGAGTCATTCAGGCTTCTACTCTACATTAGAGGTTCTCAGCAGACAAAAGGTGGTGATTATGCTAAATTAACAAACTAAGTGAACAGGGTGATCTCATTTTTAAAACTAAACAGGATTGGGTTTCGTAGGTACTTGAATGAGAGACCACCAGGCAGAATCAATCATTTCTTGGTGGTGTTTGGGGTGAAAATCTGCCAGAAATCCTACAGATTCATGGCCAGTGATAGCTGGTGATCCTGAACTAGCCAGACCAATGACTTAAGTCAGTACAAGGCAACTTCCTACTTCCTAAGGTAAGATTTTGTGGTCTGGAGACTCACATCTACAACTAAGGGGAAGGGAACTTCAACATGCTTTACTCTTTTAATCTAATTTTATTATGATTCGCCACCTTGAGGTGGAAGAGAAATTTAATAATTAAATCAACTGTGCTGCAGTTCAAGAGCGGGCAGCAGTGGCAACATATTACTGGGGAATGATACATACAAAGTGATCCCATTCAAAGCCAAGCTTTTTCTTAACAATTCTGTCCCTGTGCCATTTACACGCTGGGAAGTTCTCTTCTACGTTTTACCACACCGGCTTTTATAAGAGTGAGGCCGAAACCCATGAAAAGGAAACCAGAGGTTAGGATACTTGCAACACCCTTACATAACAGGAAACAGACCTCTGTAGGACGGAAACTTTGATCACCCTTTTTTTTGGTAAAGGAAATAGTACTTTTTCTCAGACAACCCACAAATTGTTTTGCATTTGTATTTTTTTCAGGTGACACAAGGATGAGGATGACAGCCATACAACGCATGAGAAGCAGCAGCCATAATTTGAGCATGGCTTGCAGAAGACACATGGAATCTGGGCTAGAGCTCTATTTAAACCTCTGGGATCAATGCTGTATTTTCACTGCCTACTCTGTTGCTCCCTTGTGCCCAGTTTTCTCACTTCCCACTGTTCAATGAGAAACTTTCCCTTTCTCTGAAGGCTGGGCCATCTGGCTTTTTCTCCTGCCTACTGGCTTCCAAATCTCCACCACAAACAGCCACAGCTACGGCCTGGCGTCCATTGTTGGATTTTTCCCTATGGGGTGGAGGGTGAAGAGAAGCAGACACCCAAAGGTACAGCCATGCCAGTACACCACAAGGCACATGAATACCACTCAAGCACCTGTTAAGCCAGGAGTTCTCAACCTTTTAAAGCCGGGGCCCAGCTTCAGATAGCTTTGGGGCCTGGACGGCCATTTTGCCCATCCTCCACTACATGGCACTTCCTGGTGTGGTGGAGGCAGCAGGGGGCCATATGAAATGGTGCTGTGGGCCGCAGTTGGCCCACGGGCCGCAAGTTGAGAATCCCTGTGTTAAGCCATCTAAATTCATTTTAAAGAAAGAGCAGCTCAATGTAATGGAAGGTTTTCTGGTAGAAAAAGCAAGACAGATTCAGTGGCCCTTTCTTTTTATAAATGATAAATGCCACCTCTTCATCTGCGCTCGTCCTCAGTCTCCAATTTATATAGCATGCCTATAATTATTCAGTGGTAGAGAAAGGTATTTTTTTTATTCAAATGGGCACAGAAATAGGTTTCAAGACCAAGCACCTAATTTTCTAAGTGGTAAAAGGCAGTTATGAACACAGGAAGTTTTCTCATGCCAAGTCAGACTGCTGGGTCATATATCTCAGTGTCATCAGCTCTAATTGGCCAGAATTGATTTCTGAGATTTTGGGCAAGGTTTTCTCCTACCCTAACCTGAGGATGCTGGTATTTCCTGCTTGGGTAAAAGTTTCCCTCACTCGAAAGCCATTCGTATCTGACTCTAGGGTTCAGTGCTCATCTCTGTTTCAAAGCCAAAGAGCCAGCGCTATCTGATTCTGCAGACGTTTCCGTGGTCATGTGGCAGGCATGGCTAGACACCGGAGCGCACGGAACACTGTTTACCTTCCCTCTGAAGTGGTCCCTATTTATCTACTTGCTTGGCTCCCATCGAAATGTTAAGCAGGCCTGGCTTCGTAAATCTGACAAGAACTGTTGTGATCTATGTGGCTGCATTATTATTAGCAAAACAGTGCATGTATATCATAAACGGAACAGAGCAGTTTATTGAAGTTTGGACTGGGCAGAAAAATAATCTACAGTGTAGTGATCTTAGCAGCCCAATCCACTCAAAAGTGCAAAACAAACAGTAATGAAAAATATTCTATTTAAGTCAAGATGTTGCATACCCATACAGTATTTCTCTTGTACCCTCTTAGTTCCATGTGTCAAGGACCAGGAGGTGAAACAGAGAGGATATTATACTTCCTTCCAGGAAGGGCATGTTTATTGTACTCCATTCTGAAAAACTGTGTGTGGGGAATGTTAGCAGAAGAGAAAGATGACAGAATGATCATCTGATCAGGAATACCAGATAACTCAAGCTATACAGAAAAAGTGATTCCAAACTGTCATACTACAGTACTTCTGTTTTCTTTCTTTCTCATTTATGCACAGACAGGTTTTGCCAAATTGTAGGGAGTTGAGGAAACAAAATTTCATTTTTCATGGCATTTGGTCAAAAGTAATGTAAAAAATCCCAGCTCAGTCACTTTTTCAGTCCCCACCTACTTAAAACAGAACATTCTACTTTAAAGCCAGAAAGATTATCCACAGAGCAATCACTATCTTTCCTACTCCAGTTTGTTTAATAAATAGTTTTTGCTAGCAGGTGAGAACGAAGTCAGCTGGTATACAAGCCTGGACTGGACAAGAGCATGAGTGTGTAAATTGGAGGAAGCACAATTAAGACGATGCAGATATGTGGGCACAGCGCCTGCCTTTCTAACAGAATCAGGACCTTTAAATGCAAACACAGTGTGAGTTTCCACACTAAGCAGAAATTATTCAGAGTGCTTTCAGATACTACTGCTCATGTTAGAGTCACAAGTGAAAAACTGTCACCAGAAAGATCCTAACCCAACAGAAATACTTCTTTCAAGGGAAACACCCACGGTAGGTACCACATGTCTGGCTAGGTTGTCCTGCTATGGTAATAGAGTAGACCCTATTGCCAGTGACTCAACATGGATCATCAGGTGGCAGTTAACTAACCTGACAGCCCTGAAGACTAACGGCCTTGGGTGCTGAAGTCCACAGGGAAGGGTGATAGTTCCCAAGTGGATTAAATACCACTTGAATCCATTTTGGTGGAGGGCAGCAGCTTCAGCAATACTGACCTGGGGTCAAAGAGGGCTTTCTGTCCCAAAAGGGCTGAGGAGCAGAAAGTGACTCATGGAACTGGATCAGTGGTATGGGTGTCAAGCTGTGATGCAGAAGGCAAGTGGAAGGCCACTGCATTATATTGTTGTGCCTAAGACAATCTTCATGGCTGACTGCCACGATAATAGCCAATGTTCAGAATTGGACATAGCACTTGAAGAAGCAACATCTAATAAGAAGTGGAAGCTAAAATAAAAATACCAAACAAATATTTATTCAACCAGAGGGAATTATGTGATGTATTGGTTTATGTTACTCTTGCAATCTGTACATTCTGTGACTGAAAATTTCTTAACTGAAGGACTCTAGATGCCCCTGCTTTAAACAGTTAACGAGTCACATGCCAAACTTGCCAATTAGCATTGATCCATAGCAATGACGACAGTGATATGTTGTGATAAGCTTTTATCAAGGACCGGGTTGCCATGTAAACCAAACAGTGGCATTCTGTTTTTCACAATGACCTTTTGCAGATCCTTGGAGACAAACAGAGTAAGCCACAACACCTACACGGAAATGGCTCCTTGTTTGTTATGTGAACATCATGTGAGAAACCGGCCATGGGTTTGCCCTCTTGAACCCTGAGTCTCCAAACTAGCTACAGAGTGATAAGTAGATGTTGACATACACCAGCTTGCAGTTATGCTAAGACCTACTGCAGACCTCACCCACATCCACTTAAAAATCTGCATTTGATTGCAGGCAAAGAGAAGAAATCAGAAACTGACTTCTTAATTCGAATGCCTAAAAGCCATACAGCTTCAGGAACTGTGCAAAAGGGCATGCTGCTGAGAATCCAGAATTTTCAAACAACTGGAAGTGCTCTAAGACTTGAAACTTCTTCCAGAATGTTGCAAATTCCTGACAGTGCTAAATGTCAATGCCTCATGGACAGAACAGGCTGCTCTGGTTTCTGCCTCAAGTTACTGGAACTGTAAGCTGAAAAGGGGGGAAAAGTTCTCTAGGCTATGGATGAAAATGAGTAATTTGTACTGGAAACAGCACAAATATCTTTTGCTAAAAGTCATGAAGATTAAACACTCAAAACTCCTTTACTCTGTAGGTTAGCAGCAACAGACCTTCCTTTCTCAATGTTGGAAGAAGTCTATCAACTGTAACACCTTCTTCTTCACATGTGTCAAGTTGACAGCAAAGGAGCACTACAAGAAAATGTTTACACTGCACTAGAAAAGTTCTTGATTCCGGTTAATGTTTTTATATTAATGTAAGACCCACTGAATTGGAGCAGCAGAAATACAGTATTGGATAAAGTCAATATTGGGTGTACAATTAAAACCAGTATTTAAGGGGCTGGTCATTGGATTACATAGACCACCAGGGATGGCAAACCTTGGCACTTCAGGTGTAATTGGACTTCAATTCCCAGAAGCCCAATTCCCTGTGAATCCACACAAATGGGTTTACTGCACAGTAAACCCATATGAGTGGATTCACAGGGAATTGGGCTTCTGGTAACTGAAATCCAAGAACACTTGAAGCATCATTAAACCCATTCGTGTGGATTCACAGGGACTTGGGCTTCTGGGAATTCAAATCCAAGAATACCAGGAGTGCCAAGGTTCACCATTATGGGCATAAACACTCTCCCCCTATCATTTATAACTTCCTCTGGTCATCCCACACCTGCTTCTGGCAGTATAAAATAAGAGCTTCATATGCTTCTGCACTTATGAAAAACGTGAACTGTAGAAGGATTTATCTGAGTTCATTTTAATCAAGGTTGCTAAAAATTATGCATAAACACAAAGCCAGAAATTAGCAGATGGAACACAGGAGAATTTGAACATATGAATACTGCAGAATGCACAATTTCATAGCCCATTCATGACCCTTAGGGATATGTCCAAGCCAATCCCAAGAGGCCCTTAAAAATGTGAGCAGAGAAATTCAGCTATTTGAATGTGATATCTGACACCCGTAAGGTTCCTAAAGAGCACATCACAGAACTTAGTTAAATGGAAACAAGTTTCCACATGCTTCCAGTTCAGGTAAAGTTACCATAGGTGGGTGGGCGGGTGAAGGATCAGACTGTATACTCCACTATGGTTAATATTCTGCTTTCCTGGCTTATGAGCACTATTGAGAGGGGAAAAATGCAAGCATTTGGCTTACATTACGGGCAATTCCTCTGCTAGAACACATCTGCGATTTGCAAGATCCACAGGCCAAGCAAACTGAACTTCAGCCAGAGAGGAAGAAAAAAAGAAGACAGCAACTACATCAGGTTAGTAGCAGCACAAGCAGCCTCGTGGTAGGAAAAAAGGAGAGTTGTACTCTTCTATTCAAGGTCAACAAGGAGAGTATTAAACACTGCTTGCAAGCGTCCAATCTAGGTAAGGAAGGATTAATTCCTTCCTCTTTCTAAGCTTTCACAGGGTTCAAATTCCTGAGATAAGCTGCTTTCACCCAAATGAGAGTCAAACTCTAAAGGGTTGAAAGCTAGCAAAAAACCAAAAATGAACACACACACCTCCCTCGTGAGTCAAGAGAAGTCTAGACAACTAGGGAGAAATTCAAACCTTAAATTAAAGGTCCTTTGGAATCAGATGGATTCACACCTTTGCCAACTATAGAAAGATGCCTTCTTCTATCAGCAAAAGGGGAAAAACTTTTTAAAACTAAGTTTGCCTTATTACCGTAACTGTGTTGATATTAAGAGACAAACATATTGCTTTCTGTTGTTCCCAACCCTGTTACCTAAACAATTAGATTCTGACCCTCCCTTGAGGCTTCTGGATTTGGGTCTGTTCTTGCTAGGAGTAGAAGAGGCTCAAAAACTCTCCTGCCTTGAATACAAAACAGGGCAACTCATGAGCAAGTCCAGGATTGTTTTGGAATTTGTATTGGCACACTGCTAGGCAATAATCAATGTGTACATAGCTGACAACAAAAGCAACATTTGATTAGCAGTTACTGAGTGATGGGGCAATCCCTGTTCTAAAGGAAGAGCAAGCTGGCTTAAACAGTACAACAACCCACAGGAAAAAATAATATTATGTTCTACGGAATCTGTCTTGGTAGCTTTCTCAGCTTAAATTTGTGCTGTGGGATTTTGGATTGAAAGACACATCGCACAACAATTTCCCCAAAAACTGTGCCTTGAAGTGTGATTTTTGAAACTGATTCCCCCAGAAGCTTGCTTTCTGGAATTCTAGAACACACCATCCCAAGGTTCAAAAAGGGATGAAAACAAAGCTCAATTGTGTCATTTTGTGCCATCAAGCCTCTTCCCACTTCAATTAGTCATCTTTAAAAAGTCCTGCCATTAAATAACTTGGCTCAAGTCCTGGAAACTAAAAGGCATGGGTTTCTTTATTGAGTCAATCCATCTCATTTTTCGTTTCCCTCTTTTCCAAAGCTCAGTTACACCACCCCAGTCTAAAGTTCCCCACCAGATATTAATACCTTGCACTCATTAGTCAAGGTACAAATGAAAGTAGGGGTGGGTGGGTGGGGAGAACATGAATTAAAGATACATACACACATTCATTCGCACACATGGACAGGTATACTTTAGAACAGGGGTTCCCAACCTAAGGCCCATGGGCTGGATCGGGCCTGTGGTGCTATTTCATGTGCCCCCCCCACCACTCCAAGGGCATTTGAGGAAAAAAATGACCAACCCCTTTGAAGCTCTTGGGACAAAATGGAGACAGGGCAAAATGGCCGTCTGGCCCTTGAAGTTGACTGAGAGAGCATGACCTGGCCCCCGGCTTGGGAACCCCTGATTTAGAATAAGGTGAAAGGAAAACCAAAACATACAATGGGGACAAAACAGGGAACAGGGACAGAACTGCGAAAACCACCTTCTTACCTGGATGACAAGGTGGCAAAATCCCCTCCATCAAGCAGCCTGATTTTGCAGAAGAGCACTCCATTTACAAAAGGGACTGCCGTCAGCTCTTCTAAAGTGAAACTGGTTTGAAACTTGAACTTCTTTTTCTTCATCAAAAAAGCCATGGGCAAATTAAAAGAGAGAGCAAAACAACAACAACAACAACAAAAGCAGGGGTGGTGGTGGAAACTTCACAATTAAAAAAAAACCTAGGAAAAAAACTCCAAAAAAGGAACTAAAAATAATCAGAAAGAGCAGCAGTTCCAAATGGAATCAACGTTTCAAAAATGTGAAAAGAAACCCAATGATTTTTTTTTTTAAAAAACTAAAAATATTCCCCAGTCAAACCAATGTACGAAAATAAGAGTGTCAGTTCAGACGCAATGGCAGCTTAGCTTTAAATGGAAAACCCTCCTTTCTCTTTGGTGGTCGGATCTGGCTATCGTTTCATCACCGGTGCAGATTCCAGGTAAGGAGGGCAGCAGGTTAAATCTCTGTATCATCTCCAAGGGGCTGAAGAGGAAGGGGAGAAAACTCTTAAGCTCCAGGCCAGCAGGAGCTTGTCTTGATCGGAGGCTTTGGAGATGGGTTTCTCTTGCAGGCGGAGTGGGGAAGGGGCTCTTTAAATCATCGCTGGCTTTGCTCTGACCTGCTGTGCCATACACTCCATGCTGCTTCACGGCTTCAGACTCCTCCCCTTGTGCAAACGCTTCACGTGGATTAATGCTTCTGCTGCATATGTTACACTCCTACAGGTTTCTTGTCAGCCTAGGGAAGCGAGTGAAGTGGTTAGTCTTGGCCAACGTCAGCTCCTACTTCTGTTACCACGCCTCCTCTGTCCTAATTATAGATGAATATTCAAGTGTTAGAGGACTGCGGTCGCTCAGTGGTTAAGACTCTGAACTTGACAACTGGAAGGTCAGCAGTTTGAGACCTGAGTACTGCATGACAGAGTGAACTCCCATCTCTGTCCCAGCTCCTGCCAACTTAGCAGTTCAAAAGCAAGACACTGCAAGTAGATCAATAAGTACCACTTCGGTGGGAAGGTAAACAGCATTCCGTGCTCTCCGGTGTCTAGTCATGCCTGCCACATGTCCACGGGAATGTCTGCAGACACAGACATGGTTGACTCTTTGGCTATAAACGGAGATAAGGACTGAACCCTAGAGTTGGAATGGTACCAAAGTTGTACCTATTGATCATACGACTGACTTTTGAGCATGGGTGACCTTTACCTTTACAGTACTTATTCAAGTGTTATTCTCATATTAAACCAAGAAGGAACTCAAATGGCTTTCCTTACACCCAAAGTACAGCCTTCCTTTCTGTCTAGCCACTGCCACCATCACCAGCTGCACGGAAGCTTTTTCACCCCATCCACCATACAAATGAGACATCCAAGATGCCTCTTCCACCAACTGGCAGGCTGTGACACACGTTTTTACTCTCACGTGTTCTCCCATTTTCACTCCTTCGATGAGGAAGCATTTTCGGGAGAAACAAACCACAGGTGGTGGCTAAATATCAAGAAAATTCAGTTTCTTCTCCCAAATACCCTGTTTTTCAGCTAGCTTTGTTATTCCAAAGCAAAAAGAAAACAGGTTTTTTCAAGCTTTTACAAAATCGGGTTAAAACGTAATTGACTTCTCCCAAGCCATCAATTTGCTTCCATATTGAGGTTGTAAGACTTGAATTCAATTCAGCCGATTAGCTTCTGAAAGGAGGCAACAAAGTGCAGGCAAGGTCGCCCTTGACAGTTGTATCTGATTTCAGGGTTCAGTGCTCGTCTTTGTTTATAGCCAAAGCGTCAGTGCTGTCTGCATCTGCAGACGTTTCCGTGGACATATGGCAGGCATGACAGGAGTGCACGGAATGCTTTTTACCTTTCCAACCAAAGTGGTACCTATTTATCTACTTGCAATTTCTTGCATTCGATCAGCTAGGTTGGCAGGAGCTGTGACAGAGACGGGAGCTCACACCATCATGCAGCACTCAGCTTTCGAACCATTGAGCTGCCGACCTTTCACTTGTCAAGTCCAGTGTCTTAACCACTAGCTAGCTATAAAAGTGTCTTAACCACTGAGCTATAAAAGCAAATTCTAGTCAGGAGATGAAGATGACTATGTTGGTTCCACCGACAGCAAAATTAAATGTGTAAAACCAATCCTACTCTGTGACTTTGTAAATGTTTCTAACTTATTTCTCCTATTCTCTCTCATTCCCTGCTTGGACAGGCGATTCGCTGTTGCAAATTCAGGCTGACCCCAGTTGGCTCCAGACGCTGTGCCTACTGCTTCTAGTACAATTTCACATAAACAGTTGACTGAAGTGCCCTTCTGGGACTTCTCCTGGAGACACCACTTGGGTCACGAACCACTTAGCTTCTGCCCTGTTCTGAGAAATCAATCCACTACACCCCTCTGGGTATTAGTCTATCTTTGAACTTTCCACCCTCAAACACACACAAATCACAGCTGAGCAGCACTAAGTGTTTCAAAAGTGGCACAAAAAAAGCATATGCCATGAAAACATAAACCAAATAAAACATGTCAAGTCTTTAAAGTGCTCCAAGACTGTTTCTTGATGTTCCCTCTAAGCATTTCTCAGACAAATCAATTCACCCTCATCCTGCCCTATAAGGGGAGGGAAAGGACTTTATCTGCTCATTAGTCTCTTCAGGCGGGCTGCAGTGGCTCAGCAGTTAAGAAGCTCACCTTGATAGCTGGAAGGGCGACGTTAGCAGTTTGAGACCTGGGTACTGTATGACAAATTGAGTGTCTTTCGTCTGTCCCCGCTTCTGCCAATATAGCAGTTTGAAAGCAAGAATTTGCAAGTAGATAAATAAGGACCACTTTGGTGGGAAAAGATATTGGGGACATGAAAGGAGCCTCATTTGGGCGTCCCCTGAGTGGAGTTTCTCCAGCAAAAATAACCTTCCAACCCAGAATAATTTCTGACACAAAATTATTATTATTAGTCTCTTCAAGTTGTCACAACTGAATACAGGAATAAATTCTCCTGCAAGTAACTTAATTGCACACTGCATATTATAGGATGTTAGCTGGTGACACGGGATGATTAATCACCTGCAAAAAGACTCCTCTTTCTTCCACCTCTGTCTTATTAGGGCCTCTGCACACTTGCTTTTAGGGGTACCAAGTTTCCCACAAACACTGAGAATGGGAATTAAAGGGTGCTGTTAGCCCCAGAAGCGTTTGTTTCTCATCAATTGCTGGGGAATGCATGGCAGTGAATTTACATTTTGCTGGCAGGCATCCCACAGGCATCTGGTTGGTCACTGTGCAAACAAAATGCTAGACTACATCACAGTCCTTATGATCTGATCTGGCTTTGGGGCTTTTCTTAAGTTCCCAGTAGTGCAATGCAGTAACAGGCACTTAGTAATAGCAGGGCGGGGGCATGATCAGATCCTAGTGGCTAACGAGTAAAAGATTCTCCTCAAGGAAGCAGGGTTAAAAAAGGCAAGCCAAATTCACTGTGATTTTTCATAGCCTATTTAAGGTAAAGGTCACCCTTGCCTGAAAGCCAGTCGTATCCAACTCTAGGGTTCAGTGCTCATCTCTGTTTATAGCCAAAGAGCTAGCTCTGTGTCTGCAGACATGTGGCAGGCATGCCTCAACACTGAAGTGCACACAGCACTGTATACCTTCCCACCAAAGTGGCCCCTATTTATCTACTTGGAATTTCTTGCTTTCGAACTGCCAGGTTGGCAGGAGCTGGGACAGAGATGGGAGTTCACTCCATGGTGCAGCACTTGGGTCTCAAATGGCTGACCTGTCGACCTTCCAATCATCAAGTTCAGCATCTTAATCACTAAGCCACCACAGTCCCTTCAACCCCATAAAACCAACAGCCATATTTACATTCTCAAACCATGAGCAAACACCAGAGATCATCAGAGATAGGCTATACCTTCACAGTTAAGAGTTCAACCTGGTAAGCACCCGTAATTAATATATTTAAAACACATTGATCTGAAACAAGGAAATCCAACCAGACTGATCCAAACTCATCCTTTTTATGCTGTTTTGTTCCGAGATCCTGAGAAAGAGGTCGATATTACCCTTTAATCCTTGTGCTTGGAAGCAACAAATGAGAGTTGTAAAAGAGACAGATTGTGAAGCAGTAAACTGTGTCGCAGCTATAATCTGAAATGTTTTTATCTTTATCATCACTTCATCCCACATAGGCTTTGCTCCTAGGTAAGCAGTCAGAGGAGCGTTAAGACTGCAAAACCTCAACACACCAAACTGATAAGCCCCATTACAAGCCATGTTTACAAAGAATAACAAGGAGATTTTGCCTGTTGCAGCAAAGAGAAGAGCTATACAAGACCATCGAGTCTTTTATGCAAGGGAAAATCCACATCATGACACACTCTGGGAGCCCCACTCAATTTAGAGTGGAGAGAAAGCGTCTTTAACACACCACTATTTAAAAGGCAACAACGTGGCTACATGCACATGTGTGTTTGTACACAAATGTATAGAGATAAACCTTGCAGGAACCTTGCTGCACATTTCCTTACATACCTGTGCTTTTAAGCTATGGAGGTGTATGTGTAAATCTGTAAAACAGCTATGCGATATGTCTAACTGCCTTAAGGCAGAGAAGTGAGTCTGTGCTTGTGCAAAGTGAATCTGTGTTTGTGCAAAGTGTATTATACGTGAGAAAACACACAGATGCATGTCTCATAGGATGCCTAAAGCCAGGTACTGTGCACAGACAATATGCACAGGTGAACGCTTTGCATACACACATGCATACACACATGATTACATTATTATTAAATACATATACCGTAATCGTAATGATACACACAGTTTGTTAGGTATGTAGACTGGATACACTTGATAGACCCAATCATGGCAGGTCCACTGAATGAATGGGCATGGGGTGGAGGCCTTGTTTAGTCAAAACCCCCCCCCCATAAGACCCACTGAATCAATGGGACTTAATTCTGCCTTCTCTCCCCCCCCCTCCCATAGCAACTTTTGTCAGGGGGGGGGGGAAGGGATAATTCTAAATTTAACCATCCCATGCCTGAGAGGGGAACTATATTTTCTTCCTAGTATCCCCCCAAAACTGCACCCCTCTCCACATATTCCCCCCAAACAAGCTTTTAAATCTCCCCTGTCACCCTCATTCCTAAATTGACCCCCCCCACACCAGCCTCGCCCCATAGACTGGAAAGGGAACCCATGACCAGAACTCAACTTCGAGGCCCTCGGGGAACCCCTTTTCCTTCCCCAAGTTTTATTGGCCCCCAAACCTTCTTTCTCTGCCCCCCCCCCCACAAGGAGGGGGGTTTATTCCCTCAGTATTTCCTTTCTTATCCCTCCAGCTCCCCAAAAACACGGTTCCTTCCTCACTCAGTAGGGCTTTCCCCCCTCCTCGAAGACCGAGCACCCCATTTTTTACCTCAGCTTTTGCCCCCTTCGCTCGCTTCCCTCCAGCTTCCCAGCTGCGCTAACTGCGCCCGCTACGCCAACTGCGCAAGGGGCCCCGGAGGAGGTGGAGCGGAGGCAGGTGGCGCTTATGCGCATGCGTAAGACTGCCCGCGGCTGGCTTTCTACTCTTTTCCCTCCCTCAGTTCCCCAAGTGGGCGGGCAATAAGCCGCGAGGCCGTTCTCCTCAGGGATTGGACGGGCGGGAAAGGGGCGGGAAAATATTCGGATGGCGATTGGACCGTTTGGTGAGAGCGGCTCGATGATTGGAGGGAAGAGCCTTCGCTCAGCCCGGGAAAGGCCCGCCCTCTGTGTGAGCTTGTTTTACCTCAGAAAAATGAAGTCTGCTTGTTTTACCTCAGAAAAATGAAGTCGAGGTTGGGAAGGCGGTTAATTAAACTTTGGGGAGGATGATGGAAAGGGTTAACAGGCAGGAGGAAGATTTTATGGGTGGGGGCAAAATATATATGAAGGGGACACAAAATTTCCCTTTTAAAACCATTTTGTTTTGGTCAATTGGCGAGGCCTTTTCATAATGTCACCGTCCTAGATCTAAAAGTGTATCTCTAAAGGCATTATAGGTTCCTAAAAATAAATGTTTGTTTATTAACTGCAATGCTTTTAATAGTTTTTCATGGAATTTGGTGTCAGATCCCCCTGCCTGGGCTGAACTTTAAATAAAAAAAAATACTGTACTCTAAAATAAATAATGCAGGCAGCATCCTGTTTCCCTCCTGGCAGACAACTAGAGGCTTCTGAAGCCCATAAGGCAGGATGTCGAAAGAAAAAAAGAAAAATAACCCAAACATAATGCACAGTATATAATTTAAAATAACCTGAAAATAATGAGGCAAAAAAGCAAAACATTCCTGTGATGTCTGCTCAACTGATATTCTCATTCCTATATGGAAATGGGAGTGATGGGTTTTGTGGTGGAACAGCATGCTTTCAAGGATGATGGGCTACTCTTGGTTTTGAAGCCAAAGCTGGGTGATCAACTGATTTCCTGCTCAGGCTGGACTAAATGACCTCTTGAGGTCCTTTTCATCAAAATGCACTAGGTCAGGGACTCTCAACCTGTGGCCGGTGGGCCAGATGTGGCCTACGGTGACCTTTCATGTGGTCCCCCACTGCCTCCACCTCACCAGGAAGTGCTATGTGGTGGAGGAAGGGCAAAATGGCCGTCCGGCCCCCAAAGCTGTCTGAGGGAGCATGGCCCGGCCCCTGGCTTTAAAAGGTTGAGAACTGCATTAGGTTAATAGGTTTTGGGGAAGTATAGCCCTACAGATGTGGTACTAGAAAGAAATCCTCTCCCAAATTTGTCTGGGGAGGTCTTGCCTGAAACATCTGGGAAAGGGGAAGTCTCTAGAATTTTAATGGGATATATTAAATATTCACTATTTAAATGCATTAGGTTCATAGGTTTTGGGATGGGGGAGTGCCAGGGAAAAGTAGCAATCTAGAGCTAGGAAAGAACCTTGAAAAACCACAAATGCTACTCAAAAGTTGACAATCAGATAAATCCACAAAAATCAAGATTTAATTGTGTGTGCCATCAAGTCAATTCTGGTTTATGGAGACCCTTTCCAGGGTTTTCTAGGTAGTAAAGGTGATAACTGGAGCCAACATACCTGTTGCGATGCATTTTTTGTGACTTTCCAGTTGGACTTTCCGTATGTTTATAGCAACAGGATATAAATGCTTAAAAAAAATTGCCGGGATTATTAATCCTGCCGTTCTCCTGCCGTTCTCACGCCTATGTGTTCCAGGACGTTTGGACAGCAAAACATTTTTCTTCTGAGTGTTTGCTTTGTAATTAATTGGATAATGCGACTGATGTTATAAATAAACAGGCTTGGAAAGATGCCTGGAGAATTGCTGAACAGCATTGTAATTTAACAACAGCTGAGGTCCAAGAGAGAGCTATGGTTTCCTTGACAAAAGGCAGGCAAATAGAATAGGGGGATTAAGAAACCTCTCTGAGAGCATTTATTAGCATGAAACTCCTCCATGCTGGGGCTGTGAATGCATCTGTATACAAGATAAATTAGCAATTCAAAAAGAGTTTAAGCTGAGCCAGCCTGAAATATTTTGCTGCCTAGGGTGGTTAACAGCCCCACCCCCAATGCCATTTCATAACCAGAAATTGAAAGGATGGGCAGTTGAATTAGTAGACTAGTTACCGGCAGTGTTTCCACCTATACTTGACATAACAAGTTAGTTGAATCCTTAAACTTTAATAGATCCAGGTTGTGAATATTCAATTTTGTCCTTTAACAACAGGGAGCTGCTAAGAGCGGTGCTGGTAGCTGTTCTTTGCCAAATCTAATTAGCAGTGGGCTGAAATTTTTTGCCTCATTCTACTTAATCTGTACTGCATGACAGAATGAGCTCCCGTCTTTGTCCCAGCTCCTGCCAACCTAGCAGTTCGAAAGCAAGAAATTGCATGTAGATCAATAGGTACCACTTCAGTGGGAAGGTAAATAGTGTTCCATGCATTCCGGTGTCTAGTCATGCCTGCCACATAGTCAGATACAACTGGCTCTCGAGCAAGGGCAACCTTTACCTTGGGCCAGCTCTGTATATTTATACTGCAATACCTGTACTATGTACTTTATGTCTACATTGCAACTCTTGCAAATTTATACATCTATAAATCAAGGGCTGGTGACTAGTGGTTCTGCAGATGCTGGCCAACAGCTCCCATCATCCATAGGTTGCATCACCAGCTGTGAAGGATGATGGAAAACTCAACCTTCTAAAGAACCCATCTGAATTACCCACTTAAAAGGATTAGACAGGAACATGCAGACTGCTTTGCACTGGCAAAGCAGCACATCCACAGAGAAATGAGAACCAGACAGGAATCTTGGCTGATCATCTTGTGTGGATGGGAAATAGCAAAGCATTAGTGACAAGTTTTATTTTCAGATAAAGAAATCCCCCCCCCCATTAGTCAGTGGGGAAGATGATAAAGCCACCTGGGAAGGCTGTGAAGAGGACAAACCTCATAAGGTCACCCCTTTGACCAGGAAGCTCTCATTTCATATGAACTAATCTTATCTTAGAGCTAGTTATTGTAAGATATGGTGATGGCCAGAGGCTTCTGCACCTCTAAAATAGATTAGACAAATTGGTGGAGAATGGCTCGCAGGCTCGTTGGCTAAAAGCAGAACAGTCATGTCCAGATTGGGCGTGTTTTTTACTTTAGAGATTTTGTATTGGTTTTAAGGAGATTCCAAGGAGTGTGTTTGTAGTCTGTCAAATTCTGCAAGCTCCAGGCAACCCTCTCAATAGACAGCTTTCTGTGTCTCTTTTCTAAACTTCCCATCACTTTTTTTCTGTCCTATGTAGCTTAAGGGTACAGTAATCCCCTGGATAACGTTAAAACGTTGTGCGGTGCAAACGTTATCTGGGGTATTACTGTATCTTGTCCTATAGAAGTTCTGCTGGATTGAACATCAACATATCGAGATTGCCCTCTACCCATTCAACCACCTTCCAGGAAAGCATTTCTTCACAATGGACTCGGATTACTAAAGCACCGACTTGACATTTTGGCCTATTAACCAGTCACCTGAACAAAAGGAAGATGGGTTAGGGGGTCATAAAATCTAACTGCATTTAATTAGCATTTCTCCTGGTCTAGCTAAGACAGCTGGTCTTTTCGGGTTTAGCAGGAAGTTGGTAGTTCAGTGTTGGACTCCCTGTCTGCTGTGAAGTCTCCTTCCTTGAGCATGCTTCTCAGCATGTGTCTCTAGGAAACAATCCTGTCCCATCCTGACAACAATATCCATGCTCCCCAAACCTAGAATGTTGAAATCCTTTGCCCATAGGACCCGAGAGTTAACCATGACTTGCAAGAGACCCAGATTTAAAATCACTACTTGAATTAGCTGGTTAGTCTTTAGGCAGATAATTTCTCTTACTTTGTGGAGTAAAATAGAATGAAGAATAGCGAGCAGCCTAAAGGAGAGAGAAATAAAAACATGAAATAATTTCTTAAAGATTAATTTGCTACCACAATTTGTTATCTCTCTCCTTTCACTTAACCTGCTCATCCTTCTTTGTAATTTAGCTTGCCAGTATGTATCTTGGATTATACCCACAGCTTCTGCTTCTCTGTTATGCTTTAAAAAAAGACAAGACAAAAGAAAGGTGAGAAAGAGCTCTCAAATCTGTTAAAAAGTGTCCTTACTCCTTTTAATAGTTCACACACAGACCAGAGCAGCTCTGGAATCCTGTGAGCAATAATATGAATGGTTCTATCCTCATTATGGGGATTATCCTATGATAACGAATGACACTAAGCTGCTCTTTTCTCAGCTTAAGTTAATAGCAGGCAGTGAGCTGTGATCCGCTTGTATGGGGGTTTTTATTAGCTTTTCCCTGACAGTTGGCACAAGCAGCAGCTACAACTCTTGAAGGTTCTCCATTTGGATGTGTACTTCTTGTAAAGCTTCGTTCCCTGAATCCTGCATTCCTTTATCCCTCCTACACTGTTTTCTACCCTCTGCACCTTAAGAGTTAGCTATTATGCAGGTTCATTTTCCTCTGGGCTGTTTGGGAAGCCCTAGCCAATGCAGCAAATTGAAAGGAATAGGATTTGCAGTTAAGCAGCATTAGCGCCTTCAACAGCACACTTTCCCTGCTCTGGTTTAACCTCCCACTATTTCTAAAATTACTGGACAGAAAATGAGAATTTAGTCAAATTTGGAAACTGTTTCACTGGAATTTATTCTATTGACTCATTCAGGCCTTGCCATAATAATGCCGCTTTATAGGATTTGAACCGGTTGCTTCTGGGCTGAGGGGGTTAGGAAGAGTCGCTTTCTTCTCTTCCTTTTGGAGGAGCTTACGGACTCCAATATGTGCTTTAAAAAAGTTCCCCAATGTTTCCCACCTCCTCTCACTTCCAATTAAGTCAAGAATGAAATAGCAGCGCAAACTAGCTACAAGTAGCTCTGCTTATTATGGGCTCTGCCACAGCAGGGCTGTCCATGGATAACAATGCATGATTTATTCAGCCTGCCGACAGTTGAATAACAATCTGTTTTGTCCCTTTTTAAAAAAAGAACCTTTATTTTATCCTACTTTGAAAGAACAGCGATGGGAGTTGGCCTTCTTCTGAAAGACACGCTGGACACATAGCACCACCTGCAGGCCCCAAAAGCAACTCTTTCCAGTGATAGCTTTTCTCCAGTCTGAGGGAGAGGAAGGACTTGACCATAACCTTTCCCTTGAAGCTTTTAAATGGGAGCTCTAATAAGCAAAGTATTTGCTCTACTACTGAGGACTCTCTTTACACCTTGGGAACAGTGACATTTCCATTGCCCTTTTTGGGCCAGATGTCCTCCAGCCAGGTCCCACCACAGTTCTACCATCCATGGAGATGCTGGAGCCCAACACATCTGAAAGGCGCTGGGTGAGGGAAGGCTCCTTGATGGCTGTAAGACTGCCTAGCAGTCTGATTCAGCACCAGTAAGGACGGTGAGATGTCTAGCCCTGGTTGAAGGAGAACTGAACATTTTGGACAGTCTTTGTGTAATCCTGTTGACTCAAGATTTCAGCACCGTTCTAAGAAGAATCTTCTAAGCACCATTCTAAGAAGGTCCTGGGCGAGGTGGGAGTGGGGTGGAAAGGGGGAAGGATTTTTCCTTTATATGGAAACTTTTCTCACCATTCTATTTTTTAAAAAGTTGAACCGTCCAACTATGAGGTTGTCCTGTATGTCCCAAAAGGGCAATATCAAGCAAACGTTGAATAAATTCCAAAGAGAGAGAGAAAGACTAGAAATAATCCCAGTGAGGGGGTCTACCTTCTAGAGGCAGGCATTAAAATCATTTCTTGCATGTCAGCAAGGCTAGATGGGAACAACCCCCATGGCACCTTTTTTCTCAACCCAGTCTCTCCTTCGAAGACTTTGCTTCCACCAGGTCTATCTTAATTCCCTGAATGATGCTGTCTTGTCCGTTTTGAGCAGCTTGGTTGGGGTCCACCGTCCCCGAAGGCGCAGGGGTGCTGCCTTGCAAAAACCGGCGGAAGTCCTTGATCATGGGGCGGAGGATCTGGACAAGGGCGTTGAGAGCCACTTGGGTCCCTTCCATGGCCTGCGCCTGGCGCTCTTGGGCGCAGGCTTGCACTTCCTGGGAGCGACGGATCATCTGCAGCAGGTCATTCTGCTGCTCCAAGTGCTGTGCGATCTCCTTCACATGCAAATTGGTCACTCGCTGCTCCTGCAGAAGCTTAGCCGAGTTCAGGGCGATCCTGCTCTTCAGCTCCTGAGGCTTCACAGAGACTTCCGCCTGCTGTCCCATCATCTCCAGTGAGGCACCGGCAGGGACTGAACCGGGGGCTTCCGTCGTGCAGTATTCCACCACACCATCCTCCAGGCTATGGTATGTCGTCTCTGCTGGGACTAGGGAGGAGAAAGAAGAGGTTGGCACGCCAGCTGTTTTTAAACATCAGTTCCCAATATAAATCTATTAAATTAAAATAAATGAATAAATATATAAAAATAGGTATAAAATAAAATATAAATATACAAGATATAAAAATATTTATAAAACATACAATAAATATGTATAAATATATATATAATATGTGTGTGTGTGTGTGTGTGAATATATATATTGATTGATTTCTCCAGGGTGTACAATAACAATCTATAGGCTCATTCAAAAATACCTGACTTCTTGAATGGGGAAAGGTATCATATAACCTGCTGCTTTTGCACATTCATTTCTAAGAAGGGAGCCTTGCAGACCATCATGCTATAAATGTTTGGGACTTTCATTGATAATTTTCCTGTCCTAACCACAAGAAACTGATGCCTGCTTGTCTGAAGAAGTGCTCTTGAATTACAAAGGCTCATGCAATGTTTGATTTTTTTGAGTGATCCAGTAAAGGTAACACCTTCCTCCTACATTTGTTTTGTGTGTGGATCACATGGCTATCTTTGTTTATGAATATTGACGATCAGCCATGAAGGTTGTCCTGGGAACAATAATGCAGTGGTCTTCCATTCGCCTTCCACATCAAAGCATGACACCCATGCCACTGATCCAGTTTCATAAGTCATTTTCTGGTCCTGAGCCCTTTGGGCACACAAAGTCCTCATTGTCATCCCCAGGCCAGGATTGATGAAGCTGCTGCCCTCCATCAAGATGGATACAAGTGGGATTTAATCCACATGGGGGACCATCACCCTTCCCTGTGGATTTAGGCACCCAAGGCCTAAGTCCTCAGGGTTGTCAGATTAGTTTAACCATTGCATGATGATCAGCGTCGAGTCACTGGCAGTAGGGTCTACTCTATTACCATATTAGGATAACCTGGCCAGATTAAGTGAAATAAACAGTGTGGAGAAATAGATGGAAATAGTGCAGTGTTTACAGTTCACACCTCCAGAAAGCAGAAATGTAAACAGTGATAAAGTCAGAACAGGAAAGGAAAGCTGTGGGGAAAAAGATTTCTTTCATAAGATGAAAGCTGGCTGGATGCAAAAGCTGGGTGTTGCTGTTGTGCCAATAATTAATACAGTTGTGACTCTTATAAAATACACTTGCAAGGATGTAGAAGGCTTCCTTTTTGCTTCATCCTGATCAGGAAGGTTTTGAGCTGAACAGTCAAAAGAGGCAGTACAAAGAACCTTATTTTCATTTATTCATCCACCCTGTGTTCACCACAATTTCTCACTTGTTTTGTTGCCATTGGCAAAAAGGGCTGCATTTTCTCACCCTAATTTTGCCATTTCCCCTCCCCCTCCCCCCTCTAGGCCTTTTTATGGTTACAATATGCATTCTGTTTAAGAAAGCTCTCCCCAAGGTGTGCACTCTGAAAGTTGTGACAAGCTATGGGGAAGGAGGGAACATCTCACTTACTCTGAGTCAGGGTGACAGCTGTGGCTGCGGCTGTTATGGGTAGTTCCGACCCATCTGCTCCAGAGCAATCTCCAGCAGGCAAGCTGATAATGGTGGCTTCTCCCAACAGGTTACAAATCCGCTGTTGCATAGGGGTGAGGATAACTGGGGCAGCCGCGCCACCGGTTGGATCTTCTCCATCGTGGCCCTCGCTGCTTTCATCGTGGCCCTCACTGCTGCCTTCCATGGCCACCCGGACCTGGGCCACCTTGCGCCGCACTTCTGTCTTGAGATCCGACCATTTTTTCTTGACTTCAGGAAGCTCCCGCCGGCAGGTGGAGACGGCGTTGACCCGGTGCAGGATGTTATGCCATGCGGCGGCTTTGGCTGACAGCGGCACACCGGCGTTGAAGTGGTTGATGAGAAGGTGCTTGCTCCGTTCCAGTTCCTCCACGATGATCTCCACTTCTCTGTCTGAGAAGTTCATTTTTCGCTTTTTTGCCGGCGGCCCCACAGGAGACGACATGGCCATGAGACTTTGGAAACCCAAGGTTTGTTGGTGGTTTGTGACGAATTCCCAAAACAAAACAGGATGGGCAGGAAAGAGGAGGATGTTGAGCTGAGTAGCAACAAGGAGGCACAGCTCTGGAAGAAGTCATCAAACTTTAGAAACAGCTGAGAGAGATGTCTGTCTGTCCCTGTGGACCAAGGAAAGGGATCTGTGAAGAAAGAGAATAAACAGGTGAGATTAAAAGCTGAACCCAAACCTTGGTAGTCAGGAGGTAGCAATGACATCCTCAGAGAATGCTCAAAAATGTGGGTCACAACTATAAATGGCAAAGGCAGGGCAGAAAGATTTTATGACAGGGTGGCAAAGAGGAAGCAAAAATGGCTTGCTCTCTTTTACCATGGCTACTCTTTCATGATTACTTCCCAAAAGTTTGGAGTGGATAGCCAATTTGAAACAAAGAGCAAGCAGGGAAACGGAAAGCATTTATATATAAAATTATGGGGAAATGCCAGGAGTTATTGGAGGAAGAGGGAAGACACAGCATGATCTTCAGGTGGAGAAAAGGATCTAAAACCATATAGAATGACAGAATTTTCACATGAAGATGGGAGAGTAACAGATATAAGATACAGTATATGGAATGTGCATGACAAATAACCAGAAAGAACCCCAAGGCTAGAAAGGATGCAGTCATATTCAGTCTCCTGAGAATAAATTTCATTAAATATATTTAAATTTGCACTTTGGTAAACCGCTTAGCAGTCCCCTGTAAGTTTATGCATGTTTACCTTGGAATACTTATAATGCCAGCAATTTTTGATGAGTGTTTGAGGTGGAACGCCAAAGCCCAGTCATTTCTAGAGAACCAAAGCAAGACAATTAAGGCAGGCTCCCAACAACACACACACACACACACACACACACACACAATCTCATGGGAAAGAGAAAGATGAAAATAATGAAATGCAGCTTTAATGGAATTGCAGCATCTTAAGTAGGTGAAGGTAATAAAACAATGTCAAGTCCATCATACTTATGAAGAGGGGAAAATAAACTTTCTCCCTTCAACTCTGATATATATGACAGAAAGAAAAGACAATAAACTAGTTTTGGTAGGTGGTGGGGGTTGTGGAAGTACTGTAAAAAGGTATGTGCAAACAATTTCTGAGAAGGAAAAATAAAACTATAATTGCATAATTAATAAATGCATGTTAATATTATTTTTAGTAGGTGTGGGTTTGCTTTGAGCATCATTTCCAAAAGAATAGCAAAAGATGGATGTGTGGGTATGTACATTCTGAGAAAATTATAATTAATTGCACAATTAATAGATATATTTCATTAAAATTTTTTAGTGGGAGTTGCTTTGAATTGTTTTGAAAGGGTAGAGACAAAAAGGATAGCTATACTATTTTCTGGATTATAATGTATTTATTATGATGAAAGAAAAATTGAAAATTGTAATTAATGGCACAGCTAATATAGATAAATATTTTTGGTGGATGGGGGAACTGTTTTTAATATTATTTAAAGGGCGATTAAAAAGACATCCACACGTGCGATCTGTGTATGCAAATTTAGATAATTTCTCGAGAAGAGCGGCAAGAATAATTGGGAATAATTGTAAGGGGTAGGCAGGACCGGAAGGAGAAGAATTGGGGGGCCCCTAATAATAACAGTAATAATGGGGGGGTTAATAAAGGGAATGAGGTCCTGGAGGGAGTCCCCAGGCTTTGGGGCCTAGAGAGAAATAAGGGGGACCTTCTTCTTCTATGTACCCAGAGGACTAACCCCCCCCTTGTTGTCTCCACCCCCTCCTACCCCACTCAGGGTCCCCCCCCCCAAGAAGCCTTTTCCAGAGCACTGTGGCTTCCCCCCCTCCTCTCCCTGAAGACGAAGAAAGATACGCAAATTGCGTACCCCTGCTCCCAGGCGAAGCCCTCATCAGAGAAAGCCTCTAGTTTGCGGCAGTGGCGTAATGGCTTCCAGAATCAGCACCGTCTCCCTTTCCTCCTCCATTGGGCTGCTCTCCTGCCTATCAGGTGTCCTCGCCCGCCCTTTCCGCAGGGTTGCGACGTCTCGCTTTCATTGGCTTTTCCGCAGCCCCCTCCGAAGCCGATTGGCCGCCGCGGGTGGCCTTCGGCCCGCCTATCTCCTCTGGCCACTTCGGATTGGGAGACGGATTTGTCTATCAAGCCTAGAACGCCCACTTTGGTTCCTCCTTCCTTTGGCCTGTCAAAGACTTCAGGCATGCGCCGCGACTTGTTTTGCCCGCACGCCTAATGGTCGCTTTCTACGACCAATAGCCATCCTCTTCAATATCACGATGGTCCGTTTCCAGCAATTGCCAGACACCCTTTACCTTCCTCGTCCTTTCATTGGTCGAACGGGCACGACGGCTCTCTAAACCCCACCCCTTACGTCACCGCGTAGAACCACACACCCCACCCACCCATCACGTGCCTCATTACCTCACCTCTTCCGTCCCTCAGCGGGTTCTGCGGTAATTGGCCCGCCCACTCACAGCGAGGCCTTGTTTCTGATTGGCGGGCCGCGCGAGGGGAGGCGTCCCTTCCGCCTCGCGCCCCCTCGCGGCGGGCCAATCCGCGGGCAGCGCGCGGCGCCTCCATCCGGTTGGCGCTGAGGTAAAGAAAAAAAGGGGGGAAAAAAGCCCACGATCGCCATTTACCGGCGAGTTTCTTGAAGGGGAGGCGACGACGGTTATGCCGGGCGGCGGCCCTCGCTCGCTGGCTTCCCCCGTGGTGAGCGGCGTCCTCTGCCAGTGTGGCGGCGTCGCCACGGCCACTTCTTCGACGGCTGAAGGGAACCTTGGCGGCGGAGGAGGAAGCAGCCTACCTTCCTCTCCCTCCTCCCTCGCCGACCCGGAGCCTCGGCTCCGGAGCCTCTTCCTCCAGCTCGACGTGAACCGCGACGGGGCCCTCTGCGTCCACGACCTGGCCGTCGGCTTGCAGCGCCTCGGGCTCCACCGCTCCGAGAGGGACCTGCGGGTAAGTAGTAAGTAGGGTCCCCGCCGCCCTTCCTCCTCCTCCTCCTCCTCCGGGTCTCGTGTGGCGAGTTTTGCGGGGTTCCCTAATCGTTCTCCTTAATAATAATAATAATAATAATAATAATAATAATAATAATAATAATAATAATAATAATAATAATAATAATAATAATAATAATAATAATAATAATAACGACCAGCCCCCCCTCCCGACTCCCGTATCATCTTCCTCGTTTATTCGTTCAAAAGGGTTGTAGCCCGCCTTTCTCCTTAGGAACAGTGGAGGCGGCTCACAACAACAACAATTTTTTTAAATAGTAGCCGTGTTCGTCTGTGTTTCAGGCATATCAGAAAACAAAAAACGATGCAGCACTTTGGAGACTTAACTGCTGTATTTTCAATGCGAGTTTTAGTGTATCAAGTCCACTTCAACAATTAAAAAAACCCCAACCTCAATAAAACAAAAAACAGCAGTTCCCTTTTAGCAAATCTCCCTATTATTTTTAAAGTTTTAACATTAAGTTTTAAGATGACTATATTTTGATCTGTAAGCCGCTCAGAGTCGGGCTTGCCCGATTGGAGCGGGGTAGCAAATATGAGTAATAAAATAAATAATAATAATAAATAAATTAGGTGGTGGTGGTGGTAACAACAACTTCATGTCAGAAATTATTCTGAGTTGAAAGGATTTTTGCTGGAGAAACTCTGCTCAGGAGATGCATGTATGAGGCTCATTTCATGTCCCCAAAATCTTTTTTCCCACCAAAATGGTCCCTATTTATCTACTTGCAGTTTCTTGCTTTCGATCTGCTAGGCTGGCAGGAGCTGGGACAGAGACAGGAGCTCTCTCCATCATTCAGTACTCAGGTCTCGAACTGCTGAGTTGCCAGCCTTGCTGCTAACAAGGCAAGCTTCTTAATCTCTGAGCCACCACAGCCCCATTCCTTATTAGGTATAAAATGGGGTTGTTGATCTTATTCAGTTCTCCCTCCTTCAAAATCCACCTGATTTATTTCTCCTCTTTCTTAGTCCCTGCTTTTAGTGTAGTTTCGGAGCTTATGTGGCCCACACCCTTCTCTCTAAGTTACTTAGTTATTTATTAATTATGCCACCCATCTGATTCACTCTGGGCAGCTTAAGTTAATTTGCACAACAGAGAAAACCCAAACCATCCCACAAAAATAGGTCAGGTCAGGCAGTGATGGTGAGGGAAACTTTTCAGTCCAACTACATGCATTATTAGCCTTAAGGTCCCACAAATTGCATTGTTTGCTTCTTCCTCTTTGTCTAGGCTTGGCCAGAAACTGCCAAAAATGAAGGCACCTTTTGGTGATTTAATTCTGCAGTTACTTTTGCCTGACCTAGTGTGAAAAAGATTAGCTGGCAACATAAGGTTGCTGATTTGTAGTAATTGACAATGCAATATTCAATAGTTATATTTTTCCTTTGGAACACTAATGAAAATAATGTACTGCTTCTCTTTTGGGTGTTCAACTGACAGTAAAAGTGGTATTGCAGAGTAAAACAGCAGTTGAGTAGAGTGGATAGATTTGATAATAATAATTTGGTGTCAGAAATTTTTCTGGGATGAAAGGATTTTTGCTGGAGAAACTCTGCTCAGGGGACGCTTTAGTCAGGCTCCTTTCATGTCCCCAAGATCTTTCTCCACTGAAGTGGTCCCTCTTTATCGACTTGCAATGTCTTGCTTTCGATCTGCTAGGTTGGCAGGAGCTGGGACAGATGGGCACTCAATCAGTCATGCAGTACCCGGGTCTTGAACTGCCAACTTGCCAGCCTTCCAACTAACAAGGCAAGCTTCTTAACTACTGAGCCACCGTCTCCAACAATGTGAGGTGGATGCTGGGAGGCCTTGTGAAATATAGAGGGGGGTTGGTTTTTTAATAGCTTGATAAAAATGAAATCATACTATCAACTTAATAGCTTATAATTTATTTGCAACATTGTGACAATTCAAGAAATGTTAGCTGCATTCCTATGGCTGCAGTAAGTGTTTGGATTATAAACCCCCCCCCCTTTTAAGTGACTTTGATAAAATAAAAAAATAGTCAAGGCATATGGGCTTAAAGGAGAAGCAAATGTCTTGCAGCAGGCTTCACCATACTTTACTAGAACAGGGGGTTTACAAAATGAGTGTAGGAGGGTCAATTTTGTTCACTTGCTGTGTAGAACTAGTGCCTGGGATACAGGGAGCCTTTGGGCAACCTGCATTGTTGTTCATGTGCTCCAGAGGGCAGTCAAATATTCTGTAGTAGTTGAAAGAATTCATCGCTATTGATACAGGTGGAATATTGTGGACCTCAGTAGTACTTCATTAAAGGATAATGCAGGCCCTGTTCAGGCCTCCCATGAATAGTTTAGTAAGTTGAACTGTGCCAAGCAGCTGTGTTGTGACATTATATGTAAAGAAGTCCCTTTTTGTCACATTTCCATGTGTAGCTAAGATGTCTATGGGGAGGAGGACTCCTAACCTGTCTATCCATCTCTAGAGGTCCCTGTACTAACTGAAACCTTTAGAGCAGGGATTCTCAGCCTGTGGGCCAGATGCAGCTCACAGCATCATTTCATGTGGACTCCCACCAAACCTGGAAGTGCCATGTGGTGGAGGAAGGGCAATATGGCTGTCCGGCCACTGAAGCTGAGAGAGCATGACCCGGCCCCCAGCTTTAAAAGGTTGAGAACTCCTGCCTTAGAGGACAGGTGTGGGAGGACAGGTATAGGGTTTGGTCTACAGAGAGAATGCTTCTTAGCAGATAAGCTGTTAAGTGAGGATGAAGGCTTGTTGTGAAAACTTGTGGATGTATAAGGATTGTTTGAGGCTTTGCCAGTTGACCCGGTCACAAAGCTGGAGCTAGGTACAGTATAGCTGGAGGTAATACAGATCAAGTGTTCCAAGCATCTCATGTTCATCAATACACCAAGAATCTAGCTTTTCTATCTTACCATTCCTATTTGCTTTAGACTCATATGATCCCTTTACTCATTGTCATGAAAGCCTTTTTGTTTGCTGTCTTGGAGCTGACTGAGCCCCAGGCATGAATCTCACAGATGCAACACTTTATGAACCTTCCTATTTGCATGTTTTGGATAAGTGCAGCATTCTGTTCAAGTTTAAATTCTTTTGCTGATGGGCTACAAGTTTTTTTTTTAAATCCAGCATCATTTTGTCAAAGTGTGTCTTTGTTTTTCTTTTCTTACATATTTTGAAATAGGTAATATCACGCTGTGTGATTGGCTGTTGATGTGCAGGTTAAATTAAATGCAAAAGGTTCTTACATGAAGTGTTTATGGTTCTTTGTTAATATTTACCTTTTGTGTGTTTATGCAAACATGCCTGTGCTTGTAAATATAGATATGAGATAACCTTTATTGGCATACAACAATAAATAAATATAAAAGCCAAATACAATGAAACAGCGTGTATAACACGTTATAAAAAGGAGTACATAAAACTAATAAAATTTTAAATCAAACCTATATAAAGTATTAATTTACTCACTGCATAGTGAAGCAGGGCAGCAGTTACTTTGTGAAAGTGACCTGACATTTAACTATACAGTAGTTTCCAAACATGGGGCATCTGCTAGTTTAAAAGTAGCTAGTGTTTAATTTGACCAGAACATTGGTTTGCATTACAGATGCCTGTATCTTTCATTTCATTTTCTTCTCCTGCATTGAACAGAGGGTTGGACCCGATGACCTAGAAGGCCCATTCCAATTCATTTATTCTATAATTCAGAATGATTAAACACCCATGTTAGTAGAATGAGAATAATTCCTGAGGCAGCCTCAAGCTTTTTGCTCCCTGCAATCCTGATACTTTCCATGACCCTCTTGAGTCACTAAATTTGTACTAGCAGATGTCCCTGTCAGTTCCATGTTAACACTACCTCCTGTCTGTCCTCATGCAAAATTCTCAACTGGACTTTGCTCTCTCCTCTCTTTCGCAGAGCCTGGCTACTATCCTCTTGCTTGTCTTCTCCTGTGTCATCTGTCTACCTTTCAGCCTGTGAGCCTGGCTACTTGACTTCTCACATGTTCAGTGAAATGTGACCGGCTTATTCCTACCGGAGGCTACAGCAGCTGGTGTGTGTTGAGAGATTTTGTTTTAAACCTTGGCAGCTTTGTCCCGAAGAGTGTGCAGTTACTTTCAGCTGATCACCAAAAACACTGGCTAGTATTATGTGTTTCAGTAGCTGGTGTCTGTCAGATGGGAAACCACCCAGCATACTGCATTTGGCTTCCATCCTTTAAATCAGGGGTTCCCAACCTAAGGCCTGTAGGCCAGATCCAGCCCATGGTGCCATTTCATGTGGCTCCCCCTCCAAGGGCATTTGAGAAACAAAATGGCAGCCCCATCGCACAGGCAGGGCAAAATGGCCAGCTGGCCCTCAAAGCTGACTCAGAGTGTGACCCAGGCCCCGGCTTGAAAAGGTTGGGAACCTTTGCTTTAAATTATCTATAAATTTTAGTTCAGTGTTTCCCAACCTTTGGTTTTTGGACTCCAATTCGCAGAAGCTTAAGTCACTTCCCCAAAGCATTGATTAGACAATGTACTGACTTAGGCTTCTGGGAATTGAAGCCTCCCTGAGGGGTGTGGGCCCCATGTTGGGAACCACTGCTTTAACCCTTTAAAAAGCTTTTGCCTGCTTCACTGTGTTAAAAGCATTACATCTTTCTGTGAAATAGTTGGGCTTTCAGTCTTTCCCAGAATCCCATAGCTGGTATGGCCCCTGGGTCTAGAAAGGCAATGTTTATGTGTCTGTAGTTGTCTGACGTTTGTGAACAATTTATTTTACTGGGCTAGCTTCCTGTTTTGCATTTGGCATTTCCTGCTAAATGTTTATTCTTGTCTTCTTTTGCTTTTCTTTGTCAAGTTATCAGTTGCTGTATCGCAACATTAATTTGATGATGTAAAACCAGTCTCCATGATGTGCTTGTTTTTTTTTTACCATTTTATTTAGAGGAAACTTTTAAAATGGAAGTTTTGAATGATCAGCTGTTGCTTGAAGCCATTCATTTAGTCAGCCACCCCTTCGTAATAAGTCCACTCCAAGAACAAAGCTTTCTATCCTTATTACCTTATTAAGAAACAGATATGATGAGACATTGGGCTTTTCTGTCTTAGTTGCATCATCAGTTTGTGTATGAGAGAACACTGTGATATATTCTTACAGCTTTATACTCTGGTTGTTTGGCAGTGGTACTTCTATGTTTAAAACAGATTGCATCATTAAAATAAATATGAAATGAAACAAATGTGTGAAACCTGTTTGATTGGTCACATTGCTGGAACATGCTGATTTCTTACCCTTTGTGTCTCATGTATATGTCTGAATATACGGGGCTATCTTATACCAGGTTGGATTATTGATCTCTCATACCCTTAATCTATATATTTTTTGATTTAGAGGAATTACAGTGGTCCATGGGTCACAAAGGGTCAGAATTGACTGTGCGACTGAACAACAACAACAACAAAACATTCAAAATTGCTTCTTTAACTTGCTTTAGTAACCTAGGTAAAGGTAAAGGTTGCCCTTTTTCGAAAGCCAGTCATGTCCAACTCTAGGGTTCAGTGCTCATCTCTGTTTATAGCCAAAGAGCCAGTGTTGTCTGTGTCTGCAGACATTTCCATGAACATTTGGCAAGCATGTCTAGACACCAAAGTGCAAGGAAACACTATTTACCTTCCTACTGAAGTGGTCCCTGTTTATTTGCAATTTCTTGCTTTTGAACTGCTCGATTGGCAGGAGGTCGGACAGAGATGGGGAGCTCACTCCATCGTGCAGTACTCGGGTCTCAAACTGCTGACCTACTGCCCTCCAGTCAGCATCTTAACCATTTGAGCCACCACAGTCCCTGTCAGTAAACTAAATGATTGCTAATGTAATTAGGTGCTAGTCACATTTTCTACATAGTTAACTGTTGTTCATAAGTGGTTGTCTACAAATTAAACTGGGCAAAGTTTATAAAGAATGGGAAATAATAAAAAAATGTTCTCTGTTGCATAATTATGAATTAAAACCTACTCAGGCTTCTTTAATGTAAACGTAATAAGGCCCTTAAATTTATGAGAATGCTGAATTGAAGCTTCCTGGTTTCTAGGATGTTCTGAAGCTGCAGAATCTTGACACCCCATTACTAAAGGCAACTGAACCATCTGAGCATGAACTAGTCCTGTGGTCTCCTAACATTTCACAGGACAGCTTAGGACATAGAAGCCTCACTAGCAAGGCTAGGCTTTTTTTAAAACTTGCTGTGGAACAGTAGCTATATTGAGTGCACCGAGGTCAAGAAGTTCTGGGTAATTATTCCTTTCAGTCTAGATTTTGGCTACATACACGGGAGGATCCAAGCTTTGTATCAAGTGCTGGATGAAATTCTAGAGCCCTGGCATTGAGCATGCTTGAAGCAGGCCAACGTCTTGGAAGGAAAAATGTGGATGTGGCTGAAATGGGATGCCTTCTTGCAGTCTTAGCCAAGTAGTTGTAATGCAGAATCCTGTGATGGCTTATCTGCAGCCCTTGAATGGTTCTCCTCTTTGGCTCTGTTTCTAGAGGAGGTTTGAAATGATGAGTCACTGCAGAGTTTGCTAGCAATCCAGTCTTGCTTTGACAGTGGCTGCTTCTTACAAGGAAAAATACCTTTATTAGCCTCAAATGCTCCATTGTGCTGAGAATTGTCCTGAAGGCAGTCCCTTCAACCGAGGGACTGAGAAAGGTACATATTTGTCTCACATTGCAGGCTCCAATCGGAAGCCTCTTTCAATCCAGTTGAACATCTTTGTTAGTATCAACCTATTAAATATTTCTATTAGCACCTTTACCTGATATTACACATAGTATCTGTCAGCATATACAGAGCTCAGGGTTTCACTTCTTACTCTGAATTGTACCAGTCCTGTCTTGTCCTTGAAATGCAGTTTTACTTCCTTCCTGAAAATGGATCTTCTCCTCAAGGTGATATAAGGCATGTCATAAACATCAAATGATATTTGTGAAAATCAACCTCCTCTTACTAGCAATGCTTCTTCTGACCTCATCTGACTTGCAATCCATTTCTTCTTCCAAGCTTTGATACCCCAGGAGTAAACCTAGTTCCAAAATAAAGAAAGAAAAGATAGAAAATTTCTTCTCTGTCATTACCTTATTTGTTCTTTTGTTACTTTCTTTCAAGCAACATCTACTTTCTGTCTTTAGTTGCCAGAGTCTTAAACCACATTAAGAGAAAGGTTAGTCATAAACT
This sequence comes from Furcifer pardalis, assembly GCA_030440675.1. Taxonomy (NCBI): domain Eukaryota; kingdom Metazoa; phylum Chordata; class Lepidosauria; order Squamata; family Chamaeleonidae; genus Furcifer; species Furcifer pardalis. The sequence continues at coordinate 55,237,192 of CP126898.1, read as the reverse complement.
CGTACTGGGGCCGATCATAAGGCATGCATTTAATATATTCCAAACTGGACAGAATATGCTGAGAAAATAGCTTTTTGTGACCTTGGTCCTTCATCCGGTTTAGACTTGCAGAGACCGTCCAGTTGATTAATAAAAAGCAGTGGTTGAGCTGAGATTGCAAGTGCAGTACTGGATTGGAGAAGCAGGGAGAAAGATGAATTCCTTGCTATACTTCCAAAATTCATATCCAGGCTAGAGCTGAAATCACTGGAGCATTTTTGGCTGGAACATTTCCTACCCCAGTCCGTTGATCATCAGGCTGTGCATCCTCTTTCCAGAGGTTATGATTGGCATTCTTCTGTAGAACCGTCTGGCTGCATGCAAGAAACTGTCCAGTCACACGCTTCCCTGATTGGCCCGAGGCCGCTGGTTTTGAATAATGAACATGTTAGTGTTGAGCATTGCGATTGGCTGGGCACTGCTGCAGTGTGATTGCAGGCTGGATGCTCAGGGCATCTATTCTTTGGATGTGCATTGGATGAGCCGAGCTGGGAAGGACAGGTTAATCGGCGCAGCTGCCTAGAGTCCAAGGCCGTGTCGTCTTATATTTCTAAGAGCCGTATTTTGCTTTCTTTGCAATGTCCCATCTCTTGGCTTCGTACTAAAGGACTTGAGCAGACTGCTTGTAAGGCTAGACACAATAGTGTGCTTACCAGCAGTTTGAAAGGCAGGAAGCTCCTGCAACGATATGAGCCTCTGACATTGCTAAGCTTGATGTTCTTGGGATAATACCGGTTCCCTGAACTGAGATCTTGATAACGCAGGTCTCGTCTTTCTTGTGCACTACCTCTGGGACTCTGGTTGCGGGAACAAGGGATGCTGCAGTCCATTTGGCACTTTTTCTCTTGCTTTCTCCCAAGGGCTTCCTGTGAAGGCCCTACTGAAGCAAAAGGGGATGAGGCAAAGGAACCCCAGCCTCCAGGCACCGGAGACCAGGGTCCCGAAATGCCTGGGAAGCCACCCCACAAAGGGGGGAATCCTTCTGAAAGAAGACCAACTATTCTCTTGGTAGTTGGACCGGCAGAGCAGTTCCCACAGGTAATGTTAACCCATTCTCCCTAGGAAATGAGCTGTATTTGTCTGGGGGACTGCGCTGTTAGAACCGAGTAGATGACTGGGTGGGCCAGGAAAGAAGTACAGTAATTGGTAGTATCTTCTAAAAAAGCACTCTGGTTGTAGAGCGAAGCTTCAGTTTACACTTAAAGGGTGTTAGCATATTTTGTACTAGGAGATTTTGTACTCTCCCTAGAGCAGTGGTTCCCAATGCACCCCCCCCCCGGGGGACTTTAATTCCCAGAAGCCTAAGTCAGTAGATGGGCTGATTGGGAGATTGACTTAAGCTTCTGGGAACTGAAGTCTCAAAATCAAAGGTTGGGAAGCACTGATCTAGAGAATCTACTTGATCAGTGGGGCAATACAAAATTAGAATAACTTAATATACACATAATAAAGGCCTAAATAAATCAGGTATGTGCAGGGGACGTTGCAGGTTTCTAGGGGAAGTTTTTGAAACTTCTGGCTCTGTTGGAATCATTCAGTACAATAGATGGTGAGCAAAAACTGAAGCTTGAAGAGATCAAGACAGGGGCACTTTATTATAAAATGTTTGATTACCTGGAGGTATTACATGTTTATCAATTTGCAATGAGGATTTCCTCACGCTGTGGAACTTTATTTGGATTGTGTATATATGTGCACAAAATCTTTGTTTTCTAATGCTGTGCAGGTGTCTATGTTGAGAGTAGAGTGAAATGTCCCACCTCTGGGTATATAGAAGTGTAGCTGATTGGGCCCCGTTTAATTATGTAAGTTGAGGCCTGCGGAGAATTTTCCTGTTCGATAACATAATTTTAAAATTACTGCCTGATGGACAGCTCTTATGCTATGGCACCCAACTGGCTGAAACTTACTCTGCGCAGTTAATATGTGCAGTTAAAAACACATAGAAAAATACAGTGGTAAAACTGTAATTAAGGGACTGTGGTGGCTTAGTGGTTAAGACGCTGAACTTGATGAGTGGAAGGTCACTGGTCAGCAGTTTGAGACCCAAGTATTGCCGATGGAGTGAACTTCCGTCTTTGTCCCAGCTCCTGCTAACTAGCAATTCAAAAGCAAGAAATTGCAAGTAGATCAATAGGTACTGTTTGGTGGGGAAGGTAAACAGAGTTCTGTGCACTCTGGTGTCTAGACATGCCTGCTGGATGTCCATGGAAACATCTGCAGATGCAGACAGCGCTGGCTCTTTTGGTATAAACAGAGATGAGCACTGAACCCTAGAGTCAGATATGGCTGGCTTTTGAGCAAGGGCAACCTAAAACTGTAATGAATAATAAACCATTGAGTGCATTAGGAGAGAGACAGAATGTTATTAAATGCTTCTTTATACACTTTTGCCTTCATTTACTTTTGAACACCTCGGATGGAGAGAGCTTGGTATATAGTTGATGGAAGGGTGTCTCATTTATGCCAAGTCCCCTCCATCCACAGTGACTTCTTTCTGTGTTGAGAGAGGTACAGGCAGGAGAAATCAGCATGTTTCCCCTTACGCTTCTTTCAAGCTCTTTTCCAATTAAAGATAGTGATGAATGGACCTTATGCACACTTGGATTGAAGAAATTGTGGCCTGTTCTTCTCACTCCCTTGGCTACAAGATTCTCATTGGCTATATTGTCATGTTAGCCTGCAGTTACCATAGAGCTGTGTGGCCTCCCTTCCAAAGTGATACAAAAAGACCCGAGGTGGGGTGGCACAGGGGTATAAACTGCTAGCAAAAGAGTAACTCCAGAACTAGAATCTTCTATTATGTTCTTCCATTGCCCAAAGTTCTGTACCTGAAACCCTGATGCAGAGATGTCTATTTTGTTATAAAATTCTCTCTCTATTGATCTGTAATAATTATGGGTCCAGCATATGTTTCATAGTCTGGAACTTCGGTTCACGAGGGATCACCTTAATGTCCCTTTGGTTGTAGAGAGCCCTTCCAAGACCGAACCACGGGTGCCCAAGATACGGCCCATGGGCCAGATCTGGTCCTTGATGCCAATTCATTTGGCCCATGCCACCCTTGTTGCATTTTACTTCCACTTCTGGGAGCAACGAGGGTGGCGCTGGCTGGATAAATTGGTGTCAGGGGCCAGATCTGGCCCATAGGCTGTAGTTGGGGGGGGGCTGGTTTAAGCAGAGAAAATGGCAACTTAAAATTTATCTCATCCTGTTGCAAAACAGATTGCAAAGGCACGTTTTACTTCTGTTTCCAGTGGGAGGAGCCACGTGACCGGACCACGGCCTGAAAAGTTTCGGCAGCCCTGGAATAACCTCTTGCTTGTTTTTTCCAATTTATTGGCAGCAGGCACAGACTGCCTGTTGCATTCTGTTTATGCTCTTATACCTGGAAATCGTACTGTCAATTAAATCCAAGCAGATTTGCCTCATGCTTTAGTTGCAGAGGTCATGTGGACCAGAACAGACGGAGTGTGTTTTGCCTCCTCAACTAGCCCATGGCCTCTCCAGCATCTGTTACCTTCTACCTTTTCTGTTTGCTCTTTTAGTGATGTGGTAACTGACCCTTGATGAAATCCTGGGCTGATACCAGGCTGCTGTGGAGAGCAACCATTTGATGATTGGGGAGCAAATAAATGTAATGTCATTAGGCTGTATATCCCAGGGAGAGAGGCACTTGTTTATCCTTGCAGCTGGACAGTTCTTGTGATGGGGCTGGCTTTGCAGGAATAGTGGCTGAAAGAGGACTCAGGTTTTTCACTTGAGGAGAAATTTTGATGGGGAGATGATAGATCTGCCCAATTGTCTCCTTCAGACAATCCCAATTAACTTTGTTTTGTGTTGTCAGCAAAAAAAAAAAAAAAAGAGCTTGGTGTTTTGAGCTGAGCGGTTGCCTTGGTATGAAATGGTTTTTCTAATTAGCCACCCTAAACACGAAGCCTTCATTTATTCTGCTTGTTACCCTCTTTGTCCCTCTGTTCGGTCCCACAGCACCCAGCTGTCTCCCTGACAAATTGTTCAGCAAACAAAAGGGGCAACTTTTGGGAGGCCGATTCGCTACTGTGTTAAGTAGTGCTGCCTTGGAAACTCAAGAACATGGCAGTGTTTAAAACCGCTTTGTGACCCAGTTAAATGTTGGCAACGAATGTTGCAAAAGTCTGTTTCAGCCAGATAGTTTCTTGTCTCCTTGAGAAACATTTTTGAAAGTTTGTCACTTTCTTCCATCACAAGTTTTTGTTTGGCACGTTGTGTCTCCTGAAACAGTTCGCAGGTTCTGGGCATAATATTGGGAAAGTAAAAATCAAGTGGTTAAGGTGCTGAACTTGAAGACTGGAAGGTTGGAGTTCGATACCCAAGTACTGCATGATGGAATGAGCTCCCGTCTCTGTCCCAGCTCCTGACAACCTAGCAATTAGAAAGCAAGAAATTGCAAGTAGATAAATAGGGAGCACTTCGGTGGGAAGGTAAACAGCGTTCTGTGCACTCTGGTATCTCAAGCATGCCTGCCACATGTCCATGGAAATGTCTGCAGATGCAGACAGCACTGGCTCTTTGGCTATAAACAGGGATGAGCACTGAACCCTAGAGTTGGATACGACTTGCTTTTCAAGCAAGGTTGACCTTTACCTTTACTAAGAATCATATATACCTGCGAAGTAGGCATTTTTATTAGTTCTTCAGCATAAAGTTATGTACCTTTCCTTATTTTGTGAATTGACCTACCACTTTTTCTGTCAGGGTGACTGACAATCATTAGATGCGCCCAGCAGCTCTGCAGAAGCAGGCTGTCTGTTATTTGGCTTTTTCCATGTTCTAGCCTAGTTGTTGCCAAGTAGAGGTGGATTACTGTTCAAAAAACTGCCTAGCGCTGACATATGCAACGTAAGCCTGCTGCCGTTTGAACTAAAAAGTGACGCCTCTCATCCTTGCGGGGTTGGGCACACGCCCAAAGTTTGCGAGTTTAGCTGTTAGCGTCTTATATGGCCGTCATCAGATTAATTTCGTTCACTTAATGTTGGCAGATAAATGTCACAAAAAGGCAAGGCTTTGGGCCAAGAACGCTTGGGAGAAATTGGGGTGCCCTTTTTTGTCCTGGCTCAGCCTGTTGCAGCTGATCTCTAAGAGGATCTGGACTTAGAGAGAGGATCCTGTTTTCTATGGAGACAGACGTCATGTGGGTGGGAGGAGGTTAAGCCGCATTAGGTAACACACAGTTGGCCGCAAAAGGGCAGTGAAAGGTGAAAAGTCTGGGCCAAGAATTGCTCAGGTGCCAATAATGTGACAATTGCCATTGGTAAAATCCCTCAGATTGTTTGTGGGTTTAGGAGCCGTTCATCACGTGGTAAGGCAGGTTCACTTCTGGATCTCTATCCCTGTTAGTCATGTGAATTCTTCCCCAAGGCCAGAGATTAAATATCTCCCCCTCCATGTAACAGATTTTTTGTTACTGCAAATAATTAAGGAAAGACACAATTCCCTATTCATGCCAAGAATGGAATGTATTATCTTAAATATTCTGACACATCAGTGAATGTTGGGGTGAGGTATAATCTGTGATGAATTGCAGCAGAAGGTCATTGAAAATGGTTACTGTCAGGCAGGCATTTTGCTGATAAAATGGTATATCCCTCTGGATTGATCACCGTTAATCTCAGTGCTGGTTTCTTTTTCCTGGTTGTTGGGTCTAACACTGGGATTCTCAACTTGCAGCCTGTGGGATGGATACGGCCCACCACACCCGGAAGTGCCATGTGGTTGAGGAAGGGCAAAATGGCCATCCAGCCCCCAAATCTGTCTGAGGGAGCATGACCCAGGCCCTGGCTTTAAAAAATTGAGAACTCCTGATCTAACGTCTAAGTTAGCCATTCCCAAAATTGTGGTAATTCTTCTGCCAGTCTTCCAAACAGTTCCCAGCTTCCCCAGCCACCATAACCTTTCTGAGGATGATGGCTGTGGTAACTCAATATCTCAGGAGGCACCAGCTTGGACCCAGTGTCATGCAGTCAGCATTATTTGGAATACCCTCAGAAATACTTGGCTGAGAAGTTTTGTTAGAAAAGCAGAAGCGGCTGGAAATGCTTTTCTTATTTGTCATCTGTAATGCTATCTCTTAGCATGCTGAATATACAAGCTGTACATCGAGGTGCAATTAAACTTCTGTTTGTCAGTATGTATTACAGTGAAGCCTGCATAGTCCACATTTCCTTTGTAATTTGCTCTGATGAAGTAATTCTGCTACATGGTAAAAAATGTCACCATTCCTGGGGTCTTAATTGGGATTCTGGGAGGATTGTGACTTAGGCATTAGAGGGGAGACATATGGTTTTTAGACTTCAATTCTCAGAAGCCTCAGTTCCTCAAAGCACTGATCAGCCAATGTACTGACTTAGGCTTCTGGGAATTTAAGCCCCCCTGTTTCCACGTTGGGAAACACTGATCTAAATGGAGGTAAAGAATACTGAGTCTTCTCTGGTACAACCTGATTGGTTGCATGTAAATTCTAGCATGTGGACAGAAATAATCAAGTATTACCCTTTGTATTTAACCCTTTGTTTTGTTGAGTGATTGTTACTATGGCTGAGAGGAAGGGGTGGTGAACAGGTGGCTGCTACAAGTCCTTGCTTAACCAGTGCTTATGCTTTGAGCTTAACCAGGATGAGGTTTGTTGCAATAGGGTGTGGATGGTTCTCGTTTTCTCCTCTCCTTCTTACACACCTGTTACATCCATTTAAAGCTTGGCTTTAATTAAAGGATCTGCAGGATGTCCCAAGTGCCAGGTTGGTAACAACACCTTCCTTCCTCATTTCTGAGCAGAGCTACTTTAGACTCACCCTTTTTAAGAGTGATGGGGACTGCAGTGGCTCAAGTGGCTAAGATGGTGACTGGAAGGCGGCAGGTCAACAGTTCGGTACCCGGGTACTGCATGACGGAATGAGCTCCCTTTTTCTGTCCCAACTCCTCCCAACCTAGCAGTTGGAAAGCAAGAAATTGCAAGTAGATAAATAGGTACCACTTTGGTGGGAAAGGTAAACAGCCTTCCATGCCTAGTCATGCCTGCCACATGACCATGGAAACACCTGCAGACGCAGACAACGCTGGCTCTTCGGCTAAGAAACAGAGATGAGCACTGAACCCTGCGGTCAGATACAACTGGCTTTGGAACAAGGGAGACCTTTACCTTTTAAGAGTAGCATGTCTTTCCCCGCCCTGCATGCCTGTCATTTGCTTTACCATTAATAGGGCGCAAAACCTTGTCCCTGTCTGAAACAGCTTTAAGCAGCTTCTGGAGAGGTTGCGGAGGGTTAATCTTGCCTGGCAGTGAAAGTGACGTGGGCCTTACGAAAGCAGCAGCCGGTTGAGCAATCCGGAAGCAGGTCATATGCTCTTGTCAAGAAGCCAGGGCTCTATTGGGTGTCTGCGAAGGGGCTCGGCTTCCCATTTTGAGCCAAAGAGCAGGCCTGTGGCAGCCAATAAGAGGCGAGAGGGGTTTGCTCATCGCCATATGTCATAAGACTGCCCGGCATTTCCTCTCCACCCGCTGAAGGGAGAAAGGCCGGGCAAATTCTATGCGTGGCTGGAAAAATGCTCTGCCTCTGTCTTTACGTTCCAACTTTCGGGGAGTCCCAAGAACCTTTTGAGTACTTTGAATCCAGAGGTCTTCCGGCTGAATTCAAGCCCATCTTCAGACTCAGCCTTTTCATTCCTTCCCAGGAATTTTCCACCTACCGTCAATGGAAGCAGGTACGGTTGCGATGGGATGGGGCCACCCGGCCAGTGAGCTGTATTGTTCTTGTCTGTTTAGTTATTACAGCTTTTACCACCACTTAGGCTCTTGGGCTTTGAAACAGAGATGAGCACTGAACCCCCTAGAGTCGGATATGACTGGCTTTCGAGCAAGGGAAACCTTTACCTTTATACTTTTAGGACCGTGATGGTGAACCTTGGCAACTCCAGGTGTTCTTGGATTTCAATTCCCAGAAGCCCAGTTCAGCACTCCTGCTGATCAGGGCTTCTGGGAATTGAAGTTCAAGAACAGCTGGAGTTGCCAAGGTTCCACAGGATCTTAAATTAGTCACCCATTTTCTGGTGTCCTCTATCTGGAGGGCAGATTCTCTTGTTTGGTTCTCATTTTCCTCACAAAAGATTGTACCTAGATGGCACACAATGGTTTTGTCCAATGTGGTTTTGTGATTTTGCTTGGTCCAGTGTGCTTCTTTTTTTCAGTTTCAACATTTTCCATGGAATGTAGGGTTGGTTGTTCCTAACTAGCTTCCCTATTTCTGGTTTTTGGTTTCAGGGTGTTGCCAGCAGATAGGGAAACCTCCCATTCTCCCCAGTTTCCTGTCTACAGTGATGAGCATTTCAAGTGGAATTTCCCAACATTCTTTGAAAACCCTTGGGGGCAGTGTGAGACAGCCAGCCTCTTGATTTCATCAAACCTGATTGTTTGCCTATGATTAAATTCCAATTAAAAACTGTAGGGTAAGGAAACAGATTGTCCACTCTTGATAGAAAGACAAAAGGGCAATTTGTATGAAGAAAAGGAAGATGCATATTCATCTTTTAAAGTCTCTCTTCTTTCTAAACAAATGAGAGGTTGAGTAAAGATGCAGAGAATTAATTCCAGGTTTTGTTTAAAGGCTGGGGAGCTCATTTTCTTAAAGCATAAATGCGAACCTAGTATAATCTAGTGGTGAAATGTGTCAGCGAAGCAAAAGCTTGGCAGATCTCTGATCTGAGTTTCATATTTTGGCTGCCATATTTTGGATGGTCAAGCTGCTTGGAATTGAGTTGGCCATGGGTTTTACTGTTCTTGCTCAGAACATTAAGCTGGCTTGCCATTGACATATATGGCTGCTTTTCCTAAGGAAGGCGGATACCATGTGTGATGTCAGACCATCAGCCTATCTAGGTTATTTTATTTTAAGTCTCTAATGTAGAGTTTGACAACTAGCAACGGATTCAAAACTAAACCAGAGCAATGTTGAGTAACCATGGGTGGCTTATGAATGTAGACCCTTGATGGCGAACCTTGACACTCCAGGTGTTCTTGGACTTCAATTCCCAGAAGCCCAAGCCAGCACTCCTGCTGATCAGGGCTTCTGGGAATTGAAGTTCAAGAACAGCTGGAGTGCCAAGGTTTGCCATAACTGATATAGACAAACTGGTGTTTTTCATGTGTTTTCAGTAATAGCTTTCCCCATCTCTGCCCATTGGCTATGCTGCTTAGGACTGATGGGAGCTGGAGTCCAAAATATAAGGGCGCCGATGTGCCCATCCTGCCTCCCTGTTCTAGGGAGTAAACAGCGGCAGCCTATGAATTCTGAATGGATTTGAAGAAATGACATTTTAAAGGTCTGCATCAGAGTTCCACCTTGTGCAGAAAAATAAATATGCAGAAAATGTGTGTAGACAAGAGTAGAAAAGAATTTCGGCACCATCCATCACATGTACCCAGTACTCTATCGCAATTTTAGGAACAGTTTGTATCATGGTTCACAAGAACTGTGTGGTCTTAATGCCCCTCCTTAGGGAGACATAGCTTTTTCCATGCCCTGAGTCAGCAGGTTTGCAGTGATCTGCTAACATAGAAGAGGCCTCTTTTCTATATTTAGTTCACTCGTGGAGATCCCTGCTATCATCTCATTTTACAGCTGTCATATGATTCTCTGCAGATTAGATCCACCTTGTGGATAGGAAAGGTCAATGCCAACGATTACTGGTGTCCTTGTTAAAGTTCACATGAGATATGTATTAAATTATGTGGGTTTCTAAATATAGTCGGGGGCTGCGGTGGCTTAAGTGGTTAAGATGCTGAACTCACTGACTGGAAGGTCGGAGTTCAATTCCTGGGTACTGCATGACGGAGTGAGCTCCTATCTCTGTCCCAGCTCCTGCCAGCCTAGCAGTTCGAAAGCAAGTAATTGCAAGTAGATAAGTAGGGACCACTTCAGTGGGAAAGAAAATAGGGTTTTGTGCACTCTGGTATCTAGTCATGCCTGCTACATGTCCACGGAAATGTCTGCAGATGCAGATAGCGCTCGCTCTTTGGCTATAAACAAAGATGAACACTGAACCCTAGAGTCAGATATGACTGGCTTTCGAGCAAGGGCAATCTTTACCTAAATTTAGCTGAGGTTTTTTTTTTTTTTTTTTGGGGGGGGATAGGTCTTCAAACAGTGTTTGCCCCAGATATCAGAGTTACCATTTCACATGCAATGTTAAATCATATTAATAATTTGCACGCTCCTTCGGACTATGGTTTAAAATATGGTCTTGCAAACCAAGATTTTGTGTAACTTCACAGATGACTCTGCCGGGCACACTAGCCTGGCATCTTAGAAAGCTAATATTCAAATCAGTAATTCCTAGCCTTTTGTTAAGTGGAGCTCAGCAGGCAGTCAAAGGAAGATCCAGTTGTTGTTTTTTTGCTGGGTGGTGGTGGTAGTGGTGTTTACACACACAATCTCAGGGGGAAAAATGTCTTGGTGGATATGCAAAGCAAGTGGCAATGCATGTGTCTGATTTGCTCACTTGCCTGTGGGGGTTTGTTTCCTGTTCAGAGGAATGTCAAGATTAAGGTTCAGCCTGCCTTTTCCCTCTCTTAATCTGTTTGGTAAAGATGCACTATGCTCCTAAAAAAATAATCTAGTTTGCCCCAGGATCATGTACAAGGACAGAGTGACCAAACCAGTTCTTCCTTGTATTAGAGTCACCTTTATCTCCTAAATATTGCCTATTAGAGCGAGCTTTCAATTTATCAGCATCCTTGTCTGGTGGAAGGCGGTTTCCTCCGGTAATTGTTAGTTCTTCTGTTTGTTCTTTTCATTTCTTATTTTTTTTAAAAAAAGATTTTATTTTACAGTCTAGAGGTGGGTATTGGAAAACCGGCAACTTTGCTTTGTGGTTAAGATGCTGACCTTCATGACCTGAAGGTTGGCAGGTCAGCAGTTCGAGACCCAAGTACTGCATGATGGAGTGAGCTCCCGTCTCTCTCCCAGCTCCTGCCAACCTAGCAGTTTGAAGGCAAGAAATTGCAAGTAGATAAATAGGCACCACTTCGGTAGGAAGGTAAACAGCGTTCCATGTACTCTGGTGTCTAGTCATGCCTTGCCACGTGTCCATGGAAACGTCTGCAGACACAGACGGTGCTGGCTCTTCAGCTATAAACTGAGATGAGAACTGAACCCTTGAGTTGGATATGACTGGCTTTCGAGCAAAGGTGACCTTTACCTTTACTAGATGTTAAAAATTAAGGTTTTTTTGAGCAATGCTAGCAAATTCATCTGTAGCAGGTGAAGCTTGCTGTGTCCACTAAAGAGCAAAACGTCCCATCACAGTGAAATCTAAGATCTCCTGGGGTTCAGTGAGTGAATCTATTTAATAAAATGTGTTCTATGTTCTGTTTGAACATTTCCTGTGAGGAGGAGAAAGTTAGGTTATTTTTTATCCATGCTTAGGTTATTTTTTAAATGTCCCTTTTCTGCAGAAAATAGTGAAAGCTGGCGATAAGGACCTGGATGGGCAGCTGGACTTTGAGGAGTTTGTCCACTACCTGCAAGACCACGAGAAGAAGCTGAGGCTGGTTTTCAAGAGCTTGGACAAGAAGAATGATGGTGAGTGTGGCAAGGGTCCCCCCCCCCCCAGGGCAGGCAGGAGGGAGGCTGAGTTTTGGTCTGTCTTGAGCATCAAACAATGGAGCTCAAGTCTCTCGCTGTGTCTTGTAGGCTGCATTGACGCCCAGGAGATCACACAGTCCCTTCGAGATCTGGGAGTCAAGATTTCTGAACAGCAGGCGGAGAAAATTCTCAAGAGGTGAGGGATTGCACACTCTGGAAAAAACATGGTGTGAAGCATTGTGAAAGGCATTACCTGCATCTTCCTCCCCCCTCCCTTTTGCTTTCTCCTCCTTCTCCCATAAACCCCCTCCTGTTGAAACAGTTCCATCACTTTCTTCACTATTGTAAAATGCCCAGAACAACAGTCACAGGCATGAAGTTCTCCCCCATTGTCTTTCTCTGGAATTGCAGGGCCCATTTGAAGCTAGACACACAGCTCGGCCCAGGAGTTCCCAACCTTTTCAAGCCAGGGGGGCCGGGTCTCACTCTCTCAGTCAGTTTCGAGGGCTAGATGGCCATTTTGCCCTGGCTGCATTGATGGCAGTGGCCGTTTTGTCCCAACAACTTCAAAGGTGTGGCCATTTTTGTTTCTTAAATGCCCTTGGGGGGGTGGCCACATAAAATGGTGCTGTGGGCCATATGTGGCGCACAGGTTCTAGGTTGGGAACTTTTGGTTCGGCCTGAACACGTCAGAGCACGTGACACCCAAAGCAAATAGCCTTCTGCTATGATAGCCAACCTTGGCACTCCAGGTGTTCTTGGACTTTAATTCCCAGAAGACCAAGTCAGGACTCCTGCTGACAAGGGCTTCTGAGAATTGAAGTTCAAGGACACAGGGAGTGCCAAGGTTGGCCATCACTGGCCAACTGCTTCAAACCCAGTGGTCGCCTTCGTAGAGTGGGTGGCTTCTCTGCATTTTGCAAGCAGGGTTTTGCGGTGGTAGATTTCTGCCCGGCAGAAACAGACTGAGAAGAGGTTTCCCCATGGGCTGCTGCCTATGACCTGCAGGTGGGCAACCCCTTGCTGGTTGCAGGCTGAGACAGAGGTGCAGCCTACTAACCTTCTTTTATCGCTCTCCTTTCATTCCACACAATGCTTTTACAACTGGGTGTTGGCCTTGCTCAGTTAATGGGGAGCTCATGGGGTGTGTGCTTCAGTGTTCTCTGTTTATACATGTGCAACTTAACACACTAAAACAATGCTTTCTTCTGTGTGCATGTGTCACTGATATTTAACCAAATCACTTATTTGTCCCTCTCTCCCTCTGCCTCATCCCCTCTGCCTGCCTTGCCTGTCTGTCTGTCTGTCAGAATAAGGACGGGACACTTCTGGGGTCCTGTCACCTAGTAAGTATTACGGTGCATGTCCTAGTCCACCCCACCCTTGTGGCGTTGTTGTGTGTTGTGTATTTTTAGCAAGTCCAGTGGTGGAAGGTAAAAGGGCAGGGCTTGCTTGTCTACACAATACGTATCTTGCCTTTAGGTAACACTCCCAAAGTGTTGTAAAGGTTACTGCCCAGTGGATTGCCATAAAAATATTAACAGCTCAATACAGGTGGCAGAACTGCAGGGCAAGCTCTTACAAACCCACCCAGGATCGCAGGAAAGAGTCGTTAGTACAAGGTTAATTCTCCAAAGCAAGATTCATAAGAGACACAGTCTATCCCAGGGGCGCCCAAACTATTGCCTGTGGGCCAGATTCAGCCGCTGATGGCAAGTCATCTGGCCCATGCTGCCCTTCCTCACTTCCACAGGCCGTGGTTTGGACACCCCTAGTTTAAGCAGAGAAAATGGCACTTGATCCCCCACATGAGGACTCTTAAAGTGCAACTCTTCTGATCATAATCGCCCCTTGTTTGCTCTGTGTCTTTCTGTTGAGGCTGAAGGTTTAAAGTTGGCCAAGCCAAGCCGGGCTCCTTCTAAGCCAGTGTTTCCCAAATGCTGGTTTTTGGACTTCCAATTCCCAGAAGCCTAAGTCATTTCCCCAAAGCACTGATCAGCCAATGTACTGACTTAGGCTTCTGGGAATTGAAGTCCACTAGTGGGCTGTGTACCCCTTGTTGGGAACCACTGTTCTAAGCCATCTCTCTCTTCCCAATTGGGGTTTTTTCTTCTTCTTTGCAGCATGGATAAAAACGGAACAATGACCATCGACTGGAACGAATGGCGTGATTATCACCTGTTGCACCCGGTGGAGAACATTCCAGAGATTATCCTCTATTGGAAGCACTCGACGGTAAGCAATGAAGATCCCTCATGCATGAAACCTTTGGACCCCCCCCCCCCCATGTTCTTTGTCAGGTTCACAGTCCCTTGCCTTTTGGCTAGGATGGCTTCCTACTTCTCTTCTTTAGGTGATTTCCCCACTTGGGTCTTAAAATCTCTAGCACAGAGGAAGGTAAAAATGTTCTCAGGGAAGGCTGGTTCCCATGCGCGCAAGTGGTCAGCCCTTGCTAGTTCATAACCTGCCAGCTCCGGACACAACCTGCCTGGAACTGATATGCATCCTCTGGATCAGTTTTGGCATCCGTCCCTGTATTATAAGATCAAATCAGCTTGTGAATGCCAGGAAAACTCGTGGCCTTTTTCTCTGCCTTGTTCCCCTTGGCTAGTCTTTTCGAACACAAGCGAGTGCTAGAGCTGGCAAATGACTGACTTTTTCGGCTGGAGCTATGATAACAGGCCTCTGTGAATGTTAATTTGAATTCCCCCTAGCAATAATTACTGGCTATGGTTCTTTGCAGGGAAGAAAATAACCGTAATGCAGCCTTTTAAAAGCAGTAAATCTAAGTTAATGGCTGCCTCGATTCCTCGCCTGAATGCTTCGCCTTTGAGCTTGCTGTGAACGAGCACTCAAGAAGTGCTAGTCCTGAAGAAGACGGTTTGACCTTGGCCTCTCTGTGTTGCCTTGCAGATTTTTGATGTGGGGGAGAATCTGACAGTGCCTGATGAATTCACAGTAGAAGAGAGGCAGACTGGGATGTGGTGGAGACACCTGGTTGCTGGTGGAGGTGCGGGAGCAGTTTCGAGGACCTGTACTGCACCTTTGGATCGCCTGAAAGTTCTCATGCAGGTAGCGTGGGAGTTTACGTTCTTCTGCCAGGCCCCATTCGCTTTAGTCCAGTGTTTCCCCAACATTTGGTTTTTGAACTTCAATTCCAAGAAGCCCAAGTCAGTCCATTGGCTTTGATTAGTGCTTTTGGGGAATTAGGCGTCGATAAAGGAGTTATCGTTGTGATATTAACAGATCACTCTTTTTCAGTTGGGTTTGGCCCTATCTCTTCTGTGTAGGACGTTCTGTAGTTCTGCTTGCCTTCTTTGATATATTTAGCTTTACTAAACATCTTTATGAGTCCTTTGTGTTCCCGAAAGCCCTTGAGATTGGACTGACATTAGCAGCACACGCCGCAGCCTGTGGCTTGCTGGCAGTTCTTCCTGTTCTGGACTCAAAGGGCAAAGAGATCCGACTGCTGTTGGAAAGCAGTGTTGAGAAATGAGGAATTTGGACTTTGCACACCTGTGGTCAGGGCTGACCATCCCCAGTTTTCGTCATCACTGTGTGTGACCCAGGGTCCATTTCCCCTTTGTCCCTCTTTCCTCCAGGAGTGACTCAGTGTAATAATAAGTGGGAGGTAACTGATACAGATTGTAGATGAAAGCATTCCCTTCCCATGCCAAATTATGGAACAACATGAACCCCAGCCAAGTGAGCGAAAAGTCACAATTGCTCCTGGATCCGGTCCGAAAAGTTTTTCTTCATTTTCCAGGTCCATGCGTCTCGCAGTAACAACATGTGCATCGTGGGCGGCTTCACCCAGATGATCAGAGAAGGGGGTGCCAGGTCGCTTTGGCGAGGAAATGGCATCAACGTCTTGAAGATTGCGCCAGAGTCTGCCATCAAGTTCATGGCCTATGAGCAGGTAAAACCCTGGATGGGGGTCACTTTGGGACGCACTACGGATGGTGAGAGAGAGCGCATGAAAGATATAGGCTTGCTTTGTCTAATGCCACGATGCCTGCTTTCCGACAGATTAAGCGCTTCATTGGCACTGAGCAGGAGGTCCTGAGGATCCACGAGAGGCTGGTCGCAGGTTCACTGGCCGGAGCTATCGCCCAAAGCAGCATTTACCCCATGGAGGTAGGTTCCTGGTTTTAACCACTGGCGGTTGATGGTGTCCCCTCTTCATTTGTGCTACATCTTGACTTGTTTGGGGTGGGGTACACAGAAAGAGCATCCTCGAAGATTGTGGTGTCTTTTGAACCACCATTGGGCGTGCCCTGGTAATGGCCACCTTGTGTTGCCGGCTAATCTTTCTCACGCTAGGTCAGGTCAGGAACTGCAGAATGGAGTCGCCAAATGGTGGCTTCGTTTTGCCCGTTTTACGTCTAGCCTAGACACGGAAGGGAAAAAGAAAAAGTTGTTTGGGGGGGGAAAGACTTTTCTCTCCCTGCCAGCCACGGACTCTCTTGATGGCTTCCCTCCTTCTTGTGGCCACTTAGGTTCTGAAGACACGGATGGCCCTGCGCAAAACCGGGCAGTATGTGGGGATGCTGGATTGCGCCAAGAAAATCTTCGCCAAAGAAGGGATGGGTGCTTTCTACAAAGGCTACGTCCCCAATATGCTGGGTATCATCCCGTACGCCGGTATCGATCTGGCTGTCTACGAGGTGAGAGGCTCAGCTGCCGTCTTCTTGAGAAAGGCTGAGGAAAGCTAGAGCCCCTTAACAGCCCTTCTGACTTGACCTTTCCAACCCAACATTTGACTGGTTGGTTTGTGAATTCCTTTTAGACCTTGAAGAACAGCTGGCTGCAGAATTACGCCGTGAACAGCGCGGACCCTGGGGTGTTTGTTCTGTTGGCTTGTGGTACCATCTCCAGCACCTGTGGGCAGCTGGCGAGTTACCCTCTTGCCCTGGTGCGGACACGCATGCAGGCACAAGGTAAGAGGCTTTGAGAAGTCCCTGGGCCGGCTTGAGGGGATGAATTTTGTGCCACCAGAAGAACAGGTGGGGCCCACATAGTTGGGAAAGTGTTCCTTTATGGTGAAAACAGCCACTTAGGTAAATGTAGAGGTCGCCCTTGCTCGAAAGCCAGTCGTATCCAACTCAGGGGTTCAGTGCTCATCTCTGTTTATAGCCAAAGGGCCAGCATTGTTTGCATCTACAGACGTTTCTGTGGATATGTGGCAGGCCATGACTAGACACCAGAGTGCACAGAACACTACACTGTTTACCTTCCCACCAAAGTGGTTCCTATTGATCTACTTGCAATTTCTTGCTTTTGAACGGCTAGGTTGGCAGGAGCTACAACAGTCAATGGGAGCTCACTCTGTCATGCAGCACTCGGGTCTCGAACTGCTGACCTGCCGAACTTCCAGCCGTCAAGTTCAGTGTCTCAACCACTAAGCCACCACAGTCCCTAATTTACAAGTCAAATAAATAAAATAAATATTTCTTATTTCCAGTCTTAGACTTCTGATGTAGTCAACTGAGCCTAGAATTTTAAAAAAGAGCCCCCCGCTTCCCACAGCATTTGTATGGGAGAGAATTCTCTTTCCACATCACATCTAACAACAAGCTGCTAATATTCACAGGCTTTATTCCTAGTCAAGCAGCTACTGAGACTTAGCCATAGGGTCTTTGACATCCCATAGCTGTCTGCTGTGCATGTGATGAGGTTTTTGACCTCTGTCCCATGGCCTCTCTTCTAGCTTCCATCGAAGGCGCCCCGCAAGTGACGATGACCGGCCTCTTCAAACACATTCTGAAAACGGAGGGTGCTTTTGGCCTCTACCGGGGATTGGCCCCAAACTTCATGAAGGTGATCCCGGCTGTGAGCATCAGCTACGTGGTCTATGAAAACTTGAAGATGACTCTGGGGGTGCAGTCCCGGTGACCACCATGCGGCGTCTCCGACAGTGTTGCGACTCTTTAACGAAACAAATCCTGGGGCTGCTGCGGTCCCCGGGGTGTTTGTCCATTTCATTCTGTGAATGTGTTGATCGACACTACAAGCTGCTCGAGCACAAGCTGTGAAAAAATCCCAGGCATTGACGTATTGCGGGATGGGCCGTTGGGCCGTTTTGATGTCACAAGAGTTTGGTGTTTAAACAGTCGGTGTGCAGCGGACCAAAGTGGGGAAGCGAAGGGAAACCTGTGGAGCTAACGCTGCTGGCCTGGCTCCTGGCCCAGCCAGAGAAAGAAACATATCAGATCCTCTTGTGAGGATTCAGAGTTGGAGAACAGAACATGCCATCTCCCATCTTTCTGTTGAGGGACTAAACCAGTCATGGTGAATCTTGGCACTCCAGTTGTTCTTGGAGTTCAATTCCCAGAATCCACACGCGCAGTAAACCCATCCGTGTGGCTTCACAGAGATTTGGGCTTCTGGGAATTAAAGTCCAAGAACATCCGGAGTGCCAAGGTTTGCCATTATGGGGCCAAACTCTTCCCTCTTAGGGATTTTACAGCCTACGTAAGGCCGGCCTTGGGTAGGAAATGCCGTGGGGCGAAAGCCACAATCCATTGCTGTTTACATTCATTCCATCAGTGTCCTTCAGATTTTTCACCCTACGGTGTAACTGAAAGCCTAGCCCAGAAGGCCAGCCACCGGTTATTTTTGAGGCTAGCCCAGGCAAAGTTGAAAAAAAATTTTTTTCGTAGGCCTGAGTGTACGTCCCTCTTTAAAATTGCTAACAAGACACACTTATCAGCAGACGCAGCCTGCATGTGTTGTGTTTCCATGCTGTGTTTGCAAGGTTGTCTCTCCATTAGTGGGGGTTTTGTGCCACTTGGCACTCTGCCGAGAATCTGGGCGCTCCCCCACCCCACTATTTGCCTCCAGGATGGGATTTGGGGGGTCGGGCAGCTGACAGAAACCCATCTTTGTTCAAAACATGGCATTTCCCCCTTTTTTGCACGGTGCTTTGAATGCAGTTCTGCCGAGACAGGTACCAAATCCTCCTCTTGCAAACTCTGAGACTTGGCTGTTACGTCTCTTTTCTAAAAAGTTTTTTCTAAGTGTGAGATGGCATAATTTATGTTTAATTTAAAATGGGGACGGATTGATCTGGACTTTGAGGGAGATGAAAGTAGCCTTTTGGGTGAGGTGGATAGACTGGATTAATGGACAATGGGGAGAATCTGTAGCCTGTATTTGAGGATTTGGGAAAGGAGGGGAATTGCTTGTCACCCTTTTCTGCCAGGGGAGAGAAAGGAAAGAGGCGACTGACTTATTTCTGATTGTATCAAGGATCCCTTGAGTCCGTCCACTTAGACTTATTGGGGGGGCTTGAGGGAAATCCTTATCTGACGTATGGGGGAACCCCAGCAATCACATTCCATGATTGTTTTTACTGCTTGAAGCATATTTATTTTCTATTTATTTGAAGGCAAGAGTTGTTGTCAAAACTTATTTTTTTATAGATCTGTTTAAAATAATACTGTGTCCTTTGTGTCTCTGTATTTTTGTAGAAATTCTGTATTTATGTTCTCTCTCTCTCTCTTTTTTTAAAAAATATCATTTTGCACATTTTAAACACGGCTTAATTGAATCGTTTATGGGGAGGGTGCCCACCCACCCTGCTCAAACCCACCCCACCCTACCCCACTGCCTGTCTTTGGGGTTTGGCTGAGGAACTAGAGCAGTGGAGATAAAAACCCTTGTTAGTTGGAAACCGAGTCGGATGAAAACTGATTTTTCACCAGAAAGGAAGGAGAGCGTGTCTGACATTTTGCCTTATTCGTGTTTAGCTGCTTTCGTTGGGATGCACCACACGAGAAGGGTTTTAGAACCACAAGTGGGGTTTTATTTTAATTTTATTTTTTTCACCACAATGGTTAAATAATGGCTGGATGTGAGAGGCAAAAAAAAAATGAAGAAGAAACCACTCAGGGAGAGAAAATAATCACAAGATGCCAGTTTCCTGAGAGAAATCACACAATGCCAGTTTTCCTGACATAGCAGGGGAAACATTTACACTTGGGAGTTGGGTTTTGTTGCAGTTTTTCTGCCTTCGGATAGATGACCTCACCCAGGGGTTGCTCGATGCATGAAAAAGGGCAGTGGTGAACTGGGGTGCCTTCAGAGATTTGCATGGTGTATCCCCAGTTTTTACTCCCACCTCCCTACTTGATGCTGCCTTAGGTGGGGGCCGTCCATTGCTGCTTGAAAATAAAAGAGCCCTGTGCTTGTCTTGCGCTGGTTGCTGGATCAGTGACAAAAAAACCCTCTCCGTCCCCCTTGGGTTGACTGACTGAGGAGTTGGCAACACCCACCTCCTCTCTACCATTTGTGGCCTGAAGGAACGTTTTTTGAAGAGAGAAAAAAAAATCAATGCAGATTTGTCTTTGCAGCTGTAACTGGGATTTATAAAGACTTGATTCTTAGCAAAGCGAGACACACCCTGGATGGTAGGGAACAATTTGCTAATAAAGGTTTATCATGCTGATATTTTCTCTCTGTTTGTCCTTGCGTTTGTGAAATGTGTTCAAAGTTACCTTGGTGTCTTCCCCACACAAAACCATGCCTTGAGTTTATTCAGAAGGTCTTAAAGGCAGACATTTTCATGGACACTTACCTTTCCCACCGAAGTGGTACCTATTTATCTACTTGCAAGTTCTTGCTTTTGAATGGCTAGGTTGGCAGGAGCTGAGACAAAGATGAGAGCTCATCATTGCAGCGCTCGAGTCTCAGACTGCTAACCTGCCCACCTTCTAGTCAAGTTCAGCATCTTAACCACTAAGCCACCACAATCTCTAAAAATACTATATCCAATCCTGTGTTTTTGTTTGATCCTGAAGATCAAGGACTTGTGCGTTTCTGAGTAAGTCTTGTAAGTAGAGACACAGTCCAGGTGAATTATTGAGAAAGTGGATTGTTTTTTAAGAGACCGGTTGATAAGAGAGCAAAAACCATCTTTTTCTTGAGTCAGTGCCAGCCTGAGTGCAACCTATGGCATGTGGAAGTCATAAAGTAGAAAAATGATAGAATCCTCCTGACAAGTGTAAAATAAACTCTAGTCCCTGGTTACAGAAGCCGTCTGCATGCTCCTCGGAAATTTCCCTCCTAGGAACCCTGGTGGTGCAGTGGTTCAATTGCCGTACTACAACCAAAACATTGTGAGTTTGATCCTGAGAAGTATCGAGGTTGATTCTGCCATCCTTCCAAGGTTGGGGAAAATGAGTACCCAGCATGTTGGGGACAAAATTCTAATTAACGTCTAAACCGCCCAGAGAGTGCACTAGGCACTGTGGGGCAGGGTATATAAGTGTAGTTGCCATTGCATGCGCTTTAATGTGAGCTTTGCGCTCTGACAACAAAATTTCGCCTTTTTGATGTGTTAGCTTTCTACGTCCACATGAAACAAACTGATCCAACCGTGTGAGCTTTACATAATACTAATGCAGGAAGAAAGACAGTACAGTATCTTTATTGGATCGCTAAAAATAATAAAACATTACACGGACTTTTGTGATTCAAGGCCACTTTTTCAGGTGTGCACCAGTTTCTTGCGGATAGTGCTGCAAAATTATCATTGGGAGTCCAGATGTTCATGGCAAGGTGTGGTGAGAGGGGAGCTGGAAATAAACAGGCGGCATCGCTTCGCTGTGGGTCAGGTAGTAAAGGTCAAGTTTGCCCTTGCTCAAAGGCCAGCCATATCTGGCTCTAGGGTTCAGTGCTCATCTCTGTTTATAGCTAAAGAGCCAGCACTGCGTCTGCAGATGTTTCTGTGGTCATGTGGCAGACATGACTAGAGTGCATGGGATATTTACCATCCCATTGAAACGGTACCTGTCTGCTAGCAAGTTCTTGCTTTCGAAGTGCTAGTTTGGCAGGAGCTGGAACAGAGATGGGAACTCACAGTCATGTAGCACTTGGGTCTTCAACTGCTGGCCTGCCAACCTTTCAGTCGTCAAGTTCAGCATCTTAACCACTAAGCCACTGCAGTCCCACTGTGGATTGGGTACCACTCTGCAAATGGGGGAAACCAGACAGAATGACTTGGCCCGTGTGTTTATGTCCATGAAAGCATTGTATGCTTAAGAAAAGACATAGAGGGGAGCCCATTTTCCCGCCATGTCTGTTTCCTGTCTAGCCACAAACGTCAAGAAATGAATTCTCCATCACGGGTTGCGAAGCCACAGCTGGGCTAAAAGTAGGGCCAGAGTGCCCTCTGCTGCCACAATGATGATTTCACTGGCTTTCCCATTTAAAATCTGTGAAAATTTGTGAGCAGTGTTTATCCCAAAGTGTTGCACCCATTTCAGCTCAACAAAAATATATTAAAATAAAATTGCTTTGAGGATAACCCACAGTTCTCTCCCAAAGCAAACCTTTATTTTATTTCCACACAGCTCCATTGGAGGCAATGGAGAGCTGTGGTAGAAATTTACCTCACAGGGCTGCAAAGTTTGCCTCATGCTTTTGTGTCCTCATCAAAGAGGGCAGTTGTAGGGAGGAAGTAAAAGCAATTAACGGAAAAACATCTTGCTAATTAGAAACTCTGCCCTGCTCAGAAAAAAATTTTCCCTCCCATTTTCCTCACATATATTAAAAATGCTTTTAATATGCAAATTATTGGGAAACTCAAAAGAAGCCGCTGAGGTGAACTGGTTCTAAAAAGTGACTTGTCAAGCTCTATCTTATGTGCATGCTATTTATTTATTTATTTATTTATTTATTTATTTATTTATTTATTTATTTATTTATTTTCTCCCCTCCCGGTCAACAATATAGGATTTATAGGGATTGCAGTGGCTCAGTGGTTAAGAAGTTTGCTTTGTTAGCCAGAAAGCTGGCAAGTCAACAGTTCTGAGACCCGGGTACTGCATGACACTTTGAGTGCCTGTCTCTGCCCCAGCTCTTGGGGACATGAAAGGAGCCTCTTTCGGGCATCCCCTGAGTGGAGTTTCTCCCACAAAAATCCTTTCAACCCAGAATAACTTCTGACATGAAATTATTATTCTAGGGTTTATCATGAGGGGATGAGGGAAATTTCGTCTGCCTGAGGTGAGGCAACGAAGCCTGGACCAAGGATGAGGGAGGAATTAAAAGCAATTAAAGAAAAAAAAATGCCTTGCTAATTATGAAATCTGCCCTGCTCAGAATTTTTTTCCTTCCCATTTCCCACACAGATTTTTTTAAAAATGGTTTTAATATGCAAAATATAGGCTTGGGAAACTCCAAAGAAGCCACTGAGTTGACTTGTCTAGCTCTGCATTGTGCAAATTCTATTATTTGTTTGTTTGTTTTCTCCTCTTGGTCAACAATAGAGAATTGGTAATGAAAAACTGAGGGAGATTTAGTTTTCCTGAGGAGAGGCAATGAAGTCTGGACCAAGGATGAGGGAGGAATTAAAAGCATTTATTTATTTATTTATATTCATACCCCACCCTTTTGGTGCAAGTGCCACTCAGGACAGCTTACAATGTGTGTGGAGAGAGAGAGAGAGAGAAATATTTAAAAAATCATCTTGTAACAGGCCAATAAAAACACAAGGAATAATAATAATAATAATAATAATAATAATAATAATAATAATAATAATAATAATAATAATAATAATAATAATAATAATAATAATAATAATAATAATAATAATAATAATAATAATAAATGAAATGCCTCAGTTATGAACTCTGCCCAACTCAGGCTAAATTTTCCCTCTCGTCTTTTCCTCTCAGATTTTTTTAAAATTCTCCCCTCATCCTTGTTTGAGGCTCAATTGTCTCACCTCAAGCAAACTAAATCTTCCTCAGCCCCCCATTATAAAACCTATATTTTTCCACCAAAAAAAGGAGGGGGAAAAGGCAACTGGATAAGACAGTTTGAAAAATTACTTTTAAAAGCCAGTTCTCCTCAGTGGCTCATTTTGGTGTTTCCAAACATATAATTTTTGGTGTTCTCAATGTCTTAAAAGCCCCAATTTTCTGTCCTGTTCGTTAATCCAATTTCTGAGCTTTCCCTCACAAGTTTTGTCATTTACGTTTACTGCTCCCATTCCTATACTTTAAAAATGTTTTTAAATCCACCTGTTTCGATAGGATGCTCTTTTTAACTATATTCAGATAGTGTGTGTTTTTTTTCCTTTAAATCATTTTCAAAGTCAGACCCTTCGCTAGGGTACACTATTAAGCTTTATTGTAGCAATAATATTGTTATTTAGTTATGTCTATTTTTAAAGACATGTTGCAGCCCAAGTACCGGGGGGAAACAAGTCATAATTTATTTATTTATTTGTTTTCCAATTTGTATAATAAATTTCCCCCTGAAAAATACAAACTTTGGGCATGATAAGAGAATGATATAAAAATGAAATTGAATGTCTCTCAAATGTCTTCAGAAGTATCTAGAAAAAAGTAACTAGGAAAGATACACTCCATCTTTTCCCTCTTTCTCTCACACAGAGAGAGTAACAATCTCACTTTTAATGCTACTTTTGTTTTGTAACTTTCTTGCCCTTTGTGGTAAAAACAAAAGAAAACAAATGAAAATACTTGTAACTTCCCAAATTTGGGTTTTATATGCTAAATAGATCCTAAAATTGCACCTTAACATTTCAGCCACCTTATGGGTTTTCCCGCCCTTTTAGTCTTAGGCTTGCTGCCTCAAAGTCCCATTGTTTTATTATTTTTATTTTTCTCCTGAAAATGAAAGAGCTGGTTTAATTTGCCATTTATGAACATGTGGCTTGTAAGGATTAGATCAGGATTTAAATAGAAGCCAAGAATCTTTTTATTTATTTTTATAAATGGGAGATTCATAACAAGAGGTTGAGAGAAATGTAGTCTCCCTGAGGTGAGGCAATGAAGCCCCAACCAAGGATGAGGGAAGAATTAAAAGCAATTAAAGAAAATACCTCACTAATTATGAACTTTGCTCCACTTAGGTTAATTTTTCTCTCCTCTCCCCTTACCTCACATATTTTAATGAAAAGATACTTTTAAAGCCAATTCTCCTCAGTGGCTCATTTTGGCCTTTCCAAGCATATATTTTTTGTGTTGCCAGTGTCTTAAAACCCACACTTTTCTGTCATATTATTTGTTAATCCAATTTCTGAGCTTTCCCTCACATTTTTTTTGTTTACTGCTCTCATTCCTATTTTTAAATTCATTCATTCATTTATTAAATGGGAGATTATGTTGATTTTCATTGTATTGTGACAACGCTAGAAATAACTTTATTTACTCATTTTGGCAGATTTATGCCTCATCTTTCAGGCACTAGAAATGCAGCATTGCCAAGGTTTAAAGTAAGCTGCTCTGGAATTTAATCAAAAATTAAGTTTCTAGACCTCATGGAAGTCGGGGTATAATAAGGCAAAGTGATGCAGGTCATGCAAATCATGCAACTGTTTATTGCAGAACATGCAAATTTCTTTCTTGGAATGTATCTAACCATTGTACAGTTAGATTATTATTATTTACCAGATGATAGTAGTAGTTATATTGTAGTATATGTAATTTTGTTAAGATTTTTGTAAGGTTTTATGGTGGGTTATTATTATTATTTTTTTGTAATTTGATGATAAATGTATACAGGGTAGGCTGTAAGTCCTTATTGAATCTTTCTCTAAATTTGCCACTTATTGTATCCAGGGTGTCACCAGTATTCTTGTGCTCATGTATCCATGTTCTTGTCACAAAATGTTCTTCAAGTGTAAACGGGCTTAAATTTACCATATTTCTCTGGAAAAAAAGGGGGGAAATTATAATACATATGGACAGGTAGGAACTTATGGGCCACCCTGTATATTAAAGTGGAGAGACTGCAACTGGCCCATGACTGCTGAGTGAGTTTCAGGAGCATTTGAACCAGTGCTGGGATGTAACAGGTTCTCACCAGCTCGCCAGAACCGGTAGTAACTTTTCACAGTGTCCCAGAGAACCGGTAGCAGCTTTTGGGGGGAACCACCTTCAGGGCTTGCCTTTTCACTGGTTCCCACACTATGCATGCACACCAAGCACTTGGTGTGCATGCATGCCTACAGTGCTTGTCGCGTATGCACAGCCTCCCAAGCGGGGAGGAGGAAGAGAAGCTGCTAGCCTGAAGTTCCCTATAGCCTTAAGCTCCCCAGGGTAAGTGACTCACCTTTGGATGTGGTGTGTCTGTGTGTATTTAAATGTGTATTTAATACCTTTACCTATATTGACATACTACCACAGTTCTTAAAAAGGCCTGGTGGCCGGCAGGCCTGGTGGCCTGGCTTGAGATTTTTAAGCAAAGTCTTGGAGTTACCTCATCAATAAGCTACACCTGTGCTGTTCCAAGTGCTGTTCCAATTGGAGAACCCTTAAGGAGGTACAGCTGTTTTACATTTACATTAAGGCATATTATCCTAGAGAACCGGGACGATGACCATATCCATCTTGCACCAATATATATTTGGCTGCGCCCATGACAACATGACATCATTATGTTAGCTCCGCCCACACTGTGATGACATCATGGTGGGGTAGTAAAAATTTTGACATCCCACCACTGATTTGAACCCAGATATTTTCCAGTCTTATTAAAACATTTTCACTTTTGGTCCCCCCACCCCCAGAAAGCATGCATGCAGGTTGTCCAGGAGAGGGAGTCCCTCGCATAGATCTGCAATGATCTTTTCAAAGAATTCAGTACTGTAAGAAGGGATGCAAAGAAACGTTTTTGGCTAAAGCACCCAGGAAAAACTTTGCCATAAGAACTAAAAAGTGGTATTTGCTTTAGTTGATCTGGTCCGACACTGGATGCTGAGTCATTAAAATTTCATCCCGAATAGATTTCAGCAGTTGGCAGGAACTGGGACAGAGACAGGAGCTCACTCCATCATGTAGCACTCAGGTCTCGAACTCCTGACCTGCTGACCTTCCAGTCATCAATTTCAGCATCTTAACCACTAAACCTCCACAGTCGCAAACATCCCAATAAAGGTAAAGGTTTCTCTTGCCCAAAAGCCAGTCATATCCGACTCTAGGGTTCAGTGCTCATCTGTGTTTCAAAGCCAAAGAGCAGATGTTTCTGTGGTCATGTGGCAGGCATGACTAGACACTGGAGCACATGGAGCACTGTTTGCCTTCCCACCAAAGTGGTCCCTATTTATCTACTTGCAATTTCTTGCTTTTGAACTGCTAGATTGGCGGGAGCTGGGAAAGAGATGGGAGCTCACTCTGTGATGCAGCACTCGGGTCTCGAACTGCTGACCTCCTGCCTTCCAGTCAGAGTCTTTTATCTTAATTTCTGCTAGCATATGTTTTTCTGATCCTTTGCCTCTTTTTGAAATTGTTTCTAAATACCCTTCATTTCCCCACCAAAGGGTGTTATTTTTATTTTAAAAACTTCCCAAGAGTTTGTTTCAACTCTAATTTTGTGTCAGCATCTACAGTCTTTTCTAGGAAAAAGGATTAAGCAAATTGGTTCCTTCTCTTTTTGGTGACAGTGAAATGGACGTGTGACTGCCTACTAAGAGTGTAACCAGGACAGCAACATCTGCATTCAAGAAAGCCGTGTCATTTCAAGCGGGGGGGGGGGGGAATTCAGCATTTCCAAAAAGTACATATTTGTCCCAGCTGCTCTAGGGAGAAATCCCCCAAATTAGTCCAGTAAGCACTGGCCAGCCATGGTGTTTTAAATTTTATCAGAATGGGCGAAGGAGAATGGAAGGTGAACCATCTAGGAAGGTGAATGGAGCATCTTCAAGGAAGGCATGAAGCGTAATCTAGCTGGAACCCTGCATAAGAACATTTTAACCTGCACAATTTTATTGCAGGTCATGTTTTATTCTTAGAAGAAGGAATTGTTTTCTTTGTTAGGAAGAAAAATAATGGCTCCCATTTTGCATGAGCTATATAGCAGTCTACAACCAGTGCCTTTCAACGGTTTTCAGATATGTACATCTTTGAATCACAAGAGCCAGAAGCTTGATTCTTTAAAATTACCCCTGGACAGGAACGTGTATTTGGAGAGGGACGCAGTGTCGTTTTCCACACACCAGAGTTTTACAGAAGCTGGACTGTTTCTCCTGGTTCCTGCCCTGCAATGTATTAGAGGAGCTTGTGTGTAAACATTTGGCTCAAAAGAGTGGAGATTTCCCTCAGGTGAACTTCATATGAAAGAGCTTCAGTGTGTTTCAAAAACGGGGGCAGAAGAAGAGTCATAGGCACCAACATTTTGGTCAAAGTCTGAAGGTTGCACATAAGACTGGAGGAGGCAACAGAAAACCCTCAGTTGAATTCAGAAGCACATGGGAAGGGTTGGTTCTTGGCAATCTGAATAGTAGGCAGTACTGTATCTGCTTACCAGCTTTGTAAGGGAGCAGCTTAAAGGCCATCCATCCATCCAAGAGTTCCCAAAATAAGACCAGCCACTGAACGCTCGTTGCTAACCTGGTTTTACACCTAATTTCACACACTGGTGATTTGATACAAACATCTAGGCTGATCTTGAAGGGCTTTCTTATATTTGCAGTGGGGCATGGGTTGCTTTGATTCTCCTAACTTGTTATAGGGCAGCCCCTTGACTTAAAAACCTTAAGTAAGAATTGTTCAAAGGCCTCCTCATCCATAGTTAGCACCCCCTTTGGGCAGAAGATTCAGGTGATACACAGATTACCCTCATCCCTACTCAATGGTGAAGTAGGGCAGAATCCTGTTGGAGATTTATGCTGGCATAAATGGAATTGCAAAAACTGCAAGGGCAAACTGCCGCTAAATAAGGACTTGCCACTTATAGTCCTGGTCACAGGCAAGTTGTGTGACTTAGCCCATGATCAATGTGAGTGGCAATGTGTTAATTGGCAACTATTTGCTCCTGCTGTTTATACAGCAGTGTAAATCCGCTACAGGATTCTGACCAATGTATACACCACTTAAAAGGTAGTAAAGTTTTAAAACACTCCTTGTCTGATGAAGTGGACTTGATCCACAAAATCTAACAGTAAAAATATAGCAGTTAGTATTTAAAGTGCTGCAGTGTTTTTGTTTTTATTTTATTACATTTTTGGTTTTGTTTTCTGATATGCCTAAAATACTAAGTCATCTGTAGATCCTGTGATCCAAATTTCCTCCCCGCTGCTTTTAAAAAAACCCTCATTATCTCTAAAGAGTTTCTTCAAGACCTCAGTGTTGCCTTACACGTATTACCAACATGATGCTCTTTGCATACTTAATTCTGCCCCCCAACACTGAGATTCCCCCCAATATTATGAGCACTGCAAGGAGAACATTTTGCATCGGTGAACAAAAATAATCTGGTGACCTCATTTCCTCTTATTTTTCTTTCTCTCTCTCTCTTTTAACTTCTCAGATCATGTTGTTTATTAGCTGTGACGCATGTCCCCCACCAACCGCACAAGAAAGGAACCTCAACCCTTTGAATAGCTACTCCTTCTCACAGTTCCAGATTCTCTGCAGCTATTAATCATCTCACAGATGGTTTTAAAGCCACCGCTGTCGTATGATTGAAATAAAACAAGCAGAATGTTGCCAGAACAAAAATTATGGCACTCTGGTGAGTTATAGGCTAAAAAGAATGGTGTGTGTGTGTTTACAGAGGAACTATCCATCGTTGATATGGCGGCCCATAGCAAAACTATGATTTGATTCCTACCACTTATTTCAGAAACCTTTTTTCTGGTAGCCTCTCTCTTTGCCAGCTGGCATACCTGAATAATAGCATGTATAATTTTTTTAAAAGAAGCGTGCAGCTGAGCACAAAAGGAAAAACTGTGCAGGTGGGAGCAAAACTGCATCTAGAGAATGAACAGACATGCAGTTAGAAACCTTGAAGAAGTGGGATTTCTCCCATGCAGATAATCCCATCACCACACACACACACACACACACAGAGAGAGAGAGAGTTTGGGGGAACCCACCTGTCCTTGTGCTCTGCTAGTATAAGATTTGAGAGTTTGTGATAAGTTTCACTCTATGATAGGATGGTAGAGTAGGAATGCAGGAAACACTCAGACCTGTGTACTTCACATGTGGCAAACAGGCAACATGGCGGAGGTGCAATGTGACA
Organism: Furcifer pardalis; assembly: GCA_030440675.1. Classification (NCBI taxonomy): domain Eukaryota; kingdom Metazoa; phylum Chordata; class Lepidosauria; order Squamata; family Chamaeleonidae; genus Furcifer; species Furcifer pardalis. The sequence continues at coordinate 55,207,532 of CP126898.1, read as the reverse complement.
TGAGCACATAGAAACCTTTCCAGAAACTTTACAGGCATTCAAGGGTCTTCATACTCCATTTTATGAGTATTAAAGGGTGTTATTGTAACATTTCAAAGCTGAGTTTGGAGTAGACTCGACACCCATCCAAACAGAGGAGATCTTTAAATGGACAGAGAACTGGCCTTTCAAACACAGGGCTATTCTCCTTAAAGTAGGACACACAAACTGTCTTCCTACCTTCTCTGTCACCTTGTCAAAACAGGGCTGTGGGGTTCTGTTGTTTTCTAAGATAATATCAAGCTTGGCTCAGCAGGCTAGGCTGAAGGGCCCAAGGGTCTGACTTTGCAAATTCTTATTTTAGACACTCAGAAACTGGGCCACATTCCTTGGACTTCCCTCCAAGGTCAACAGCATTTGTAAATTGGCATGGACAAGGCTCTATTCCCCTCCCTTTGCCCAAACTTGGAAAGGTGAGTTGAGGATTTGTTCTGGGGTGGGGAGGCCAATCCCAGCACAGCCCCCCCCCAACCCTTTGTTTTCTTTTCCAAAAGAGTTTTCCATTTACCCAAAGAAGCATCTCTACAATTGTACCCTTGGCTAGGTAGCCAAGAGAGGTAGAGATAGATCTTATTGTATTCTGGCTTCCAGCTTGTAAAAAAAATATCGGAGGCATAGTGACCTATTGCAAAATCATCTGAATACACAAAGGGGAAGGAAACCTGCATTTCAGAGCAGAGCAAGGGGAAAAAGAACCATTCAGAAGCCCATTACTGTATCTAGTTTCCCAACCTTTGGGTTTTGGACTTGAATTCCCACTTCAGGACCTGGGTACTGCATGATGGTGTGACCTCCTGTCTCTGTCCCAGCTCTTGCTGACCTAACAGTTCGAAAGCAAGAAATTGCAAGTAGATAAACAGGGACCACTTTGGAGGGGAAAAGATCTTGAGGACATGAAAGGAGCCTCATTCTGGTGCCCCCTGAGTAGAGTTCCTCCAGCAAAAATCTTTTCAACCCAAAAAGCACCTTTGTGTGCTTCTGACATGATTTAAAAAAAAAAAATCCCAGAAGCCCAAGTCCATTCCCCAAAGCACTGATCAGCCAATGGACTGACTTAGGCTTCTGGGATTAAAGTCCACTGGTGTTCTGTAGAACATAGTTTGGGAAACGTTATAAGACCTTTTTCTTTTCTTTTGGCCAGCTAGAATAAAGGTTGAGTGGTCTCCCCTCCCTTACAAAGTTCATTTACTCCAGAGTGGTGGCATGTTCCCTTTTACAGGAGACAGCCTTCCATTCAAAAATATTCTCAGGTCTAAGTTTGTTTTTAAAAAGAAGCAGATGCAATAATGAAGTTTAAGAGCTTGAAGTTATCTATCACCCTTCTGTGAGCAGATTCAGCAATCCCATGGGCCGCCTTGATCACCATTTTTCCCCACTGGCGCAAAATGCACTCTGGTCCTGTTGAAATTGCAAGAGTCCCTTCTAATTTTGTACATAAAGGTGAAGGCCGCCCTTGCTCAAAAGCCAGTCACATCCGACTCTAGGGTGTGGTGCTCATCTCTGTTTATAGTCAAAGAGCCAATGCTGTCTGTGTCTGAAGATGTTTCCATGGACATGTGGCAAGCATGAGTAAACACAGAATGCTGTTTACCTTCCCACCAAAGTGATCCCTATTTATCTACCTGCAATTTCTTGCTTTCAAATTTCTAGGTTGGCAGAGAGCTGGGACAGAGACGGGAGCTCACTCTGTTGTGCAGCACTTGGGTCTTGAACTGCTGACCTTCCAGGGTCTTCCTTCATCCTCCTTTTTAGTGATGCATAAGCGTTCATATTGTTTGCACCTTTCCTCTCATCTCTTAAAACAAGTTCTCTTGCTTCTCTCCCCTACAAAGGCTGGTGTTTAGGGGAATAGGACCTGTGTTGATGGTTATGATTTTTTAAAAGAGCAAGGCAAACCTTGAGATGGCATCAAGTGATCATTTGCTTGTGAGATCTTTCAGACCCATGTCGTTATGGGAAGTCTTTCTCCTTGGCTACACAGCTGTGTTTTATGGGAAAGTGTCAGTAAAAGATAGATTAGTTCCAATCACAGCACAGGTGTGTAGGACCCTAAGATTTCCAAAAGCATCAATGGACAGTAAGGAAGACAGAGATCTGCACCCCAAACAGAAGGGGAAGGTTGGTGAGTAGGGGAGAGACAGGCAATTGTGAATTAGATTCTCTCTTCACCACACCAGGGGCCTTGAAACTTCATTGTTTGGGCTGATTCTTATTCCTAGTGTAGAGTATGCAGGAACCTTTCCCCTCCAAGAGAGAAAATGGCATTGTTGATAAGGAGTAGCCTTATTTTAACTTTTCCTTCAGCTGCTTCCAAAAGGCAGCTGCTATTTAAATACTGTATAGGTTTGCTCAAATCTGGGCCTTAATTCTCTTCCTTGGATAGTGGAATTAAATGCAAAGTTTGGAGAAGGGCTGCCCCAATCCCCCCCAGCAAACAGGGCCACTCCAGATTCCAGGAGCTGCCAGAAATAGTTGAGTTTTCCAAGCTTTGGTTTTTTGATGGGTCCCTGTTCTTACAAAGAGTTGATTTGCCCATAAGAACATGGAGAAAAGCCTGGCTGGATCAGATTAAAGGCATGGCTAATGTCTTCAAAGGAAGGAAGCTAGATATAGACTGAATACTAGGAAAAACCTGTTAATTGTTTGAGCAGTATGACAGTGGAACCAACCGCCTCAAGAGGTGGTAAGTGCTCCAAAACTGGAAGGCATTCAAGAGAGAATTGGACAACCATCTGTCAAGATATGCTTTGATTCAGATCTCTGCATTGAGAAGGGGGTTGGACTTGGTGGTCTAAAAGGCCCCTTCCAACTCATTGATTCTATGGTTTTCCTGATCAACTCACAAGTCAACTAGTTGACCATGGGAACACCACAGGTAGGACATGAAAGCACCTTCCATTCTGCATTTCCCGGGCATTGACACACTTTCGTTGGACACTGGAAGTGACATGTACCTACAGCAGATCATCTTGAAGGGAAGAGAAAGGTGACCAGCTCTCCTTCTTTGGAGGTACTTGAGAAGTAGATGGACTGCTGGGATCAGTAATGGTAAGGTACCTTTGCGGAACACGGGGATGGACTGGATCAGTGTTTCCCAACCTTTGGCAGAAGAAACTCTCCAAAGGTCATTTTTAGGATAATGTTTTTAGGCTCTCATCCTGATGTTCATGGTTCAGCTCTGGCTGTCCGTTGGGTTCATCTGCAGCCCTATGATCTGATGAATGAAATTGTCCTTGGGGGAATAGATTGGCAAATGAAATTAAAAAAAAATATCAGGGAGCTTGGAGCTGAAGTCCCAAACATCTGGGAGATTCAACAGCTGAAATCCACCAGACTAGGTGACCTCCTCAACTCTACAATTCTGCAATTAAAAACAGAGCATCCTAAAGCTGTAATGGTGAAGCTTGGCATCCCAGCTGTTCTTGAACTTCAATTCCCAGAAGCCCAAGTCCCTGTGAATCCACACAAATGGGTTTACTGCATGTACTAGTAGGTTCACAGGGACTTGGGCTTCTGGGAGTTGAAGTTCAAGAACAGCTGGAGTGCCAAGGTTTGCCATTACTGTTCTAAAGTAAGAAGTATTTTTGTTAGCACCTCAGATGCCTGGCCTTTCTTGATCAGGGCCTTTTAGCTATGCACTCAATCCCCCTGTCTTCTGCCAACCCTTGCCCCTCCTATTTTATGAATAGAGGACTTCATTTTTCTAAAGGCAGGAAGGTAACACAGCTTCTCATAGACACCATTGCCACAAGGTCTTCAGTAACACACACACACACTTTTTTCTGCTGTTTTGGGTGGTGGTGCAGGGAGTAAATATGTGAGTTTTCAAACGTTTTTCTGTGTGGAGATGCTGTTTGGATTTGGACAGGAAGCCATGGAGAGAAGGCGTATAGGTAGAAAATATTAATGAAGGGGTTTTCATTCTGTTATAAAGGGCTTCATTCAAAGGATTCAAAGGAATGAGAGAGAGAGAGAGAGAATATATATACAGTATGTATGTAAAACTCTTATGGGACCCGGAGTGTATCTGCCAAGCTCAAAGATGTGGTATGAATTTCAAATGCATATATACATTTAAAGGATATCTATGAGAAGGAGAAGCTGAGGTGGCAAAAATAGTTTGAACTAAAGCACTTCTGAAATGGAAAGGGAACTCTTACTTTAATGCTCAATTATATTTGATTTTGTTTTGAGCAGATGTGTTCAGGACAAAAGGGTTATAGGGTTGTTTCTGGGCTTACGGGAAACCTGGGAAACTTCTCTTGGTAGTCTACTGGCAGGCCTGTAACAAGATGTCTCCCCCTCCATTCAATGAATGGAGTTCCCATCAGCCACAGTGAAAGGGAGTGAGTTGTTGTCCACTAACAAACTGAATGTAATAGGCACCCATGCCTTGATTCTTAAATAATGTGTTATGTGTTTCGGAAGACTTGGATCAGGTGTAGTCTACCCTCTGGATACAGTTAAGAGGTCTTGGTTAACTCTATGATCCATGATGCTTGTTTTTAGTTGGGTTCTTTATCTTAAAATAAGGTTGTCAACTGTTCAGACAGAGCCCTGAGAAGGATTACCTAGGTATAGGTATAGATCACCCTTGCTTGAAAGCCAGTTGTATCCGACTCTTGTTGTTCAGTGCTCATCTCTGTTTCATAGCTGAAGAGCCAGTGCTGTCTGCTTCTGCAGATGTTCCCATGGTCATGTGGCACACATGAGTAGACACCGGGGTGCACAGAACGCTGTTTACTTTCCCACTGAAGTAATCCCTATTTATCTCCTTACAATTTCTTGCTTTTGAACTGCTAGGTTTTCATTCTACCAATTAACTGCAGCTTCTGTTCTCTGGGGAAGAATTTACTGGGCTGTAAGAAAGTACAGTATGTTACAATTTCCTTTTCTGCCAAGACTTTTCAAACTGGGTGGACTGTGTTGATGCTCTCTATTGTGTTCCATCTGTTGTGTTTTTCAAATGCGGTGTGGCTTGGTTGTTTTTTGTTGTTCCAGAAGGCCTTTGAAAGGATGGGCTTCACTGTGTTTTTGTTGCTTCTGTTTTGCAGTGGAAGTTTTAGAGGAGATTTATCTTTGGTGGATTGGATTGATTGGACCATAGGAGATTTTGACTTGCATGGATGGGTCTATCTTGGTCAATATTGTTGATGTTTACTATAGCAGCCATCTGTTCTCCTAGGTTTTAACTGTCCCGGCAAGAAGGTAACAGCAACTGGACCTGGTGCCTTACAAATGTAAAGCAAACACTCGGTCACTGAACAATTCTTCTGCATTTAAAAGTGTTGTTTTTAGAAAATAATAATAATTAATTAATTTTTTTTAAAAATCCTGTTGCCATGAAAGCTTGTTGGATAGAGTTCTATCGTCTATAACTTTGGGTGTGAAAATGTTTTGCAATGATGATAGTGATGGCAAAGTCTCAAACAAGGATTGGCAGAACTGCCTTTACATCCCAGGAGGGCTATTATAGAACTGCTCTGAGCTGTTTGCTTAACTGGAGGCCTGAATATATAACAAATAAAACGCCTTGTGGCAAATTAAAACACCAGCAAGTTTTATTTGGCATGACAAGCTTGTGCATTGTAGCCCAAAGCTTCATTTCCTTATTAGCTTTATATCCCACTTTCATCCCAAAAATTCTGCTAGAAATAGCTAACGTGCTACCAATTCCAAGATCATTTGGTGTGGCAATGATGTTGTTGCAGTGAGCCAGCTGTGTTTCAAAAAACAGATGCATTTTTTTGTCCTTAGCTAGGAATCGTGAATCAGAAGCCCAGTTTATGCTCTGCTCTCTGTTCTTTCTTCTGACGCTTCCTTGCTCATCAGGTAGGGGAGAGATCTGACACCAGACTTGTGTTTGCTAAAGAAAAATATCAAGATGGGACTCTCCAACCTAGTACTTCCTTTTTCAAGAGGCTAAAAATATACCGAAAAGGGCAAACAAGAAGTAAGGCAGCTTACCCTCAGGACTGTGGGCTTCCCCACCTTGGGAAACTTTAAAGAGTTGACTATGGCCACTGTAGAATTTCTTTTTCCTTTTTGTAAACCAAAGAAAAGCATATGAAAATGGCCACCCTTGTTAACTTCACATTTTTCCCCACTGACACACCTAATGGAGAGAAGCATCTTGGCTTACTTAACAAATGCTTCTTGAGACGAGTGGCGATTTTGACACCTTCTGTGGGCACAACTGTGGCATTATTCAGATGTTTTTTCTTTCCAAAGGTGGAAGGCTTAGCCGGACAACTATTCTTAGTATTTCAATAAATGGGAGGAAAAGAGAGGTCAAGCGAGGCAATGGAGGCAACAGAGTGGCTTACAATTCTACATGCAAAGCATCTGCTTTGCCACTGTGTTGTTGTCCTTCACTTTGAATGGAGATGTAGGCTAGACCAGTATCACCAAAAGTGTATCACAGCTGGAAAATGGGGGGTAAAGGAAAAAACCTACAGAGTTCAACTCCAGAGGCATTTGTGCATATAGGCCAAAATCATTTTCTCTTAAATGAAATTTTATTTCAGGCTGCTGAAAATGCCACTAACCCAGTGGCATGGGGCCAAGACAAACTTCTGGGTTTAGCCTGGTTCATTCTCACTGCAGCACATTTAAAGAGTCATATTCTCTTCCCCCTCTCTCATTTTCCCTGGGCTCTTTTTGGTTTAATGTGCTAATTTGGCACATGAGAACCAAAGCCAATGATATCCTGTTCCTATGGAAAAGAAGCCAGCCTGTCACACTGTAACCTTACTGTTCCAACCTTGGTTTGACTTGGTTTAATTAAAAAGCTCACTTGTTTCTCTCGCCAATTAATTGGGTGAAGCTTTGCCTATTGAGGAGACATGAAAAGACCCACTGTGATGGAGGGAAATTGGGATGAAAGGGGGAAGAAGACACTTTACTCTGCCTAGTGGCTCAGCCAATGCTTCCACTTCAGTCACTGGCTACAATAAGAGAAAGCATGGGGTTTCTACATTGGAAAGGTTAGACCCTTGGTGCTTTAATAGCATGGTGTTTTCTATCTTTGAGGCTGGAAGGGTGGATTGAGTAGCATATGGAGCACAGGAAGACCAGAAGTGTGGTATAACCTTGTGTTAGATATTTATATGTCCTAGCGGCAGGAAAATCGCCGCTACCCATTGGTCAGTGGGCTGGGTCAAGCAGGGTATTTAATCCCCTGCTGACCCAGCCATTGTTGTTGTTGTCTGTGCTAACCACAATAAACAGACGTGTTGTTTGGTTCACCCTTAATGGCTTCCGTGTCCTCACTCCCGCGCCCTGATCTCCGGATCTAACACTGGCGACGAGGATGGGATTTTGAGGAACGGACCAGAACCATCACACACACCAGAGCCACCTCTCACGAAGGCACCTCGCCATGGCTGCTTACGTTCCACCGGCTCCCTTCCAACCGAAGGACGAGAGATGGAAGAGCTATATGGACCGTTTTGAGTTCTCCCTGCTAGCTGCGGAACTGGGAGAGATAGCACCGGAGCGGAAGAAGGCGTTCTTCCTCACCCACTGCGGAGCCAAGGTCTACGAAGTGGCCCAGTCCCTGGTGGATCCAACACCAATCCTGGACGTCTCATGGGAAGCACTACAGTTGGCCCTCAAGAACCACTATGCACCGGAGCCATCGAAGTTCGTGTTCCGGATCCAGTTCCGGGACCGATACCAGATGCCAGGGGAAACCATCGGCGAGTACGTGGCCGCACTAAGGGCAGCAGCCGTCCCGGCGATATTCGGGCCATTCCTCGAGGACTCCCTGACCGAGCAGCTTATCAGAGGAGTCCGCGACAACAAGCTCCGGAAGAGGCTATTGGCCCGGAGAGACCTGACCCTGGCTGGGGCCATCGAGGAGGCCAGAGCTTTCGAGCTCTCGATGTCGACCGCATCCTCCCTCAACCGGTCCCCGTCGGCGCCCCGCCAAGCCTCCGCTCACCATCAAGACGTCGTTTCTGACGAGGACGAAGAGGAAGAAGCAGAGGTGTGCGCGACCGACGGGGGAAACTCGGGCAGGAGCGGCCAGCGCTGCGCCAGCTGCGGAGGGCCACACCAGCGGGCACATTGCTGCTTCAGGGAGGCCATCTGCCGCTATTGCGACAAGCGGGGACACATTGGGAGGGTCTGCCGGACAAGGCAAGCGGAGAACCAAGCGGACCGGCAGATTCAAAAGTTCCCGCCGGGCAAGATGGCCGCCAAACAGAGGACAAATCAGAGGCGCCAGGGACGCAACAGCGGCAAGTTCGAAGATGCAGAGACGCACATGCTCACGATAAGCCACACCGCCACACAGAAGGGAGAGAAGTACCACGCCACAGTCACGATCGACGGGGCAGAGTGTCCGATGGAGGTCGACTCTGGGGCCGCCATATCCATCATTCCGTGGAGGTGGATGAAGAAGACATTCCCGGCCCTAAAAGAATCAGACCTCCAGACCCAGAGGATCCGAATCAAGGACTGCCAAGGCAAGTTCCTCCCCGTCGCAGGACAGAAGTGGGTCCGTGTCAAGTACGGACCGAAGGAAGAAAGCCTACCGCTGACCGTAGTCCACGGTAACATCCCGACGCTACTGGGCACAAACTGGTTCCCCGCCCTGGGACTGTCCATTGCTGGCATCCACAACACTGCGACTGACCAGCCCGGGGACGCCTCGCTGAGGGACGACCTGATGGCCGAATTCCAGGACGTTTTCGGGGAAGGATTGGGCAGGTATGTGGGGTCCCCTATTTCATTTGCACTCAACCCGAGCGTTGCCCCCATCCGACTTAAGGCCCGGAGAGTTCCACTGGCACTCAAGCCCAGGGTCGAGAAGGAGCTCGACAAGCTGGTCGCCCAGGGAATCCTCATTCCCGTAGACCACGCTCGGTGGGAGACCCCCATAGTGACCCCTATCAAACCGGACGGGTCAGTGCGCATCTGTGCGGACTACAAATGCACGATCAACAAGGCATTAGAGCCGAGCGCGTACCCGGTTCCCGTCATAGACCACTTACTCCATTCACTGGGCCCTGGCAAGATCTTTGCCAAGCTGGACCTGGCCCAAGCGTACCAACAGCTTCCGGTGGATGACACTACGGCCGAAGCCCAGACCATTGTCACACACCGGGGGGCATTCAAGTGCACGAGGCTGCAGTTCGGGGTCAGCATAGCTCCGGGACTGTTTCAGAGCACGATGGAAAGGCTCCTCCAAGGACTCCCGGGGGTGGTACCCTATTTTGATGATGTCCTGATAATTGCGGGGGATCCCGGGCAGCTCAAGGACAGGGTCGCCGCTGTCCTGGCTAAATTCAGGGCCGCTGGGCTCAGGGTGAAACGGGATAAGTGCCTGTTGGGGGTCCCCTCCGTGGACTTCTTTGGGTTCCACATCGACGCCAAGGGCATCCACCCAACGAAGGGAAAAGTGGAAGCGATTCGGAACGCCCCGGCCCCGAAAAACAAGCAGGAGCTGCAGGCGTTCCTGGGACTCCTGAATTTCTACGCGACCTTCCTGAAAGGAAAGGCCACCGCAGCTGAGCCCCTACACAGACTGTTGGCCGCGAAGGCAGAGTGGGTGTGGGGACCCGAGCAAAAGTCAGCCTTCGCTGCTGTTAAAAATCTTCTCTCCCAGGACAGTTTCCTGATCCAATACAACGCGACCCTGCCACTGGTCCTCGCCTGCGACGCGTCTCCCTACGGCGTCGGCGCAGTCCTGGCCCACCGACTGCCCAACGGCCTCGAGGCGCCCATCGCCTATTACTCCAGGACCATGTCGCCGACGGAGAGGAACTACGGCCAGATCGACAAGGAGGCGCTGGCGGCAGTGGCAGGGGTAAGAAAGTTCCATGACTACTTGTACGGCCGGGACTTCGAACTTGTGACTGATCATAAGCCCCTATTGGGACTCCTGGCTGGTGACCGGCCTACACCCTCTGCCTTGTCCCCCCGGATGCAAAGGTGGGCCATTTTCCTGTCAGGGTACTCATACACCTTAGTCTACCGGCCCGGGAAACACATGGGAAATGCTGACGCCTTGAGCAGATGCCCCCTTCCGACCCAGGAAGGCGCGGAACGGGGGGAAGCATCGGTTCTTGCCCTGGACATCCTGGACTCTGCCCCCACTACGTCGGCCGAGGTTGCCAGGGCGACGGCGCGGGACGCCGAACTTCGGGCCGTTTCCAGCTGGGTTCAGCGGGGGTGGCCGGACAAGGGGGAAGGGGAGTTCAAGGTATATTTCGACAAGAAAGACGAACTGTGCTGTGTGGGGGGTTGCTTGCTGTGGGGGGACCGGGTAGTGGTGCCCAGGAAAATCCGCCCCAAGGTCCTAGAAACACTGCATGCCAGCCACCCGGGAATAGTAAAGATGAAGGGGTTAGCCCGAAGTTACGTGTGGTGGCCTGGTATTGACAAGGACATAGAGTCGTGGGTGGCCAAATGTACACCTTGCCAATCATCACGACCCAATCCACCAGCAGCCCCGGTCAGAGAATGGGAACAGCCCTCGGGCCCATGGCAGAGGATTCACATCGACCTCGCCGGCCCATTCCACGGCCAAACATTCCTGATTGTAGTGGATGCCTACTCGAAATGGTTGGAGATCCGACTCCTGAGTAGCACCACAGCCAGAGCAATGATCCGGGAACTCAGACAACTCTTTTCCACACACGGCATTCCCGACACCCTAGTCTCTGACAACGGGCCTCAGTTCACGGCCACTGAGTTTGAACAGTACCTGGCATCCCTAGGAACCAGGCACGCTCTCACATCCCCGTTCAGGGCGCAAGGGAATAGGCAGGCCGAGAGATTCGTGCGCAGCGCAAAGGAGGCCCTGGAAAGGCTAGGACCCGGGGACTGGCAGGAACGCGTAGACACGTTCTTGCTGGCCCAACACAACCTTCCCTGCGCTGCCACGGGAAGGGCCCCCGCAGAGTTACTCATGGGTAGGAGACTCCGTTGTCAGCTTGACCGGTTACACCCTAGGTACTCTCCAGACAAGTTCAGGGGGGACCAACCACAGGGCCGGACACTGGCCATTGACTCACCAATCTTCGCTAGGAACTACGCGTCGGGCCGCCCGTGGGAAGAGGGAACCGTCAGCGAAATGCTGGGCCCCTACACCTACAAGGTTCGCCTCGCTGATGGTCGGACATGGAAACGCCATGTCGACCAGCTCAGGAGGCGAACGAGTCCCGACACGGATAGCAACCTCCCCCGGGGAGTGCAGACCGGCGCTGAGCCAGACATGCACCCGATGGACGAACCGGTCACCGACCCGGTTCGGCCAGAAAACAGCCCCATTCACGCAGCACCATCACCGGCCAGCTTACCGTGTGGAACAGGCTCACCCCCGGTCACCGCGGAGCCCGACGCTCGTATTCCAGATCCGCTCCCGGCCCAGCCAGGGCAGAGCGAGAGCGACAGGTCCGCTCTGCCCGATGCCCCAGCGCCGACTGAACTGTGCAGGTCCGATCGAGTAAGAACACGCCCCCGTCACCTGGAGGATTTTGTATGCAAATAACAGACTGGGGCATTCTGGGGGGAAGGGGTGTTAGATATTTATATGTCCTAGCGGCGGGAAAATCGCCGCTACCCATTGGTCAGTGGGCTGGGTCAAGCAGGGTATTTAATCCCCTGCTGACCCAGCCATTGTTGTTGTTGTCTGTGCTAACCACAATAAACAGACGTGTTGTTTGGTTCACCCTTAATGGCTTCCGTGTCCTCACTCCCGCGCCCTGATCTCCGGATCTAACACCTTGACTGCAACTTTCTGTTCTGAGTTATCTGCCAAATAATTTCCCCATCATTCCAGGTCTGGCTTGGTTGTCCTGCTATGGTAATAGAGTAGACCCTACTGCCAGCGACTCAACGCTGAGTCTCAGGCAGCAGTTAACTAATCTGACCACCCTGAGGACTAACAGCCTTGGGTGCCGAAGTCCACACGGAAGGGTGATGGGTCCCAAGTGGATTAAATCCCACTTGAATCCACCTTCATGGAGAGCAGCAGCTTCATCCATCCTGGCCTGGGGCTGATGAGGACTTTGAGTACCAAAAGGGCTCAGGACCATTGCTGATCACCATGATGATTGCCAAGATTTGGATTCGGATATGGCATCATATTGGATCATTAGTCTACTTCTGCAGTATCTAATTTCAAATATTACCTCTCATCATAGCGATGAGCAATGAAGACTGTCCTGAGAATACAATGCGGTGGCCTCTCATTGGCCTACCGCATTGCAGCATGACATCCGTACCACTGATCCAGTTCCATGAGTCACTTTTGGTACACAAAGTCCTCCTCAGCCCCAGGCCAGAATGGATAAAGTTACTGCCCTCCATCCAGATGAATTCAAGTGGGATTTAATTCACTTGGGGACCATCACCTGTCCCTGGAGACTTTGCCACCCAAGGCCATTAGTCCCCTGGCTTGTCAGGTTGGTTAACCACTGCCTGATGATCGGTATTGAATCGCTGGCAGTAGGGTCTACTCTATTACCATAGCAGGATCACCTGGCCAGATGTCCATTGGATTCTAGAATAGGGATCTAATGCTGCTGTTGGATGATTTCAGTCAGCAAAGCTACGGCCAGAGAAAAGGGTTATTCATTTCACCTCTCTTTCCCTTGGTTACAGACAATATCTGTAGTTGCCCACATTTCCTGAATTAACGCCACCTCAATCATATTGAATTTTTCAGAGCTCTTCTCCTGCTATCCACAGGCATTCCAAGTTAAGATCCTAATTTGGGGGTTATGTTGGTCGGCATCCCATCAATTGGTGGGTACCTGCACACTTGTTAGAAGAGGCTGTGTGACTGGTGCCTCCGTGTTGTTAATGTCTCCATGCTGAGGAGGCAGTTGGCTATCTGTCTGTGTCTCCGTTATAAGTAGAGGACTCTGGTAATTTGTCAGAGCTGGAGGTGAACTATGAGTATTTGAAGTATTTAAAGCTAGCAGCTCATTTATTTCATCAAAATGCGGGTCACTGGCAAATGAAGTATTGGCTTGGGTTTTTGTTGAGGGCTACAGGGGTGTATCTCCTGTTTCTCTTGGGATGGAACTGTCTGAACTTTTCTTTCTTTTGTACACATCATCCAAGATGGAAGCTCTTCATCCTCTTCATCATCATCGTAATTGAGAGGGAAATCGGGATGAAAGGGGGAAGAAGACACTTTACTCTGCCTAGTAGCTCAACCAATGCTTCCACTTCAGTCACTGGCTACAATAAGAGAAAGCATGGGGTTTCTACATTGGAAAGGTTAGACCCGTGGTGCTTTAATAGCATGGTGTTTTGTATCTTTGAGGCTGGAAGGGTGGATTGAGTAGCATATGGAGCACAGGAAGACCAGAAGTGTGGTATAACCTTGACTGCAACTTTCTGTTCTGAGTTATCTGCCAAATAATTTCCCCATCATTCTTGGTCTGGGTCTGTTGCCCTGCTATGGTAATAGAGTAGACCCTACTGCCAGCGACTCAACGCTGAGTCTCAGGCAGCAGTTAACTTATCTGACCACCCTGAGGACTAACAGCCTTGGGTGCCGAAGTCCACACGGAAGGGTGATGGGTCCCAAGCGGATTAAATCCCACTTGAATCCACCTTCATGGAGAGCAGCAGCTTCATCCAACCTGGCCTGGGGCTGATGAGGACTTTGAGTACCAAAAGGGCTCAGGACCATTGCTGATCACCATGATGATTGCCAAGATTTGGATTCGGATATGGCATCATATTGGATCATTAGTCTACTTCTGCAGTATCTAATTTCAAATATTAGCTCTCATCATAGCGATGAGCAATGAAGACTGTCCTGAGAATACAATGCGGTGGCCTCTCATTGGCCTACCGCATTGCAGCATGACATCCGTACCACTGATCCAGTTCCATGAGTCACTTTTGGTACACAAAGTCCTCCTCAGCCCCAGGCCAGAATGGATAAAGTTATTGTCCTCCATCCAGATGAATTCAAGTAGGATTTAATTCACTTGGGGACCATCACCTGTCCCTGTGGACTTTGCTTCCCAAGGCCGTTAGTCCCCAGCGTTGTCAGGTTGGTTAACCACTGCCTGATGATCGGCATTAAATCGCTGGCAGTAGGGTCTACTCTATTACCATAGCAGGATCACCTGGCCAGATGTCCATTGGATTCTAGAATAGGGATCTAATGCTGCTGTTGGATGATTTCAGTCAGTAATGCTACAGCCAGAGAAAAGGGTTATTCCTTTCGCCTCTCTTTCCCTTGATTCTGTGGCCTCGTGCTCTCCTTAGCTGCTTTGCTTAAACAACCAGAAATCTTGATTAAAACTTAATATCATTGCCAGTTCCACAAGCAATGTGCATGTGAGTAGAAGATCTCCCCAGCCAAATAATCTCCTTGCCAAACTGCTCCAAAATGCAGCATCCTGCTGCAGTCTTCACTTACTTGATGTTGTCCTGCCTTGCAAGTTTCCTTCTCTTCTTTCGTTCTGTGCCTGGTAAATGGTGGGACAGATCCTTCGTGTGGGGTGACATGTCCTGCTATACATGTCACTCTTTGAGGTAACGGGAGTTGGCCAAAGTTGGCTGCCAAGAGCTGAACTAGGTTTTGTGTTTCATGAAGGGGCATCTTTCATCCTTTTGCTTGGACTGCTAGATGGTACCAAAGGCATGGAAGCCAAAACCCATTTGGGGTTACATTTAGCCCCACCTAAGGTCAACTTTGAACACATGTAACTTGTCCAATGTAGGTGGATGGAGCCCCTCCTTGAGGTTAAACTCCAGAACCCACACGCCTGAGCCGTAACTTTTTAAAGGATCCACCAGAATATCACAAAATAACAAGCCAACTTTCCATGGGCTGTATGGGTGAATAAAATTCTGTGTGCCGGGAGGAGAAAGTGAATGTGTGATTTTGGAAATAATGCTTAAGAAAACACATTGTAAATGTGGTAGAACTTTTGGAGCCAAAGAAATTCCATCTTGTTTGTGCTTTAATTTCCAAAAACTGTGAGCCTTAGTTAAAAAGTAGGCTTGGATGTCTCTTGGAGGGTTAATTGATCCAGTGAGGAATACAGCATGACAATGTGGTATTGTAAACCCCACATCTCTCTAGTAAAGGTAAAGGTCTCTTTTGCTCAAAAGCTAGTCATATATGACTGTAGGTGCTCATCTCTGTTTGCAGCCAAAGAGCCATTACTGTCTTCATCTGCAGATGTTTCTGTGTTCAAGTGTCAGGCATGACTAGATACCAAAGCAAATGGAATGCTGTTACTTTTCCTGCTGAGCAGTACCTTTTTATCTACTTGCAATTTCTTGCTTTTGAAATACTAAGTTGGAAGGAGCTGGGACAGAGACAGGAGCCCACTCCATCATGAAGCACTTGGGTCTCGAACTGCTGACCTGCCAACCTTTCACTCATCAAGTTCAGCATCTTAACCACTAAGCCACTGCAGCCCCTCTCACTCTAGCTACCTTTTATCAATCAGTATTTGCATATTGTAACTAGTTCAGGTCTTAGTGAGACAGGGTGTCAGGACAGGACTTGTCAGCTTATTTGTTCTATGGTTAAGGTATAATGAGACTGCAGTGGGTCAAGTGGTTAAGACGCTGAACTTGCTGACTGGAAGGTTGGAGTTCAGTTCCCAGGTACTGCATGACGGAGCGAGCTCCCATCTCTGTCCCATCTCCTGCCAACCTAGCAGTTCAAAAGCAAGTCATTGTAAGCAGATAAACAGGTACCACTTTGGTGGGAAAGGTAAACAGCATTCCATGACTATAGCTTAAAGTGTGTGCTTGTGTTTGCAAAACTCTGAATGAATGAATGCATGTATGGTGAAAGTCTCAAAGATCTACTCTTTTCATGGCTGCAGACAATGATTTTGTCTCCATGTCTTCCAGGCTATCGTTGTGTTCATTATCATTGTAGCCAGTGGGCCAATTGGCAGCTACACTTCTGGTGAGGAGCCTTTTCCAACTGTACTATTTTGGGATAGTTGGTGCAGTTTGCTGCTCATAACCGTAATACAAGACTTATCAAGTTTGAGTGTTCTTCAAATCTATGAAGCATTCATTGCCTTTGCGATTCCAGAGCCAGGAAACCTCTGTGGACGTGGACTGAACATACAGGAAAGATAGAAACAAGCATTGTAATGGAAATAGAAATACAGTACATGTCAGAATAGACTTATCAAATATTGTAGGCTGTTTGTGTACTGTATTTGGTTGCTGTCCAAATGCTGCTAATTGTTGATGGAAAACTTCAAGGATTCTCATTATCATTTTAAAAGGTTCTTTTACCTCAAGACTGGTTCTAGGTCCCTGCTGTCTCTTAAACAAAGGACTGCTCTCTCTAAATGAAAGAATCATAGCCATCTAATCTGAGCTTGCCTTTCACAGACACAGGAACAGCTTCAGGATCATGAAGACCTTGGGGCAAAGTTATTAAAGGTAACGGCCCCAATCCTATGTGTGATTAACTTTGGGAGTAAGCCTCACTGAATCCAATTGGGGATTACTTCCTAGAAAGCATGATTTTAATTACATGAGAAGCCCTATTATAGGTAATAGGACATCAGGGTTTTTTTTTCATCTTTCTCACTCTTGTCACTATTGGGCTGATTTTAGCTTCATTTTTAAGGCCAGGCATATTTCTTTTGTACTAAGCAAAAAAGAAAAAAAAAGGAAAAAAAGAAGTACAGTAATACCTCATATAACATTAGTATCGAATAACACGAAAATCGCATAACATTAAGGAATCTGGGGGGAAGAATTGCATCGGATAACATTAAGATCCTATGGGATGCTTCAGATAACAACCGCTAAAGCCTGTGTGGTTACAATGTATCTCTATGGCTCCCATAGGATTTTAACATGCATCGAATAACACTAAAAATCATATAACATCAAGACTTGTGGAACCAGGTTTTAGTGTTATATGAGGTTTGACTGTAAATGTTTTCTGAGATGCATTGTATTATGTTATTGTCACATTAATTTATTGTATAAAAGAATAGAAGCATTATCAAGATTTGTACGGATAATCCATTTAGCTGGGTCTAGTGGCAGCGTTTCCCAATCTTGGTCCTCCAGATGTTTTGTGATACAGGGTTATAGAAATTAAATTGGAAAGCAAGAGGAAGTCCTTAGAATGAGTTGGCAAATGGCTGTCAGTCTATTTGGGGCAATTTTCTTTTCCTTCCTTCCTTCCTCCTGTCCCCACTTGGAATGGTGTTGCTCTGATTTCAGTTTATGACTCTTTAGTTGAGCAGTGGGCATAGGAGAGATGAATCCTGTAGGTCAGGGGTGGACAAACTATGGCCTGTGGGCCAGACCGGGCCCACGGCACCATTTCATGTGGCCCACTGCCACCCTCACTGCTACCAGAAGCAGAAGTGGATGCATTTACAATAGCTGTAAAATAAAACGCATCCATGCAAACATAAATGTACACATGCCTGCCATAAATGCACCCATGGCTGCTGTAAATACATTGACAACAGCTGCTGATGCATTTTACAGCAGCATTTACAGCAAGAGGAACCACGTGACCAGCCTGCTTAACTGTCCAGGGGGCCTGGTTTGGCCCACAGCACTAAACCTTTGGGAACCCCTGCTATAGATCAACCCTCTTGCTTTTGGTTCCCCCATAATTTGCTCAGCTGTCCCCTCCTCCCTTTCCCACCAACCTGGAGCACAAGCAGCATTTGGTTTTGGGAGGAGATGAGAGCCACTGTTTTAATAACAAAGTCGCTTTCTCCTTCTTTCATTCTCCCTCTGACTTCTGTCCTAGAAATAGCGTGCTGGGATTAATCTATCCCTGGCTTTGTTCTCTTGCTGGAGTTTGTCTAGAGGGCTGTTTGTTTTTCTCCCTGGGAAGAAGAGGTTTCCTGCAGGCAGCAAAACAAAACTCCCACAAAGAGCTCCCATTGTAGAGAGATGGAGCCGATAGCTTCCTTGCCCAAACTGGATGCAAATGGCAGTCAGCCCCGAAACCAGGGAGGCTAACATCTCCAGCCCATCCTGAAACGCTCTTCCCCCGATTGGCATGAGTTTCTACCAGGTCACGGATCTGCTTCATTTGACAGAAGAAGAAAGACTTGATGCAACATTAGAGATCACAGGCTTTCTTCTTTTCCCGTGTCTACACCATCAAACAGGATTAGCTCTGTCTGAGTGGCTTTCGGGACATAGGCACACTCACAAACTGGGCCGGTCTGATCCGCATAACTTTTGGCAGCTGGGATAACCTCGTTGTCAGTTCATGGATGTACTCATTTGTAAATATGACTCCCTCCCAACATACAATAGCAATTATATTTATATTTATATAAGTAAAGGTCATCCTTGCTCGAAAGCCAATCATATCCAACTCTAGGGCTCAGTGCTCATCTCTGTTTCATAGCTGAAGAGCCAGTACTGTCCGCTTCTGCATACATATCTGTGGTCATGTGGCAGGCATGACTAGACACCAGAGCGCATGGAATGCTGTTTACCTTCCCACTTATATACTCACTCCATAGCTCTTAATGCATTATCTGGGTAGTTCACAAGGTACTTCGCATTTTTTTTTGCCACCAACATGGTGGATACTCATTTTACCAACCCCAGAAGGATGGAAAGCTGATTAAATGCACAAGGTCAGCAGTTTTGGCTCCAGTACAGCAGTTTAAAGGGGCTGCAGTGACTCAAGTGGTTAGGATGCTGAACTCGCTGACTGGAAGGTTGGAGTTCAATTCCCAGGTACTGAAGGATGGAGTGAGCTCCCATTTCTGTCCCAGCTCCTGCCAACCTAGCAGTTTGAAAGCAAGAAATTGCAAGTAGATAAATAGGGACCACTTCGGTGGGAAAGTAAACACCGTTCTGTGCACTCCGGTGTTGAGACATACCTGCCATGTGTCCACAGAAATGTCTGCAGACACAGACAACGCTGGCTCTCTGGCTATAAACAGAGATGAGCACTGAACCCTAGAGTTGGATATAATTGGCTTTTGAACAAAGGTGACCTTTACCTTTACTACAGGAGTTTAATCCCTGTGCCACCAGGCCTCTTCAAAGAACCAGCTACACTAAACCCACTGAAACAGTGGAATTTATGTAAAGGTTGCCCTTGCTCCTAAGCCATTCACATCTAACTCTAGGGTTCAGTGCTCATCTCTGTTTACAGCCAAAGAGCCAGGGCTGTCTGCGTCTGCAGAAATTTCCATGGGCAGGTGGCAGGCACGACTAGACACTGGAGTGCACAGAATGCTGTTTACCTTCCCACCAGAGTGGTACTTCTTTACTTACAATTCCTTGATTTTGAACAATGAGGTTGGCAGAAGCTGGGACAGAGATGGGAGCTCATTCCTTCATGTAGTACTCAGGTCTCGAACTGCTGACCTGCCAACCTTCCAGTCATCGAGTTCAGCATCTTAACCACTTGAGCCAGCACAGTCCCTGGAATTTATGTAAAGGGTTGACTAATTCGGGTTAGCACTTTGGCAATATGTCATTCCCTTTGGTTGTAAGGCCAAAGGTTGAAATTGTGATGTCAGAGAAACAGGGCAGGCAAAGGGTGGCCAGGGCAGAACTGCTTCTGAGTTGGTTGAATGTAGGAAAGGGCTCAATGCATTTCCTTCCCTTCTTGTTCTAAATTATGGGTTGGGCTGATACATGCTCATATCTCTCTCTTCATCCCCTGCTCTTGCTTCTGGCTTTTGGGTGTGTCAGTGTTTTGCAAACAAAAAAATTGTGCAGACACCTTCTCTGTGAGCTGATAAGCGCTGGTGGGTATCTGGACACACTTTGAGATGGGTGTGCAGGCTTTAGTCTCACATACATAAATATAACTTTCTCATTCTCCAGCAATGAGTCACCTTGAGATTTCATTGATGTCTGGGACAGAAAGGAGGACTAGACTGAGCTTAGTGGCATTGAGAGAAACTGTGTAGTCAACGAGAAGAGTGTGACTGTGGAACTGTCTGCCACAGGAAATGGCAGTCCCTCCCTTAGTGGAAGCATTTAAGCACAGAGCAGGATCATGGCTGAATCACATGTTGAACACAGCAAGTTGCCTGGAAGGAGATCCCCTCAATGATGCTTTTCAGCTTTAAACAGGTATGATGCTAAGATTGTCTCTCCTATGAAAACTTAAGTTAAATTTGGTTGGAACTGTGGAAACCTTATTTAGTGCGTTGGCGCCTGGAGGTAGCTCTGGTGGCAGAGGTGAAACCTCAGTTTCACAAAAGCAGCATTTAAAAAACCCGACCTGTGAAGAGATGGCTGCTTCTCTTCTCCTCGTCCACGCCGTGGGCGGCTGAGGGCGGGGCTTCCTGCTCTGGTATTTAATGAGCAGCTGCCAGTTCTGGTTTATTGAAGCTTGGCTTTTCTCCTACCTTTACTTTGCATGGTTTATTTCTGGCCAAAGGGGAGATGAAGTCTTCCATGGGGATTTTGCTACGTCGATGGCTATAATTAAGCTTTCCATGATTCCTTGAAATGTTGCCAATGGATCATTTTTGGCTCACTTTTGTCTTCTCAAGGTCTGAAGGGTGGTCTTTGCTGGGTTGCAAAGATTAATTAATCAGTGTGAAAATTAAAGCATGCAGGACAGATAACACCTAGACCAGATTGCCGTAGCCTAGTTCTTGGCTTGGGTCTTACCGAGGTCTGTTGCTATAAGCACCTAAACTGTATGGATTTTGTTTCTTTGATGATCCACATGAATTTCCCTTTATTAAACGGTTCAGAATGAAGAAAGACTGGAAGGTGGGGTGAGAGAAAAGCATAGACAAGCTAGTTATTATTATTTCACTGGCTTTTACGAGCGGCACTGTATCTGGGAGAGGCACATTGGCGTTCGCATACCATGTGGCAGAGATCTAAGCTCTTGGAAATTTACAGAAAGCAGTGACTGTTTAGAGACGATTCAGATGCAGGTAGAAATAGAGGACAGAGCTAAACTTAATGAAAAGGAAAGATTAAGCTCTGAGCAGCACATCATAAAATCCTGGGTCTTTCCATTCCTGCAATAGTACAAAGCAGGTGCAAAGAGGTGAGCGTCATTGAGCATGGACAGAGTTTCTCTTGTTTGAAAAGGAAACTGCCACAGATCCTATACCAGTGATGGTGAACCTAAGGCACTCATGCCAGAGGTGGCACTCAGGGCCCTCTTTGTGGGCACCCATGCAGTCACCCCAGCGCAGAGTTCACTCCACCCCTCTGCCCTGGTGCCCAATGGGAGCACTTCCTCCCTCCCCCCAGCACAGTTCACCCCACCCCTCTGCCCAGCAGCCCAGTGGGAGAGTTTCCTTCCTCCCCTGTTGCTGTGTTGGCACTCTGCGATAAATAAGTGGGTTTTGGGCTGCAGTTTGGGCACTCGGTCTCTAAAAGGTTTACCATCACTGCCCTAGTTTTTCCAAGGTTACAGAAATATAAGAATCGTAAAACCCTAACACCTGGAAATTGTGGCCCTAAAAACAAAAGGGGATTTTGAGACTAAAAAAAGAAAAGAAAAGTAGCATTACCCAGGTCTGAATATACAATAGCTTCTGGGAATTGAACTCCAAGAACATCTGGGGATCCGGGGTTGAGAATCCCTGGTACAGCCAATAAGGAGAATGAGAATGTAAACTTAGTGGGGTGGGAACTGGCAATGCTAAAGTCTTAGTTCAATAACATAACCAATCATTGAAATCTGTCCATCCCACCAGAGTGGACCGGAGAGGCTCTCTGGTTGTGCCATCGGCCAGAGAGGCGCACCTCTCTGGCACTAGAAGGAGGGCCTTCTCAGTCTCCGCTCCGGCCCTATGGAGCCTCCTCCCAATAGAACTACGTCTGTAGACGGAGCTGCTGTCCTTCAGGAAAGGAGTGAAATCCTGGTTGGCAAGTCAGGTCTGGGGAATGGATGGATCAATTTCCCCAACCGACTGGATGGGTTTGAACAAATTTACCCCCAGTGCCACCTAGCTACAACGCCTAGTTATTAATGATAGGTTTTAAAGCTTCTTTTAAACTTTTAAAACTTTTAATTTTTTGAACTGGTTTTAAATTGTTGTCGATGCTGATGTGTTGTGAATCACCCTGGGTCCCCTTGGGGAGGAGGGCGATAAACAAATTTAAATAAATAAATAAATAAATACTGTACCTGTAGTTTGGTAGCCAGAACTGTGGCCCAAAGGCCATCCATTGTGTCAGCCCTGTAAATTCACGTGAGATTTTGGCATCGGCAAAGAATGAGAGGACTTCATATGCAGTGAGATACTAAGAATAGAAATGGCAATGGGCTTGAAAGAGAATGTAGAATCATAACATGGCTGGATTGTTTGAAAGAACGTGCCGAAAAATGTCAACACGACCTGCTTAAAAGTCTGCCAAAAAAGAGGCACTCCATTAAACTTCTCTCTTTAGATAGGCCTTGCCCAAGTTCTGTCACGAAACTGATGCTATTTCAAGAGATGAAGCTGATATCGCAGTTGGGGTTGAATCATCATCTTCACTTTGATTGATACTTTCATAATTTTCGCTCACGGAGGAATTGCCTTAGCCCTGTAATCCTCTCTTTTCTGCATCTTTCTGGCTCTGAAACGCCATCTGAGATATGCCATGAACAGAGAAGTTACCGTCTTCTGAACATGATTTCACTGGAGGGCTTCATAAAAGCATTCCCGTATTGACAGCTTTACCTTCGATCCTTCCCCTAATTAAGCCAAACATGGAATTCATCTTTTTAATAGCGGCTGCAATACTTGTTCCTCCTAAGGCAAAAACCTCTCCTTGCCACCTTAGCAGAAGCTGCCTCTTAAGGCCTGGGAGGCATAACAGCTCAGTAATAAAGCACATTTTAGTTGTAACCCTGCCATCTCTTGTAGAGAGGATTGAGTAGGTAGTCTTGCAAAAGATTTCTCCTTGAGGCCCTGGAGTTGATCATTCAGTGATCCGAGTTGGTGTAATGCAGTGATGGCAAACCTTGGCACTCCAGGTGTTAATGGATTTCAGTTACCAGAAGCCCAAGTCTCTGTGAATCCACACTAATGGCTTTACTGCATAGACTCCAGCTGTTCTTGGACTTCAATTCACAGAAGCCCGAGTCTCTGTGGATTCATAGAGACTTGGGATTCTGGGAATTGAAGCTCAAGAACAGCTGGAGTACAAAGGTTCGCCATCATGGATCTAGGTATTCTTGGAATTCAGTTACCAGAAGCCCAAGTCAGCGCTCCTGTGGATCAGGGCTTCTGGGAATTGTAGTTCAAGAACAGCTGGAGTGCCAAAGTTCGACATCACTGGTATAATGCATATTTCTTTCACTGACCTGAGAGAAAGCGTGTTGTTGTGGATAGTATGACAGCTGAGATCTGATCAGTTGAACATAATAAAGGGAGAATTGATGGCCGGGACATGGAGATTTGAGCTTACCTCTGCATACTGAAGCATGAAACTCATAGAGTGATCTTTAGCTAGTCACACTTTTCCCAGCCTAAATATCTTCATGAGGTTGTTATGGGGATAAAGTAGGAAGAAGAAAAAACACATCCATGCACATGAAGTTGAGAAAAGGAGGATTAAGTATCGCCAATGAGAACACGAGTTTGGATTCATTGCTGTCCTTCCGTGGAGCTGTAATGACCAAAATTTTGCTACTTTCTCTTTCTTCTGGCTGTCCTTCAGATGTACCTACACTAACACCCCCCCCCCAAAAAAAAACCCAACAACTCCAGAGCCCTTAGATAACCTCCAGCTACAGCAGATTGGAAAATGGAAATCCTAATTCTATTAGTGTTGGATGGCAAAATATGACATAGAGTTTGGAGAATCCATAGAAGAATTGCTTTGAGAAGCACTGCAAAGCAAAAGACAATGACAAAGTCAGGTCAATTTACCTTACTCTTTCAAGCACAGCTGTATGGAGCACTGGGCCAAGAAAATATGGAAAAGCAACTTTAGTCTCTGAATGTTCCCTGAGCATTTGATGTTTTTGTTGGGAACAGGCATAGATTTCTGGCCCATTTTCTTTTGTGAGGAGAAAGTTTCATTAGAACGGATCAGTTGAAGTTGCCTTTTGTCTGTCTAGTCCACAGTTTCCCAAACTCTGTTATTTGGACTTCAGTCCTCAGAAGCCTAAATCAATTCCTCAAAGCACTGATCAGCCAATGTATAAACTTCGGCTTCTGGGAATTAAAATCCCTCTGTGGGACATTGGTCCCATTTTGGGAACCACTGGTCTAGACCCAATTGCTCTGAGAAAATTTTCCCCAATTGTGATGAGTGCCTTTCTTTCTCCAAAGGGATTCTTGAAAGTCACTGTGACTGAATCAGCTCATTGAAACCATTTCTGCACCAAAGAGCGACAAATGTTTGTTTAGTCAGGACACCTCTAGCTGTGAAGTCACTTCCCCATCATGGTACTATGATTCTGCTTGGAGTATACATTTTATATATAGTTTCTTTAATGCCAATTTCAATGGCTGACTTTTATTTTGTTGTCATCCAGGAAGGAAAGGTTTTCTTCACTCTTGGGCAGCTAAATATTGACTTAAAAGACAAACCTACTCTCATTTCCAATCCAAACATCTATAAAACATATCAACACCACCCTCTCTCTTCATGGCAGTAACCTCGATTCAGGCATTCATTATATTAAAACAACAACAACTGGCTTTTGCTATACCCTCTTGCGTTTCACCATGAAGTTCAGGGGAAATGCAACAGGATTTAATTTTAAACAATGAAGAGTCTTGTAGCCAATATATATGTGATGGGTGACAACATCTAGAATCCCAATGCTATGCAGTATTTTAGTGTCTGTAGTCTTTAAAAATGGCTTTCCCAAGCTGTGTCTCAAAAAAATAAATCATGTTGTCACTTATAGCAATTGTTAAAGGTGGCCATCCTTAGGGAAGCAAGGAAAAACGATAATAGGAAGAGAACCTTCATGGAGGAACCATCCCCCTTTGGAAATCTGACAGGCTTCCTCTCTGCAAATATTTAGTGACTCTTTAAAGACCCCCGAGGTAAGGATGAGAATGTGTAACTGGCTCAAGGTCACCCAGTTCATGTCAGATCAATTCTTCTTCTTCTGCCATATCCAAATCTGAATATTGGCAAGCCTCATGGCGAGGAGCCATAAAGATTGTCCTGAGAATATAATGCAGTGTCCTTTCATCTGCCTTCTGCGTTGCAGCATGACACCCATGGCACCACAGATCCAGTTCCACGAGTCACTTTCTGGTCCTGAGCCCTTTTGGCATGCAAAGTCCTTATCATCAGCCACAAGCCAGGATGGATGAAGCTGCTGCCCTCGATCAAGATGGATTCACATGGGATTTAATCCACTTGGGGACCATCACCCTTCCCTGTGGACTTCACCACCCAAGGCCGTTAGTCCTCAGGGTGATCAGGTTAGTTAACCACTGCCTGACACTTGGCATTAAGTTGCTGGCAGTAGGGTCTACTCTATTACCATAGCAGGATATTCTGGCCACACTGGTAATAGGGTAATATAGCTAGAGTGGAACCTCAGTTAACAAATGGCTCAGTTAACATAACAATTGTATAAGAAAGGAAATCCATAGAAAATAGTGGCTTGGTTTATGGAATTTTTTTCTGAACAGATTAATTGGTTTTCAATGCATTCCTATGGGAAGCTGCATTTTGTATAAAAGATTTTTGCTTTCATTACATTCCTATGGAAAATTGTATTCAATTCATTCCTATGGGAATTTCGGTTAAAGTGTTTTTGCTGTAAGAAATGTCCCAGAGAACACATTAATTACGTTAACAGAGGTTCCACTGTATATTATTCCATCCACATTGTTTTCTAATTGGTTGGGAGCATCTTCGCTGGGCAGATTTGGAGCGGTCGCCTTTTATGGCTTCTGTTATCTTCATGGGACTGTTGCCAATCCTGTGAATCAGAGAAGTGGCAGTTTTGTGGTCCTCTGTACTGGTCATGGTCTTCTCTGTACTGTCATCTCAGTATGGATTTTGCAGATTGATGAAATGAAGTGCCAGAAACACCGTAGCTTGTGCAATGAAGAAAAAAAGAAGGGGGTGGGGTGGTTCAGTAATTAGCAATTATTCCCGGTTCCCCAAGCGAACCGTGTCATCCAACTCAAACGAGAGCCAAATCTCTCCTTGGAGTGGACTCTAAAGGCAACACAGCTTTGGCCAGCTGTGATGTCGCCTTGGCAGAGGTGGTCAAGGAACAATGGTCGTGAGTGTTTTGGGGGGAAAGAATGTCAAACATCTGACATCAAACGGTGGCAGAAGTTTAAACATGTCTCTGTTGGCAGGCAGAGCAAAATGGGCTGTATAATTTGTCAAATGCCTGCTGAAGGTTTCAGAGGCAGGAGGAGGAGAGGGTTGGGTGAGAGGTGGAGAAGGAGGAGAGAAGCAAAAGCCAGCTGCTCTCGTATCTCCCACTTCTGCCCCATAACCTCTCTACCCCATAGGTCAAGACCACCCTTGCTCGAAAGCCAGTTGCATCCGACTCTAGGGTTCAGTGCTCATCTCTGTTTACAGTCAAAGAGCCAGCGCTGTCTGCGTCTGCAGACATTTCTGTGCACATGTGGCAGGCATGACTTAATGCCAGAGTGCATGGAATGCTGTTGACCTTGCCACGGAAGTGGTACCTATTCAGTGGTGGGCATTAGCAGGTTCGCACCAGTTTGCCAGAACTGGTAGCAGAAATTCTGGTTGGCCCCACCCATCCAAATTTTGAAATAAAGTACTCTAGTCCTAATTCGGGTGCAACACAGGGCTTTCCCCCTGGCCACACCTACCATACCATGCCCACAGTTGGTAGTAATTTTTTTTTAGCCCACCACTGTACCTATTTATTTACTTGCAGTTAGGGGCTGCAAGGGTGTGGACCACACAAGATCTGAAAGTCCACTAAAAGCAGG
This sequence comes from Furcifer pardalis, assembly GCA_030440675.1. Taxonomy (NCBI): domain Eukaryota; kingdom Metazoa; phylum Chordata; class Lepidosauria; order Squamata; family Chamaeleonidae; genus Furcifer; species Furcifer pardalis. The sequence goes on along the minus strand of CP126898.1, from coordinate 55,180,659 downwards.
GACTGAGAAAGAGGAGGAAAAATCAGGTGGATATTGAAGGACCAACAATTCCATTTTATACCTAATAAGGAATGAGGCTGTGGTGGCTCAGTGGTTAAGAAGCTTGTCTTTTTAGTGGGAAGGCCGACAAGTCAGCAGTTTGAGACCTGGGTACTGCATGATGGAGTGAGCTCCTGTCTCTGTCCCAGCTCCTGCCAGCCTAGCAGTTCAAAAAGCAAGAAATTGCAAATTGATAAATAGGGACCACTTTGGTGGGGAAAGATCTCCAGCAAAAATCCTTTCAACCCAGAATAATTTTTGACAGGAAATTATTATTATTACAGTACATGCAATTTCTTGCTACCAAACTGCTAGGTTGGCAAGAGCTGGGACCGAGGCAGGAGATCACTCTGCTGTGCTGCACTTGGGTCTCAAACTGCCAGCTTGCCGGCCTTCCAGTTGTCAGGTTCAGTGTCTTAATCACATGAGCCACCACAGTCCCTCTTTGCCCTATAGCTTCCTCTATAACACAAACTGCACCCTGGGAGCCCTGCAGAACTGGAGGTTATTTCAGTTTCAGACGTGGCACACAGAAAGAGCTCAAGGTTTTGTTTGGTTATTTGTCTACTTAAAACAAACAAATTACATCCATGGCCTGTGACAGGCTTGAAATGGTTTCACGTCCGTGGCAGCTGAACGGCTCGCAGCAAATCAGGAATTTGGAGGGAAGGCAGTAAGAGACCACCAACCTGGACGATGTGGAGTCTTGCAAAGCCAGGCCACAAATAGTCACCTCCCGATTCTGTCAAGAGGCAGATAGTGCCTTCCATGTCCCCTTCTGTTTGAAGGCACTCTCAGGGATTAGAAGTAACATCAAACATCTGCAGAGTTGCAGATAGGTAAAGGTCTCCCTTGCAGATCCGGCCCCCAACACTAATTCATCCGGCTTGTGTTGCCCTCATCGCTCCTGGAAGCAGAATACGGGCATGTTTTACTTCTGCTTCTGGGAGTGATGAGGGCGGTACAGGCCAGATGAATTGATGTTGGGGACCAGATCTGGCCTGTGGGCCATAATTTGGGCACCCCTGCTCTACACTTTGAGACTGAGGACATTTCTACTCTTCTCAGAGAGCTCTGACTCCAACCTCTTCATTGCCTTATCTCTCTCTTCTCTCCTGTGCCAGGGTGTCCATCTATGTGGTTGTATTATACTGTATATTTACTTATTTACTTTTTTTTATAGCAAGGCCTCACAGCTGCCCCCCCCCGGAAGGCGGGTACACCTTCCCCACTTAACCAACAGGGAGTGACTTGGAAGCCTTGCCTGAGAGGTCATGAAAAGGCTCCTTTTGACTGGAGGGAGTATCTTAAAGCCCAACGTAGTCCCTGCCCCCCACCCTTTGCGGTTGGAGTTTCTTGGACTCTCCAGGCTGTGCGTTGCTGATGCAGCGACAGAAAAAACAAAATCTGGAGGGAGCGTTTCTCCCAATTAAATCAAGCCTCGTCCCTCACGCCGCATATTTGGGAGGGTTTGAGGGAAGCCACCAAATACATCCCAGATCTCAGACCATCTTTCAGAGCCTGCTCTCCAAATGATCTGATGAATTTACTTGACCAGCAGCCTTACAACCCATCCAAAGTTCAAGAAGAACAGCAAGCCAGAGTTAGCTCCTTGAATCTGTCTTTGTGTGTATATGTGTGTGAAGAACCACTGGAGTGTGAATAAGACAGAGGACGGGAAGAGACCAAGCCGGTTTCCACCACAATTGTCTCTCCTTGTACCTTCTGAATGAAGCCAGCGAGAAGATGCTCTCATGACTTCTCCTAGGTAAGTGAACTTCTTACTGAAGGCTTAAAACAGAATTTCAAATCTTTTTGCTGATTAAGATAATTTCTGTTTCTAAATCAGGTTTGTTTTGAACTCTATAACTATCCACAGTCCCCTGCAACTAAACTGTGCTAACTGGGCCATTTAGGAATCAATATCTAAAACATCTGGGTGGGTTCGAGGAAGTACTAGACCTGCAAATTGTGCCATGATGTCCCTTGGTGTGATGGGTGCCTGGATCCAAGGGGATTCCAGAAGTATCCTCTCAGTTCTCTTGCATACCCCCTATCTACTTTCTGACCACTCGGAAAAGCTACATTTTTGGGTTTGCAAAATCCAGATTCTCCTGGTTGCAAAAATGAACAAACTATTTGTTCATCTACCTTCTACAATTGGTCCTTCGTGTGTTTCAGTGATTAGTACACCACTTTTAAGGTTTTGTTTGTATTTATATACCATGTCTACGTATCCTAAAATTTTGCATGTCTCCTTGCATTGGCAACAGGGTGGATTAGATGACCCTCGGTGTCCCTCTCTACAGTTCTGTGATTTTATTATTTTACTTAGAAGAAAGTCCCTCTGGGTTCACAGGGGTTTGCTCCCAGGAAAATGGCAAGCCCACTTCCAGATACAGTACTAGAAATCTCCTTTGCTTTTTAAAAATAATTCCATTTATTTCCTGATATTGAGGTTCAACAGCAGCAAGATTTATAAACTAAATCTAGCATCCAAATATTCTAAGATGGGGTGGACACATTGTGGTCTTCCAAACTTTGCTGTGCTTTAACTCATCTTCATAAATCTTGAGACCTTGGAAAAGTTACTTCTTTGGACTACAACTTCTAGCATAGCCATTTGTTTTGGGGAGTTGTGATAGACTATCTTTTTATATTATTATTACTGAGGATCTGGTTCAGATTATTGTTGAATCTCTGAGTGAAAGGTTGCTACCTCATCATCTCTATATCCAGCTTGTTTTGATCCCCCCCCCTTGACATTCCTGATAAAATGTTTGTAAACATTGACTCTGAAATATATATATATTCATTCACAGATAGGGCTGCAACAAATTAAGCTGATTAATTGTTTGTGTGATTCAGTTGCCAGGAAAGTAAAGTTGGCCAGGAAAGAGGCTTCCAGTTAATGAAGCAGCATATTTTTGTTTTGTTCTGTTTTTAAATTTTAAAGTCATCTTAACAACAACAAAAAATGTTAGCGTGGGGTGTTCTCTGTTCAGCCATTCAGCAAGCTGTGCCCCTTTTTCTATTTCCATTTTGTGATTGGTCATCAAGAGGCAAGCCAGGACAGCATTGGCCAGTCTGATTGAACAGGAATGGAACTTTAAAGAAATAACCTCCCTGGAGGGAAAATATTATAATAGTAGGAAATACCCATTTGCTTTACTGTATGATTTCATTTGGAAGGAATGGCTACTGTGAGACATTTATGTGTTGCCTAAAACATGGGGGGATGGACCCCTAGCCCCACAGGTATTATGGCCTGTAGCCCACACAATCTCTTCCCATTGACCGTGTTAGTGTGTGTGTGGAGTGGTGGTGGTTCTTAGAGTTGAAACCACCAAAATCTAAAGCGCTGGCATTTACCTAGGGTAAAGATAAAGGTCCCCCTTGCTCAAAAACAGTCGTATCCAACTCTAGGGTTTGGTGCTCATCTCTGTTTACAGCCAAAGCACCAGCACTATCTGTGTCTGAAGATGTTTCCATGGACATGTGGGAGGCATGACTAGATACCAAAGCATAGGAAACACTTACCTTTCCCACTGAAGTAGTACCTATTTATCCATTTGCAATGTCTTATTTTTTGAACTGCTAGATTCGCAGGAGATGGGATAGAGACGGGCGCTTGCTCTGTTGTGCAGCACTAGGGTCTTGACCTGCTGACCTGCCAACCTTTCAGTTGTCAAGTTTAGCATCTTAAACTCTGAGTCATTGCATTTACCTACCTTCTGATTAAAACCCAACTAGGCTAAAATTTAGGATTCCATTTTTTATGCACAGTTTCCTTTCCATTAGCTAAAGATTAGGCTACTGTGTCCCTCCAACCAGTGTTGCTGGATCACAAATCCCTGCAGTGATGAAGGCTGATGGGACCTGTTGTCCAATATAATCTGGAGGGTTGATCCTGTGAACCAGTTCTCCCTTATACAGTAGCTGTTCTGCATTTCTGGGCTTATTGCTGTTTTGTACCTGGTACAGAGATGCAGTTTTTCTTCCCTCAGATGCCAGTGCCTTGCTTCTCAGTGCTGGAAGGGACATTGTCTTCCAGAACCCCAACTGATGTGCAGATTTGTAAGAAAGAGAGGCATACCAGTCACACTCTCTCACCTCCTCAACCAAAGACTCTTCTGAACTGACCAGGTTGGGTGTCAAGTGTGGAGGGAGATACTGTACAAGGTTCTTGCTCTGGTACTTCTAGCGACCTTCTTCTTCATGTGCTATATCTAATTCCCAATGTTTGCTATCCTCATGGTGATCAGCCATGAAAATTGACCTGAGAATACAATGCCCTGGCTTTCCATCTGACTTCCAATGATCCAGTTCCAGGAGTCCCTTTCTGGTCCTGAGCCCTTTTGGCACACAAAGTCCTCCTCAGCCCTAGGCCAGGCATCCATCAAGATAGATACAAGTGGGATTAAATTCACTTGGGGACCATCACCCTTCCCTGTAGATTTCACCACCCAAGGTCATGAGTCCTCAGGGTTTGTCAGGTTACTTAACTGCTGCCTGACAATCAGCATTGAGTCTCTGGCAGTAGAGTCTACTCCAGTGGTTCCCAATGTGGGGCACACGCCCCACAGGGGGAATTCCATTCCCTAGAAGCCTCAGTCAGTCCATTGCCTGATCAGTGCTTTGGGGACTAGACTTAGGCTTCTGGGAATTGAAGTCCAAAAACCAAAGGTTGGGGACTTCTGCCTTAGAGCATCATTTCATCCCATGCCTGATTCCGCCTTTCTTACAAAATCCACAAAGGAAGAAACACAAATGGAAGGAGGGAAAGATTCAACTGTCAGCTAAACCAGCACCAGGGGATTTTCAGCCACATGAGCTGAAAGCTGAATTCAACCCAGGTGGAAGGCAAATGCAGATTTTTTTTTTTTAAAAAAAAACATCTTACCACCACCTCCCCCGATGTGCCTCAGTGGTTATGAAGCTCGCCTTGTTAGCTGGATGGCTGGGCAAGTCAGCAGTTCGAGACCCGGGTACCGCATGACAGACTGAGTGCCCGTCTCTGTCCCAGCTCCTGCCAACCTAGCAGATTGAAAGCAAGAAATTGCTAGTCGATAAATAGGATCCACTTGGGTGGGAAAAGTTCTTGGGGACATGAAAGGAGCCTCATTTGGGCGTTCCCTGAGCGGAGAGTTTCTCCAGCAGAAATCCTTTCAACCCAGAATAATTTCTGACACGAAATTATTATTATAAGCCAACTCATTTCCAAACAAGAGTGTTCTGCATCTTTTTCGGCACTAGGGGGCAGCAAAGAGCAGCATCGGAGCATTTCTGGAAGGGGAAAAAGTTTTCTTTCTTTCTTTTTTTTTTTAGAAAAAAGAGCATTTTCTTCAAGTCATTCCTTTTCCTCCTTTTGCAAGCCCAGAGGCGGTTCGCGAGCGGAGGAGGGCGAGCGGAGGAGCCCCGGTTGCGCGCACGTTGGCTAAGGCTAGATCGCCGCAGCTCTCGCAAGCAAATCTGGGAGGGAGGGAAGCGGGGGCTCGGACGGAGTCAATGGCTGGAGAGTTTTTCAATTAAACTCTGTTTCTTTCTGTCCACCGCCGCGAAAGAGCCGAAGGGGGGAGGCGGGTGGGGGTTTCTTGAGGAGGGGGAAGAGGAAGGCGAAAGGTCCAGCGATCATGAAGAGTCCTCGGTGCCCAACGCGTCCTTTCTCTGCCTTCCCTCCGTTTCCCTCCAGCCGGTCGCGATCGGAGATTTAGATGGGATTAAAAAGTCCTTTGCCCGCGGGAAAAAGGGACTCCGCAGAAGAAGAGGCGAGGAAGAGGAGGAGGCGAAGCAGCAGCAGCAGGCTTTGGGTCTCCTCCGCACTCCCCACCCCCACGGGCTGAGAAGCTGAAAGACACTGGCCCCTAACCATCATCCACACCCCTAGAGAGAGGGAAGGATGCGCCCCCGCCAAGGCAGCTTTCTGAGCGATCGGGGCCAAACCATGCACTAAGGGAAACGGGATGAAGCCGGCGTCGGGACCGGTCTCAAGACTCAGAGCAACGAGGACGAGGGGGTGAGTGAGAAGGAAAAGGCCACCCCACCCCCGCCCCACCCCAACACGCACGCACACCGTGCCGCCGCGGCGGGAGGAGGGGAAAAAGAATGTTTTCGGACTACATGTTCCATACTCCCCAGGCTGGTCACCGGAGAGACAAAACAACAACAAAACTATCCCCACTCCTACTCTAGCTGGCTGGGTGGGAACGCATGTGGACTAAGGGGCTTGGGGGTGGGTGGGTGGGATTGCTTTTGGACTACGAGTCCCAGCATTCTGGATCGGAAGGGAGAAGTCTAGGAGGTAGAGCCAGGAATAACTTTCCCACGCTGAGGTGGAAGAGAGATAAGTCGGGGGGAGGCGAGTTTTGGACTACATGTTCCAGATTCCCCTGTCCGGTCACCGGAGTTGCTCCACCCCCCCCCAAAAAAAAAACCCCAACAACAAAAACAAAAACCTAAAACATTTCTCCAGCTGAGGGGAGGACTCAACCCTATGGGGTGGGTGGGTGGAGTCCAAGGGGGCTGGGGAAGCCTTTCCCACTCCCCGCGATGCCAAGGAAGGAAAGAAGGAAGGAGTCCCGTTTCTAAAGAGGAGGACAAGGCGCCGAAACTAGTGGGTCAGGATAGTACAGTACAGTACAGCGAAGCAGGAATTGCGCCCCCTTCCTTTGTACAGCTGGCGCGTGGGGGCGTGGGCGTGGGTTGGCGGGGGCGGAGAGAGAGTTAAAAATGTAGGTAAATAAATAAAAGAACAAATAATAAATACATAATAGGCTTGGAAAAGCGGCCCCTTCCCCGAAGTTTCCCTCCCCCCTCCTCCCCTTTGAAAGAGGGGAAAATCACTTTTTAAAAACTTTTCATCGGACTCACGGAAGTTTCTTTCCCCACCTGACCAAGCCTTTGACCTCTTTGGACCAAGTAGGGAGAGCTAGAATGGTGAGGTGCATTTCTTCTGATGAGCATAAATAAACACCTTCCTACCGGTAAACTAAGGGCTCAAACCTTGCCTTACTATCAGAGTAGAGCCTTCTGCTAGAGAAGCAAGTTGAAACTCCTGAGTTTAGGCCAGCGCAGTGGCTGGTTACAGGGGATGCAGTGGCTCAGTGGTTAAGAAGCTTGCCTTGTTAGCTGGAAGGCAAGCAAGTTGGCAGTTTGAAATCCGGGTACTGCATGACAGAGTGAGCTCCTGCCAACTTAGCAGTTCGAAAGCAAGAAATTGCAAGTAGATCAGTAGAGACCACTTTGGTGGGAAAAAGATCTTGGGGGACATGAAAGGACCCTAATTCGGGCGTCTCCTGAGTGGAGTTCATCCAGCAAAAATCCTTTCAATCCAGAATAATTTCTGACACTAAATTATTAGTGGCTGGTTAAGGCTGTGTAAGCAGTTAAAGGGTTGATGAAGTTGATACAGATCCAGCTTGGTCTTGAAACGTGTTACCTGGCCTTGGGCCTGACCCACCTTGCAAGGTTGTTGTGCTTAGAAATGAGGGGGCAGCAAGCTGGGGTATAAATGGAAATCAACCTCAATGGAGGCTGTAACCTAGTTAACAATGGTTGTAGTTCAACTCATGAGAAAGTTTGGGAAAGTTGCATTAGACCAGAGATGGTTAACCTTGGCACTCCAGGTGTCCTTGGACCTCAATTCCCAGAAGCCCTGATCAGCATGAGTGCTGGCCTGGGTTTCTGGGAATTGAAATCCAAGAACACCTGGAGCGCCAAGGTTAACCATCACTGGGTTAGGCTGTGTTGGATGAGATTGATCCATCCCTGGTATTTCAGTTGTTCTTTTGCAAAGCACAGTTCGTATCATGTCAGGTGCTTTCTCAGTCGAAAGGATTTTTTGCTGGAGAAACTCTGCTCAGGGGACGTGCAAATAAGGCTCTTTTCATGCCACCAATATCTTTTCCCACCAAAGTGGACCCTATTGATCTACTTGCAATTTCTTGCTTTTGATCTGCTAGGTTTGGCAGGAGCTGGGACAGAGATGGGCACTCAGTCTGTCATGCAGCACTTGGGTCTCAAACTGCCAACTTGCTGACCTTCCAGCTAACAAGGCAAGCTTCTTAACCACTGAGCCACCTCATCCCCTGTTTTTTGCAAAGCAACTAGATAGGAAGCAGTGGATGTTGGCAAAATCCCCGCAAAGCCACTGCTGCTGCTGAGAATAAGAACCTACAGCTCTCTGGATAGTGATATGATGGTCATTCCTTTCACTTTCCCCAAAACATGCTCCCAAACTGTATTGGAACTAACCTGCCTTTGTCTGGCTTTGCAGAAAGTTTTCCATACTTATGTCTTCATTTAAAGGGGGTAGGGTGGGGGGTGGGGGTTGGTTGAAAATGCTGAAACATTTCCGTTTTGCCCAGACTTGGCTACGGCACGTCTGGCAGCCTCGGTGAATTGCACCCACCCCTCCTTTTTCGCCTACCTTTGGTGGGTGGGTGAGCCTTTGGAGGGGAAACACCTGCAGGCCATGAATAGAGAGGAGAGAAAGAGAGGCAGACAGGGGGCAGCTGTCAGAAAAGAGAGAGGTTGGATGATGCGGGGTGAGTGGGTGAGTTGGAAGAGGAAAAAGTCTTCTGGAAGTTGGTGAAGCAGAGGAAAAAAGGAAAGAAAGTGAGAACAGGTGAATATTGTTGCCTGGCTTTTTGTAGCTGTTTGGATGGGTGCGTCTGGTGGGATGATGATTACTGTGATGGGCCAAGGCTCTAGAGCAATAATGGAGAATCTTGGCACTCCAGGTGTTATGGAACCTCATTTCTCAGGAACCCTGATAAGCAGGAGTGGTTTCTTGGATTTCTGGGAATTGAAGTCCAAGAACAACTGGAGTGCCAAGGTTTGCCATCGGCTCCCAACCCTTTCAAGCCCAGGTCATGCTCTCTCAGTCAGCTTCAAGGGCCGGATGGCCATTTTGCCTTGACTGCGTGATGGGGTGGACATTTGGTTCCAACAGCTTCAAAGGGGCTGCTATTTTGTTTCTTGAATGCCCTTGGAGGGGTGGGCGGGCTCACATAAAATGGTGCCATGGGCTGAATCTGGCCCACAGGCCTTAGGCTGGGTACCCCTGCTCTAGATACCATGGACCCTAATGCTCAGCCAGCTAAATTCACCAGAGGTCACAGCTCAATTGGTTAAGATGTTGAACTTGATGCCTGGAAGGTCAGCAATTCGAGACCCAAGTGCTGCATGATGGAGTGAACTCCCATCTCTGTCCCAGCTCCTGCCAAACTAGATGTTCGAAAGCAAGAAATTGCAAGTAGATAAAAAAGTGCAACTTTAGTGGGAAGGTAAACAGCATTCTGTGCACTCCAGTGTTGAGGAATGCCTGCCACCTTTCCATGGAAACATCTGCAGACGCAGACAGCACTCGCTCTTTGGCCGTAAATGTAGATGAGCACTGAACCCTAGAGTCGGATATGCCTGGCTTTTGAGCAAGGATGACCTTTACCTTTACATGATTGTTGCGAGAGCCAGGAGTGAAGGAGGAAAACCTGTGACATGGTTTTTAGCATATTGGGGAAAAAGAAGAGTGAAAGAGGTCACCAAATTGAAAATATGTGCATGCAGAATGGAAGTTTCAGAGCAGCTTTGAAAGCACTTGAGATGCATTAGATGAAGGATGTGTTTTGTCACCGGTTGTAGTTTGGAGACTTGCAGTGTGGCAGAGCTGACACATCTACCTTCAAAGCACTGAGTCTCTGGTTATCAGGTAAAGGTTGCCCTTGCTTGAAAGCCAGTCATATCCAACTATAGGATTCGGTGCTCATCTCTGTTTGTAGCCAAAGAGTCAACGCTGTCTGCATCTGCAGATGTTTCCATTGACACATGGCAGGCATGACTGGACACCGGAGTGCATGGAACATTGTTACCTTTCCCACTAAAGTGGTACCTATTTATCGACTTGGAATTTCTTGCTTTCAAACTGCTAGGTTGGCAGGAGCTGGGACAGAGACGGGAGCTCACTCCATCATGCAGCACTCAGGTCTCGAACTGATGACCTGTTGATCTTTTTTGGTCGTCAAGCTCTGCATCTTAACCACTAAGTCACCTCAGTCCCTTTTCTATTTATTAGCAGGGCTATAATGTGCCATCCCATTCCATGTTGAGTTGTTTGACTCCTAGTTTTGGTGGCCCTGAATCCACTCCAGGTTTTGGCCTGAACTTTAGAGGCACTGTCTAAGACCCTGGAGCCTATCTTGGGGAGAAGATTCAGCACCTTGAAGAGCTCCTTAAAGTCTTGGCTAAAATCAGGAACAACCCCTTACAGCAGTTATTTGATTGTGAAGAACGTAGGCTCTTGCTACCAGCATTTTGGGTTGGCTTATTTTTCAACCTCTTGAGACCATCAGTCATAGCAGATCTATACATTTCTCCTGTGGGCAACTTGTGGTTTCATTGCAGCCATTGCCAGGTTAAGGTTGAGAAGCCCCGAATGGCTCCTTCCAGTCAGCATAGGCGTCTGGCTCCCTGAAAATACAGATCTGTCTTAAACCCTGGTTTGGTGAACTTGGAGAAGCCACTCTGGAAAGTTGGCCTCCTGCCTCTGAAACCCTAGCCCTTTCCCAAACCTTCCTGTGGGTTGATTTACTCACCCTGCTTTCCATCATTCTTTCAACAGATGGTGGTTCTGAAATGCTAAGGTCCTGAAAGAAACGGCAGGCTCCTGCCTTAGCCAAGAGTTGGGGTTCTCCTTGTGTGGCTTCGTGCCTTCATGTTATGTTTTAACTTTATTGTGTTTTAACTTCATCCTGATGGTTGCCTCCTCTTCACCCTCCTCTAAATTCTGTACTAACCATTGTCCCCTATCCGAGGCAGACCACAAATGGAAGCAGCAGTTGCTGTATCCAAGACAAAGAGATGATGTATACTGTATATGTCTGTCTGGCCGCCTGTCTCTCTCTCTCTTTCCTTCCTTCCTTCCTTCCTTCCTTCCTTGTTTGGAAGCAGGGTCTGTCATCCCAAATTTAGTCTCATAGGGTATTTGTGGTCTAGAAAAATTGAATAAGAACAGCTGGTATCAGCTGGAACTCATTGTATACCTCCCTTTCCCAATCCCCCTTTTATTTTTGTTGTTATTTACACATGACAACTTCTTTGAAGTGTTGTTTTGTTGGTCAGAACTTGGGAAATAGCCTGTATGACTTCATAACCGTCGGCCCCTGTTCTGCTGTGCTAATGACATGCACAGGCATACACCAAATATATTGGCATTGATGTGGTTAGATGGTTGGGGAAATTGGCTGGATGTTGTGTCATAACCTTGTAGATACTAGTTGAGCAGCTGCAGAGGCCTGTCTATGCGGTCGTCAGAGAGCTGCAGGAGGAAAAAGCCTATCTTGTTTGCTTTCCGAGAAGTAGCCATCTTAATCAGCAATAAATGTGGAAGCTAAACAAAAGCATAAACTCAAGAATGCATTTAAATTTAACAAACTTATTTCAGTGGAACTCTCCCCAAGCTTCAAAGCACAGCTCGTTTCTGCAGAGTTGGCCAGTTATCACGGCACAACAATGATTTTGCTACTCAGAACACATGTGATTTACAAGATATCTAGTGTGCTGATTCCAAATCTGAACTCAGAATTTGCCTATCATGTACAGATTTTAAGATATAGGCATGCTATAGCTGTTCAAATGGTATTGGGTCATGTATTTTTACATGGAAACATTATAACAGTTGCAGCTACCGCTATGCCTGCTACCACCTCAGCTGAATCATGTCCCCTGGTGGCATGCATGTTCCAGCAGCAGCCGGGCATGTCTGGGCAATTCAGAATGCTGATATCAGAAATAGGTACAAGTATAAGCTGACCTGAAATAAGCCGAGGTACCTAATTTTGACCTGAAAACTTAGGAAAATAGATTGACCCAAGTATAAGCCAAGGGTGGGAAATGCAGCAGCTGCTGGTGAGTTTCAATAATCAAAATACATGAGAATATATTAAAATTAATTAAATTGTTGGCACATCTCAATCTGATGGTCTTGGGACCCTCTTGGTCATTGATCTGAGTATAAGCTGACTCCTCCTTTTGGGGCATATTTTTGGGGCTAAAAACCTTGGCTTATACTCGCGTGTATATGTTATATAAGGTGAGATGTACCAAGGGCTTGTCTCTAGCGCAAAACCATCTTATTGACTAGTACAGCCAGGCCATAGTGAGTCTGTTTTGAGTTAAAGATGAGTAGGCGCAGCTGTATTAATAAACCAATTTTTGCTACATTTGTGACAACACAAGAACCTAACCAAGAGGTTGAGATTTGCTAACTTGAGATCCTGATGTCCTAGGCAGAATCGGACTTCAGATTTGGATTCAGCACACTTGATTTAGTATAGAACACGTGGATTAGACCAAGGAGCAGGCAGTATTTTTGTGTGTGTGATGCAGTGTTATCTCTCATTTCTGTGGTGGACGTTTTGAAACGCCAGCCATAAATGATTCCCTCTTTCTTCTTTTTAGGGGATTCCCTTATCTCTGGACCATTTTCTATTTAACCTGTTTCCTTGGATCCACACAGGAAAGTCCTGAAGGTAAACTTTGTCCCTTGTTATTCCTTCTTTCTTCACCAGGTGTGGGAGGGGTGGGAAATCCTTGTTCAGTATTTCTCATGTCTTTATAACCTAAGTTGTTAATCACATTTGCGTTGCAAGCTGAAGAACAAAAATTGTATAATTACAAAGGAACTGGTATTAAAGAAAGAGAAGGGACAGTACAGATTCAAACCATTTTCAGACCACAGAGAGGTTCTTCTGCATGTTCTCCTGAGTCGCCTCGGTGAATGGGCGGTGATATAAATCTAAATAAATAAATAAATAAATAAATGCTTAGAGAAAAGTTTGGCCCTACTATTATGAGCATTGGGTTGCAAAATGTGGGAGGCAGTAGCAAGATATTGGAAGGAAGATCAGTTTAGTGAGTTGTCCTGAGCTGTCAGGTGGAGTGTTGACATTTTCAAGAAAGGATCAGTGGCCAACTTGTTCAGCTTTAGTACATGGAATGAGGTGTGTGTCATCTTCGGGCAAGCCAAATGTGTTAGGATGGCACTCATTAAGATGGTTTCATGATCCAGGAACCCTATCCCATATGGCATGGCTCATCTTTTGGGAACATGCTCCGTTTACGTCATGTTCTCGGCTGCCAGCCCAGCAGAATGGTAATGAACTGCATCTGTTGGTTGCTGGCGTTTTTGTCTCGGGCATTCTGCTGGCAGGGCCACTGGTCCAGAAGGTGGTTCCCAGGCTTGGTTTAAGGAAAAGACAGCTCAGATGTTTCGGCCAACATCCACCAGCACGGGACGCAGAAAGATGTAAAAAGGTGTGGAGCGAAAACCTGGAAACCTGCCCTACCTTCAAGCTGGACAGCCAAAGAAGACCCTCTTGAGATGATGTAGGAGAGTGGAACACTGGCCAGACCTGTGGTAATGAGCTGAGAAGTTGTTCCAGTTCTAATTGACAACTCATGATGGCATTACTGCAGACATACCAGTTGCCTGTTTGACCTGAGCCCAATGGGGAACCATGGCTCCCATGATAGACTGTGACTATGGGGAGAATTGGCCAACTAGCAGTGGGCGGAGCCAGTGCCCAAAGTGGGTGGAGTTTGCACTGGTGCAGAATTGCTCTAGTGCTCTTCTCCCTCTCCTGCCCAATCAAATGCCTTGGTTACCAAATGGTATTTTTCTGCCTCTTCCTTCCGGTTTCCAGATTCTCCCCCCCCCAACCCTCGAGTGGTGCTTGTAAGCTGGCTTCTTGTTGACCCGTAAATGAGTTTCTTAGATCTATATATGGCCTCCAAGGTTGTTTTTGCAGTTCCTAACCCCAGTCTGGCCAGGTTATCCTGCTATGGTCATAGAGTAGACCCTACTGTCAGTGGCTAAACACTTATTGTCAGGCAGTGGTTAACTAACCTGACCACCCTAAGGACTGATGGCCTTGGGTGGCAAAGTACATAGGAAAGGGTGATGCTCCCGAAATGGATTAAATTCCACTTGAATCCATCTTGATGGAGGTTCAGCAGCTTCATCCATCCTGGCCTGGGGCTGAGGAAGACTTTGAGTGCCAGAAGGACTCAGGACCAGAAAGTGACTCGTGGAACTGGATCAGTGCTACTATGGCTGTCACACTGCAATGAGAATGGAAGGCCACTACACTATATTCTCAGGACAGTCATCATGGCTGATTGCCATGATGATCACCTATATTTGGATATGATGGAAGAAGAAGTAGAAGAAGCCGTTATGCTTGGCCTGCTTTATCTGAAGGTCTGCCCATTCCAAGTCTGATTGAAAGGCAGAGAAGCAGAAGGTGGACGGAAGACTCAGCATCAGGCTCTCGACTCACCGAGTCTGACTTGAATGAGATGCATGGTAACTCTGTTTAAATTATAACACCAAAGTTCACTTTTCATCTGTTCATCCAAATCAACATGCTTGTTGCGACCTGTAGTGCCAACAACAAACTTGTTGGAGGTAAATGGTCCTGCTGTGCCAGCTGGGGTTCTCTTTCCACCCTGCCTCTTTGCTGACGGGGGAGCCAAAGGCAGATTTGAACCTGATTCTTTGCCCAGTGTTTTCTCACCAAGTTGCTGCACTGCAATTAATAGTAGCCTGTGAGTAAGAGGTGATTCATTGAGGCTTGCACTTCACTCCGATTACTCAGCACTCAGTGGCTCCCAAGCCAAGTGGCTGATGACAAACAAGGCTTGGATGATGAGTTTTGCTGGTTAGTGTGCGTCCAGTGTGTGAAATCTGTTATTGTGATCATCAAGGGCGCTGCAGCCTCCCTCACTAACCTCCATGAACTTCCTCTCCAGTGAATAGGACAAGTGATATTCCCCACTTAAGGATGGCCAAAGAGAAATGGCTTGTGTTTCTTTGCCAGTCACATCTGTCAACCTGGAATGTAGCATCTGACATCTGCTTGTTGTGAGGCCACCACTTCTCTTAAAATAGCAAGAAATTAATCTCGCTTAGATTTATTCTGGGTTTGGCACTATCTGAATGGCTTCCTTTGAAGCTCTTTGGAGTCTTGAGCAGTCTGATTGGGCATTGGGAAACTGTTCCTTTTCTCCATCATTGCTGGCCTGGGGTTCTAGGGAACCTTGAGGAAGAAGTCTTGCGGGATGAGGGGTGGGTGGGTCTTGTTGTGACCATTGCTTATGCCCCTTTCCCTTCTCCCCTTCTTTTCTATCAGACATAGGAGGAGATAAGGACGGCGCTTCCATCACCCCTAGCTTTGTTAATAAAAATATAAAATGAGCCTTTCTGGGTGATTTGATTTCTGTATTTGCTGGTGTAAAAGACCCTCTTAAAATACACCAGAAAAATGGAGTGCATCTTATACTCCAATGTGTCTTATACGCCAACAAATACTGTATTTACCAGAGTATGAACACACTTCCCAACCCTTAAAGTATACCAGAAAAACAGTGCGTCTTATACTTCGATGTGTCTTATATGCTGGAAAATATGGTATATATTGTAGTGCTGTTAGAAATAATAAAGAAGAAATGTGCCTGTGTGGGAAACAAAAGTGAGAACATTTCTTGAATCTAAGCCCAGTGCTCACATACTAAAGAGCAGCATTAAAAGGAGAGGGTGATTTATGGTGACCCTTTCCAGGGCTCTCTAGGTAGAGAATACACAGAAGTGTTTTACTTTTCCCTTCCTCTAGGGGGTGCCCTGGGACTATGCAGGTCACCCAAGGCTACATAGGTTGGGTCTTCTCCTTGGAGGCAGAGTGGGGGAATCAAACTCCCAGCCTCTGGCTTTGCAGGCAGATATCTATACCACTTGCCTATCCAGCCTGCTCTAAGCACTTCCACATACTACAAATTGCAGATTTCCACTGGTGGGAGCCATGGCAGTTGAATGGAATCAAACTGTTATAACCATGTAATGTAGATTCACTTCCAAGTTGCCTTAATAATCATTGCAAAAGGTATCAATTGCAAATGGATTATTGTTTGTGGTGAGTTACTTCCATGCCCTATTGATGACCCCTGGCTGGCATCACTTGACAGATCTTCTCTTCCTTTCCAGATGTTGACGTTCTGCAGAGGTTGGGGCTGGTGGGGCTGCGACCCTCAGGTTCTTCACCGCGCCCGGTTCCTCAGGGAGTCATCCCCTTCAAGTCAGGGGTCATCTTCACCCAGCGGGCGCGAATCGAGGTACCTGTCCGCCGAGTTATTCCGGCCGCCTTGGGCACGGACATGGTCGTCGTGTTGAGCCTGTGCTCCCATCGGGTCAACAGCGCCTTCTTGTTCACTGTCAAGAGCGCCAAGAAAAAGCTACAGCTGGGGGTCCAGTTCATTCCCGGGAAAATCATTGTTTACGTTGGCCACAAGCGATCCGTGTATTTTGACTACAATGTCCATGACGGGCGATGGCACAGCTTGGCTCTGGACATCCGGGGCCAGGCCGTGACCTTGTTTACGTCTTGTGGAAAGCAAAGCGTTCTTGCAGACTTGCATCGTAAGAAAGATGACTCGTTGGATCCGGGCGGGTCTTTCCTCCTGGGGAAACTCAACCAGCACTCCGTACAGTTTGAAGGTGCCCTCTGCCAATTTGATATTTATCCTTCCGCCAAGGCAGCTCACAATTACTGTAAGTATCTGAAGAAACAATGCAGGCAAGCAGATACCTATCGGCCGAATCTGCAGCCACTCGCCCCACTTCTGCCCAAAGACCCGAGAGCTTCTGAGATGACTCCACGGCAAACAGACCTTTCTCTCCTGGGGTGGCTGAACCTGACTACCAACATCCCACCATCGTCTCTCTTCAGAGCCACCACTTCACAGAAGAACGGGAGGCGGGCGGGGTCGTCCACCCCTGTTGTACCATCGAAGGCACCCATTCTGCACCTGACCACCAAAGCTGCAAAGACCGTCAAGGGCTCCTTTCCCATCCTGCCAAAAGCCGAAGCCCAGCTCCGTCAGGCTGCTCCCGTAACTCGTCCGACTGCTAAAACAGCTCACCGAATGACCACCGTAACAGCGCCTGTGAAGCCACGCTCCCCTGCCAAAGTGAGTCTTGAAAAGTCTCATTCACCCACCAATAGAAATGTCCTGCTGGCATTCCCAAATGCAACCTTGAGCCCGGTTCCCATCATTGGTAAGAAAGAGGCAATGAAAGAGACTGGAAAGGTGACCACCCAAAGCCACGCAGTCAAGTCTTCTTTCGCAGCGAGCACCACAAAATCAGTAATGAAGAAGGCCACCAATTCTTCCCGCAATCTTCATCAGGTGACCCCAAAACATAACCTTCAGAGTGTGACCAAAGGCCCTGCACCAAAGAAGCCGATGACCATTCTGCCACTGAAAAAGCCAAGCCAGACTGTTGCTTCTGTCTTGTATGCCAAACCATATCTTGGAGCCGCTTATCCTGTCTTCCAAATAACAACACTGGCCGCCACTGATGGATATCAGCTGTTTGACCCTATTGGGCCCACCTTATTCCCATTGATCATGGGGCTTCCTGGCCCAAAAGGAGAACGAGGCCTTCTGGTAAGTGGCCAATTTTTTCATGCTCTGTCTGTAGGTGAATGAGGAAAGGAGTCAAGGCTTGCGTTTGTCTTGGCTGTTCAATTGCAACTTGTGGCTTACATCTCCAGATTGGGTAAGTTGTATGAGATCAGGGACTAGAGACATGGTGGCGAACCTTGGCACTCCAGGTGTTCTTGAACTTCAGTTCCCAGACGCCCTGATAAGCAGGAGTGCTGGCTTGGGTTTCTGGGAATGGAAGTCCAAGAATACCTGGAGTACCAAGGTCAGCCATCACTGGACTAGGGCCATGATGGTCAACCTTGGCCCTCCAGGTGTTCTTGGGCTTCCATTCCCAGAAACCCAAGTCTCTGTGAATCCACATGAATGGGTTTGTTGCACCATTGGCTGATCAGTGCTTTGGGGGAAATTGTCTTAGACTTAAGGGAATTTAAGTCCAAAAACCAAAGGTTGGGGAACACTGGCAGAGACCCATTGAAAACTAGATCGGGAAACTGAGTTCCTGAGTTTTCCTTCCTCATTGGTTTCCCTTCACAGAATCAATGCAGGAATGACCTCCCCCGTCTGTGCATCATTTTTTGGACATTAATTACAGCTGTTTCTCCCGTCGCTTCCAGAAAGTTCAGCCTTCAAATTTTGGGTAGCGTGAGCAATTTAGCTCCCGCCTTGGGTTGACCTCCCAGATAATGAACCAAACACAGTAGTGAGGGAAAGGTTACAGCTGTGTTCCAGTTGGCTCCTTTGACCTCGGTGGTGACTAATTTTTAAAGGATTCTCCTCCTCCTCCTCCCTCTCTTTCTCTAATAGTGTGTTGCATTTGCCCAGGATGCAGACCAGGATGACGTCTTGAGAAATGTAACTTCTTAGAATTGATGCAGCTAGTCAAATGCATTTTTCCAGAGTGGAGATTCTGATAATAAATAGCTCTCTGGGTGAATATCCCCTCGGCAAATGCTTCCATGCTCTTCTCGGCAGGCATTTCTGATAATGTCCTATCTCAGTCTGCTCATCCTTGCTTTGATCAAATTGTAGCCTGGGAATATTCGCTCCCACTATAACGTTGGGCCTGCCCAGATGTTGTCCATGTGGAGAAATGGGCATTAGGAAGCAGAGGGCTTGGAAGCAGAATATCGCCAGCAAGGTTTGATTGTCACATGACCCTGTTATAACTTGGGGCTTAGAAAGGGGTGCTCATACATGTTTTACCAATCCTTCTCGGTTTTTATTCTCCGGCGGTTGTGGACTTCATCCCCCAGAATCCATGACTGTTCACCCTGAAGACTCACACTTCTGGGAAACAGTGTCCAAAAACGTTAGAGCAGGGGTCCCAAACTACAGCCTGTGGGCTGGATCCGGCCTCAATGTCAATTCACCTGTCCTGTGCCACGCTAGTCGCTCCTGGAAGCGGAAGTTAAGTTCACCCATATGGACACTACTTGTCAGGAGTGACAAGCAGTGGTGGGATGTCAAAAATTTTTCTACCCCACCGTGATGTCATCACAGTGTGGGCGGATCAAATGTCATGATGTCATGTCATGGGCGGGGCCAAAGAAAATAATAATAAAAAATAAAAATAAGCACACACACACACCTCTCAACCCACCCACGCACCCACCCACAACACAAATCTGTAAATAAATTAAATAAATAAATAAAATTTACATTAAAATACACCGACCCCAAACATAAATCAACCAGTGGTGGGATGTCAAAAATTTTACTACCCCACCGTGATTTCATCACAGTGTGGGCGGAGCTAGCATCATGATGTCATGACATTGTGGGCAGAGACAAATAATAATAATAATAATAATAATAATAATAATAATAATAATAATAATAATAATAATAATAATAATAATAATAATAATAATAATAATAAGCACAAGCACACACACACACACACACACACACCAAAACCCACCCACCCACAACACAACACAAGGACAGTAAGGAGGACAGCAAGGAGGCCGTGCATATGCACCAAGCACTGTAGGCATGCATGCACACCAAGTGCTTGGTGTGCATGCGCAGTGGGGGAACCAGTGAAAAGGTAAGCCCCAAAGGTGGTTCCCCCCAAAAGCTGCAACCGGTTCTCCGGGACACTGGGAAAAGTTACTACCGGTTCTGGCGAACTGGTGAGAACCTGTTACATCCCATCACTGGTGACAAGGGTGGCATGGGCCGGATGAATTGGCATTGCGGTCTGGATCCAGCCCACAGCTGTAGTTTGGGTACCTCTGGTTTAAGCAGAGAAAATGGCAGCCTAAACAGATGTTGCAAAACATCTGTTGCAAAACAGATTACAAGACATGTTTTATTTCCGCATCCGGTGGGAGAAACCACGTGACCGCCCCACTGAACCATGTGACCGGCCAACATAACTATATGACCAGCCTGTGGCCAAAAATGTTTGGGCACCCCTGCATTAGAGTGACCAGAGGTCAAGAAGGGCTGCATTTGAGTGCATTGAAGCATCTTCATCTTCTGTGTCTAGGCCAGACTTAAAACTGCCAAAGTGAAGCTACCTTTTGGTGAGTTCATTCTGTAGTTCCTTTTGCCTAACCTAGTATGAGAAAGATTAGCTGGCAATACAATGTTGCTGTTACCAAGGTACGCCTGATTGTGGTTCAAAAATACCACAATCTTTGAGGAGGATCTAAGCCAGGGGTTCTCAAAGTTTCCTGCATTTTACTTCCGTTTGCGGGAGCGATAAGGGTGGTGTGGGCCAAATGAATTGGTGTCAGGTGCTGGATCTGGCCCACAGGCTGTAGTATGGGCACTCCTGCTGTATAGGCTCTGAACTGGTTTTTGCAGGGTGCCTCTTTCTCTTCAGTTTTCCTTTGCTAAAGTCACCTTTTTGCAAGATCTGAGTATGCACAACATATGATCAGAGAGAGAGAGAGAGAACGAACAAGAGCTTCTCCAACTGCTTGCCCTCTCAATATGAGTTCAGATTCTGCTTCTCTGAGGTTTCTATGCTAGCACTACAGAAGCATCATCATTTGTGGGGTCATAGTTTGGGTAGACTATACATCCATACTCCTTTCATCCAAATTCCCCCAGTCCACATTTTGATCGCTCCCCTGGTGTGTGTTTGGAAGCGATAGGTCTGTTCATGCCAGCTGCAGAATTTTGATTTCTGTTTGTGTGGCAAAGCTAGGATATCGTATGTTTTGGAGCACTGTTCCCAGAACCTGACATGCTGATGGGGTGGTTTTATTTTTAGACACCCCTCCCCCAAGTGCAAATTCCAGACCCCCTTGCCATGTCTTATTCCTTGCCAGCCACCAATGTTTGAGAAAGTTGCTTTTTCCACCACACTTTCCAGGAGTATATGTTGGAGTTACTTTTTCTTACAAGCTGTAGTTTAAGTGACTAGAGCAGGGATTCCCAACCTACGGACCATGGGCCGCACCCGGCCTGCAGTGTCATTCCATTTGAACCGCCACCACCACCACACCCGGAAGTGGAAGCATTTACGTCAGCCATAAAACATGCCAGCACATGCGTAAACGCGCCCATGGCTGTTGTAAATGCAGGCCCGTGGCGAAAAAGGTTGGCTACGCCTGGACTAGAGGAACCTTTCTGGGCTGAAGCAACTGTCTGTTATCCTACAGTAACCGATCATTCCTTTCTGTGTCTGAATTCAGAGAAAGCCCTACCTCTGTCTCTGTGGTCTTTCCCTTTCTTTTTCTGTTTGTGTCCCTTGTTTGTTGCTGTTGATCTGAACAGATCGACAGCAGTTGTTTGCTTGCCTGCATGCATGCAGTAGAGAAAGCAGCATGCACTTGCCTGTAATGCCAGGTAACTGTAAGTAAAGAAAAAATTATTCTCTTTCCTACACATGTCTCAAACTGACTTATTCAAATTTTGAGTGTTATTGAGAAAGTGGTAGATTTTCAGAGATTGGCTGCTATCCTCCTCTGTACTTCTACTGTACAGCTAAAGGGAATTTTGCCACAAATTCAACTCTGCAGTAGAAAGAAGGCATTGTCGAAAAGGTCTGCTTCCCAACCTTTGTTCATCTGGTTATCTCAAGTGTAGGAGTACTTTGTGTGTTTATGTGTGTGCTTTTTGGCTTGGATTTCATTTCTTTTTGGCCTTGTTCTTTTTATTAATTTTATTGCTGTTTGAACTTTCCATACAGTTCTCCTGAGAACCCAATGAAAGGTGGGGCTTAGGTAACATGAATTAATTTGAGGTCAGTGTGCTTCATGTTGCAGCAATCAGTCCCTCACACTAAGATGCACATTTCTTCTTCTGCCGTATCCGAATTCATATATTGATGATCCTCATGGCAATCAGCCATGAATAGTATCCTGAGAATATAATGCAGTGGTCTTCCATCCTTCTGCATTGCAGTGTGACACCCATAGTACCACTGATCCAGTTCCTCAAGTCAGTTTCTGGTCCTGAGCCCTTTTGGCCCACAAAGTCCTACTCAGCCCCAGGCCAGGATGGATGAAGCTTCTGCCCTCCATCAAGAGGGTTTCAAGTGGGGTTTAATCCACTTGGGGACCATCACCTTTCCTTGTGGACTTTGGCACCCAAGGCCATTAGTCCTTGGGGTTGTCAGGTTAGTTAACTGCCACCTGACACTCAGCGTTTAGTTGCTGGCAGTAGGGTCTACTCTATGACCATAGCAAGATAACCTGGCCAGACACCTAATATGCACATTTAGTGTACATTTTATGAGTCAAGAGCTGCACTGCAGAATTCACATAACCATTCCCTCTTGAGGGATAGCAGCAGCAGCATTCCATTTTGCTAATAATCCAGGAAGGGCAAATTAATTTGCTGATTTAAAACTGCAGCCAAAATGAACACCCACCCCCACCTTCAATTTTCCCACAATCCAGTGCCTGAAGGGAAGCATAAACATTGCAACGGGCTCTGTTTACATCCTCAGCAGTGCAAAAGAGGCTTTTAGAAGAAAGTGGAGAACTGAACACTGGGTGCCGTATCCACAGGGATCTTCTTTGCCCAAGAAAGAGACAAGTGGCAGTTGGGAGCCGAATTTATGGGTCTCTTGGCCATGGTCCCAGCTATGCCTGCTTGTTAAATTTTGGCCCCGCTTTCCACCTGCTGGCTTACAAAAAAGGCTGCAGCTGCTTTTAGAACAGAGGTCTACTTTTGGTAAAAGCTGAGCGCTCTCCAAAGCTCTCGAGAACTCCCGGGCCGACTTCCAAGCATTCTTATGTCTTCTGGTCTCTCTCATTCCCCTTCCTCTTCTGCAAGAGGGGTGTGTATGAGTGGAAATGAGCTACTTGGCCATAAATCTTCTGGGAGACACCTTGGTTTATTCTGAACTTGGAGGCTGTCAAAGAGAGAGAGAATGGGAAAGGGGGCAGGGAAGGAAATGCAAGGACGATGGAAAGCTTCAGTTGTGTTGTGGACAACCGGACATTTTGTGAATGCTTGGATATGGAGAATTTAACTGTTTGACCTCTGCATCCCTTAAATCCTTGGAAGTGTCATTCTTAAAAAATACCCATGCAGTGCAACCCTCCCTCCCCCCAACTATCCAAACAGAGAGCCAAGAAATCATGTAATTTGCAAATGCATTATCCTCTATGAGCTGAAACCATAGGTCAGTGGTGGGAAACCTATGACACGCATGCCAGAGGTAGTACTTGTAGCCATCTTTGTGGGCACCAGTGCAGTCACCCCAACACAGAGTTCACCCCACCCCTCTGCCAACAGTCCAATGGGAGTGCTTCCTCCCTCCCCCAGCACAGAGTACACTCTACTCCTCTGCCCAGCAGCCCAGTGAGAGTGTTTCCTTCCTCCCTTGTTGCTGTGTTGGCACTTTGTGATAAATAAGTAGGTTTTGGGTTGCAGTTTGGGCACTTGGTCGCTAAAAGCTTCAAAATCACTACCATAGGTAAAGGTAAGGGGTGCCCTTGCTTGAAAGCCAGTTGTATCCAAATCTAGGATCCAGTGCTCATCTTTGTTTACAGCCAAAGAGCCAGCGCTGTCTGCGTTTGCAGACATTTCCATGGCAGCCATGACCAGACTCCACAGTGTATGGAACGCTGTTTACCTTCCCACCGAAATGGTCCCTGTTTATCAACTTTCAATTTCTTGCTTTCAGACTGCTAGGTTGGCAGGAACTGGGACAGAGACGGGAGCTCACTCCATCATGTAGCACTTGGGTCTTGAACTGCTGACCTGCCGACCTTCCAGTTGTTGAGTTCAACAACTTAACCACTAAGCCACCACATCATAGAAGGGGTCAAATCATTGAAAGTGTCAATTCTGCCCTTGCATTGCCTGGCATGTCTTTTAAAGGCGAAGGACTGCAACGAGGGATGACCAGCGTTGAGTGTGAAATCTGCACCACAAGAACACTGCTTAGACAGATGTCGGTCTCTCGCCGGAGTCTTCTGTTGATGCAAAAAGTTGCTCCTTCTTGCTGTTTGCGCTCTCTTTCTTCCTTGGACCTCAGAAAATTGGGAAGAAATATTGTAGAAAATCTAGCAATGCCATCGTTAGCAAGCTGAAGATGCCCAGTCTTTGAGTAACTTCAGAAGCTAAGAAGAGTCAAGCCTAATTAGTTCTTGACTGAGAACCTCCAGGGAACACCAGGTGGGGCTAGGAAAAATTGGCATGGTGGTTAAACTGCTGTACTGCAACCATAAAGGTTGTAAGTTCAGTGCTGACCAGGGCTCAAGGTTGACTCAGCCTTCTACCCTTCCAAGGTCAGTAAAATGAGAACCCAGCATGTTGGGCACAAAATGCTAATTAACTTGTGAACCATCCAGAGACTGCACTAAGTGCTATGTGGTGCTATATAAGTGTGATTGCTTTGCTCTTTGCTTTCGGAGAAGTCACTACTGCTGTCAGTATTTATTATCATCTGATAAATCAAGTTGGCCATTCGCATGGATTCTTTACTGCAGGGTTTCCCAACCTAAGGCCTGTGCACAGATCTGGCCCACAGTGCCATTTCATGCGACCCCCACCCCCTCCAATGGCATTTGAGAAACAAAATGGCCACCCCCATTGAAGCTGTTGCGACAAAATGACCACCCCCATCCTGCAGGCAGGGTAAAATGGCTGTCCAGCCCTTGAAGCTGACTGTGAGAGCATGACCGGGGTCCTGGCTTGAAAAGGTTGGGTTAAAACTGATTAAAGGAAAAGAGAGCTTCCTACATGACACTTGTTCCCTGTGTCTTTATAGGGACCCCCAGGCCTGCCCGGTTTACCTGGACCACCTGGAAAGCGAGGACCACGGGTGAGTAGGTTACCCAAAAGGTTAACTGTTGTATCAGTTTGGAAGTGTAGTTTTATCACTGTTACAACCCCAGAAGTAACTACTTACAAGACAGTTATACTGTTGTTCACTTGTCTTCAAATATGTTGCTTCCTCTCCAGCAAACTAAAGGGCAGGGTGAAGTCTGTAGGAGGGACTCTCAACCTGTGGCCCATGGGCCGGATGCCGCCTGTGGCACCATTTCATGTGCCCCACCACCACCTTCACCACACCAGGAAGTGCCATGTGGTGGAGGAAGGGCAAAATGGCCATCTGGCCCCCAAAGCTGTCTGAGGGAGAATGACCTGGCCCCCGGCTTAGAAAGGTTGAGAACTGGTCTATAGGGTCAAGAGATGAAAGCTGCCATTGATTCCTCAGGGATGTCCTCTCTCTGTTGTCCTTTCTTGCTGCTAACATTCTCCCCAAGATGATTAGCAAATGAGATTCTGCATAATTCATGGAAAAGACGGCGGAGTTTACTCAGGAGATGATTGGGGGGGGGGGATGCATAGCTTTAAGATTTCTTGTTTGTTTTGAAGGCATGAAAAATCAATAAGCATTTTTTTGTTTTTTAAGAAAATAGGGAATTTATGTTGCAATTACCCCTTCTTTAGCGGAGACTTTCTGGATTTCTCCAATGTCGGGGCTTTTCTCTCCCTTCGCTTCATGTGAATGACATTCCATCCAGATTACAAGCTCCACCACCTAGGGGAACACCCTCCCCTGACCCTTTCGCTTTTTGGGAGAACAAATTGCAGGATTGTTCTCTCCCTCCTTACTGCTGCATGTTCTCTCCCAGCTCTGGCCCATGAAAGGGCATCCCCAGATGATAAGAAAAAAAATTCCATGGAATTTGAACAGCCATGAATGGGGAGGTTATGTTTCTGAGACGGCTTGCTTTATTTTTTGTGGAGAACGGGAAGCGCATATAGGCGGAAATCTCTACATCTGTATTTACAGATTGGAGAAATGGGAGAGAAGTCCCATTTCCCCAATGCTTCTGTACTTGCAAAATAGATTTCCCTCTCATATGTTCAACGTGAGTTTTAAAACTACCTTTCCCCCACTGCATTATGATTAAGCTAAAGGTGGTTTATATCCTACTAAGAGTGGAATAAAAGGTAAAGTTCGCCCTTGCCTGAAAGCCAGTCTTATCTGACTCTAGTGTTCAGTGCTCATCTCTGTTTACAGCCAAAGAGCCAGCACTGTCTGCTTCTGAAGAAATCTCTGTGGTCATGCAGCAGGCATGACTAGACATTGGAGTGCACAGAATGCTGTAACCTTTCACACCGAAGTAGTACCTGTTTATCTACTTACAATTTCTTGCTTTCAAGCTGCTAGGTTAGCAGGGAAAGACAAATGGAGCTCACTCGGTCATGCAGGACTCAGGTCTCAAACTGCTGACCTGCTGACCGTCCAGTCATCAAGTTCCGTATCTTAACCACTCAGCCACCTATTCAGGTGGGTTTTTAACTCTTAAGTTTTAACTGAGTCCATGGATGCTGTGTAAGCTCTTTCACCTTGGAATCATCTCACCTTTGTACAAGAAGGCAGAAGTTAACGTTGGCTTTGTTGTTTTCCTTCCTTAGGGTCCTCCTGGCCCCCATGGGAATCCTGGACGGCCTGGCCCAACTGGTCCAAAGGTAGGAAAGGGGACGCCCTATATGTACAGAAGGCCATTGTGCTTCTGCTGGAAGCGGGGAAAGAACAGTTGCTCCATTCAGAGGTGCCGCTGTTGTCTGGAGACTCCAATCCCAAGGGGGCTGGTGAATCCGCTTCAGGTTTTCCTACAGATCTTGCAGAAGTTATTCACAATGAGTTGGTGTGTGTGTGTGTGTGTGTGTGTGTGTGTGTGTGTGTGTGTGTGTGTGTGTGTGTGTGTGTGTGTGTGTGTGTGTGTGTGTGTGTGTGTGTGTGTGTGTGTGTGTGTGTGTAATAGGGTTCAGCACCTTGGAGAGTAGGAGTCGCCTCACCGCACCTCTGGAATTGGACTCACCAGACTCCAGTATGAATCAGTATGGTATGTTGGTTAGCGCGTGATTGAATGTGAGAGACTAGGATCTGGGTTCAGGTTCCGTGGAGCCACAGAGCTCATAAGATGACCTTGGGCCAACTTTTCTTGCTCTGTTTCACTCTCTTTGCATAATCTACCAACCTTAGTTTGTAGTAAGGATGAAGCAGAAAGGAAGACAAGCTTTATTTTCATACTCATTGGAGGAAAAAAAAGTAATATACTTCATCCTCTAACCTACCAGCCCCCTTTCTTCTCTCTTTTGGATTAATTGAGACTCCAGCCATTTTTAACCTGCCACACAAAAGTTTTTCTCTTGAACTGGCCAGTTGCCTCCATGAAGAATTAGGCGCTAGAGACATGTTGGTGGAAAACAGCTGGTCTTAATTTTAAAATATGCTGTTACACAGTCTGAAAAACGGAGGTTGTAAAAAAGGAAACCCCTTCTGCTGACATTGTAGCCTTTTGTATTTATGTTCTTGCCAATCACTTCCAGATTTTGATTATTTATACATTAAAAAAACCCATCTCTTTTATAAGTCAGCAATCAAAAGCTTTAAACTTTGCTGTATCTCTGTATATTCCATGTCTCAAAATCTTGATTCTTCTTTGGGTATATCTTAAGTTGCTTCTAAACATCAAGTAAATTAACATAGAAGTTTTCTCTCTCATTTATGCTCGCCCTCTCATTAGACACAGTGAGGCAGCTGCCTTCTGTGTTAAATGGAAGAGGTAATGAATCTGTGATATCAGGGTTTTTTTTTGTCTGCATCATTTAGGAATGGATTAATCTTAGCTTGGTCTCGACAAAACATAGCTAATACAGTAATACCTCAGATAACATTTACCTCAGATAACGCTAAAATCGCATAACGTTAAGTAATCTGGGGAGGAGAATTGGATCGAATAACGTTAAGGTCCTATGGGATGGATCGGATAACAACCGCTAAATCCTGTGCAATTACAATGTATCTCTATGGAGCTTTAACGTTATCTGATCCATCCCATAGGATTTTAACATGGACCGGATAGCACTAAAAATCGGATAACACCAAGACTTGTAGCAGTGATGGGATGTAACAGGTTCTCACCAGTTCGCCAGAACCGGTAGTAACTTTTCCCAGTGTCCCGGAGAACTGGTAGCAGATTTTGGGGGGAACCACCTTCGGGCTTACCTTTTCACTGGTTCCTCCACTGGGTGGGTGCATTTTAATGTATTTATTTATTTAATTTATTTACAGGTTTGTGTTATGGGTGGGTGGGTGGGTTATTTATTTATTATTATTTATTTATTAGTTCAAATTTATATTGCCGCCCACTTTCCATGGCGACTCGGGGTTGAGGTGTGTGTGTGTGTGTGTGTGCCTATTTTTATTTTATTTATTATTTATTATTTTTTATTTATTTTTTTCTTTGGTCCCACCCACATCGTCATGACATCATGATGTTAGCTCCGCCAACACTGATGACGTTACGGTGGGGTAGTAAAAAATTTGACATCCCACCACTGACTTGTAGAACCAAGTTTTAGTGTTATCCAAGGTATAACTGTATGTAAACTATAGGATATGAGTTCTCAACCTTTTAAAGCTGGGGGCTGGGCCACACTCCTTCAGATAGTTTTGGGGGCTGGATGGCCCTTCCTTCACCACATGGCATTTCCGGGTGTGGTGGAGGTAGTGGTGGGCCACATGAAATGGTGCTGAGGGCTGCAGGTTGAGAATCCCTGCTGTAGGAGGTGTGGAAACTCCTGTTGCAACAATTAGACATCTTGAGCAGTTAAGGAATTCCTTCTTTGGGTCACAGGCTCTATAGAACATATTCGTTCGGTCCTAACTCATAATGTTGATCTATAATTGTCCAGGTTTTTAAATTCTCTCAGTGTTGGTGAGACTATAAATAACATTGTATGAGTGGAGAGCCCTCGAAGTCAGTTTCCCCCAACCTTTGCTTTTTGGACTTCAATTCCCAGAAGCCTAAGTCAATTCCTCAAGGCACTGATCAACCAAGGGGCTGACTTAGGCTTCTGGGAATTGAAGCCCCCACTCTGGGGTGTTGGCCCCACTTTGGAAACCACTGCTCTAAGTGAAGGCAATAGTGATGGAACTGGGGACTTTCAGCCATGTTGACATGTTCAGCTCTTCTTGTTGCTGATGTGGCAGCAAATAGATTTGCTGGATTTTAAAGATAGGCTCCTGGGGTGGTTTACAAAAAGAAATGAATAATGAAGAGGCTGCCTGAGGGCATGAAAATACATGCCAGCTTACCTGAATCAGATGCCCTGGATAAAGCAAACACCAAGAGAGGATGGGCAGGTGATGAGGAATAGGCTTCTAATCTGCTGAAATAACAAACTGTTAGTAAAAGCAGGATGCTTCACTGCGGGTGAAAAATATGTGTTTAATTAGGTTTGACAGAAAGCAAGGAGGGCGTGGTAGCTTCCATATATGCGCTTCAACACTGAAGCGCTCCAGAAGGCCAGAATGTCATTGAGTGTTGTGATAATTTGGCTGCGGCATTCAAGGCGGTGTTTGGAACAGTTGACCTACCTACTGCCCTTTGATCTGTGTTTTATATGTATTGTTTGTTTACCTTTATTTTCCAGGCCAGAGTCACTCATATCTTTTTTCATAGCAAGTTGAGGATTATCCATACCACTTATCGCCCTGTCAAACAAAACAAAAACACCTAGGTCCTACCATGATAAAGACAAAATGATTGCTTTGCTCAGGAAGGGCATGTACAGGTTTATGGACATTCAGCTGTCTTGATAATCTGTGCTAAAGTTGAAGGATGTTCAAAAAATTGGCAGGAATGTTGTTGGGAATCTGGTCATTTCGTCAGCTGTTGTTATAAAGATCCCCAGTCCTGCCAAGACCACTTTTTGTCTACAACTGGGGTTACAACCAGTTCTAGTTAGACCAGGGGTTCCCAACCTAAGGCCCATGGGCCAGATCTGGCCCCTGGTACCATTTCATGTGGCCTCCACCCCACCAAGGGCATTTGAGAAACAAGATGGCCACCCCCATTATGCAAGCAGGGCAAAATGTCTGTCCGGCCCTCAAAGCTGACTGTGAGAGCATGACCCGGTCCTTGGCTTGAAAAGGTTGGGAACCCCTGATTTAGACTGCTGCACCGTACCGTAGCACTGTTGAACTGCCTGCCTGTTGGGTTGTCTTGTCTCCTCCCCCAACCAGCTGCCGTCTTGCTCATTTTGGGCTGCTTCTGTTTCCTTTGGCGACGGACAGTGACTTCATGTCTGGTTGGCGAGAAATTTTGGTTGTTATCAGGAGATCTCTTAATTTGACAGCTACATCTGTTTGGGTTTTGAGATAGGCTTCCTGCCTCCTTAGCCTAGTGGGAAAATGGGGGGAGAACCGTTTGCCTCCAGATGACCCTCTGGGGCACAGAGGTGAACTTTGGGGTTTCCCTTGGGTGGGTGGAGATCTTTCTGTTGCTTTGGAAGGAGTGAGTTTAGGGCTGTCCTGTGGACTGCCATATATGAATGTTTCTTGTATTTCTGGGCTGGCTTGGATATTTAAAGAAGTGATAGAAATTTTGCTCCCTTTGAGTTTGGCAGCCAAACTGTTTTGATGATTTAAATATGGTTAGGAGTTGGGGTGGCTCAGTGGTTAAGAAGCTCACCTTATTAGCTGGAAGACTGGTGAGTCGGCAGTTCGAGACCTGGGTACTGTATGGTGGATTGAGCTCCTGTCTGTGTCTCAGCTCTTGGGTACATGAAAGGAGCCTCATTTGGGTGTCCCCTGAGCGGAGTTTCTTCTGTAAAAATCCTTTCATCCCAGGATAGTTTCTGACATCATATTATTATTATTATTATTATTATTATTATTATTATTATTATTATTATTATTATTATTATTATTATTATTATTATTATTATTATTATTATTATTATTATTATTATTATTATTATTATTATTATTATTATTAAGTTTGAATGGCATGCAATATGATCTGATTTAATTTCAACTACATATTTGATAGCTTCTACAGGTAAAAATGATTGTTATCTAAAGCAGAGAAACATCTGCATGCTTTACATTTTGGTTAGTTTTGCAACTCCGATCCATCTGTGCTCTTTTCCCATGAAGCAAACCCTAATCTTTTCCCGGAACGAGGCATAGTACAGTACGTAATGAAACAAAAGAAAACCCTGAAGCAATGTCTCATTCCAAAAATTGTAAATCAGAGATAGGAAAACATCTATTTTTTCTAGGTTGTTATGCTTAAGAATTAAAATTTAGAAGAAAACAACAACAACAACCATGCACTACGCAGCCAAAAGTACTGTGTCGTTCTGCCCTTCCTCAACCTCTGGCCGTCCAGATGTGTTAGAATTTAATGCCCATAGTCTCCCAGCCAAGTGGAAGATGGAGTCTGGCACATCTGGAAGGACACAGGTTGGGAAGGGCTGTTCAAAACGGCCGCAGGAAGCATAGCAAAAACAAAAATGTTGTTGCTTAATCTCTTGTCTACAAGTTAAATCTTCTGGATTATCCGTACTCAATTGGAACAGCTTCCTTTCAAATCTTCCTTCAAAACCATAGGTGACTTTGTGTGAACCAGCCTGCCCTAGTTCAGGAGAATTTTGAATATCAGCAACTATGTTTATTAACCATAAGTCAAGGATGGCGAACCTTGGCACTCCAGATCTTCTTGGACTTCAATTACCAGAAGCCCAAGTCAGCACTTCTGCTGATCAGGGCTTCTGGGAATTGAAGTCCATGAACACTTGAGGGGGGGGGGTGTCAAGGTTTGCCATCACTGCCATAAGTCCTTCAGGATAATTGCAGAGACATCCCACTACATTTTGTAAGGAGAAGAGGTCTACATTTGTGGTGCTACCAATGGAAAAGGCCCTAATCTGTGCAGCTATCTATTGTAGTTTGGGGATGGAGCAAGAGAAAGAGGCAGGGAGATATGATGATTGTTGTTTAAATCAATCAGTAGACGTCTTTGATGGACGGTGGTCTTAGAAGTGTCATGGCTTTAAGAGTGAAAATCCAGTGTTTTGAACTAACCATTTGGGAAAGAGGCTCAGAAGCTCAGCAAAAGCAAATGAAACTGGTGGTGTTTTGGAATGAAGGCCAGTTTTGCTACTTCAAGGAAAATTCAAGATGGCACCCTCTTCCTATTCCATATCCAGAGGCTAACGGGATGGGAAGCTAAACCCCATTTTGATCCTGGCTTTAATGGGTTTCTTTGGACCTTGGTATGGACCAGTTCTGCCCATGTTGAATCCTATTATCTGAAAGAAGAAGGCTTGTTGAAAGTCAAGCTCAGAACTGATTCTGTGAGATCTGCTCTATGTCCTTCCCCTCTAAAGCCTGAGGTCTTTTTTCTTGCCACTCCCTGGGGTAAAAAGAAGAAAAAAAGGAGAAAAAATAGCTGGCAAATTCCTCCCACTCTTGAAACGAAGGTGGCTAAAGAAGGAAATCTAGTCATGATAACAGCTGCACAGAGAAATTATCTGCATGACTTCATTTACCGCTTGGCAAAGCCGGTCAGCCTTCATTCAGAATTTGGGCAGAGACATCTGTACTGAATCAGCAGTCTTCCTCCAAAAATTCTCCCCAATGAACTCATCTCCAGTTGGCCCGGACTGGAGAGTGTGTATATGTGTGTTATACAGGGTAGGGCAGTACGCAGCAAAGGAAAAAAAATTGTGGGAATTGGAAGGAAGTGTGAAATAGGCGGGAGATTGCTCTGAACCTAATAGGAGTTCTTGTTCATCCAGATGTTTGTCCCACCTCTGCTTGAGTGGGGAAACACTGGTTAACTTGAAAAGACAAGAAACAACGCTGTTGTAATTAATTGCTAGCAATTTTCCAAGGAGAATCTCTGAGGAATGGCTGTTTCTTTTCTCCCATGTGGCTCAGGATGCGATTTCTGCATTGCAGATAGGCCAGAGGGGTGACATCAAGTTACAGAAAACAGTCTTAGTTTGAGCAGATTTGATTAATCAACAAAAATATACGCTAACCTAAACAAAGTCACAGAACACCGGAATGTGTCCTGGTGCGCCCCTACTTATAACATAAAATGGGGCCCTTGTTATGTGGATAGACACTCCTAAAAGATAGACACCCTCATCCCTCCCTGTCCCGCGCCCTCTCAAGGTACCCAATACACTCCTGGCCAAGATGTGGAATTGTCAGGAAGGATGTTTTGAAATCAAACATATTGACAAGCAATTCAGCTCGCAGACAACTGAAGCAAAGCAAGCACATTTCCAGAGCTTTTCTTTACACTGCTTTAATTCTGTTTGGAGTACTATCATCGTCACCAAAAGATAACACTCGGCTTTCCCTCTCTTGCTTGTGGGGGAGTCTGTATCTCTGGAAAAGAGACAGGACGTATGGAGTTGGAGGGAGGAATAGAAAGGAATGTGAAATTAACTTTCACTCTTTAGAAGGGCTATTCCTCTTGGAGTGCCTGGGAGTTCTTAACACAAGGACTATAAAATAGGATTTACAGTACAAATGTGCTCAAAGTAAAAGTGGGGGAAAAATACAAGCAGCCAAATCTACTGGAGAAAGTTGAACTGCACTTTTACAACAGTGACCTCTTTGTAATATAGACCAAAGCAAAAGGAGAGATTCCCACTTGATAGTTGTTATTTTTCTGTCTCTAGAGCTCACTTTGGGCAGAAATGGACTCCGTTTTATGGGGTTCAATTCCTAACAGCTGCACAATAGGTGACATAAAGGGAGCGTCATTCGGGCATCCCCTGCAAAAACCCTTTCAGCCCAGAGTAATCTTTGACATGAAAACACACAGTTCTCCTTGCAAGCCAGTGGAAGAAAATGAATAAATTTGCATTTGCGAAAGACTTATTATGACTATTAGGGTTTACCAACAGGCTTACCAGGTCAAACTGTACCCCTCTGCAGTCTCCATCTTTGCAAGTTTGATTGGAGGGCAAAAGAAAGGAATCATTGTCCAGTCCGCTAAGGATAAGAAGAGGCCAATTTATGGGGTGGAGGTGTACCGTAGCAGATGTGGAGGGAACATCTTTGCCTCTTGCGGGCTGAGAACTGAGATCATGAGAAACAGAGTAGAGAGGACGGAGCTGAAAATGACCAGATCACCAGGCAAATTCCTTGTGGGTTTCACCTTTGGAAGGGATTCTAGCAGAAATGGTGGGAGGGAAAGGAAAGCTCCCTGAGTATGTAAAAGTATGTATGTTGCTGCATAAAGACTTTTGTGACAGTTTATTTAGATTGGAGTGCCCAAACTTTTTGGGTCACAGGCTGGTCACGTGGCTCAGTGGGCTGGTCATGAGGTTGCTCCCACCGGAAGCACAAGTAAAATGAGAGAGATTTTTAGGCTGTGGTCCGGATGAATAAGTGTCAGGGGCTGTATCCAGCCCACGGGCTATAGTTTGGGCACCTCTGATTTAGATAAAATTCTGTTTCAGCTCCTGCTAGCTTAGCATCAGAGTTATAAAGTGGGACTAATATTATTGTCTGTCTGTCTGTCTGTTTGGCTGGCTGGTTTGTTTATGGTGCCCTGGTGCTGCAGTGGTTAAACTACTGTCCTGCAACCAAAAGGTTGTGAGTTCAGTCCTGAC
This sequence comes from Furcifer pardalis, assembly GCA_030440675.1. Lineage (NCBI taxonomy): Eukaryota > Metazoa > Chordata > Lepidosauria > Squamata > Chamaeleonidae > Furcifer > Furcifer pardalis. Next base: position 55,146,261 of record CP126898.1, on the reverse strand, counting down.
CAGGGATCAAGGTTGACTCAGCCATCCATCCTTCCAAGGTCAGTAAAATGAGTACCTAGCATGTTGAGGGTAAAATGCTAATTAACTTGTGAACCACCCAGAGATTGTACCAAACACCATGGGGCAGGATATAAGTGTGATTGCTTTGCTTTGTTAGTTTGGTTGGTTGGTTGGTTGGTTTGACTTGTATCCTGCCCAGTTGGTGCAAACACCACACTAGGTGCTGGACAAACATTGAATGAAACAACACACCCATACATAAAACATATAACATCAACAGCCATACATAAATAAAACCATGTAGGTGAAATATAATACCTACCAAGATGGCATTCCAGTAGAACAGGGGTTCTCAACCTTTCCAAGTTGGGGACTGGGTCATGCTTCCTCAAATGGTTGGTGGGCTGGACTGGTGGTCCAGCCGCTGCCACCACTGGAGTCAGCAGCGGACTAATTTATGGCTGTTGTAAACACATTAACAACAGCCATAAATGAGTCTGCAGCTGTCATAAATGCATTTACAATACCTGTAAATAAATCCATGGCTGATTCCGCAGCCAGCAGTGGTGGCTGAAGTTGGGGTGGGGGCTAGATTATTTAGCACCATTGGCTGGATCTCACTCATGGGTCATTGGTTGAGAACCTCTGCAATAGAACAATGAACCATGTCAATAATATGTAATTTACATTCTCTTATTCCAGCTCACAAACTCAGTTAAACCGAATCAGATAAGGGGAGTACTGCAGATGTAACATCAATTTTTTAGCGAGGAAAAAGCTGGATGAAGTAGGAATGTCTTTAGTTACTTATACGTATCCCACTCTTTCCATGGGACTTCAAAGCTGTCTAGGAAAAGAACAGAGTCCAAAACAAGCTGAAAAACACAAACGTACCAATGAAATAACAAATTATTAATGTCTAAAATCACTGTAGCAGTCATGGCAGGACATTTCTCTGATCAGAAGACAGGGCTGATCCCTTTAGATCAGGTGAACACTCTTTAAGCATAAGGAGGTCACAGTGATCAGGACCATGGATAGCTCCAGGAGATGTTTCTTGCAACTTTACCCTAATTGTAGACAATAGAGGGATGTTGTCTTAGCAGAGAACTTTAAGGGTTTTGAAGGCTGGCAAACCCTGTGTTGCAATTAACCCTGCTTCCTTGGAGGAGTTGAATGTGCATTTTTAGAGACCCCTCTGGTCCCAGTAGTGTTGGCTTCTTTAAGGTAGAACCAATGGAGTACTATTGCCAACCTGTAGAGCCCCCAGGGGGTAGAGCTTAAGCTGCAATACTACAGCCAAAACTGCTCATGACCTGAGCTCAATTCCAATGTTCTCAAAAGTTGACTCAGGCTTCCTTCCAAGGTTAGCAAAATGAGTACCAAGTATGTTGGGAGCAAAAGGCTAATTACTTTTGTCTTCTTCTGTGTCTAGGCCAGACATAAAACTGCTAAAATGAAGGCACCTTTGGGTGAGTTCATTCTGCAGTTCCTATCGTCTGATTTAGCCACCCAAAGAGTGATCTAAGCACTATTGGACAGTATAGACACATAATTGTTACTGCTATGCTAGAAGGGCCATGTTCAAGTTGGGAAGAGATGGTAGAAACTTGTTTTCCCAGGTGAAATATAACCCCTTCTTCATCTGTGTCTCCCTTAGGATGACACAGTCTAATGCAGTATTGGCCAACCTAGGCACTCCAGATGTTCTTGACCTTCAATTCCCAGAAGTCCTGATCAGCAGGAGTGCTGACTTGGGCTTCTGGAAATTGAAGTCCACAAACACCTGGAATGCCAAGGTTTGCCATCACAGGTCTAATGTTTAAGGATAGAGTTGACCAGATGTAGACGGAGGCATCAGAGAACAGGGCTCCTTAATGTTTGAGAAACTCCATGCCTTGTCCTAGCGTCACAATCTCTTATCAGTCTAAGAAGATAATACTGAGACTTTGTTTAGATAACAAAGGATGTTTCATGAGGTGAAGGTTTGATGGATGATAGTTGAGTGGACTTGTTTAGATGAGAAGCCGAGAACGTTGGTCCTGGTTAGAATAGCTGTGGAAAGCCAAAATTAACATTGTGGAAATAACACCTTTCGGCTATAAGTCTGACTGATTCAGCAAGCACCATCACTCATCAAAGTCTGTTGACTTCCATATTGTCTTTTCAGGGACATAAAGGCGATCCAGGATTGTCGCCTGGAAAAGCACCAAATGGCCAGAAGGTAAACTTCCATCGCTTCTCCTCAAACACCCCAATAGCTGCTTGCAAACCCCAAATCCAGTTGCCTGCCACTCCCCTACCTCAAGTTCTTAGTGAATTGGAGAGAAGATCATTAACATGATCCAAGCCTTGTGTGAATAGAAAAACACTGTGACTTCCCTACTGACTGGATGTCAGATATGCATTTATTAAGACCCCATCTTAAGTCAATAGGGTGGCATTGTTTTCCTAGAACATGGGTTCCCAAGCTGAGGCCATGCCATTTCATGTGGCCCTCCCATCCCTCCAAGGGCATTTGAGAAACAAAATAGCTACCCTTTGAAGCTGTTGGGACAAAATGGCCATCCCCATCGTGCAGGCAGTGCAAAATGGCTGTCCGGCTCTCAAAGCTGGCTGAGAGAGTGTGACTTGGCCCCCAGCTTGAAAAGCTTGGGAATTCCTGTCCTAGAATATCTTTGTCTGAGGCAAGCTTGAAAAGTGGCTTCACATGCAAAATTTCTCTTTCCCTCCCTATCACTGTCATATCTTTAACTTTATTTCCACCACCACCCCGACCACAATGGCTAGAAACCTATACTGTAGGAAAATTATGAAAGATTCTAGGGAAGGACAGGCCAAACCAAAACAAACTAACACATTTATGCTTCTGATTCCAGGGCGATTTGGGTCTACCTGGTTTGACCGGGCTTCCTGGACCATCTGGTAGGAAGGTAAGACTGTTTTATTCTTGGTAGTGGTCACAGGTCCATTGGGAGCTTCTCACAAGATAAACCTGTGGCCAGGTTGGTGGGCTTTCCCGATTATTCTTGATGGTCATAACTTGCCGTGACTTGGATAGTAATCTGAGAAATCACTAAAGGAAGGCAGCAAAAAGAAGCAACCTCCTTCCCTTGGCAAAAGGAAAATGGATAATGGAGGGAAGAGGCAAGATTGCTAGGATTGGAGAAAGCACGTGGATTTTTTTAAAAATTCTCAGTGGGGGCCATGACAATTCCATCCCTGCCTTCCGGCTGTTTTGACAAGAAATATTTCAACAGCTTGCAAACATCTGGCACAGCAAGGTCACACTGATCTGCGTCACATCAAGGTTTCAGATTGCTGAGAAATTCTATAATTTTAGTCCTGTGTGAACTTTGTTCATAACCACTTTCCAGTCGCTAGTTTAACATCCACCCCCCAGCCCACGTGGCTTGTCTTGTTTTGTCTGTTTTTAAAAAGGGTGGGTGGGTGGGTGGGCATCTCATAGCTCCTATGACACTTTTCCATGTGAGACTTTAAAGGACTGTCAAGATGCTGAACTTGATGACTGGAAGGTTGGCAGGTCAGCAGTTCGAGACCCGAGTGCTGCATGACGGAGTGAGCTCCTGTCGTCTGTCCCAGCTCCTGCCAGCAGTTCAAAAGCAAGAAAATGGCAAGTAAATAAATAGGGACCACTTTGGTGGAAAGGTAAACAGTGTTCCGTGTGCTCCGGTGTCTACTCATGCCTGCCACATGTCCGCGAAAACGTCTGCAGATGCAGACATCGCTGGCTCTTTGGCTGTAAACACATGAGCACTGAACCTTAGAGTCAGATACAACTGGCTTTTGAGCAAGGATGACATTTACCTTTACACAGACTTTAATTGGATTGGAAGTTCAGTTTTCGTTGGTAATAATTACTGGGATAGCAAATTCTCTTACATCTTATATGGCCCAGGCTGTTTTCTGCTCCTTCTTCTATCTACACACCAAGTGCTAGGAAACGATGTTAAGAGTGTTGTTCATACAGAGTGTGTGCAAGACAGGAGCTTCCCCTAACACAAAATTCTGCTGATATTTGGACTCTGAGGCCCATGCTCCACAAATGGCAGGTACTTCTAATTCATGTCCACATGCTGCCTGTTGTGCTTCTAACTAGCTGGTGTTGAATCAGTCTGTTTATTTTCCTAATGGCTCTGGAACCAACTGGTGAAACTCAACTCAACTCTCATCCGTTAGTGCCAGGATGGGTTGGTTTCCATAGAGCAGGGGTGCCCAAACTTTTTGGGCCATGGGCCAGTCACGTGGTTCAGTGGGCCGGTCACATGGTTCAGTGGGTTGATCAAGTGGTTCCTCCCACTGGATGCAGAAGTAAAACATGCCTTGCAATCTGTTTTGAACAGGGTGAGATATATTTTAAGCTGCCATTTTCTCTGCTTAAACCAGGGCTGTCCAAACTATGGCCCATGGGCCAGATCCAACCCCTGATGGCAATTCATCTGGCCCATGCTACCCTCATTGCTCCTGGAAGTGTGCATTTTACTTCTGCTTCTGGGAGCGATAAGGGCAGTGGGGGCCAGATGAATTAGCATTTGGGCCAGATCTGGCCCATGGGCCATAATTTGGGCACCTCTGCCTTAGAGAGTGGCTGCCCATCATTGCATAGATGCAAGAATGGACAATGCAAGGTGATTTGGGCAGGGGAAAAGCAAGTTAGTTCTATGTGGTCTTGGGCCTCCTTGGATAGCTGGAGTGATTTGGCTAGTTGCTTTGGAAATGAAGATCTCAGAATGTGTACCTAAAGAATTGGCAAGACCCGATGCTTCCCACCACACAAAGTGTATGGAAGACTTATCTCTCTCTCCCTCTCGTGTGTGTGTGTGTGTATGTCTTTGCATTTGATCCCTTTGTGTTGTCAGAAATGTAAAGTGCTTTTTTGGATCGCAAGTCGGACCTGGACGGCTTTCAGTTCCCCATTAGCGGAGGTTGTGGCAGGTTGTGGTCTTCCGTCCTTGGTGCATGCAAAGTATCCGTCACCTTCATCATTGTTCCATTGTTTTGTGTGTATGTTTTCCCATTTTCCTTTGTGAAATCAGCTGACCTGCCGCTTTGAGGGTTGGTGGAGGTGATTCAGGAGGGGCTGCTCAGTTTTCTGAAAGTGCCACAAAATTTCATCTCCCAGAGACTGGCCTGGTTGTGATTTAAGGCCCTGGAAAGCATCAGGAGTAAATGCTGCTGATTGCTTCCCTCCTATCATTTCAGTTCTTTTTGAAGATGCTAAGAGTGGAGCAGGGACTGTGGTGCCTTAATGGTTAAGACACTGAACTTCATGACCAGAAGGTGGGCAGGTCAGCAGTTTGAGACCAGAGTGCTGCACGACAGCGTGAGCTTCGATCTCTGTCCCAGCTCCTGCAAACCTAGCAGTTTGAAAGCAAGAAATTGCAAGTAGATAAATAGGTACTACTTCTGCAGGAAAGGTAACAGCATTCTGTGCCTGTCATATGACAGTGCTGGCTCTTTGGCTATAAACAGAGATGAGCATGCTTTTCCCGACATTCATTTTCTAAGGCTGTGTTCATTCCTCACTTTGATAGGACTAGGTAGGGATAGAAAGGGACAGACGTGGGATTTAGCAATTATTTTGTTTTTGTTTAGTTCTGTTTTTTGTGTAAGCCTTATTGAGATATGAAATTTTTTGACTATTACTTGATATTGATGTTTATTGAATTTTTTTGTTACTGTAATGATATTGATATTCTGATGTTCTGTGATATTGATATTGATTATTTATGATTTATTGACATGTTGTGTTTATGAACTTGTAACTTTACATGTGTTGTGAACCGCCCTGAGTTGGTCCTACCAAGTAGGGCAGTATAGAAATTGAAATATTATAATAATAATAATAATAATAATAATAATAATAATAATAATAATAATAATAATAATAATAATAATAATAATAATAATAATAATAATAATAATAATAATAATAATACCTACAAAGCCATGGGGAATTTGGGAACATTTGAAAAGAGGATATATGTACTCTTTTATCTTAATTGATCTGTGCTTGATAGTTCTTCCAATATTTTGCAAATGACTTCAGAAAAGACAAGCTGAACCTGTATTTTGGTGTGTGTGTTTTTTTCAAACAGGGACAGAAAGGTTATCAAGGCCCATTAGGTCATCCTGGAGACCAGGTAAGTTGTACATCCTAGTGTTCCTTTTTTGAAGGTGACTCACAATTAGTGAAGTCTCCTCTCTGTGGCTTGAAAGAAAGCCCATCTGATCGCCCAGATGCCGAAACTGTGGAGTCCCAAAGAGAGCAAGACCCTTCATGGAGATGCAGTGATACTTTTGGGAAGAAAGCTTTAGAGGAGAGGTGGATAAAGATGGCTCATTAAAATATTATCAAAGAGGGGGTAGATAAAGAAGAGTGGAGTGTGGAAACACAAGGTATTTTCCAAACTTCTTCTTCTTCTGCCATATCCAATTCCGAATATAGGCGATCCTCATGGCAATTAGCCATGAAGACTGTCCTGAAAATATAATGCTATGGCCTTTCATCTGCCTTCCACATCTCAGCAAGATGCCCACAGTACTATAGATTTAGTTCTGCAAGTCACTTTCTGATCCTGGGCGCTTTTGGCACACAAAGTCCTCCTCCTCAGCCCCAGGCCAGGATGGAGGAAGCTGCTGCTCCATCCTGATGGAGTCAAGTGGGATTTAATCCATTCGGGGACCATCACCCTTCTCTGCGGACTTTGCCACCCAAGGCTGCTAGTCCTCAGGGTGGTTAGGTTAGTTCCGCCACCTGACACTTGGTGTTGAGTCATTGGCAGTAGGGTCTACTCTATTACCATAGCAAATTATGGATCCTAAATCCCCTGTTCAACATCTCTAGTGGAATTTCTAGGTGCTCGAGTCTACCTAAGTAATTTTTCCAGTCTGCAATGGAAAGGGATGAATAATCATAACCTTTCCACCCACTGTCTTCCCATCATTGGATGCTGAATTTGGCAGGTTCCCTTCCTCCCAGGTCTTTGGCTAGATTCATCTATTTTATGGCCCCTTCTCCTAATTCACTACCCTACGCTTGCCAATCTATAATGAATAAAATGCAGGGGAAATTTAATGCATAGGTTCTTAACGTCTTTGAATTTATTGGAGAGGAAACAGCCTTCTATTTACATTCGGTGCGTTCCCCTCTGCCAGTAGTTGATTAACATTTCAGCCAGAGCAGATTGAAACCCGCCTTCATGGAGGAGTTTAGTTTTCTCCTCTTTCTGTTTGGGTAAGAGCGGTGTTTACTGTTGGGTGAAGATTGTGTGTTTAAAACGGCTAATGAATGGCAGGGTTTGTTAAGACTGAAGAATATTGCACATTAATTTATTCAGGATAAAATGTATCAAGCAGTGAGGCTGGCAACTTGAAATCTGTTTACTTAGGTCTTAAATGGGATCACTCCTCCTCTGCCTTTATTAGTCGCAGTTCTATCCCTGCATTGAGCTCAAAGCAGTGGACAGAGTTGGCTTCTTCCTTGCCCAAACCTCACAATAACCCTTTGAAGTAGGCCAGGCTGTGAACACAGACTTAATTTCTTGCCCTGGTAAAGGCCAGACTCTGAACCGTCCACTTCCCTGGATGGTGCTGTAACCATTCGGAAACATTTCCTTTCTCCAGTGTATCTGCCTAGCATTTCGTTCATTTAACCATTTAATCAAGAGATGCAGTGTCTTGTCATTTGGAAGGTCTGACTTCACGAGCTGGTTTGCCACAACCATTTAAAAAATGGCAAATTTAAAAAATAGATCCCTATTATGAATACTGTGGATACTGTTATTCAGTGAGGAATCTGTGCACTGGTAGACATCTCTGTGATGACATTCTGCACATACAAGTCTACCTGTGTGCATTTTTAAACCCATTTGGATAGCACATCACCTGCTTTGGCTAGGCGGACCATGATGTATGCCCTCCGCTTTCACTTGGCCCAAGGGATGAAGGATGCTTTGCGAGTCTTAGTCCTGGCCTAACATCATTGACAAGTGATGGGCAACTCTGCCTTGTTAGACCGTTCAAGCCCCCGCGCCTTGACAACAGTGATGGGATGTAACAGGTTCTCACCAGTTCTGCAGAACCGGTAGTAACTTTTCCCAGTGTCCCGGAGAACTGGTAGCAACTTTTTTGGGGAACCACCTTCGGGGCGTACCTTTTCACTGGTTCCCCCACTGCGCATGTGCGCCAAGCACTTGGTGTGCATGCACGCCTACAGTGCTTGGCGCGTATGCACGGCCCCCTTGCTGTCCTCCCAAGCGGGGAGGAGGAAGAGAAGCTGCTAGCCTGAAGCTCCCTATAGCCTGTTCCCCAGGGTAAGTGACTCGCCTTTGGATGTGATGTGTCTGTGTGTATTTTAATGTGTATTTAATACCTTTACCTATATTGACATACTACCACAGTTCCTAAAAAGGCCTGGTGGCCTAGCTTGGGGTTTTTAAGCAAAGTCTTGGAATTACCTCATCAATAAGCTACACTTGTGCCGTTCCAATTGCTGTTCCAATTGGAGAACCCTTAAGGAGGTACAGCTGTTATACATTTACATTAAGGCATATTATCCTAGAGAATTGGTTAGGCAAAGACTTAGTACCTAACTTCTTTAACTGTTGAAAAGTGCCAAAATGAAGCCATCTTGTGGTGAGTTCATTCTGTAGTTCCTTTCATCTGATCTAGTGTGAGAAAGATTAGCCAGAATAAGCTTTAAGCTCTGGTTTAAAAGCTCTGGTTGATTTGTGTTTGGGTGGGTGTTTGGGTGGGTGGCTGTATTTTAATATATATTTTTTATTAAATTAATTAATTTATGGGTTTGTGTTGTGGGTGGGTGGTTTGAGGGGTGTGTGTGTTCTTATTTTTATTTTATTTTAAAATTCTTTTTTATTATTTAATTTTTTTTCTTTGGCTCCGCCCATAACATCATGCTAGCATGACATTAGCTCCGCCCACAGTGATGACATCTCGGTGGGGTAGTAATTTTTTTGACATCCCACCACTGCTTGACAAGGCTCTTACCTAGTAGTGAATATAAAGTTAAAATAACAATTTGCTGTACAATCAACCTTAAATTTACCTCCCCTGTCCCCCATGCTGACTGGATTCTTAAATATTAACATACCTATAATTGTAAATTAGGAAGACTTGAGATGTCTCCTAAGAAGAATTAGAGTTAGGATTCTTACCATTAGTGAGATGCCTAGCCTTTTGTGTCTCCCATGATGGGGCCAACACAGAAAAGACCCTGCCCCATCTACTCACCACGGCGAATAGCTATTGAATGAACGATTAGAGCAGGGATTCCCAAACTTTTCAAGATGGGGCCCGGGTCATGCTCTCTCAGTCAGCTTCAAGGACCAGATGGATATTTTGCCTTGCCTGCACAATGTGGGTGGCCATTTTGTCCCGACAATTTCAAAGGGGTGGCCATTTTGTTCCTCAAAAGGATTATGGGGGCACATGAAATAATGCTGTAGGCCAGATCTGGTCCACGGCCCTTAGGTTGGGAACCCCTGGATTAGACAACAAGACCTCAGCAGCCAGATGGAAGGCTCAGTCATTAACAATACATTACGAGGAATTTATTTATTTATTTATTTATTAGTTTAAATTTATATTGCCGCCCACTCGCCGTGGCGACTCAGGAATCCTCCCATGCTTCCTAGAAAGACATTTGGTTGACATCTGGGGCTTTTTCCTTGCCAGCATTCATTATCACATATACAGGTAGTTCAAATACCACAATGAATGGAAAATGGAACTGAATGAAGGTGTTTGTATGGTCTGCCCTGCAAAGGACTGCCTGGATGGAATCCGACTTAATTCTTTTCCTCCTCCTCCCCCACCCTCCACTTTTGTCTTTTGCAGGGTGAGCGAGGACCCGACGGAAACCTAGGTGCCAAAGGTTATCCTGGCAGGCAGGTGCAGTAAATCTTACCGTGCTGTGCACAACATCGGATTGGTGGGGGGAAATTTTGCAGGAGAACAGCAGTGGCCCTCCTTTGGTGTGCAATTGAAACGGATTTGCACACGGAGTCCATTTCCTGCATATAGAAAGCTAGCATCTCAGGAAGAAGGGCTCTGGCTAAATTTTTTCCCCTCTTGCCTGTGGCCTAGTGGGCACAGTGGTCATCTTGGATTGTAAGAGCATCTCTTGGTTCGGCTTGTTGACCTAACACTAAATATAAATACAGTCGAACGTTGGTTAATAAATGGCTTGGTTAACATAAAAATCGCATAACAAAAGGAAATCCATAGAAAATAGTGGCTTGGTTTAAGGAAATTTTTCCAGAACGGATTAATTAGTTTTCAATGCATTCCTATGGAAACCACGTATGCGCAGTACACCCATTCATGAGGATTCACAGAGACATGGGCTTCTGGGAACTGAAGTCTGATAACACCTGGAGTGCCAAGGTTCACCATCACTGATCTAGGGAATGTCACAACACAGCTGTCTGTACCAAAGTCGCCAGGCCCAGCTATGGTTAACTTCCTGGCTTGGTTTTCTTTAAGTTACTGGTAGCTTCTCTTGGCCAGAGAGACTGTGGTGGCTTAGTGGTTAAGATGCTGAACTTGATGACTGGACAAGCGCTGCCTCTTTGGCTGTAAATGGATATGAGCACCATACCCTAGAGTTGTAGGACTGGCGTTCAGAGCAAGGGCATCCTTGGTCTTAACCTCTCCCAGCTGGTGTTGACTTCACGTCCCTGTGGAAAAGGTGGAGATGTTGGCTTCGCTTTGCTACTTTGCATTGCAAGCAGAGCCATTAACTTTGGTGTGAGAGGAGGAGAAAACAAACAACCAAGCCAACAACTCCTGTTCTGTGATGGGTGCAACCTGAAAGGAGGATTCTAGGTTTCTTTTGCCAGACTTCCTTAATGGCCGGGAGGAGTCCTTTTGCTTATGAAGCAGACAAATTCAGCCCAGTATCTGGCAAAAGAGGGATAACCACAGAGGTCTACTAGGCATCTATGTGAAAAGCAAAGAAATTGAAGGATGTTTTCAAAGCTTCCAATGAACAGATGGACCTCTTTCTAGTTGTCTTGCATTACCTTTCTCTGCCTAATCTACAAGCCGGATAAGAAGTCTGAAATTCTCGTCAACATCTCCTCCATCTGGATTATGTTAGAGGTGGCGTCTTAAAGAGTCTAGACCAGGAGTTCTCAACTTTTTAAAGCCGGGGGCCAGGTCATGCTCACTCAGATGGCTTCGGGGGTCAGATGGCCATTTTGCCCTTCCTCCCCACATGGCACTTCCTGGTGTGGCAGAGGTGATGGTGGTGGGCCACATGAAATAGTGCTGTGGGTTGCAGGTTGAGAATCCCTGGTCTAGACTCCATGGTCACACTTCTATGTTCGGCAGAGGAAATGTTAGGAAAGGCTCTCTGCTTATGCTGAGAGAAGGTATTTACTGTCCTGCCACAACCTCCAGATCTAAGCCTGCGTTTCTTCAGCATCATGATGTGGTTCCATTCTATGTTTCACCAACTGGCACAGCTTGGGAATGTGAGAAATGGTGTGGGGTTCTTTTGGACTCATATCTTCGAGCTGGGATGCAGAGTGAAGAATTGAACACCCAACCTCAGGTTTCACAGCCTGATACCCAACTCACTCAGCTCGGTAATGGTCAAGGCTGTCCTTGCTTGAAAGCCAATCCTATCTGACTCGAGGGTACTGTGCTCATCTCTCTTTATATTCAAAGAGCCCACTCTGTCTGCGTCTGCAGACATTTCCATGGAGACCTGCATGGAATGCTGTTTACCTTCCCACTGAAAGGGTACCTGTTGATCTACTTGCAGTTTCGTGCTTTCAAACTGCTAGGTTGGCAGGAGCTGGGACAGGGATGGGAGCGCACTCCATCACACAGCCCTTAGGTCTTGACCTGCTGACCTTCCAGTCATCAAATGCAGCCTCTTAACCACTAAGCTTCCACAGTCACTGAGCTAGTAAGCTCCTTTGTATAATCCTTATTGTTGTTGTTAGCCTTCTATCTTTCCCCTCTAAATTCCTTCCTAGCTATCTCTTGGAAATGTTCCTAAAATAAGAAAAGAGCCGCCACTTTGGCAACGAGTGAAAAATGTATAACATCTCCACATTTATCTGTCTTTTTGTTTTGTTTTGTTTTGTTCCCCCTCCCCATCTTGTGTTTCAGGGTTTACCTGGACCTATTGGGGAACCTGGTCTAAAAGGCAGCCGGGTAAGTGTGAAGGAATCCCTTTGGTCTTGCCAAGTTGGCTATGTCAAGTTGACCTCCAAGGTCCGACTGTGACCCCCACCCCATGGCTCTGAAACGGAGCCCAGAAAGCTGTTCCTTCTGCTGCTTTTTCAAAAAGGAGAAAGCACCAATGGTGGGGAGAAGTCTTGGGTCAGAAGGAAAGGCGACGACATGCTCAATCTTTTCCCTGCCGTTTGCCTCCTCTTCGCAAACTGCTTTTTGGCTTAGTTGGGTTGGAGGCATCTTTTATGCGAACATCTCCTCATTCTCTCCCACATGGGACAGGGTGGCCAGCCAGGGAGTGGTTTATGTTTGTGTGAAGTCTAGAAAAAGGATGTTAAGCTCTTTATATGCGCAGCAGCAGGCCGGGCAGCTTTACAAATAGTTTTACTTATATAGTTTGAGTTTGCAAGTTCTCCAAGTATTATACTTCCCGCTTTAGCCCAGCAGTTAAACTCTCTGCACGAGTTCAGATATATAAGAAAATAGTTCTTTACTTACAGTTGCTTTAGATAGATTAATAAACAGTTGCTTTGCTTGATGAAAAAAGTTATTTTGCTCATAAGGCAATAATAGGAAACAAAGAGAGAGCGAGAGCAAAAACAGTAGAATAACAAGAGGGTATAACTGGAAGAAACACAATGAGTAACAAAAAACACTGAAGACTAACAAACCTGAGTAACAAACAACTTAATATATAGGTGAATCTAGAGGTAGTAAACTAGGAGTATTTTCCACTGACTAAGTTAAAGGGACAGTCCACATTAACAGCCCATTGCATGGTGGGGTTGCTTAAATGTACTCAACAAAGGGAGCAATAGTGTAATGGTTCAAAACCCTCCCACTTGTCTGTATAAACTTGCCCACCCTATGTCTATTCTTCTGTACCACAAAAATTGTTTTTTGTGCCTACCCTGCTGTTGTCTCCCAAAATTAATAATAATAATAATAATTGTAAGCCATCAAGCCAGTTCCAACTTTCAGGGAACCTTTTGAGCGTTTTTCTAGGTAGGGAATATTAAAAAGTGATTGTTCTCTTCTCTTCCTCTGGGGGGAACTCTTGGGACAGTGTAGTTTGCCCAGGGCTACCTAGGTTGGTTCTATTTCCAGGAGGGGCAGTGGGGAATCAAATGCCTATCTTCATTCACTGACCTACCCAGCCAGCTTTCTTCTTTTTCTCCTCCTCCTCCTCCTTCCATATCCAAATCCAAATATTGGTGATTGTCATGGCGATTAGCCATGAAGACTGTCCTGAGAATATAATGCAGTACTCTTCCATCTGCATTGCAGCGTGACACCCATAGTACCACTGACCAGTTCTGTGAAGCACTGTCTGGTCCTGAGTCATTTTGGCACACAAAGTCCTCATCATCAGCCCCAGGCCAGGATGGATGAAGCTGCTGCCCTCCGTCAAGAAGGATTCAAGTGGGATTTAATCCACTTGGGGATCATCATCCTTTCCTGTGGACTTGGATACCCAAGGCCTTGAGTCTTTAAGGTTGTCAGGTTAGTTAACCACTACCTGACGATACAGCCTTGAGTCAGCTGACAGTAGGGTCTACTCTATGACCATAGCAGGATACACCTGTCCAGACTCTTCAGCTTCATCCAGGGATTGTTAACCGCTTTAAGTTTTCTTTTAAACTCCTACCAGATCTCAAAAGCACCACAGCTGGGCAGCCCCTCCTATCCTCCCAACAAGACAGTGAACTGGGTTGGGAGTGAAAGATGGAGAGGAAGCAAAAAGGAACAACCAGGTTTCCAAGCGGAGATTTAACACACACACGCCCAACCAGGATCTCCAGCCATGAGATAGTCAAGCAGGGCTCTATTGGGCAGACAAAGAAAAAAGCCAGAGGTAGTTCTTGGTCTCGCCTGCTGACCCAGAATCGGGAACAGCTGGATATGATCTGCCTTGTCTTGGCCTACTGGCAGCCTTTGCAAAGGAAGTGGCCCGGAGGCCGTTTGCCAGCACAGCATTGAGCTGTCTGCGGCTGTCCTTATTGCCTTGAGACAGCCTTGACTCCTCTGCCAATGCAGATTCTGCCCCTGCATTGGTGTGAAACTATTCTCCAGCATCAAATCCCTCCCTGCCATTAGCATTTCTTGACATTAATTCATTGAATTACTTCTGGAACAACCTGCGGGAAGATGCAGGTTCAAGCTGGCCTGAGTGAGTGAGGAGAAATGTTGAGGTTGAAGATTGGGCTGTACTTCTGACCACCAAGGGGGAGACACAGTTTCTATTGTGTCCCCCCCCCCTGTTGAATGCTTTCTGCAAGCAGAAAGCTAGCGCATTGGGGGAGAAGGGTTCTCTCCTACTTATGCTCTTCATTTTCTACGGATTGGATTTTTTCTATTTAGAAAGCTGCCCATTAAGACAGACATCCAAAACAATTCACTTCCGTCCTGGCCTGAAATAGTAAATCCCTTGGACCACCTTATTTTTGCAGCATGAAAAGACAAACAGAGCAAGGTAGGGAAGATATTAGATCTGTCAGGATCCTAATGGGGATGTTGTCATCCCAGTTCCCCACTTTTGAGACCCCCAAGATCATCAGGGTCAGTCACTATTAGGGAAACTACATTGGCTTAGTGCGTTGTTTCCCAAACTTTGGTTCTTGGACTTCAATTCCCAGAAGCCTCAGTCACCCCATCGGCTGATTAGTGCTTTGGGGAATTGACCGAGGCTTCTGGGAATTGAAGCCCCAAACCCAAAGACTGGGAAACACTGGCTTAGTGGTTATGATGCTCAACGTGACACCTGGAAGGCTGGCAGGTTAGCAGTTCAAGACCCGAATGCTGCGTGACGGAATGAGCTCCCTTAGTCTGGCCCAGCTCCTGCCAACCTAGCAGTTCAAAAGCAAGAAATTGCAAGTGGATGACTAGGTATTGTACCGCTTTGGCAGGGAAGGCAACAGCATTCCATGTGCCTGCTACATGACCATGGAAACATCTGCAGACACAGACAGTGCTGACTCTTGGGCTGTAAACAGAGATGAGCACTGAATCCTAGAGTTGGATACGAACAAGGAAGACCTTGATCTTGACCTTACTTTTTTAGGCAATAGCACCGCAATCCAAAACAGGCTTTGCTTGTGCGTTAAGTTCTGGGAGTTCTTCTGATGACAGCCTTGAGTTTCATAGGTCCTGGGGACTGATTTTATTTTTGACTTGCCTATTTCAGACAGTCATTCTCCAGGGATCACATGGAAACATAAATCTTGATGCTTTGTAGCCTTGCTTAGGGTTTCCTTCACTGGCCGAGAGCCAAGGTTTTTTGAGACCTCCTTCACCAGCCCCCCCCCCAACCTTTTTTTGGGATGGCTGATTTCTGTTAATCACCTCCTACTCTCTGACTGTAATGATAAATCATTGCAATGGCTCAGAGCCAATAAATCCTCCTCCTCTCTCTCTCTTTCTGTCACGTGCTCCTTGTGAGCTGTAAATGCTACCAGCTGGCTTCCATTGCTAGGAAAATTGCAAGCGATAAACAAACGTTGACCCCGTCGGCAGTTTTCATTCTTGTACGGAGCTAAGAAGAGGGCGGAGGGAAAAGGGGAGGTTTGGTCAGCTGTTTAATATCCTGTAAATGACAGGGGCCCCGGCTGTGTAACCCGTCCTGCTCTTTCAGCTGTGAGATAGCAGAAGAAAAAAGAAGAAGAAAATTCAGGAAGGAACAAGAGATAGATGGTTGGTCCAAAACCTTTGGTCTCTAGTGTCAGAGATGGTGTGAAAAGGGCTTTACCTGGACACTTTCCACTCTGATCCCAGAGAAGAAGGGGCAGGCAAGCGGTAACAGAGAATCAATCCATAGGAGATGATAGTATAGGGCAGTGGTTCCCAACCTAAGACCTGTGGGCCGGAGCTGGCCCATGGCACCATTTCGTGTGGCCACCACCCTTCAAGGCCATTCAAGAAATAAAATGTCCACCCCCTTGAAGCTGCTGGGACAATATGGCCATCCCCCATTGTGCAGGCAGAGCAAAATGGCCATCTGGCCCTCAAAGCTGACAGAGAGCATGACCCAGCTTGAGATGGTTGCCCATCACTGGTACAGTGTAAATCTTTTGGGTTTGATTTTGCAGCATTCCTACGGTACGAGTCCCAAACAATGCTGTCCCCAATTTTTGTTACTTGTGGGGGCTATGAGACCGTGGCCCAGATCTGCTGCTCGTTTTGCCTAGAGTAGAACTATTGAATCAATGGACTTTCTGTGAGTGTTGACTTCTCAAACAGTGAGACGCTGACTGCATAAATCTCAAAGATTTAGTGGATCCACTCTAGTTGTCACGAGCAGTTGGGGGTTTAGGCACCCATTTTCCCCCTTCCTGCACTGAAATTTGTATAACAGTTGTCTATCCCCTCCTCCTTGTAACATACATCTTTGCATTTGCCTTTTACTTAATGTATGTGTTTTCCTCCATTGGCTGAAGTGTGCTTGTATGTATATGTGTCCAACTCATTCTACCCAACATCGCTTTCAAATGCCCCCATAAATTGGTGCATGGTTTGTTTCTCTGAAATGTCTTGTAAGGCTCAATTAATGTTCAAATTCCAGAAGGTTGGGTTTTATTCTCACTGCAGGGCTGAAGACTCTTGAGAGGATGATTTCTCACCCCCAACTCAGAGGCCCTTTTGGCCTTAGGCCCTGAGCTTCTAATAGCAAGACCTCCAAGGAGAGCAAAGGCCAGGTGGAGATCTATTACCCAGCAGGGCATCCGGCTTTGAAAGCAACACAAAGCTCATGTGTCAGCAGGCTGTGGATTAGTCTGCCAGAAGCGCAATAGCAATTACATATCTATACAGCCCCATAGTGCTTTGTGCACTCCTTCTGGGCGGTTCACGGGATAATTAGCATTTTTGACCTCCATCACGTTGATTCCTCATTTTACTGACCATGGAAGGATGGAAGGCTGAGTCAACCTTGATTCCCATTGAGATCGAACTCATAACATTTTGGCTGCAGGACAGCAGTTTTAACCCCTGCTCCACCACGGCTCTATAACGACAGGCTGCTCGCCTGTAACTGTTCTTCTTCATGATGCGCAGTAAACCCATTTGTGTGGATTCACAGGGACCACAAAGAAGAACTTGATAGAGTGTATGGGGCAGAAATAGATATTGTAGAGCGGCCATAACAATTAGAATGTTGTTCTGCTTAACAAGGATACAGCAATAGCGATTACGTTTCTATGCCGTCCCATTGTACTTAGTTCACTTTCTGGGCAGTTCAAAGGATAATTAGCATTTTTGTCTTCATCATGTTGGGTCTTCATTTGATTGGCCTTGGAAGGATGGAAGGCGAGTCAATCTTGTTTCCCATCAAGATTTACTCATAACGTTTTGGCTGCAGGACAGAAGTTTAACCACTGTGTTGGGAGAAATGAGTGGATTTTGGAACAAAGAACTCTTGGATTTTAGGGAGTTTGGGTGTTTCAGATGGAAAATATACCTGCCCTGCAGAGTCAAATAGGTCTCTGTTGGTTCAAAAGAGTGTTCTCCATCCTATCTCCTTCTAGATGTCTTAGACTTAGAGTGCTGCTTCCATCATCTTCAGCTACCATGGTTGAGGCTGATGAGAGCTGTACGTCCACACGTCCAGAGGGTCTGAGCCTTCTAAACCATGGCTTATCTTCTGTGACTCTTCGAGGTCCCTAAAGCTATTTCCTGGACTGCAGTGGCTTAGTGGTTAAGATGCTCAACTTGACATCTGGAAGGTCAGCTGGTCAGCAGTTCGAGACCTGAGTACTGCACGATGGAGTGAGCTCCTGTCCTCTTTCCCAGCTCCTGCCATCCTAGCAGTTCAAAAGCAAGAAATTGCAAGTAGATAAACAGATACCCCTTTGGCAGGAAAGGTCACAGCGTTCTGGTGTCCAGTCATGCCTGCCACACGACCATGGAAATGGCTGCAGACACAGACCGTGCTGCCTCTTGTGCTGTAATCGGACAAAGCTGTCTTTCGAGCAAGGGAGACCATCATCTTGATCTAATGGGATTTCTTCTTCTTTGGTAACTTTGCAAGTGTTTTTCTAACCTAGATCCCAGTTCCATCCTCCTCAGGTTGTGCTTCGAGGCCTTCTGCACCTCGTGTCCTGGCTGGCCAGCAGGCGCCTCCCCTCCTCCCCGGCGTCCTCCTGATCCCTGGCGTGGGGGTATGTGCCCTTGGACTACATCGTGGAAGCCAGCACCATGCAGTCCATGGGCGTATACACTTGCCTCAAGGTTTATTTCATCACGGCCGCCACCGCCCCGGCTGGACCCGGCACCAAAGGAATGCTACGGCTGATCCCCGAGAGATGCTGGGAGGCTCCTTCTTTGACAACCATGACTCCATCTTTTCAGGGAAGAACAACGCCTCTTTGTTTATTTCCTCCCTCTCTCCTTACAGGGGTACATCGGCCCACCAGGACTGTTTGGGCTCCCTGGTGCCGACGGAGAACGAGTGAGTATTTCCGGAAGACCCGACGCTTCTCCTTTGTACT
This sequence comes from Furcifer pardalis, assembly GCA_030440675.1. Taxonomy (NCBI): domain Eukaryota; kingdom Metazoa; phylum Chordata; class Lepidosauria; order Squamata; family Chamaeleonidae; genus Furcifer; species Furcifer pardalis. The sequence goes on along the minus strand of CP126898.1, from coordinate 55,127,548 downwards.
CGTTCTGCTTAATGTGGCATCTTTCGCCTCCTTTGCTTGGGGGGGCCTTTACTTACATTACCACCTTAAAAAAAAGACCCATTGAATGGTCTCCTTGCAATTTCAGCAAGAAGGGATTCTCGGTCACTTTGTGGTTAAAATGTTGAACTTCACATCTGGAAGGTCAGCAGGTCAGCTGTTTGAGACCTGAGTGCTGCATGACAGAGTGAGCTCCCACCCTCTGTCCCAGCTCCTGCCAACTTAGCAGTTCGAAAGCAAGACATTGCAAGTTGATAAATAGGGACCACTTTGGTGGGAAGGTAAACAGCATTCTGTGCTCTCCTGTGGTTCAAAAGCAAGAAATTGCAAGGAGATAAATAGGTACCACATCGGTTGAAAGTTTCTAGTCTAGTGGGAAGTGTCTAGTCATGCCTGCCACATGTCCATGGAAATGTCTGTAGACACAGATAGCGCTGGCTCTTTGGCTGTAAGCAGAAATGAGTACTGAACCTTAGAGTTGGATATGACTGGCTTTCGAGCAAGGGTGACCTTAATTTCAGCAAGATCTGTCCTGGTCTATGCACGCCTGTGTGTATATGAGAGGAATTTGCAAACACTTTAGAGCTGTTGGTTTAATGCTTGTGTAACCAAGTAAGAATCATAAACAGAAAGATTTTTTCCAGCCTTCATTTGGTTCCAGACCAGTAGCTTAATTATTCCTCCTGCTATGCTTTGCCTTCATTTCCTGACCTTAGCTGGGGACATGACTTGTGTGTATGTGTGTTAGATATTCTTGTGATTTTTTTATAACCCCCCTTCCCTTTTGTGTTTTGATTTGAATTGTTTCCTCCATCCTTCCAACTTCCATCCAACTTTTTCTTTTCTGTTTTCTTTTCAGGGTATCCCTGGATTCCCTGGGAAGAGGGGCAAGATGGGTAGGCCGGTAAAGTTTTTCCTTGTCTATTATGCAGACTTTTTGTGTTTTTAAAAATGGGAACAGGAAAATAGGGGTTGGGAGGAAAAGGGAGGTGCAAACCTTAACTGTAGCATATCTGTTTATTTATGTGTGGATAGTGATGGGATGAATGAAGGAATGACGATTTGGTTGTTTGATGAAGGACTTGTCTTTTCCAGCCATTCCTGTTTCCTTGAGGCAGTTTCAGTGTGTTTGTCAGGGTACACAAAATGAGCCTCCTCGAAGACTGTGGTATTCTTGAACCACAATCGGGCGTTCCCTGGTAACGGCAACCTTATTTTGCCGGCCAATATTTCTTGCACTAGGCCAGGTGAAAGGAATTGCAGAATGAGCTCACCCAAAGGTGCCTTCCTTAGACATGGAAGAAGTTTGTTTGTCACCCTTGTGGGTCAAGTTGTGTCCTTGATTCTTCTGTATTTTAAATTAATTCAAAACCTTTTTTTTGCCAATTTCCAAGGCTTTTCTAATCTTTCCCAATCTAATCTCCTTCCAAGTGCATCGACCAACCATGGATCATGTGTGATCTCATCAGATTTCCAAAACTACTCTTGGGGGCGGTGGCAGTGGCGGTGGCTACTAGTTGAATCAGAGATCACTAGTGAATGCCAACGTATCAGAGAGTAAACCAAACCAAACCAAACCAAACCAAACCACAACAAAAGTTGTGGCACCTTAAAGACTAACTCCTGTATTGTATTTAAAATGTGAGATTTTGTGGATCAAGCCCACTTCATGCAGGAGTTAGTCTTTAAGGTGCCTCACCTTTTTTTGTCTTTCAGGGAATGTCAGGAATTTCCAAGGAAGGCTAGGATAGGGAAGAAAACCATACAAGTCACGAAAGCTGTTATAGTTATGCCACATAAGGAATGAGTTTGGTATCTGGCTTGCTTGTGGCCTCTCTTGAAATGAATATCATTCAACTGCAGAGTTTGAAGAAGTTACACTTGAGACCAAAATCCTCAGAATCCCCTTGCTGGCTGGCTTGATTCTGGCAGTGTCTAATTCAGACAAAAAAAGTAACTTTCCAAGCTCGGTCAGAGCGCAACCGCCCTCTGGTGAAGAAGAAAAAAGACAGAGGTATGGAGGAAAGCAGCAGAAATATGACTCTTCCTGCCAGATTTAGCGACCAGAGATTACATCAGAGGCATCGCGAGTACATAACTGTTAAAAATTTTTTTTAAAAAAAGCAAAAGTCAATGGCAGAAAATCTCTGACTCTGAAGTAAACTAAACAAAGGCAACGGTTGTTAAGTTTCGAGGGGTCTGGTCAGGGTTTTTGACATAATTTCACATACATTTGTGCCTGTGTGCGTGGATGTTTCCCAGCTGTTATTTTGGCTTTTTTGCAAAATGCTCCATTCAAAAATGCTCTCCGCTTTGCTCCCTTCCTTACTTTCCAACGGCATTCTTTGATTCTATTTTTCTCTCTTTCTCAACAAATGGACCCCATCACGCTGTCACTGGGGAATGGTAACATATATCTCAATCAAGCCAAGTATTTTCTTTCTTTTCTTTGAAAAAAATTGATTTATAAAACCTCTGGCTGTTAGGATGGAGAACTATAATGTGTGGTGAACATTTCATAGAATCATAGGTTGAGTCAGAAATTATCCTGGTTTGAAAGGATTTTTGCGGGAGAAACTCCACTCAGGGAATGCCCGAATGAGGCTCCTTTCACTCAATCCATCAAGAACTGCTGACTTGCCAACCTTCCAGTGAACAAGGCAAACTTCTTAACCACTGAGCCACTGCAGCTCCTTGTTAGCTCGAAGACTGGCAAATCAGCAGTTCAAGACCTGGGTTCTGTATGACGGATTGAATGCCTGTCTCTGTCCCAGCTCTTGGGAACATGAAAGGAGCATCATTTAGGTGTTTCCTGAGCAGAGTTTCTTCTACAAAAATCCTTTCAACCCATAATAATTTCTGACATGAAATTATTATAGGTTGAATTGGAAAGGGCCTTTGGGGCCATCGAGTCCAACTCCTCCTGCTCAGTCCAGGAATCTGAACCAAAGCAGATCTGATGGATGGTTGCTTTCCAATTCTTTTTTGAATGTTGCTAGTGTTGGAGCATTCACCATCCCTCAGGGCAGTTGGTTCCATTGTCATACTGTTCTAACCATTCAGAGGTTTCCCCCCATAACCATAATATGATTTGCAAAAGTGAAAAACAATCAGAACTACATAAATTCATCTAGGCCCATGATGGCAAACCTTGGTGCTCCAGCTGTTCTTGGATTTCAGTTCCCAGAAGCCCAAGTTTCTGTGAATCCACACAAATGTGTTTACTGCAGATACGCAGGGACTTGGGCTTCTGAGAACTGAAGTCCAAGAACAGCTGGAGTGCTGAGGTTTGCCATCACGGATCTAGGTGAATCTATTGTAGCAGTGAGGGATGGTCATGCCTTGACATTACTCTTCTAGTAACAGATAGTAAGGAAGCATAGCAAGGTGGGTAGAGGACACAGTTGAGGGCTACATAGTTTGCCAGGCCTTTCCTATGGTCATTTGTCATCTCTGGGCTCAATGGAAGATGCTGTTCCATCTCTAGTGTCAACTTGCCTGGGGTTTCCTCCACAGGGTACATAGTTTTGAACTGAGCATCGTTCTTGGCAACCTACATTTTTCTATAGCTCAAGAGGGTTGGTCTGAAAGTAACGGATGTAGGTTACAAGAGGAAGAGTTGCTCAACAGTAGAATGGACTACCTTGGAAGTCTTTTCTTCACTGGAGATTTTTAAAGCAAAAACCAGATGTCCATCCCATAGATCCATGATGGCAAACCTTGGCACTCCAGGTGTTCACGGACTTCAATTCCCAGAAGTCCAAGTCTCTGTGAATCCACATGAATGGGTTTACTGTATGCGGAGTAAACCCCTACTGCCCAGCAGCCCAATGGGAGTGCTTCCTCCCTCCCCCGGGACAGAGTTGCCCCATCCCTCCGCTCAGCAGCCCAATGGGAGTGCTTCCTTCTTCCCCCAGCACAGAATCCACCCCACTCCATCTGTTTGGGCACTTGGTAAAGGTTCGCCATCACAGGCCTAGTTAGATCGCTCAAGCTGTTGGATATTGAATGGAAACTTATCTCCCCCTCCCCCGGCAGTAGGTTGATGATGGCTGGGCTTGAGTCTGGTAGCTTCTGTTGCATTTACAGTAAGATAGATCAAGGCAGACACGCCTCCTGTTTTAAGGATGAATTGGGCTTGGGTTGAATCAGTGTTCCCTCCTTGTGAAGATGGATTTTTTGGAACGCTCAGGTCCATCTATCTCTTTCTCCTCCCATCACCTCTCCCCATCTCTCTATAAATGGAACGAATGCATATACAAGCAAAGGCAAAGGGTCTACAGCCAGCTGTTTACATGTCCCTTGCTCTTAATTGCTCTAAAGCTACAATAGATGGAGCCGTTGGGAACCTTTGTTTGTGGTATTTTGTGGGCCTCTTGGACTGATGTAAGAATGTAAAAAAGAAAAAAAAGGGGGAGATTAAAATAGACACGCTGGACATGAGTCAGAACTTGAAAACTTTCCAAAGGAGCTCGGCTCTGTAGGGATGTGAAAGGAACATGATGACTCGCTCTTGGAAACAGGCTTTTGACAAGGCTCCCCCCCTCTTTCTTCTTACTCCACTTTGCTTCTTTCTCAAAATGCCAGAAAGACTGAGCTGTGTGTGTTTCAGGCAGCGGTGTTGCTTCGTTGGTGGCTGTCAGAGGCAATATTGCTTTCTTGTGCTCAGTCCATGAGCAACGGGGGAAATCATGGGTAATCGTTAATAATTTTCCTTGGACCGAAAGCGGGCGGAGCACTTGCTTGTTGGGTTGCATTTCTAAAATTGCCTTTGGACCGCCAACTGGGACAAAACCTAACACAAAACAAGCAAACCATTAAAAAAAATCCCCCGCAGTTGCATGAGCTATGAAGAGAGTGGGCAGAAATGGCAGACCACATAGGTGAGGTTTAGTCATTCCCTGTTCCACCAAGTTTGTTAAATTATTTTCCTTCCTACCAGAAAGAGCCTCCTTGAAGATTGAGATATTTTTGAACCACAATCGGGTGTACCCTGGTAATGGCTACCTTGTGTTGCCAGCTAATCTTTCTCACACTAAGTCAGGCGAGAGGAACGGCAGAATGAACTCACCAAAAGGTGCCTTCATTTGGCAGCTTCACGTCTGGTCTAGACACAGAAGAAGAAGACCATGTAAGCTGTAGCTAAAGATAGATGAAGGGACTGCAGTGGCTCAAGAGATTAAGACGCTAAACTTGACGACTGGAAGGTTGGGTTCAATTCCTGAGTACCTCACGACAGAGTGTGCTCCTGCCTCTGTCCCAGCTCCTGTCAACCTAGCAGTTTGAAAGCAAGAAATTGCAAGTAGATAAATAGGGACCACTTTGGTGGGAAGGTAAACAGCATTCCATGAACTCCAGTGTTTAGTCATGACTGCCACATGGCCATGGAAATGTCTGCAGATGCAGACAGTGCTGGTTCTTTGGCTATAAACAGAGATGAGCACTGAACCCTAGAGTCAGATATGACTGGATTTCAAGCAAGGGTGACCTTTACCTTTAAAGATAGGTGAGAATTTAATTTTGGCTTTAAAAAAATAAGAAAAGGAGGTGGTTTATTTTAAAGCTGTACGTGGAAGAAACAAAACCTGATACACGTACATATAGCTAATTTAGACCTTTAGTTTGGAATGTTTGGCTTGTAATGAATTTAAAGGAACAGAGTTATCTATAATGAAGGGGTGGGTGTTAGAAAGGTGCAATAAAGTAATTGAATATGTTGTAGTGAAGGCTCACTTTTGGTGCAGTATTATCCAGTTGTTGCCATTTTAAAGGTTAGTTTTAGCAATTTAAAGGGTATTTTCAGAGCAGTATTTCAAATATTACAGCATCTCTCATCAATGCAAATCCTTTTCTTTAAAAAAAGTAAAAGTAAAAGTAGAAGTAAGAGAAATGTTATGCCTGATACAATGAATTACTGTTTAAAGTACTGTATTGTAATTGTAACAAGCAGTGACAATGAACTAGAAGAGTCAGTAGTGGAAACAAATTACTCCTTTTACAGGTTATTTTTTACAAAGTAGCTTTCCGAATTTTTTTTTTTTGGGGGGGAAGGGGCCATTTATACTGATTTCTCTGAGCATAGATGCTGTCTTTTCAAGCCTGTGCATATTTGGTGTACAATATTTGTGTTTCTCCAGGCTCCACCTGGCTGTGAACCAGTCAATTTTCACTGCCCCCCCCCCATTCAGGGGTTCCCAACTTAAGACCCATGGTTCCCCCCCTCCAAGGGCGTTTGAGAAACAAAATGGCCACCCCTTTGAAGCTGTTGGGGCAAAATGGCCACCCCCATCATGCAGGCAAGGCAAAATGGCCATCTGGCCCTTGGAGCTGACTGAAAGAGCATGATCCGACCCCTGGCTTGAAAAGGTTGGGAACCCCTGCTTTATATTATTCATTTCCCCTCTTTCTTTTCTTTCTATGTGAAATGCATCCTGAACTTGATTCTCTACTTCCGTAAAACTTTCTGTCTCTCCACCTCTATTTTTTTTTTAAAAAGAGGGGATTGATCTCCAAATTCCTTGCCTATGGGGAGCATCCTTTGGGCACTGGCCCACCCGACTGTAGCCAACTGGCAAGTACGGCCTTTCTTAGACAAGACCTGAGGGTTGGGTGGCTTGAACGCTGTCAAGATGGAGCCAACAGGAAAATAAAAATCCTATTTTGGGGAAAGCAGCCAAATGGCTGTGGAAGGCCTTGCCAGGATTGTTGGAAATTCCTGCCAGATAACCTCCTTTTACTCTAGCAGAGAAGAGAGTAGTCAACAGATTGAGAGAGATGGAGAGTTCCCAAACGATTGTTTCTTACAAATAATTGGAAGCCCATTTTGTTGCTGCAAAAAAAAAAAAAACTACAAAATAATACTGTGCAGTTTAGTACTTTTCACTTGGCGTAAGATTTTATGGACTGGTGCCCAGTCTTTTGCATTTAATGGTTCTTTGTAGTGGGGCAATAGCAATTACGCTTAGCCAATTGTACTTAGGAATAACACCTTTGCTTAGTGCACTCTCTGGGCAGTTCACAAGTTAATTAGCATTTGGCCCCCAACACCCTGGAAGGCTGAGTCAACTTTGAGCACCGTCAGGTTTGAACTCAGAATGTTTTGGTTGAAGTACAGCAGCTTAACCACTGAGCCACTAGGGGCTCTGTGGCTTTATGTCTATACATTTGGTTTTTCCCTTGGGCCATTAGAAAAGAAAACTGGCTAGCACTGGAGATTACCTGTCTCCTGCCTAAGACCTGTGTTGAGGGAATGTTGTCAAGTGACTTAAGGTGGCTAACAGGCTGTGGAACCAAAGCACAACTCAGGACCCAAGGCAGGATCTCAGGGTGAGCTGACAGTCAAGACTAGTGTAGATTAAACTCAGCAGCCTGACTCCAAAGTTTATTTGGCCTTGTAGAACTGATTTTGCAATTATACCTGATGTGAAGCATAAAAAAGTCTGGATTTCAAAATAGTTGCAGGAGTTCAAAATTCAAAGAGTAGACAAAGGAACAAGGATCCAGCATCCTGGCCTAGTCCAAACTTCCTTTCTTCCTTTCTCTCTCTCTCTCCTTCCTTCCCTCCTTCTCCCCTCCCTCTTTTTCTTCCTTCCTTCCTTATTTGTTTTCTTTTGGCCACATCAGAAACAGTCCATTCCGTGATTTTTCTTTTCTTTTTAAAAGAGGGGAGGAGAAAAAAATTTCTTCAGAGACAAGCAGAAGATAAATAGTTGAAAAGCCATCTGTGCAGAAATGCCAGCCAAGTTGCTCCTAACCTTCTCTCCCTACGACTCCTTTGGCCCATGGCCGGTCTGGAACCCAGCAGTGCCTAGCTGGGAAGCTGCTTCACTTTACTGTTTGCAAGGATGCCCCAGAAGCCTTGGAATAGACCAACATTTAATGTCTCCTTGCTAATGTGTGTCATGCCCGGCAGGAGAAAGGCAAATAATTGCTGAGCTAAAATGTTAAGAATGTGAGCTGTGTTGATGATTTATTTGTCCTTTCTTTTCCCATTGCATATCCATAGACAGACCAGCTGAACTGGGTCTTGAAACCCTGTCTCTCCAGGAGACGGGAGGAAGGTTTAATTAGCTATTTGGCAAGAGCAAGACCACCAGCTCAAAGGTGGTACCTGGGCTGCAGCAAATTGGATGGGTGGCCAAATTTATGATGGCATCGATCTTACTGCAGAAATCCCAATGGGCTTCACTGGAATATCTGCTCGGAAGATAAGAAAGCTTAAGCTCAAGTACTGTAGTTGGATAGCATCCCTACAGAAGCAGGGTAATTTAAATCAGCCGGTTGGTTTTATGACAATGGATAATGCAATTGCTCTCGCCCATCTGATTAAGAAATACGGAGAAGCCAGAAGAAAAGGGTATTTGTATGCTGCCTGCATTGATTTGAAGGTTGCCTTTGATTAGATAGAGCGGGACAAGTGACTTATGAAATTTTGAGGACCTAATCTCTCTCAGAGATCATAAAGAGGGTTTTTTTTGTGCATGTGTGGTTAGGCCTTCTTTTTACAGGTTTAACCTCCTTTATATGATCTGCAGTTAGACAAAAGCCAATATAGAAAGAGCAGCTTGTGTGAGGGTTTGATATGGGTATATTCGTTCTCTAAGTTTGATTTTTCTAATAATGATGCTATTCCTGAGCTTAAGGTAAAGACCCAACTCTAGGTAATAATGTCAACCAAGAGTAGATTCATTTTGATACATGTTTACTCAGTATGTGGTACTGCGGTGGCTCACTGGTTAAGACGCTGAGCTTGATGGCTGGAAGGTTGGCAGGTCAGCAGTTTGAGACCCGAGTGCTGCATGACAGAGTGAGCTTCCATCTGTGTCCCAGTTCTTGCCAACCTAACAGTTCGAAAGCAAGAAATTGTAATTAGATAAATAGGCAGAACTTCGGTGAGAAGGTAAACAGCATTCCATGTCTAGTCATGCAAATGCAGACAGCACTGGCTCGTCAGCTATAAACAGAGATGAGCACCGAACCCTAGACTCAGATACTATTAGCTTTCGAGCAAGGGCGACCATGTCCTTGATCTTATTCACCAAAGACTGAATAAATTAGTACTTCTGATTTTTTTTTTTTTTTGCAGCTAGGTTGGTTAGTTATCATGGTGGTGAGTAGAGGGTTGGGCTGGCGGTTTACATGGCACTGTTTCCATAAGACTTTAGGGAGGGTGTGTTTATTTTTGTGTGGGGAAAACAGAGGCAGGAAGTTGGTTTCTTTCTCTTCTTCATTGTCTTGCATCAGCATACAATTCCTGTTGTTAACTAGCTTGAGTATCAGCCTTGATGGGAAGACCAGGCGACAATCTGTGAATAGGCGATTACTGAGGGCCAGCGATTTCCGTGGTTTAGTTATTTGGCTGCAGAGTTGGGTTCCCTACAGTGCATTCTTGACATAGTCTGGACTCAATGATTGATAAGGTCTCTTCCAACTCTGCAGTTTTAAGATGATGATGATTATTATTATTATTATTAATTATATGTGATAAACATATCTGCTGCTCTTGAGAACTTACCAAAAGAAACAACTTTGCTTTGTTTATTTAAAGCCAGACAACATGTTTTAACATCTTGTGCTTAGCTCCTCCATACACAATGTACTATCCGGCTTTGTAACCAAAAGATCCCCCCCCCCTTTCCCATTACTTCAGGGCTTTCCTGGTGATTTTGGAGAGCGTGGACCTCCTGGCATTGATGGGAACCCAGTAAGTTAAACAGAATTCTCTGGATTTTATATTTATTTCTCAGTTAACCGTTGCACTTTGATGGGGGGCATGGCTGTTGTTCAGTGAGACTTGTGGCCAAAGATGAAAGGGTGAAAGATCTGCTAGCACTCCTTACCATTTCTTTTAAATATCTGCAGGGATTTAATAGCAAGCTGTTCTGTAGGGGCCGGCAGGGGTTTCCAAGCGTAGGCCTGTGGGCCGACCTGGTCCATCTTGCCATTTCATGTGGCTCCCCCACCCCTTCAAGGGCACTTGAGAAACAAAATGGTTGTCCCTTTGAAGCTGTTGGGACAAAATGGCCACCCCCATCATGCAGGCATGGCAAAATGGTCATCCGGCCCTCAAAGCTGACAGAGAGAGCATGACCCAGCCCCTGGCTTGAAAAGGTTGGGAACCCGCGCTCTGTTGCCCTTTCCCTCAAATCATGTTTGATCTAACAGCATTGTCCTGAAAACCGAATCCCACCAAGAGCTCTAGCTCACTTTTTGAAAGTTTTTTTCTGGACTCTGCCGAAGAATCCAGCATCCCATAATATGATTTCCCAAGCAGAAAACACACTTTGCTTTCATCTTTGGAAATTGTTGTGTGTTTTTAAAAAAATTTCACTAAATGGCCAGGGTGGGGAGGCCTTGGCATATTATAAGAAGAGTCATTTGTTGGGTTCAGGAGAAAAATCACATATGGAGTGAAGTGGAAGCTCACCCAGAACCAATGCTGAGTGTGTGGGCAGGAATGCATCCCTAAACCCATGAGAATGGATGCTTTGGTTTTGTTATGCTCATTTGAGGTCCCAATTTACTTCTCTTTCTGCACCGAATGTGGGTGGTTCATATTATCCACATCAGGCCAGCTTGTGGTGGAAGCATTCAACTTCCTGTGGGCTTCTCCCACGACCCCAACACTAGTAGAACCACTCAAAAGTGAAATTTTATTTCTTTGCAACAAAGATAGCTTCTGGTCCTTATTTGACCCAACCTCGGAAGGAGGGAAGGCTGAGCCAACCTTGATCTCAGGTCAGGATTAAACTCACAATCTTTTGATGCAGGACAGCAGGTTAAACCCTGAACCACTAGGGCTCCAGGTTCTTTAGTCCCTCTTCTGTTTTGGAAACAAGCTGGTTTCCTTTTGTTTGTTTTTAAACCTGGCCTTCAAAGATGCTTTCACAGATTGGGTTAGAAATGAGCCTTCGGGTTGGTAGGAAGAAGAGGAACCAAGAAGCATAAACCAACAACAAGAATTAACTTAGAATCAATCAATCAGTTTACCTATCTGCCTGCCTGCCTGCCTGCCTGCCTGCCTGCCTGCCTCCCTATCTATCTATCTATCTATCTATCTATCTATCTATCTATCTATCTATCTATCTATCTATCTATCTATCTATCTATCTATCTATCTATCTATCTATCTATCTATCTATCTATCTATCTATCCAGTCAAACTTCAAGGTAAGAACAGCTCAACTTAAGAAAAACTCGAGATACATCTGGAAATCTCAGGGTTTGAGATACAATTTTTTAAGAGGATTTTTCCCAATATACAAAATTCAAAGCATTCCTCTGTTACCTGATTGGCTAAGAGTAACCCACCTGACTGCAAATTCTCCATGTTTGCAGAGAAGTGAGTTAGTTCGTCTTTGTTTCTCAATGGACTAAGACCTCAGTTTGGCTTGTGGGATTTTCTCTTCTTTTCAAAATGGTTACCTAAGGATACTGGACTGTAACTCTGTTTGCTGGACTGATTAATGCTACTGACCTTTTATGCTTTATGAACCTGATCAATATAACTGATCAATAAACCATCATTTGCCTGAACAACATGTCTTCATTGGACTAAAAGGGTAAGAGAAGCATTGCATTCACACACAAGCCTCTGAACGCGCTACCAGTTTAAACCTCTTTGAGATGAGAAGCAGCTAAGGGCTGTAAAGCTTTATTGCCGGCCAGCCCGCCCTCTGGGGGGTTTGGTTAAGGAGGTTTCCAGAGCAGAGGGGGCCGGCTGGTACGTGACATATGGGAAATGGCATTCAATGCATACCTATTGGAATTCAAGATAAGAATTTTTCAAGATACAACCAACTTTGAGGAATGAACTAAATTCATATGTAGAGGTTTGACTGTGTAATAAAAGTGCAAACAGCCCTCTTGAAGTTCACAACTCCCCATTTCCTAGAGAATAGGTTGTAGAAAGGTCTTTTGCACAGTTTCTGTGTGATTCAAGGCTAGAAATGGCAAGTTGTGTTTTCTTGACCTGGCTATCTACCCTCTTTAGCCAGTGGTGACTGTTGACCTTCAGGCTTATCTTAGGAAGAAGGAGAGTTTGCATTTTGCATTTCCATCTTGGGGAGACCTGAAAAATAAGATGCCTGTCTTTCTGCTTCTCCTTCGGCTTTCCTTCTTCGTCACCCTCCTCCTGTTCCCCCCCCCCTCCGAAGTACACACTGAAATCTTTTCTCTTTCCTGTCTGTTCCCGGGAGGGGAAGCCAGTCCTGTTTGCACTGCTGTGACGAAGAACAAGCAGCCTTGTGTCTTAAGAAGGAGCCCCTGCTTCTTTTCATTTTTACAAGCTCACTGGAGATGGAAGGAGGGCAAGATTGACTGGGCCAGGGTGGGACATCTCTTTCCATCCTTCCCCCATAACTTTCCCCTCAAGCTCTCCCCAGACTGAGGCCACTTTTTCACCCTCTCATACATTGACACAAAAGGTCCCTAACTCTGTCCAACTTCCCTTTTTCCTTCTAGGGAGACGTGGGACTCCTAGGTCCTCCTGGAGTTACCGGGCTCATTGTAAGTACTGAGAAGTCAGGTGGGCCTCTCCTCTTCTTTGCAGGGGGCTCATCTTGCGGTTCTTGAAGGCTCTTTAGCTCTTCCCCCAAGGGGCCAGTTATGGCCATGTAGAAACGGCTTGCCTTTATTTAGCCCCATTGCATTTGGCACCAGGTGGATGGAGAGGTTTGGAGGGGGATGGTGTGAACTTTGGCAGTCTTTCTGGTGCTAAACAGGAGTGAAGGAACAGGATGGCCACCGGAAAAGGAGAAGGAGATGACATCTCTTGTGCTTTTAATGGCTGGATGGAAAAAGGAAAGAAGAACTCTCTTTTTCCACCCAGTCATTAAAGTTACAGGAGCTTCCGTTTCATGTGGTTGGTGAGACAGGGAATTCAGGTATTGAGTACTATCAAAGCTCTTTGTACCTGGGTGTTCTCTGACAGGTGGCTTATCAACTATTTGCAAGCAATGCTGCCATCAGGACAAGACCTTTGGGTTGGATTCCTGGAAAGGATTCAAAGCGGAGACTGAAGACGAATGAAATTGCAGCGTATTCTTTGGAGCAAGTGATGTGAATACACATAATCATCTAAAGTAGAGGTCAGCAAACGTCGCTCTCCAGATGTTCTTGGACTTCAATTCCCAGAAGCCCTGATAAACAGGTTTGCTGACTTGGGCTTCTGGGAATTGAAGTCCTAGAACACCTGGAGAGCCAAGTTTTCTGACCCCTGACCTAAACAGATCCTCCTTCCCCCAGTAAGACCATTAAATCCAGTGTCTAAAACTGTGTAGCTGACAGGTTTGTGGAAAGAAAACCTCATCCCAGACCTTCTGCATGGGAGGCCACATGCCAAAAGATGTCCTGTTGAGATTTAATACTCGGCCCTGTTATGTTGCCACCTGAGGCTGAAAAATCCCACAGGTATGTCCCCATTGCCAAGAGAGAGAAGGGAAAAATACAATAATATCACAGCAAATAAGGTTCTTGCCCTTTAATAGCATCTTAATCTGCTGCCTGAGGCAGCTTCCTCCACCTAATGGTAGGGCTAGCCCCAACAGTAAGCCTCTTCTGAAGCCATGTAAACCTTTGTAGATCGCTTCATCTTAGAGCAGTGAATTCCACAAATGTATTGCACAGTGGGTGGGAAAGGTTCTTCCCTTTTTTCAAAACTAAGAGCTTCCTTTAGGTGCTTCACTTTCTTTGGGTTTTGCTCTGGCTTTTATTTTATTTATATCCCGCTCATTTAGTAAAAACACACCTTTAGAGACATTTGGATTGTCTTCTGCAAGGCCCTGCCTGAGAGAAGGCAACATATCTCCCCCCCAAAAGGTTGAATGCAACTGAGTTTGGATGGTCTGCTGATATATCTATTTTTTATATGTTTATCTCTTTTAGAAGGGGAGAAATATATTCTCCCCTTCTCTTTTTGAAATACCTTTTCAGCTGGTACTTAGCTCCACATATCTGATGTTGATGATGATGATGATATGTTATATCCTGGATTTCTTGTAGTATGCTTAGGACAATGTTTATGACTCTTGCACTCCATTTTAGCCTTACCAAAAAAGCCTATGATAAAAGTTAGGCTGAGGGCCAGACCATACATTGAAGATACTGTAATAGTAATTAAAGTTGGCCAACCATTAGAAGATGTATTCTATTATCATTATTACGTGGATGATATTTAGTCAGATGTTTCCCAACCTTTGGTTTTTGGACTTCAATTCTCAGAAGCCTAAGTCAATTCCCCAAAGCAGTGATCAGCCAATGGACTGACTGAGGCTTCTGGGAATTGAAGTTCCCCTGTGGGGCATGGGCCCCACATTGGGAACCACTGGTCTAGCCTGCATAAAACATTGCCTCTTTCCAGGTCAGCTGAATTCCCAATTTCCTGTTCTTGGTCTCTTGAACCAAGGTCCCGATTACCTCTTCCTATATTGACATTTGGGGACTGCGATGGCTTAGTGATTAAGATGCTGAACTTGATGACTGGAAGGTCAGCAGGTCAGGAGTTCGAGACCTGAGTGCTGCATGGTGGAGTGAGCTCCCGTCTCTGTTCCAGCTCCTGCCAACCTAGCAGTTTGAAAGCAAGAAATTGCAAGTAGATAAATAGGGACCACTTTGGTGGGAAAGATAACAGCGTTCTGTGCACTTTGTTGTCTAGTCATGCCTGCCACATGCCCATGGAAACGTCTGCAGTTGCAGATAGTGCTGGCTCTTTGGTTGTAAACAGAGATAAACATTGAAGCCTAGAGTCCGATATGACTGGCTTTCGAACAAGGGTGGCCTATATTAACATTTGTCATTTGCCCATCAGTAGCCAGAATATTCTGTAACCACCCACACGGCTCCCTGCTTTTAGGTAATCTCAGTTAATTTGACCAGCTTCCATGGAGTGCACCTGTACTTGAAATGGAGATTTCTCATGCATGATGGAGCATCATGTTGTGATGTTCCACAACATTGAAAAGAAAAAAAAAAGATATGCAAGAAGACTGGGTGAATGGGTGAACCCTTCATCTTGGCTTTCCCTGGTTATTTTTTTATTGCAATTTCCAGTTCTTTCGTAACCTTCTGAACAAAATTTAAGGTGGGGGGTTTGGGCAGTCGCCAAAATGCCTGAGCTTGACTTCTGTGCTTTCTCTCTGCTACCAGGGCGATATGGGTGCCATCGGACCATTGGGCTTTCCAGGACTGAAAGGACTGAAGGTGAGTCTGGTTCTTGAGAGAGAAATAGACAGGATGTAGCCCAGTAGCACAGAGTGGACATTGGGCATGCAAAATGATTACCACAGTCTATGGCTGGGGTTCTCAACATTTTATTTATTTATTTATTTATTTATTTATATTTCATACTTGCTAACCCGCCCCAATCGGGCAAGCCCGACTCTGGGCGGCTTACAACCCAAGTTAAAACACATCAATAAAAAATTTAAAAATTCATAGACTAAAACAGTATCTGGGGGTGTCGTCAGAAGGGTAAAATCCTTAGACTAACCACCCCACATGGGATCCCACATCCCTGGAACCCCACACATTTTCAAGCCGAGGGCCGGGTCACGCTCCCTCAGACAGCTCCAGGGGCTGGGTGGCCATTTTGCCCTGCCTGCCACGCATGCCACTTCAGGTGTGGCAGAGGCAGGGGGGCACATGACATGGTGTCGTGGGCCGCATTCAGCCTCCAGGCCATAAGTTGAGAACCCCCAGTCTATGGCCTGCATCACCATTTGCAAAAAAAGCATCTAAATTTGACTTGTCTTGAGAAGGGAATAACCTTCTTAGTTACAGTTCCCAAGCTGAAAAACACTCTTCTCCTCTACTGATGTCTGTTCTCCCATTATTCTGCTACTTTGGATTTCCTGATGCATTTTAATTGGCTGATTCCCTGCCCCCCCCCCAAGAATGTATTTGCTGATTTCATCAACCTGTTTTTTTAAAAACAATTTATTTATTTAATCACATTTATATCCCGCCACTCTAGTCACAAGATCACCCCTGGCAGCTTGCAAGAGTTAAAAACAGCTAGATCAAACACCAGCCTTTAAAAAAAAACACCACACACACAGCCAAACACAATGCAACAATTTTTTTATTGTTGTTTATAATCCATTGTTTCTGCTCTGTTTACACAAGATCCTGGATGCTTGCAAAGATGAAAGACAGATTTAAATATATTTGAGTAAATATACAATGTGTGTGTGCAGCCTAGACAGTGTTTTCTTCATGTCTACCCTTGAGTCCGTGTTATTTAAAACCGAGAAAGTCCCAGGCTGTGTCTCTTTCCCCTCTTTGTAGCTAGATCTGGAAACAACTTGAAAGAAAACCATTCCAGACTTTCTTTCTCTCTCTCTCACTTCTTTTTGTTCAATAAGTTTACCAATACATTTATAGCAGAGGTTTTTAACCTAAGGACCACATGCCAGATCTGGCTGCTGGTGCCATTTCATGTGCCCCCCCCTCCAAGGGCATTCTAAAAACAAAACAGCCACCCATTTGAAGCTGTTGGGACAAAATGGCCACCCCATTGTGCAGGCAGGCCAAATGGCTGTTTGGCCCTTGAAGCTGACTGAGAGAGTGTGACCTGGCCCCTGGCTTGAAAAGGTTGGGAACCCCTTAATTTATAAGCATTGAGATTTGGAACAACAACAGTATGATTGAAAGCTGATAAACCTCACCAACGATGTCCCGAACAGTCCTACTACATTTTAATTGTACATTTTAAATTGTGTTATATGCCAAGTTTTACCTATTACTTATCCAGGTTTAACATGTGCCAGTGTTACTGTTTCAATTTTAAATAATTTTCTATGCAAAGTTTTACCTATTAGGTACCCAATCTCAATATCTGCCAATTTTATTGTGTCAATTTAAATTGACGTGTGCATATTATGTCCTTGTTTTTACTGTTTGTTCTTGTTGTTGTTGTCGTTGTCATCATAAGGGGCTGATGGGAAATCCTGGAGAACACGGACTGAAAGGTGATAAGGTGATCTGAATATTCCCTTATTGTACTGTTGTTGTTTCTTCGCATGCATTCTCCAGTTTCTTCATACCAAGTCCTTGACCCCAACATTACGTTTCCTTTCGTTTCCTCTTCCTCTGCTTCTTTGACTCATTAGCCTTCCCTTCATCATTTTTCTCTGATCTCTCTCTGGGTCTCCTGGAACATATTGATGTAATCCTTATCCCAGTGTCTAACCTTGCTGAAACTGAACCCTCTTGTTTCTTGATAATGTCTTGGTCTTAGAGGATGCTGATGCAACAATCTGAAGTTTATTAATGTGGTCTTGGCTGATGGGTAGAAATTGGTGGCAAAAATAAGTGGAATTGCTTGAGGACAGATGTGATGGCAGTGGTAGGGAGCGATAGCGATAGTAGTGGCACTTATCATCCTGCCCCATATAAGTGCTTAGTGCCCTCTCGGGATGGTTCACTAGTTAATGAGCATTTTGCCCCCAACATGCTGGGTGCTCATTTTACCAACCTTGGAAGGATGGAAGGCTTTGAGTCAATCTTGAGTCCTGGTCAGGATTGAACTCACAGCCTCCTGGCTGTTTAACCATTGTACCTCCAACATAGTCAGGCTTTGGGGATGAAGAAGTCTCAGTGATTTTTGACCCCAGTGTGATGGGTCCTCAGTGTTGAAGAAAGAGTCTGCTTCTAATCCACTTGGCTTTTGTACAAGGAATGAGAAGAGGCTCTCCCATCCACCCGCACTGCCTCAGGCAGCAAACTGTCTTGGGACAGCAACACCATGGCAATCCATCTCTCCCCCCCCCCCCCCCGCTGTTCTGCCCTGTTTCTGTCTCTCTGCTTGCTGGAACTCAGAAACCTTTCTGAATTATTAACTCGAATCAGATGAGCATGGCTTTGCTGGACCTAACTTATTCCATCTGCTGTTTTCTTGCTGACTTGCAAAGGTCTGCAAGAGAAGGAATTCTGGGTTTTGAGGGCATCCCACATCCTGCTTGGCAAAGGCTGGCGTCTCTGTCCTCCTGTCAGAGCTCTGGGGGAGCTTTTGTTCAGTGTGCCTGCACCAAGAGTTTTGCTGGCAGAGAAATCACCCTTTTCCTTTGCTGATGTCTCCAACTCATGACTACCACTATTACTCTTCTCCTTCTCCTCTGGTGGAAAAATTACTTTTTTTGTTGGGCTGCCACTCCCAGAATCTTCTACTGAGATGAACAGCAACAGCTGCCTTTGATCCCATCACTGGGAACTATTTATCCAGCCATCCCTGTCATGGTACATTTTGCCTTCGCTTTGTTAGCACAGAACCACCACCACCCAACACCTGTCTCTCTCAGAAACCCTGTTCTGATCTTTTGCCACCAATTCTGCCTTGAAAACATCCCGAAATGTGACACTTCCTCTGTGTAGTCAAAGTGAAGAATTTCCATTATCCTGGACATAGGATTTGCCCTTGACAAGAGGTCTCTTGTAACTTTCTTTGGTGATATGTACTCAGGGTGAGCAGGGACTGCCAGGTGTTCCAGGAGATGACGGATTCCAGGGGGACAAGGTAACTAATATTATTATCCCTTCGATGTTTGTATCCGGGATTGTGGTGGCTTAGTGGTTAAGATGCTGAACTTGACAACTGGAAGGTCAGCAGTTCGAGACCCGAGTGCTGCACAACGGAGTGAGCCCCCGTCTCTGTCCCAGCTCCTGTCAACCTAACAGTTCGAAAGCAAGAAATTGCAAGTAGATAAATAGGGACCACTTCTGTGGGAAGCTAAACAGCATTCCATGCACTCTGGTGTCTAATCATGCACATGACCACAGAAACATCTGAAGAACGCAGACAGCTCTGGCTCTTTGGCTATAAATAGAGATGAGCACTGAACCCTAGAGTCATACACGACTGGCTTCCAAGCAAGGACGACCTCTCCCTTTACCTAGCTCAGTGAGTTGGGCATCTGGCTGTGAAGCCAGAGGTTGGGTGTTCAATTCCTCACTCTGCATCTGACTATGTTTGTATAAATGTTGGTGCATAAATGCCAGCATTTTCCCCTTCCCTCATGCAAGATCCTTGCATTCGTAACCCAACTTTCTACCAAATATATGCTTCCAAATTATTTCTTGTATTCCATACAGATGCTTTAGGGTGGTGGTTCCATAACCTTGCATCCCCAGATGTTCTTGGACTAAATCTCTGCCAGCACAGCCAAGGGTGAAGGCTGCGGGAAGTTTCAATCCAAGAACATCTAATGATCCAAAGTTGCAGAACCACTGCTCAAGTGATTTTGCATTTTGCACACACATTTATTGCAAAGTTAACTGATGAATGGATTAGCTGCAAATAAAATTCTTTTTTTAACAAGGTGAGAGCTGTGCAAAAAAATTGCTCCCTTAGGCCACGGCTGATCTTAGGACCTGGTTTTTCTTCCTAATGTTTATCTCCGGCATGCTTGTTTCTTCTTAACTGTGTTAATTTAAGGAACAACAGAACAAAAGATCATTCTGCCATATTTTGTTTTGGAAGTGGTATTCCTCAGGGTCAGGTTTATAGCTTGGTTGAGAAACAGCGGCGTGAAGTTTCATTATGCAAAAATATAGGCAGCTAGCTTGATTCACATCAAGTTCAGGAAGGTTTCAGCTCTACCTGGCCCCTGTCTGCACTCACTGTAAAGATAAGAGTTACAATCAGAGTAAATGAGGACCTTTGCATGGTGGCAGACGACATCGGGATAACCCCTGTGGTATCCAAAAGTCCCAAGCAGTATTTCTACCTTGACAATTTCTATCTGAGACAGGGATGGTGAACCTTGGCTCTCCAGGTGTTCTTGGACTTCAATTCCCAGAAGCCCAAGTGAGCACTCCTGCTAATCAGGGCTTCTGGGAGTTGAAGTTCAAGAACAGCTAGAGTGCCAAGTTTCATCATCACTGATCTAACGGCTTAGCTCTCCCAGTCCTCACTTATTCTTTTCTGGAACCACTTCTCTCCCTGTTTTTCAGGGTAGCCAAGGTATGCCTGGAATGGCAGGTATTCGAGGGAAGCCTGGACCTATGGTAAGTAAAAGCAGATCTTTAGTGGTTAGACCAGGGTTGGGCTACTTAACAAGCCTATATTTATCCTACCTGCATTTACATGTTTTTCATTGTGTTTGATTCTCTGAAGGGAGGTGCTGGTGACAAAGGATCTAGTGGAATTCCAGGTCCACCAGGCCCAGAGGTATGCTCTGATTTCTATCCTGCTGCTTCCTTCGAAGACTTACAGTAGATATTTTGGTTGCTTTGCTTTTGTCTCCTTCTGTCCTCAACAACTTCTCCTCCTTCTCCTTCTCCCTCCTCCTCCTCCTCCTCCACCACCACCACCATATCTGAATCTGAATATTGGTGGTCCTCATGGCGATCAGCCATGAACACTGTCCTGAGAATATAATGCCAGGGCCTCTCATTTGCCTTCCGCATCACAGTGTGACACCCATCGCACCATGGATCCAGCTACATGACACACTTTCTGGTCCTCAGTCCTGAGCCCTTTTGGCATGCAAAGTCCTCATCATCAGCTCCAGGCCAGGACTGATGAAGCTGCTGCCCTCCATCACCCTTCCCTGGTGCACTTTGTCACTCAAGGACATTCAACCTCAGGGTGGTCAGGTTAGTTAACTGCTGACTAACACCCAGCATTGAGTTGCTGGCAGTATGGTCTAATCTATTACCATAACAGGATAACCTGGCCAGACAGTTTTCTTCTTTACCATCAGATTAAACTATCCAGGGTCTTCAAAGAGAGACTATTAGTAGATATGGAATGGCTTCTCCACGCCTGCAAAAGCAAAGTCGATTACCCTTCACAGAGATGGCTTGATAATTCGCGACAGAGGGATTTATGGGTTAGGTGGCCACTGCTGAATTCAAAGGCAGCATCTTTCTCAGAGAAAACTGGCCATGAATTATGGGATCTGAAGTCCAAATTATCTGGAGGCTTCTGGCTAGATAGAATTGTGATCTCATCCAGTGGCTCTCTCGCTTTGTGTTCCTTAAAAATAAAGTAAAAATATGTGTGTGTATATTCTTTGGGAGTGATTCTGCAAAATTGGCCAGTGAGGTCTTTCCCGTCCTCATCAGAGTTCTGGCATTTCTCTGGGCCTGGAAGATTTCTCCTTTGAATTGCATCGTTGAGTAATCTTTCTTTTCTTTGTTAATGTTGGACCGTACTGTGGCTTTCTTTGTTTCTTTAGCTGAATGGATGGTGGGCTGGGGATAGAGGGGGTGGGGGAAGGCTTGGCATTGGAACCGCCAGCTGCCTCTGGACTAATGAGAGAATCACCACCTTTCTGTAATGCCAAGCCTGTTCTCCCTTCTGTCGGGCCTGCAAGAGCCTTGGTTTATTTCTGACAAGGGAGGACGGCTAAGTGGCTGATTCAAAATCCAGGGGGAATTGAACAGGGTTCTTCTTTTTCTGTGTAGTGACAGGGGACTAGTTGGCCAACATCAGATCATTTCCAGCATAGAGAAAAGAAAGAGTGTCTTTTTGATGAGGAAGATGAACCACTCTCTGTGCTCATTTAAACAGCTTCACATTTCCTTTTCCTTCATCTGCTGCATCTGAATCCAAATATTGGCAATCCTCATGGCGATCAGCCATGAAGACTGTCCTGAGAATGCAATGCAGTGGCCTTTCATCTGCCTTCCGCATCACAATGTGACACCCATAGTACCACGGATCCAGTTCCACGAGTCACTTTCTGGTCCTGAGACTTTTTGGCATACAAAGTCCTCATCATCATCCCCAGGCCAGGATGGATGAAGCGGCTGCCCTCTATCAAGAGGGGTTCAAGGGGGATTTAATCCACTTGGAGACCATCACCCTTCCCTGTCGACTTCACCACCCAAAGCCGCTAGTCCTCAGAGTGGTCAGGTTAGTTAACCGCCGCCTTACGCTCAGTGTTGAGTCATTGCCAGTAGGGTTTACTCCATTACCATAGCAGGAAAACCTAGCCAGACAGAAATCATTTCCTGGGAAACCTTTATATCCTTTTGACCCTGGTCCAGAAATGGACTAGTAGTCTGCTTTCTCCTATCCTCATGGTTCATGAAGCAAATCAATGACACTTGCATAGCCATCCCATAAAAGCGCTTAGAGCCCTCTCTGGTTGGTTCACAAATTAATTAGCATTTTGTCCCCAACATGCTGGGTACTTATTTTACCAGCCTTGGAAGGATGGAAGAAGTTGTGGGCTAAACATGGGCCTGAGGTTAATCCTTCAGGCTAATTAAGCCCCTGTGGTTTTAATTAAAAAATAAGAATTATCAAAACTCCCTTCAGAGGCTTTGATGCTCCAGATTTCTAGTAGATGACCCTTCTGTTACGGCTTCATCCCTTCAAGGTTTGGGAGATAAACATTTGTGACATGGGGATTTTGGTCACCTACCCTCTTCTCGTTCGATGCTCTCTAGGGCTTTCCAGGAGACATCGGCCCACCGGGAGAAAATGGCCCTGAAGGCATGAAGGTGAGTGGGGTTGAGAAACCAACTTCGGTATTTAGTTGGCCACAGCAAAAGGACCGAAGAAAGGAAGGAGAAGAAAGAGAGAGGAAAGTTGGCCCAGACACTGGCTTCTAGGATTTGTTTATGTAGGATGCTTCCAAAAGCTGGAGTAGACCTCATTTTCCTCTCCACTCACCCCCTGCCTGTGTCTGCAACACAATTGACATTGTTCCCAGGGCAGTGTCTATGGCCAAGCACCTTCCGCCCTGTATGCTTCGATGGGTCTTCAATGGCTTGGGTGTCGCTCTTCTTTTCTGAGCCTCTGGAGACACTGAGCTTGACAACCAGAAGGTCGGCAGTTTGAGACCTGAGTGGTGCATGACAGAGTGAGGTCCCATCTCCTTCCCAGCTCTGCCAACCTAGCAGTTCGAAAGCAACCAGACAGCAACCAGACAGCCGTGGCTCTTTGGCTGTAAACAGAGATGAGCACTGAACCCTAGAGTCAGATTGGCTTTCGAGCAAGGGCAACCTTGACCTTTATCTCCTCCATTTCAGGGGAAACCAGGGGCACGAGGAATACCTGGCCCTCCGGGGCAACCTGGACAGGAGGTAAGCCTGAAGTCCTCTCTTGCCCATTCCCTCCATTCTTTAGTACCCAACAGAGCAGCCCCATTGAAATCATTGAGACTTCAGCTCCCTGAGCTGTATACTGTCCAGGGTGGGACTGTGGTGGCTTAGTGGTTAAGATGCTGAACTGAAGACTGGAAGGTCAGTAGTTTGAGACCCGAGTGCTGCACGATGAAGTCAGCTTCCATCTCTGTCCCAGCTCTCTGCCAACCTAGTAGTTCAAAAGCAAGAAACTGCAAATAAGTAGTTTTGGGGATGTAAAAGTGGGAGGTTCTCCTTGAGTCACTGGAATTAGGTAACCAGGTTGTCGTAAGGTAGAAGCCGCACCAAAGGTCTTGGGGTTTCTGCTTGCAAATGATCCCAATGCAATGCCCATTAAAACATTGTTTAAAAAGGAGAAGACACAGGCTGAACTCTAACTGCATTTTGCTACTGGGATAATCCCATTGAATCAGTGGAGTTTATGAAGTCAACTTCCCAAATCCCCACTCATCCAATGGGCCTACTCTAGTTGTAATTTAATGTGGGATTTCAGGCGTTGGGTTAAATCGCATTCTTATTACCTTTGGGTGTAAATCCATTGACATGAAAAGAACGTCATGTTCATTGGTGACTGAAATCTCATTGATTTCAATGGGCCAGCTCTGTTAGGTACTAAAATTGGATTTGG
This sequence comes from Furcifer pardalis, assembly GCA_030440675.1. Lineage (NCBI taxonomy): Eukaryota > Metazoa > Chordata > Lepidosauria > Squamata > Chamaeleonidae > Furcifer > Furcifer pardalis. Next base: position 55,103,808 of record CP126898.1, on the reverse strand, counting down.
GTCATTATGATTGCTTACCTTTTAGTAAATTTTGCTTGACACACCTGCAGATTAAACCCTTGAATGAAACTGATCAATGTTGCCATTATGGATCGACTCAAATACCCCTAATCCTCCGTACTTCTGAAATGTACCCTTTTTTCCGGTTTTTGTGTGCTTTTGCAGGGTGATGAAGGACCTGTGGGACCACCTGGCATACCTGGGGCAGAGGTAAGAAGAATGGGGTGGAATGAACTTGTTTTGGAGTTGGAGGGTTGGGGGAGGCCTTCTACCCCACCCTCAGCCTTTGATGACCCTAGGACAGTGGTGGTGAACGTATGACACGTCTGCCAGAGAGGGAACTTAGAGCCCTCTTTCTTGGCATGTGCACCCCACCCCTCTGCCCAGAAGCCTAATGGGAGTGCTTCCTTCCTCCCCCAGCACAGAGTTTGCACCACCCTTCTGCCCAGCAACCCAAAGGGAGTGCTTCCTTGCCTATCAGAATTTCCAAACCAGTCATCGGAAAAACTGTTGCTTTCAGATCCCCCTCTTTCATCCTCGACCCCACAAAAGCAGTAATGGCCCACTCTTCTCCTGTGAACTGTAGTTGCCTGACACCCAGCTGCTGAAGCCATGCCACAGGTCTTCCAAAGTAGGAAACCAAGCAATCACATTTCTGTACCTCCCCATAGCACTCAGTGCAATCTCTGGGTGGTTCCTAAGTTGATTAGCATGTTGCCACCAACATACTGTGTACCTTGGGAGGATGGAAGAGGTTGAATCAATCATGAATCCTGATCAGGATCGAACTCACAACCTTTTGGTTGCAGTACAGCTGTTTCAACCACTTCCCCACCAGGACTCCTGTCCTACCTCTGCCCAACATCTGTCTTGCAAAACACTCCACCCATAGAAGGGATGCCCTTGCATTTGACCTCATCAGCGCATGATTTATCCCAGCAGGATTCATAGCTGGATGGTTTCATTGCCTTCTTTTCCTGCTGGTCGCCACTAACTTGGAGAGATTGCATGGGCATAAAACCAGGGCCAAATGAGTTTGGTAAACATTCAGTTCTTCGCTTGGGAGATGGGGTGGATTTCTAGCAGATTCTTCACCCAGGTTCCTAACTCATTTTCTACACCCCTTCTCTAAGGATAGGCAAGCCTAGATAGGAATCCGATCCTATTCCTCTGGTGACGAGAGTGACCAGAACTTCCTGTTCAAGGAAGGATAGTCCTCTGTTGCTAATCCTCCTGGATTCTTGGCTTCCTTCATCTGGAACAACATTCCATCCAAGTCTGGTTAAGAGATAAAGAACCAGAAGGGGAGAGAGAGACCCATGTCTGCAGGCAAATAATCTCCCCACCACAGCCTCCCCCCCCCCCGCAACTGTGCTTCACTCTGTTTCCACCAATGGCAATGCTTTCTAACCCTGCTATGTGATTTTTAACCTCCCCAGGGTCTGATGGGCAGAAAGGGATTCCCAGGAAAACCAGGTCCCGATGGCTTAAAGGTGAGAAAGAAGGAGTGTTGTTGGGTCTTGGAAGGAGCTAAAAAAAACCCCAAGCTCCTAAAATACAGGGATTCCCACACCTTAACATGCTGGATTTCTTCCATTCTCCCTTTTCCTCTCTCTCTATATTTCAACCTCCCCCCCTTTTTTGCTCTGGAAATTACAACTCACTGTGGTTTCTGTGGTATGAAGAATGATGGCACATATTTCTGCAGACCACAACATTTTATTATTAACCAGCAAAATCTTCCTTTGAACAACTCTATCCTCCCTCCTCCTGTTCTTTCCATGAGCCACTCTCTGAGTTTCTATCTGAAAATGGCAGCGGTTGGCCATCCATCTCTTCCTCCTTCTACATGACTAGTTGGCTAAGGAACGGCCATCCCCTCGTTCCTCCCAGAGACAACATACAACAGTTGAAATGGCAAAAGTCAGCCTCCCTGCAGCTGCTAGGCTGGCATCCGAGAAAACTCAGCTGCTCTGCCTTGAGACCTTTTTCTTTGTTTCTTTCCATGGCAGACGGCCAGAGTAAATTTCTTGCTATGTGAATGCTTTTCCATGTTGAGGTATCTGCATTATTCATTCATTCATTCATTCATTCATTTACTCACTCAGACTCTCTCACACACACTCTCGTTTGTTTGTTTGTTCATTCATTCGTTTGTTTGTTTGCCTGTCTCTGTCCCAGCTCGTGCCAACCTAGTAGTTCGAAAGCAAGAGATTGCAAATAGAGAAATAGGGACCACTTCATTAGGAGAAAAGATCTTGGGGACATGAAAGGAACCTCATCTGGGCATCCCCTGAGCAGAGTTCCTCCAGCAAAAATCCTTTCAACCCAGAATCATTTCTGACATGAAATTATTATTATCTGTTCATTAGCAGAAGATTAGTTTCATAGGTAGGGCTGCTGTTAATGATTTTACACACACCTTGGAAGGCTGGAGGGCTGAGTCAACCTGGATCCTTCCCATCAGGATTAAACTCACAATGTCAGCAGTCTGGGCTGAAGGACGGTAGTTTAACCACTGTGCCACCAGGGCTCATGATTGTGTTTGAGAGGAAGGCTAACAAAGTAGACTAATTGTTTGGTGGCAAGTTGTAACAACATTCTGGTTTGCCTCTCTCTTGATACAGGGAGAACCAGGTGATCGAGGTCAACAGGGAAAACTGGGCGATCAGGTAAATATTTTCTGTGTTCTTCTTCTTTCTTCCTTGCGAAAGTCCTTGTGAAATTAGTCTTCCCACCAGTGGACTGTGGGCCAAAGTTGGCTTTGATGACCATGCGTGTGGTGATTTTATTAGACTGGGCAATGCCACCATGTTGTCGTGTGTCCCTAGTGGTGCTATGGTGGTTCAGTGGTTAAGATGCTCACCTTGTTAGCCAGAAGGCTGGCAAGTCAGCAGTTCGAGACCCGGGTACTGCATGATGAACTGAGCGCCCGTCTCTGCCCCAGCTCTCGGGGACATGAAAGGAGCCTCATATGGGCATCCCATGAGCAGAGTTTCTCCCACAAAAGTCCTTTCAACCCAGAATAATTTCTGACACAAAATTATTATTATTCTCCTTCGTGTTGTTTGGGAATGCACACTAATGGGCTCTGCACTTGCACTGAGCCAATGTCGGAGCTGAAAAGCTGATTGGACAAAAGTTTTGAAGTTAGCACCGCCCACCATCCCCACCCGCCTCTAATGGCACTTTGCCATTAGTGTGCATTCCTAAATAACACGAAGGTCCTCCACGTGCATTACTGATGTATCCTGTTTCTTACATTTGTTCATTTATCATATGTATGTGCTATTATTCTCCATGGCAACCTCTCTCTGAAAGCGGCCTTGTGATGAGACCCCAAATGATCAAAAACCAATGCCTGAAAAGGAAGGATAAAACAATGCCTTTAGAGGAATCTCTTCTGCAGGATGTAGTTCTCAAACTTCATCACAGGAAGTGCCCGAGAGATGATTCAATCAAGGCCAACAGCTGTGGTTTCCTTCTGTCATTGGAAATAGAAATATATATGTGTGTGTGTGTATTTCCCAAACAAAGACAAGTTGTGTTGATGAGCAGATGCGTTTCTGGGAACTGCAAAATATTTGATACTAGCGTGCCTAATATATATATATATTGAGCACCCACATGCAAATTTAGAAATGACCATCACACCTTCTGCTTTTGTTTTGCTGGTAACCATGGACAGTGTGCCAGCAGAAGGATTTATGAAGGAGTGGAAGAAAACATGCTTTCTCTAAAGGCCAGGGGGATGAACGACAAGAAAGACAATGAAACCAAGCTCATTCTTGTCTACAGGCATGGCCAAAATCATCACAACTCACCCAAGTGTTTTATAACCTCAGAGCTTTCAATATGTTCGTCTCATTCCCACACCGGCCACATGGAACAGCCTGTGGTTGCTTGGCGAGACCAGCTGCGGGCTCCTTAGCCATTGGTTGGTGGGTCTGTGGCGTGACCCAGAGGCCGTTTTGCCACAGACGTCTTGGCTCGTTGAGAAAACTTTGATTTTTCCTGGCTCGTGACATACACCCTGCCCTCTTCCAATTGACGATCTAGTCTAGAATTGTGCGTAGATTGCTTCTTGAAATTCTCAATTTCCTAACATACGGTAATAATAATTTCGTGTCAGGGATTACTCTGGGTTGAAAGTATATTTGCTGGAGAAACTCCATTCAGGGGACGCCTGAATGAGGCTCCTTTCATGTCCCCAAGTGCAGTCGTCCAGTATCGAAACCCGACCTTCCAGTCCCTAAGCTAAGCACCTTAACCACTAAGCCACTGAGGGAGCTGCACATTAGTCGCCCAGTAGTCTTGGCTGGCAAGATGACAAACAAAAACCTCACAAATACCTTTCATGTCTGAGAGTAAACAAAACAAAAAGACAAAAATGTTGTGGCCCCTTAAAGACTTAGCTTTTGTGGATCAAGTCATCTTCATCAGACAGAAGAGTGAGACTTCATGGTATCAATTTATACACATCAGGTACAGGGGGACACAATGGTTGGCTGACATAACGGATACGTTTGCAAATTAGTATGGCTTTTTACAACTGGTAATAACAGAAGATCCCTGATTTGTATTCAGATTTGCTGTGAAGTTTGGCCCTGTTGAGTTGCAAGGGGTTTGTAAGGTAAAGGTAAAGGTCACCCTTGCTCTAAAGCCAGTTGTATTTGACTCTAGAGTTCAGTGCTCATCTCTGTTTCATGGCAGACTGGAAGGCAGCAGGTCAGCAGTTCAATGCCCAGGTACTGCATGATGGAGTGAGCTCCTGTTGCCTGTTCCAGTTCCTGCCAACCTAGCAGTTCGAAAGCAAGAAATTGCAAGTAGATAAGTAGGGACTGCTTCGGTGGGAAGGTAAACAGTGTTCCGTGCGCTCTGGTGTCTAGTCCTGCCTGCCACATGTCCATTGAAACATCTACAGACACAGACTGCACTGGCTCTTCAGCTATGAAACAGAGATGAGCACTGAACCCTAGAGTTGGATACGACTGGCTTTCGAGCAAGGGTGACCTTTCCCTTTCCCAGCCCTGCTCTGCCTGTTAGTCTTCCATCCAGAAGCTCAGAGAGCCATACCATAGATCTGACAGCCTTCCATTTCCCTGGAGGAGAATCCATTTCCCCCCTTGGAAAAGGAGCAAAGAACAAAGCAAATTTTTGCAACTTGATAACAAAACTGCATGAAATGAGGGGAGGGGTGTGCGCAATTTGATGTGAAGCTAGGAGGAGGAGAAAATACCATTTGGGACTCTTTAGTTATGCAGCAAAATCGAGATGGAGAGATTTGTGATTTTCTGTTTATACCGTAACCTTCGGAGCAGATGGAGGAGGAAGCCGAGCGGACTCCAGTTGTGTCCTTGCCTGTAATTTCTTCCTGCCCTGTTCCTGCGCCCAAAACTTCAAAGCCCCCTCTGTGGTTTTGAAGGCACAACCAGCTGCTTTTGCGTCGCAGAGAAGACGCCAAGGACTGGGAACAATTGCAGTCCTTTCTGGGCCGTTGGCAAAGGGTGTTGGGTAGATTCATCCAGCAAGGAGAAATGCTTTTCCGTTTGTTGCTCTGGAGTAAATAAACCAGAACGATCCATTTCCTTCTTTTTTGTTTTGTTTATTTCCTCTTCCTTTCTTCTCCCTCTCCACCCCAACCCCCTCTGCTTTTATTTCTTCTTTTTAGGGTCTGATGGGATTCATCGGTCCTGTAGGAGAACCTGGGATAGTTGGGGAGAAGGTAAGGACGGACGGATATTTGGCTCAGCAGCCAGAAATGGGAGAGGTTTAGGTTTGATGCTATCAAGAGGCATTCCAAGGAATAAAACGGAAATTCTGCATGTAGTTCTGGGGTTGTCTTGTCTTTCCAGGTGGCCAAGTCTCTTTACTTAGAAAATGCAGTCCATTCTTCGAAGGGTGGCCAGGGTATGGTCCTCTTTCTGAAGGCCACCTTCATTTAAATGCCATTTTAATTTGACTCAAAGATAAACAAACATAGGATGTCCTAATCCAGTGGTGGTGAACCTATGGCACACGTGCCAGAGGTGGTGCTCAGAGCCCTTTCTGTGGGCACCTGTGCAGTCATCCAGCACAGAGTTCACCCTGCCCCTCTGCCCAGCAGCCCAATGGGAACGCTTCCTCCCTCCCACCAGCACAGAGTTCGCCCCGCCCCTCTGCCCAGCAGCCCAATGGGAACACTTCCTCCCACCAGCACAGAGTTTGCCCTGCCCCTCTGCCCAGCAGCCCAATGGGAATGCTCCCTTCCTCCCCTATTGCTGTGTTGGCACTTAGCAATAAATAAGTGGATTTTGGGTTGCAGTTTGGGCACTCAGTTTCAAAAAGGTTCACCATTGCTGTCTTAATCAATTGCCTTCTTTTGCTTTCCACTTACCATGGTGTGTCATGACCAATTTGCCCCAAGTCCATGCAGTCCATTGTTGTTCTATGTTTTCTCCACCATTACTAGCCTATGGTAGTGTGGATGGTAGTCTTTCCGCCACCCTGTAGTCATGTTCACAACAACTCTGCATGGTAGATTATGCCGAGGAATTATGACTGCTTGAATGGGTGCCATATGGTGGTTTCTGCCACTAATAGAGCTCTTGAAAGGAAACTGGTTGGTTTTTTTTTTTACATTAAGTCACAATTTAATAATAAAATAACACCCCTGGAGTCTCAGTTATCTTTTTAAATAGTGCCCCCCATCTTATTATTAATAAAGAAAGAAACAACTACAGCCAAACAGACCGGCTCACCGATGGGTTTCCTTGTTGGGGCTGCTGCACCCCTTAAAGCAGGGGTTCCCAACCTTTTCAAGCCAGGGGCCAGGTCATGCTCTCTCAGTTAGCTTTGGGGGGCCGGATGGCCATTTCCCCCTGCCTACACAATGGGGGTGGCTAGTTTCTTCCAACAGCTTCAGAGGGGCAGCCATTTTGTTTCTCAAATGCCCTTGGAGGGGGTGGGGGTGTGGCACATGAAATGACTCAGTGGACCGCATCCAGCCCATGGGCCTTAGATTGGGAACCCTTACCTTAAAGGGTTGTTGGGTGTTTAAACTGGCCCCAGGGGTCCTTGGAACTCAACCACCCATGAGCCGCTGGCCGAAGAAATCCAGGCTGCCTTCCATGACTGTCTCTGCAGCCAACCCAATCCAAGGCTGAGGTTTATGACGTGGTGTCCTCCATGTGACTTAGCTTTTTAAGCCTCCCTTGGCTGCTCTTTGGGTCTGCCATTTGCTCATTGAACTGCCTCACCCTTGGCTTTGTGTCCAATTGTCTACCCCTAGGGAGACCGGGGTGCAGTCGGACCTCCGGGACCGCCAGGCGCCAAGGGGTCGATGGTAAGGAGTAAGTTTGCATTCTCTCGCTCTTCCTCCGCCTGACGAACAAAAGTCCTTCTCATCTCTCTTCCTTTCGCGTTCCCACTGGCGTGTTCCTTGAATGACCTCCGTGACGCTTTCTTTTCCATCTCTTCAACCATTGGAGTCAAAGCGGGTGCCTTGACCTAAGCTAAGGCACGATATCTTAGCGCTGACTGACCCAGTGAGATTAAGTGTATTCCGATCACACACAGCCCTCTGTTAGAGTTGCACACTTACACACACAGGCACACACATATAAAAAGCCATAGACTGTCGAGCATGCAGTGAGTGAGAAGATAACTCAGGAATGACTGATACATCTCTGGTTGATTTGCAGTAAAATAATAATTTCATGTCAGAAATTATTCTGGGTTGAAATGATTTTTGTTCAGGAAACTCCACTCAGGGGGCACCTGAATGAGGCTCCTTTCATGTCCCCATGATCTTTTCCCACTGAAGTGGTCCCTATTTATCTACTTGCAATTTCTTGCTTTCAAATTGCTAGGTGGGCAGAAGCTGGGACAGATGACGGGCACTCAAACCGTCATGCACTACCTGGGTCTTGAACTGCTGACTTGCCAGCCTTCCAGCTAACAAGGCAAGCTTCTCAACCACTGGGCCACCGCAGCCCAGTAGATCAGCAAGAACCCACTTGAGCGTGAGCGTTAGCCTCACACCAGTTGTTTGGGTTGCTCGTGATGGCTTCGCCACACGTACGTAAAGCCACAGGACACACATCTTCAAAGCACTTGTGTTTCACGAGACATCGCAACAGTGGTTGTGCAAATGACAGAAAATGTTTCATCAGTTTCTGCTGCATAATTTGCAGTCTTCTTGCGCTGCGAATGGGCACAACAGCTAATTGTCAACACTGCCATTCCAGTTAGGGTGTTTTTGCAATAAAGTTTCTGCCCCGAGAGTCTTAAAACTCACAGCTTTATTTTGACAGTCGGGCAGGTTGCAGGGCTGTCTTCAAGGAAACCATCAGTTGCTCTCGTTGGGACAAACGAATACACTTTGAAACTTATCCTCCTGCTGGCCAAACTGCATTTAGATAAGAAATTGCTAATTGCATGCAGAAATTTCATAGGTATTATTCTTTGTTCTGCAGGGACACCCGGGGTTACCAGGTGTAATTGGTGAACCAGGGCCCCCTGGACCACCGGTACGTAAGACCTGCATTCTTTGAAACTAAAGAGTCACTCCTATGTCTTTTCTATCCCAATGGATTTTCATCAGAGACAGGCAAAGCATTTTTCCAGTGGGCCAATGCTGGAACTGAACTCCTGACTTTATTTAAAAATAGCACTGGACCAGGGGTTCCCAAACTTTTCAAGCCAGGGGCCGGGTCACGCTCTCATAGTCAGCTTCGAGGGCCAGATGGCCATTTTGCCCTGCCTGCATGATGGGGGTGGCCATTTTTGTCCCAACAGCTCCAAAGGGAGTGGCCATTTTGTTTCTAGAATGCCCTTGGGGGTGTGGGGGCACATGAAATGGCACAGTGGGCCAGATGTGGCCCAGAGGCCTTAGGTTGGGAACCCCTGCACTTATGAAGTGGGTTTTGACCAATCAGGTCAAACGGATGGCCTATCCTCAAAGAAAGAAAAATGCAGTGGACATAAAATTTTTATAAAATAAAGCAAACCAAAACATGGGGTGCCTTTTGAACTTCCCTCTGTTGTCTTTCTAGGGTCCTGCTGGGATTCGTGGCCCTCCAGGGATGAGAGGTTCGAAAGGTCGCCGGGTAAGCCATGGCTCAGTTCATTAGTCTGCCTTGTTGAAAATGTTTCCCTGTGAGTTTCCAGGAAAAGCTGGGTCCATTCATAGGTTGGGGCAGTTGGAAAAGTTTTAACTGGACTCCCACAAGTCATTCATGGGTGGAACGGGCAGCTTTTGTTAGGCAGGGAGTTCCAGCGTTGGGGGGGGGGCTGTATCCAAGAAGGCCCCATCATGCATCGTAGCCATATGATGGTAGTAGTAAAATACATCACAAAGATGCACTGCTTTGTTTGTTTGCTAGTTCAAATTTATATTGCCACCCACTCACTGTAGTGACTCAGGGCAGCTTACAAACATTACATTACAATATGTTGATAGGGGCTCAGGAGGAGGGGTGGTGAAGTCCTGAACCAGCCCTGGCTTCTTCTTTCCCCAGCCACCGGTGTGGGCCCAGGGGCCCGGGTCATGCTCTCCCAGTCAGCTTCGAGGGCCAGATGGCCATTTTGCCCTGCCTGAATGGTGGCCATTTTGTCCCAAAAGCTTCAAAGGAGTTGTCATTTTGTTTCTCAAATGCCCTTGGAGGGTTGGGGGGGCACATGAAATGGGGAGATTTCCACCCCAAGGAGTGAGGATGAGTTTTGACCCAGAAGATACTGTGCCGGAATGGCACTGTGCCAAGGGGGGCTGGACCTGGCCCACGGGCCTTTGGTTGGGACCCCCTGTTGTAGGAGACAGAAAGGAGTTAAAGGCCACTGTTTCTCAGAAGGGGAATAAATGACCTAGAAAGAGCCCACCCTGTCAACTGGAAATGGACGGAAAATCATTCTGGCACAGTGTCTTCTGGGCCAGAATTTATTGTTGCTCTTTGGCGTGGAAATCTCCCCACTACGGCACCACACGGGAGTCCGGAAGCCAAGAGGAAATGTCTCCCTGGATCTCCCATTCAACATCCCGTTCTGGAAGAGTGATCCTTCTCCCTCTCTCTGTCTTTATAATTCTGGAGCCAAGCCTATTATTTCCAAAAGGCAGTTCCCTGTCACTGTGGCATTGGGTTGTTCTTCTGCCAAAAAAATAAAAATAAAAAAGAAATTTTAAAAGCTCTGAGTTGTAGGGGTTTCCCTTGTTGGTCTTCTATTCCCGTCTATCACTTGAGAGCAAACGAGCCGGCGGTGAGCCTGTCTGGCTGCAACTGTCAGGCGCACTTAATTTCAGAAAGCTGCTTTTGAAAAAATAATAATAATGCTATTTTAATGAGGTGGAAATAAGGCAGTTAAAGTCTTTAGCAAGACCAGAGGGAGTTTTTACTTTAGTATAGGAAAGAACTGGATCCTCAACTCAGTCCAGGTTGTTGATTGATGCTGATGATGATGGTGGTGGTGGTGGTGGTGGTGGTAGACTGGGTGCTCAAGGGAGGGCTCATTTCTGTGGAGAGTTAACATTGCAGCCATTGTGAATTGTTCTCACCATAGAAAATGGTGCCCAAATCATGAATGACACATTACAGTATTTACACCAGGGATTCTCAACCTGCACCCTGCGGGCCAGATGTTACCCACGGCACCATTTCATGCCCCCCCCCCACTGCCTCCACCACACCAGGAAGTACTATGTGGTGGAGGAAGGGCAAAATGGCCATCCGGTCCCTGAAGCTGTCTGAGAGAGCGTGACCTGGCCCCTGGCTTAAAAAGGTTGAGAACCCCTGATTTACATGTTTAAACAAGAGTTTTGAATCCTTCAACTTTTTCTTTTTTAAACTTGTGGAGGGGAGCTACTCCATAACCCTGACTTGCAAACTAGATGGGGATAAACCCTGAGAATGACTCTCTTTCTGATTCTTCATATACTTGCTATTTTTTGAACAGGATTCTTCATATTCAAATCAGATATTCTTCATATTCACATCATATTCATATTCAAATCATATTCATATTCAGAGGTGACTGTAGTGGCTCAAGTGGTTAAGACACTGGACTTGATGACTGGGTCAGCAGTTTGAGACCCGAGTACTGCATGACAGAGTGTGCTCCTGTCTCTGTCCCAGCTTCTGTCAACCTAGCAATTTGAAAGCAAGAAATTGCAAGTACTGTTAAATAGGGACCATTTCAGTGGGAAGGTAAACAGCGTTCCATGCACTCTGGTGTCTAGGCATGCCAGTCGTATCCGACTCTAGGGTTCAGTGCTCATCTCTGTTTACAGCCAAAGAGCCAGCGTTGACTGCATCTGCAGACGTTTCCATGGTCATGTGGCAGACATGACTAGACACCAGAGCACACAAAATGCTGTTTATCTTTGCACTGAAGCGGTACCTATTTCTCGACTTTGCAATTTCTTGCTTTCAAACTGCTTGGTTGGCAGGAGCTGGGACAGAGATGGGAGCTCACTCCATCATGCAGCACTTGGGTCTCGAACTGCTGACCTGCTGGCCTTCCAGTCAGCATCTTAACCACTTGAGCCACCGCACTTACTTTCCTTCTAAAATCATCATCCTTGGGCACTGCCATGTACATTCTGACTTTCAGTGACCCTTTCCAGGGTTTTCTAGGTGGAGAAGGCACAGAGGTGGTCTACCGTTGCCTTCTTGCAAGGGGGGGGGCCCTCTGGGACAGTGCAGCTTGCCCAAGGCTACATAGATTGTCTCTGTTCTCCATTGGGAATCGACCTCCTGACCTCTGACTCCACAGCCAGATGCTAAACCCCTGAGCTATCCAGCCTTCCTTCTGCAGTCAGATGAGACTGGTTGTGTTTAGTTTGGTTAGATGAGCTCAATTAGGTCTCCCCCAACCAGTGTCTGCCGCAGGGATAACTTTGTCTTTCCCAACAGTAGTTAAATCAAAATGAAGAATTGTGATGGCATAGAAAGGAGCGAGGATTGAACATGTAAGCCACTCCATCCCGCCCGCCCTCGCTCTCATTATCTCCCACGAACAAGGTCTTTGGTTCCGTTAGGTTTTCCGAGGAGTGGGAAAGCCGCCTCTAGCTGTAATTTCAGTTTCTGCTCTTCTCTGCCTGCCCAGCACTTTCTGATCCTGCATCCAAGAACATAATTCAAATCAGAACGGAAAGACATGAATGATGCCTTTCTGCCAGGCGCTTGTGGATTCTGCTTCAACCCTCCTTCATTAGTCGTTTTGGGTTTTTTCCCCCTGAAGCCGAATGAATAGCTAATCTGGTTTTGATTGAGGGAAGACAATGGGGATTTGGTGGCGGTGGGGAGTTTGGAGACTGTTGATTCCTTGGAAGGGGAAGAAGACAAAACCCCAAACAAACTTGGGAAGATAAATATCCCTCCCATTACAAGAGCGAAACTTTGATCCTGTCTTGTTGAGGGCCCCTTCCGCGATGTTTCTTTGGAACTCGGTGGTGTCATCAGGCCTTTTCTTTTTTTCCAGCGAGTCCAGGGTTTTCAGCAGAAATGGTTTAATCCTAAGGATTAATTTTAAACACATGCCCGGACTGAGATCCTTCAGCACTGCCTTTGACTCAGGCGCCAGAGCCCCAGTAGAATTAAGTCTGTGTGGTTTGGAAAATGTCACCCACTAGGATGGTGGCAACAAAGACTTGAAAGATTAGCTTCTCCAGGGGCCTCCATTTAGAAATTAGTTTTTGAAAAGGGATGATTCCAGAGATAAGGTGGCTTTAAAGACCCAGGCTATGGGATTGATGCAGGCCGAGTGCAGAAAAACCAGATAGGCCAAATTCCAAGGGATAATTTCCAAAATCACTGCTAATTCTTTTTCGCAGGCCAGCTGAAGCTCGCAAGACATTGTGTAAGCAGTTCAGCTCACTCCAGAACGCTGTGTAAAGCAATTTTCAGTTGGAACTGGCCGCGTCTAAAAGTGAGATTCCAAAGGAGTCCCTCCCTATGTTTGGATTACAAACCTCCTTTCAGCTCTAAGAGTTTAACCCCACTGAGCTGGTCTAATGGGGGTTGTAGCCCAAAGATTTCTGGAGATGGCAATGTATGGCTGTGAGAGCTGGACCATAAGGAAAGCTGAGCGCAGAAGAATAGATGCCTTTGAAATGTGGTGTTGGAGGAGAGTTTTGAGAGTCCCCTGGACAGCAAGGAGAACAAATAAATCAACCTTAGAAGAAATCAAACCTGACTGCTCCTTAGAGGGTCAAATAGTGAAGATGAAGCTAAAGTACTTTGGACATCAAATGAGAAGAGAAGATTCGCTTGAGAAAGCCTTGATGCTGGGAAGGGTGGAGGGCAAAAGAAGAAGGGGTTGGCTAAAAATGAGATGGCTAGATGGTATTGTAGACACAGTGGGCACAGAGCTGAGCGAGTTGAGGAGGATGGTGGAGGACAGAAGTGCCTGGCGGACAGTGGTCCATGGGATCATCCCAAAGGGTCGGAATCGACTGTCCAACTGAACAACAACAACCCCAAAATTTCTGGAGAAGAATAAGATGTGTCTTCAAGCTGGTCTGCTTTCAGAAGGGGAACTCTAGTAGAGAAGAGATAGTATATTTCTTTTCTGGCCTCTGTACTTATATCCTCACTGCTGTTATGCAGAGCGGAGAGTTGCTCTTGGCCCTAAGGCCTGTGGGCTGGATCTGGCCCGTGGTGCTCTTTCATGTGCCCCCCTCCAAGGGCACTTGAGAAACAAAGTGTCCCTCTTTTGAAGCTGTTGGGACAAAATGGCCACCCTCATCATGCAGGCTGGGCAAAATAGCCATCCGGCCCACAAAGCTGACTGAGAAAGCGTGACCCAGCCCCCAGCTTGAAAAGGTTGGGCACCCTTGGTCCGGAATATCCGCTGTGTTACTTTCTAGGAGGAAGGGGTTGGACCCAGTGTGAATCCAACACTGGATTAGCCAGTAGGTTAGACACTCAAGGAGAAATAAGGACACTAGTATGCATAAAATTGTATGTGCTGATTGACATGGAAAGATATGTAAAACTAGAATGATTTTAATTTTTTTTAGCAGAATTAAAATGTCAGTCACCCCACTGGGGAAAGATAATGGCCAGGTAGACCTGTGGCCCTACTGTTAAGTCACAGGATTTGTCCCATGGACCTTAGGTTGCGAACCCCTGTGTTAAGTCTTCTGAAAGGTGGTTTACAGCCAGCTTCAAAGTCCTCCTGATGATTCCTTACTTTCAAATCAGATTTGAACTGGCCAGCCCAACAAATGGAATATTGTTGTTTCATAAACCGGACATGGGCCCCCTCTACTAGCTAAGCCATAAGTCTTGATTCATCTTGGTTCTTCTTACATTCTTAAGGCTGTCCTTTTGCTCAGTGGCAGTCTCAGACAATTTGTTAAACCCAGACAGCCAAGGGAGTTTGTCGTTGTCTTCTTGTGCCGGATCCGATTCCAAATATTGGCGATCCCCCTGGTGATCAGCCATGAAGACTGTCCTGAGAATATAATGCCGTGACCTCTCATCTGCCTTCCACATCACAGCATGACACCCATAGTATCACGGATCCAGTTCCGCAAGTCACTTTCTGGTCCTGAACCCTTTTGGCACGCAAAATCCTCCTCAGCCCCAGGCCAGGATGGATGAAGCTGTTGCCCTCCATCAAGAGAGATTCAAGTGGGATTTAATCCCCTTGGGGACCATCATCCTTCCTTCCCTTTGGACTTTGGCACACAAGGTCGTTAGCCCTCAGGGTGGTCAGGTTAGTTAATCACCACCTGATGATCGGCGCTGAGTCCCTGGCAGTAGGGTCTACTCTATGACCATAGCACTAGCAGGATACCTTAGCCAGACTGGCAAGGTGGAATGTGAATACTGTATATAAAATACTCAGAGAAGGTTCTTTCTGCTTTTACAACTGCGTCCTGCCTGTCAAGATGGGGGCCTGCGAGTTTTCACCTCTTTTGGCTCCCTCCATGATCCGCCAACCGCAAGCTGGCTGAGCCCATCAGTAGTTCTTGACTTTTTCTTTTTATAACATCGTCAGGAGTTTTGCTTACTTTAGCAATTTGGCTGCCTTTCTCTGCTCGCTCGCTCGCTCACACACACACACACACACACACACACACACACACACACACACACACACACACACACACACACACACACACACACACACACACACACACACACACACACACACACACACACACACACACACCACATGCAATCACACTGCTGCTCTGTGCAAATCCTGTAACTCCCCCCTCCCCTTCCAATCTCTCCCGCTTGCACACTGTAGCAGCTTTGGCCAAATATTGGCACTCGCTCCCGTTGGCTTCAAGTCTGCATCTTGATTACCAAGGTTTGGCTCTGACCTTCCTTCTGCTCTCTGCACGCCCCCTTTCCATTTCCTTACTCTTGGCCTAGCTCCCCCCTCCCCATTTCTCCTCTTTGGGCCAATTTGTGTACTTACAATCAGCCCAGGATCGTCCTGCTTCCTACGATGCTGCTATGAGCAAAGAGGAGAAAATGGTACAGAAACTTCATTTTCTTGCCTTCTTTGAGAGATCATCTCTTCAGAACTCTAGAGTCAATGTTTACATCAAAGTGGGCAAAATGTGACCCTCCCTATGTTGCTTGGAGAGGCAGTGGCGGCTTATGACTGGAATGTTGGCCGGTCAGCAGTTTGAGACCCAAGTACTGCACGACGGAGTGAGCTTCTGTCTCTGTCCCAGCTCCTGCCAACCTAGCAGCTCAAAAGCAAGACATTGTGAGTAGATAAATAGGGACTTTCAGTGGGAAAGCTAAACAGTGCTCCATGCACCCCAGTGTCTAGGCATGCCTGCCACATCATCATGGAAACATCTGCAGATGCAGACGGCGCTGGCTCTTTGGCTATAAACAGAGATGAGCACTGAACCCTAGAGTTTGATACAACTGGCTTTCAAGAAAGACCAACCTTTACCTGGAGTGCTAAGGTTCACCATCATAGGCAAAAGGGAATATATAAGTCTTAAGTAAACATCCTCTGCTCGGTTTGAGCTGCAGGATAAATCCAAAGCGCCCTCGTCTTCTGTTGAAACAAGATGTCCGTTGGGATATAACTTCCATTGGCTCCAACCAGCAGTGGACAGTTGGAAGATTCAGTCCAATGACCTCCATGTTAATCAGTTCCTATTTGTTTTTTTAAAAAAACACACCCAAGTTTACATCTCCTCTCAAAGTATTCATTCCCCCTTCAAGAGGAGAGGATTTCCATCATCATCTGCAGCATAAGGGAGACACCTGCTGTTCATTCCATTTGCATCATGCTCATACTTTCCACTCTCTCTTACTTTCATTTCAAAGTATTTTTCATACACTCACCTGTGTCTTGATGTGTGGTTTTTCTCTCCCTCCCAGGGCGCCCGAGGTCCCGATGGACAAGTTGGCGAAACGGGGTCCCAAGGCACCAAGGTGAGCTCCCAACAGCTTCAAAGGGATGGCCATTTTGTTTCTTGAATGCCTGTGGAGGGGATGTGGCAGCCACATGAAATAGTGCCATGGGCCAGATCTGGCCCATTGGCCTTAGGTTAGGAACCCCCTGATCTACAGTATACGCCTGGCCACTGATGTTGGGTTATGGGCTTTGGATGTGAGCAACATCTAGATTAAGGTTTCTCAACCTTGGATCTCCAGATGTTCCTGGACTTCAATTCCTAGAAGGCCTGATCAGAAGATGTGCTAACTTGGGCTTCTGGGAACTGGAGTCCAAGAACACTTGGAAGCCCAAGGTTGAGAAAGGTTGATCTAGATCAGTGTTTCCCAACCTTTGGTTTTTGGACTTCAAATCCCAACAATTCCCCAAAGCTTATGTCAATTCTCCAAATTGGGAACCACTGATCTAGATGATCACGATGTCTCCATCTTTGGTTCAACTTGTCAATAAGATACATTTATTTCATTTTCCCCTTTGTCTTTTCAATCTCTTCTCTCTTTCTTCTGCTTTTATTTTTCTATCAGGGCCTTCTGGGAGAGCCAGGCAAAGATGGGCTTGATGGACAACAGGTATGTCTGAAGGAAGAACCCACAACTGGTGTTGATTGATACTCTTGTAGAAACTGGATCTGGGTGTTCATGTTGTCTCGATGTTGCTTGGGGTTCACCTAGTCATCTTGTTGTTCCCTAAACAGCTTTCCCAAACTTCTTTATCCCCTTTGGGTTCTTTATTTTGGGTTCTTTCTTTCTTCTCTCTTCATGATCTTTCTAGCAAAGTTCTAGAGCAATGATGGACAACCTTGACACTCCAGGTGTTCTTGGACTTCAATTTCCAGAATCCCAAGACAGCACTCCTACTGATCAGGGCTTCTGGGGATTGAAGTCCAATAACATCTGGAGTGCCAAGTTTGGCCATCTCTAATCTAGAACAAGATGGGGTTCAGGAAATAATGGTTTCTTCTCCATGGGCTCTGTGAATCCAGGAAATAATGGCTTTTCTAGGGTCTGCGGTGTAGCGGTTAAGAAGCTCACCTTGTTAGCTGGAAGGCTGGCAAGTCAGCAGTTCAAGACCCCGGTACTGCATGATGGATTGAGTGCCCATCTCTGTCCCAGCTCTCAGGGACATAAAAGGAGCCTTATTTGCACATTCTCTGAGCGGAATTTCTTCTGCAAAAATCCTTTTAACCCAGAATAATTTCTGTCATGAAATTACTGTTATTATTAATGGCTTTTATTACCTTTGTGCCATTTCTGGGAGCAAATCAGATGCTACAACCTTCCCATTTTGATTTTTACTGCAACCTTGATGGAACATACTTGGTTTTAAACTCATGACTGCAACTGTGTATTTACAGGGGAAAATTGGAGAAGTGGGAGAGGCAGGACCCCGTGGCTTCCCTGTAAGTGGAAACTCCATCTTGTTTTCTTGCAAAGCTTTATGTTATTGTTGGGCAGAGCCCTATCTCTCACTGGGGTGGCAAAGTGCTACTTTTGTGTGTTGTGTTCAGGGAAAGTTGTGATCAAGGAGTTCCCTCCTTTCCATTCCACCTTTCCAAGAAATTTCTTCCCTCCCCCTGCACACAGTCTAATTGTGTAAGAAGAGAAGAAATATCTCAACAACAATTGAAATCATTCCGTTCACTCTGATAATTTCCCCGTAATAATTGGAGAACCTCTTCTTTAGTAGGGAGGCACAGAACCTGTGCCAGTGATGGCCAACCTTGGCACTCCAGGTGTTTTTGGACTTCAATTCCCAGAAGCCCAAGTCAGCACTCCTGCTGATCAGGGCTTCTGGGAACTGAACTCCAAGAACATCTGGAGTTCCAAGGTTGGCCGTCACTGACATATGCCCTTCCAGATCTTTTTGGATTGCAATGCTCATGTTCAATCTCTTTGCTCCCAAAGGGAGCCAGGCTTTCTCCCCCTGTTCCTAATTGCCTTCCCATTCTTTTATAGACTATTTACATCAGGGGTTCCCAACCTGGGGGCTGGGTCACGCTCTCTCAGTCAGCTTCGAGGGTTAGATGGCAATTTTACCCTGCCTGCATGATGGGGGTGGCCATTTTGTCCCAACAGTTTCAAAGGGGTGGCCACATTGTTTCTCAAATGTCCTTAGAGGGGTGGGGGCCACATGAAATAGTGTTACAGGCTGGATCTGGCCCATGGGTCTAAGGTTGGGAACCCCTGATTTACATGATGCTGACGGTGCTTCTTTAAAAGTTGTACAAAGTTACCTTCCATCCTAAAACTCTAATTTCTTTATCATCTTGTTGTATTGCAGGGTATCCAAGGCCCTTCGGGGCCCCAGGGAGCAAAAGGTCCTCTAGGAGACCCGGCAAGTATCTGACGTGGACCTTCTCTTTCTGTTTCTTAATCTCTATCTTTGTGTTTCTCTCTCACAAACATTTATTTGGCCATCTTCTGAGATTGGCCACCATAGTTAGGAGCACAGAAAATGGCTTTAAACCCAGTCAATGTGTCACGTTATTCTTTCATGCTTTGGCTAAATCTCACTTAGATTATGGGGACTACTAAGAAGGGTGGCTTAGTGGTTAAGATGCTGAATTTGACTACTGGAAAGTTGGTAGTTCGAGACCCGAGTGCTGTGTGATAGAGTGACCTCCCATCTCTGTCCCAGCTCCTGCCAGCCCGAAAGCAAGACATTACAAGTATATAAACAGGTACCACTTTGGTGGGAAAGGTAGCAATGTTCCATGCACTTCAGCATCTAGTCATGCCTGCCACATGTCCATGGAAACATCTGCAGACAGCACTGGCTATAAATGGAGATGAGCGCTGAACATGACTGGCTTTCGAGGAAGGGTGGCCTTTGCTAATAAGAGCATTGATGGATGAGGATAGGTCCAGAGGAAAGCATCCAGGAAGATTCTGGAAAGCCAGACCTTGAATTTGGGTATACAGGATGAGGGAGTTACCTGAAGACCTGTCACAGCCAAGAGGGAGCAAACATGCTATTTCTTGTCAGCTTCAAGGGCCATTTTGCACTGCTGGCACAATTGAGGAGGGGGGTTTGGCCATTTTGTCCCAACAACTTCAAAGGGGATAGCCATTTTGTTTCTCGAGTGCCCTTGCAGGGGTGGGAGGCCACATGAAATGGCACCATGGGCCAGATCCAGGCCACAGACCTTAGGTTGGGAACCCCTGCTCCAGAGGGTAGGACTTGAACCGATGATAAATTCCTGTCCAGATGATAAGACCTGTTTCACTGTAAAATGGACTGAACTCCACAGAACCTTGTTTCTGCCTTGTAGGGCTAGATCCACTGTATGCTTTGTACACCCTTGACCTTGTTTGCCTGTCTTTTTAGGGACCTCAAGGGGCACAAGGACCTCTGGGTCCTTTGGGAGAAATGGGACACAAGGTACAGTATTCATCAGACCTACACTTTCCATCTTTGTTGGAAGTCTGTTTATGTCTCCTGAACATACCTCCACACTCCATCATTTTTGGAAATGAGAGGACTCCTAGCCCAGGAGGGACTCCGGTGGGAGGGACTCCGGTGGCTTAGTGGTTAAGATGCTAAACTTGACATCCAGAAGGTTGGGTAGGTCAGCAGTTTGAGACCCGAGTGCTGCACAATGGAGTAATCCCCCTAGAACAGTGATGGCCAACCTTGGCACTCCAGATGTTTTTGGACTTCAATTCCAAGAAGCCCCAATCAGCAAGAGTTCTGACTTAGGCTTCTGGGAATTGAAGTCCAAGAACACCTGGAGTGACAAGGTTGGCCATCACTGCCCTAGAGTTAGATATGACTGGCTTTCGAGCAAGGGCAATAAAGATATTGATGATTAAAATAAACTAAATTGGGTGTATGAGCTTTGCAAATTTACTATTTTCATTCCTCGTTGCGGTGGCTTAATGGTTAAGACACTGAACTTCACGACTGGCATTTCCACCCAGAAAAGCTGAGCCCAAACTGATTTGAGTTCCCCCTCATATGTTGGACAGATTAATAGCAGGGCATCACCGAAGATCGTTTTTTCTGGCTTCATTAGGACAGGAAGAAATGGCATGGGAAAATGTGGGGGTGGATCTTGAGATGGGGAAATGGGTTCAAATGGGGGTTGCCATTTGGCCAAGGTGTTCAAAGTTTGAAAGAACAATCGTGGAGTACCTTGGAGATGAAAGATCAGTTCATCTCCTCTGTTTTTAACTGCTTCTAATTTTGCTGTATCTGATTCTGAATATTGGCAATTCTCATGGTGATCAGCCATGAAAACTGCCCTGAGACTATAATCCAGTGGCCTTTCATAAGCCTTCTGCATCGCCACTGATCCAGTTCCACTAGTCACTTTCTGGTCCTGAGTGCCCTTTTGGCACACAAAGTCCTCATCATCAGCCCCATGCCAGGATGGATGAAGCTGCTGCCCTCCATCAAGATGGGTTCAAGTGGGATTTTATCCAATTGGGGACCATCACCCTTCCGTGTGGACTTTGCCACCCAAGTCCGTTACTCCTCAGGGTTGTTGGGTTAGTTAATGCTGCCTGACACTTAGCATTGAGTTGCTGGCAGTAGGGTCTACTCAATGACCAGAGCAGGGTCACCTGGTCAGACTAGGGGGAAGTAATTTCTCCATCACTCTCTCCCCTGGTCTACTATAGAAAACCCAGCTTTGATCTTGCTTTCCATTGAGCTAACAATGACTTTTACTTTCCCTTCTTCTCATTCTAGGGACCTTCTGGCGCAGTGGGTCAACGGGGCCTCCCAGGTGAACCGGGCATGAAGGTAAAAAGAGAAGTTGGGCTGGGTGAACAGGGATCCACAAAACCCTCCCTTTCTGTGATGTCTGCTTCAGATTGTAGAAAAAGAGGGGAAATTTTATTTCTGTCTCATCTGCCCCATGGTAGTTTTTATGGACAAAAAGACATCCTCGCATGAAAGCAGAGGAGGCGGGTTTTTCTCCATGTAGATGGCCAAAAATCTGGTTCTAGAGTAGGTCTGATTTGACTCGGATTACCTACAGGGGAAGTATCATTCCCTTAACGTAGCCCCAAGAGAGTGGAAGAAAATTGCCTTTTGCTTTCTAAAATACTCTTTCCGGCATCTTTGATGCACACGCTCAAGGATAGAGGTATCGGCTCTCCTATTTTCCTGGATTTTCAGGTCAAAATTAGGTACAGTACCTTGGTTTATATTTGGGTTGGCTTATACTCGGCTACATATGGGGTATATGGGACTTAAGTGACTTAATCAATGTCCCTCCCTCCTGCTTGTTCTGCTTATATTTGGGTCAAACTATTTTCCTGGATTTTCAGGTCAAAATTAGGTACCTTGGTTTATATTCGGGTTGGCTTATACTCGGCTACATATGGGGTATATGGGACTTAAGTGACTTAATCAATGCCCCTCCCTCCTAAACTATTTAAAACTATCTCTCATCCATGCCACCAAACCATGGTTAGTTTTCTTTCCCTTTTTTTCTACTGAAGCTCTGCTCCAGTGCATATGACCAAGGACTTCTTTGGGGATTAAATTCATTTCCTTTCCTTCTGGTCCCCACCCCTCATCTCACCCCATGGGTCTGTTTGTCCTGGCACGCCTTCCAACACACCCTTCTTGTCTAATGTCCCTCGGGGATGCCTCTGAGATTCCAGCTTCCCGATTTCTTCCTACCGTTTGGCATCTTTCCCCCTTCTAATTCTTCATCTTCTTCTCTGGGAACAAAAACCCTCATTTATTTATTTGCTGACATGGCTGGATGCACAAGAGACAAACCCCTGCTTGCAACCAGGAAGGAAGAGGGATGACTAGCTAACAGCTGAAAGGGACTGGTTGATAAATCCATTTCAGTGGATTCTGGCTTCTCACAGGCTTGTTATTATTTGCAAAGCTGCTGCTGTTCTTTTCGGGAGAATCGTTTGCCCTGATTTTATCCTTTGTAGTCTTGATGTGTTAATTACTATAAAACAAGTTGGGATGGATGTGGGGGAGAACAACCTTCTGATTTGTTAAAAATAAAAAAGAGAAAGAAATATATGATTGTGATTGTATTGTCAGAAAAGAGCAATGCGTCTTTACACGTGTTATGTTGGTTGCTACCTTTGCTTGCTAAGATATATTCCAAGCTGCCTTCAAAAACTCTTGTTTTATTTCTTTGCAATTATAGGGTGACATTGGACCACCTGGAGTTCCAGGAGAACAGGGTCTCATTGGTCAACGGGTGGGTAGCAAACACCAACTTTCAATACTGATTATGCCAGGTTATAGACAGGCAAACCTTCCCAAATCTGTTCAGTCTTATGGAGACCTGGCCTAGCTGTGCAATCCAATAAGATGGTTTTGCACTAGAGACAAGCCCTTGGCCCAGCTCACTTTATATACCTATTTCTGACATCAGTTCACTGACTTGCCCAGACATGCCCAGCCGCTGCTGGAACATGCATGCCACCAGGGGACATGATTCAGCTGAGGTGGCATCAGGCCTAGTGGTAGCTGCAACTGTTCTAATGGTTCCATGTAAAAATACATTACCCAATGACTGACCAGTTGAACAGCTATAGCACATCTTAAAATCTGTACATGATAGGCAAATTCTGAGTTCAGATTTAGAATCCGCACACTTTATATCATGCAAATCACATGTGTTATTCCTAGTAGCAAAATTGTTGTTGTGCAGTTGCACTGCCAGTTTGGGTTATTGAAGTCTGCAGGAGGGATGGAGAGCTGGAGGCAAGGGTGATAAGACTGTGGTTGCTAGACGTCATAGTTCAGGACCACCCACCCAGTGGTTCTTCAAGGCTGCCCAGCTCACCTTGGGAAATCTTCAGAGCCTGAAGTGATGACTGAAGCCATTGACAATCTGCTTATGGTGTCTTCTTGTAGGGCGATCCAGGTCTCGAAGGCGACGGTGGTCCCCTGGGTCCAGATGGACTTAAGGTAAATATGCTACCCCTTCGCCATCATTTTAATCAAGTGGACATTATCTTGTTGTTAGATGGATCTCACTTCTTTCATATCTCCTTTCCCCGCTATGAATCTAAAAATACTCGTTTCTTACAAGGAGGTCGTTTAAGAACAGATGTTTGTCACTTCCTGCTGCTTCTTTTCTAATTTGACTCCACTATCGCAAGAGACAAATGGTTCCATTCCAGGAAAACGTCCATCTCTCCTAGAAAGTCCCGCCAAATAAATTTAAAAATAAATGCCTTCTGATATCAGTCCAGGCCTAATTTTGCTGCTCTTACTGTTGGCCTGTCACTGGAGCAACACCCTCTTTACGACATAATCCTTAACGAAATGAAAACAAGCGCTTTTTGCTGTGTTTCTCTCACCTCTTTTGGGACTGTGGTGGTTGAGTGGTTAAGATGCTGAGCTTGATGACTGGAAGGTCAGCAGGTCAAGACCCGACTGCTGCATGACAGTGAGCTCCCATTTCTGTCCCAGCTCCTGCCAACCTAACAGTTTGAAAGCAAGAAATTGCAAGTAGATAAATAGACACCACTTTGGTTGGAAGGTTAACAGCGTTTCCGCACACTCTGGTGTCTAGTCATGCCTGGCACATGTCCACGGAAATGTCTGCAGATGCAGACAGCCCTGGCTGTTAGGCTGTAAACAGAGATGAGCACTGAACCGTAGAGTCAGATATGACTTTTACCTCTCTCCTCTTTCTTCCAGAACTTTCTCCATAGTTCCTTCCCCAGCCACAACCCATTGAGACGATTGTGCTTTGTCAACCCTTTAACATGTGATTGAGTTAAAGCTCTGGAGTAGATAGAAGGAGAGAGCTATCACATTGGTTGGCAAAGATGGATTAGGACAGGGAAGCTCCCCCTGGAAAATCCATTTTGCACACCAAAAACTGGTGCCTCAAGAAAAGGAAAGAAGAGAAAAGTTCTTTCTTTGTGGCACTGCAAAGATAGAAAACCTCTCCTTTTTTTCTGAAGGTCTATGAATATGCTTTCTGGTTCAGTACTTCCTCCCCTTTCTCCCAGCCAGAAAGAGCCTCCTTGAAGATTGTGGTATTTTTGAACCTCAATTGGGCGTGCCCTGGTAATGGCCAACTTATGTTGCTGGCTAATCTTTCTCACACTAGGCGGAGCGAAATGAACTGAAGAATGAAGTCACCAAAAGGCGGCTTCATTTTGGCAGTTTCACGTCTGGCCTAGGCACGGAAGATTTATGATTTTTATGACTCCTGCTAGTGATAAACTCAGAGTAACATCTTCTTGTTCAGCTCAACTGCCACAGAAAACTTGCTCACCTGTGTTCATTCTTCCAGGGAGACAAAGGGGAGACGGGCCCAGAAGGCGAAAGAGGCGAGAAAGGGCAGGAAGGGATCAAGGGAAAAGACGGGCCTCCTGGATATCCTGGAATTACTGGTGTCCGGGTGAGTGTGTGAAATTGCCTACTTTAAATCCACGTTGTTTTACTTGTTTGTGCTCTAATCTGCAACAGCCTGAGCTTTGGTTATGTTGGGGCACCCTCCACACTTCCTGGCATTAATTTGTCTTGTGTTTTCTTGGATTTTGAGCAAATCTACCCGCAGTGGCTCAAGTAGTTAAGATGCTGAACTTGATGATTGGAAGGTTGACAGGTCAGCAGTTCAAGACCCGAGTGCTGTGTGACAGAGTGAGCTCTTGTCGGCTGTCCCAGCTCCTGCCAACCTAGCAGTTTGAAATCAAGAAATTGCAAGTAGATAAATAGGGACCACTTCGGTGGGAAGGTAAACAGCGTTCTGTGCACTCTGGTATCTAGTCATGCCTGCCACATGTCCAAAGAAACATCTGTACATGCAGACAGTGCGGGCTCTTTGGCTATAAACAGAGATAAGCACTGAACCCTAGAGTTGGTTACAACTGGCTTCCCAGTAAGGGCGATATTTACAATTTACATTTACTTCCCCAGGCTAAATAAGATTCTGCTGAAATTCCCCCAACCTCTACTCCAGATTTTGGTACTTTTCATTAGCCTGCTGTGGTCTCAAAAGAGAATTTGTTGCATTAAGGATGATCAGAGGACTAGAAACCAAACCCTATAAGGATAGATTGGAGGAACTGGGTATAGGGATAAGATGGCACTCTTCAAATCCCTGAAAGATCACCTAAAGAGGAAGGGAAGAATCTGTTCTCCAGACAGGACATGGAGTAATGGGTTCAAACTAAAAGAAGCCAGATATGGGCTGAATATTAGGAAAAACATCTTAATGGTTAAAGTAGTACGGCAATGGAACCAACTGCCTCAAGAGGTGGTGAACACTCCAACATTGGAAGGCATTCAAGAGACAATTGGACAACCATAATTCAGATCTGCTTTGATTTGGATTCCTATGTTGAGCCGGGAGCTGGACTCGATGGGCTACAAGGACCCTTCCAACTCAGTAATTCTTCGATTCTATGACCAAGTAGGGACTCGAACCCAGCTCTTCCAAATTCATTATTTCAGTCACTAAAACCACAGGCAATACATGTCACTGAGATGGTGGCCTTGGAAAAGCTGGATATAGCCAGTGGGAAAGGGTGACCTGAAGCTGACAGTTAGCTGTCTTTCAACAAGAGTCCTCTAACCTTAGTAGAGCAGGGGTTTGCAACCTATGGCCCGCTGGCCAGATCCAGCCTGCGGCACCAAATAATCTGCCCCCTGACCTTGCTCCAGTTGCTGCCACTACAGCCACTGCCACCAGAATCAGTTACGGACTAATTTATGGGCATTGTAAACACATTTACTACAGCCAGAAATGACTCCATGGCCTTCGTAAATGTATTTACTACAGCTGGAAATGAGTCTGCGGCCGTCATAAATACATTTATTACAGCTGGAAATGAGTCCGTGGCTGTCATAGACACATTTAGGACAGCTGCAGATGTGTTTTATGGCAGCATTTACAGCATAGGGAGCCACCAGTCTGGCCCGCTCAGCTGTCTGAGGGGTCATGGTCCGGCCCACGGCCAAAAACCATTGAGAACCCCTTTAGTATAGTCTTTGAAAGAAAAAAAGGAAACAAAACTCAAGTAATTCACAAGAGGGACCTATCCATCCCACTCGTAGAAGCAGTATCAAGTTATACTGCTGCAACCAGTAGTTTCTACTAGTCAGTATCTGCAGACAACATCTGCCAGATTGCACTTAGGAATTGCAAACTTTTAAAATGTTTTTTTCCCCCTTTCAAAAATGTGCTGGAGCCAATATAGTTTTGCTACCTTGTAAACACTTTCTCTTGTTATTCTTTGGAGCAGTGTAATGGTATTGTTTCATATTTTTAGTATCCATTTTGACACAAAGAGATCTTTTTAAACAACCCCAAAAAATGCAGACACACTCAAAAATTGAAATACTGTCTTAGAAGGCACAGACTATCTTGTGTGGTGGTGGGAAAAATGAATCATTTTTTTCCTCTGGCTTTATAAAAAATGCTACAGGGCTGCGAGGCCAAAGTTTTCGAAATGTATTGTTTCTGTGCAAGGCGGTTAGTTAACAGCAGGAGTGCTTTTGTTGAATATCAAAATGCCTTTCCACTGTACACTATTTTTAAAAAAGCGATAGTAAGAAATGCAAGAAAGCCACCAGACAGAAGAGATACAAAGACAAACAAACCGCCCCTAAAATGACCATGACTCAGTCCTTGCATGGTTATGTGAGAGCAAACTCACCTGGATGTAGTAATTACTCAACAAAAAAAATTAGAAGTACAGTAGTTGGATAATTATATGGGATCTTGGAAGGAATGTTCCTAGTTGTCAGTTAGAGCCCTGGTAGTGCAGTGGTTAAACTGCTGTCCTGCAGTCAAAATGTTGTGAATTTGATCCTGATTGGGATCAAGGTTGACTCAGCCTTCCATCCTTCCAAGGCCACTCAAATGAGAACCTAGCATGCTGTGGGCAAAGATGCTCATCAACTTGTGAACTGCCCAGAGAGTGCACTAAAGTTTCATTGCTATTGCTATTAGGATAATTCCGGTCATAAACCAGGGGTTCCCAACCTAAGGCATATGGCCCCCTGTACCATTTCATGTGGCTCCCCCGCTCCTCCGGGGCATTCAAGAAACAAAGTGGTCACCCCTTTGAATCTGTTGGGACAAATTGGGCACCCCCTTCATGCAGGCAGGGCAAAATTTCTGTCCGGCCCTGACTGAGAGAGTGTGATCCACCCCTGGCTTGAAAAGGTTGGGAACCCCTGTCGTAAACCATTCACACTATGTTGGATTCCAGGGATTCTTTGCTGGCTAGAAAAGTAACTTGTACAAGCTTTGAGTGAGAGAATAGAGCTCACCTGGCATGCTGTCCAATTCACAGACCTGCCTGTCTTCATCTTAACTACCTTAACACAAGGTCTGATTCACAGCTACTCCTGTGCCTGTGCTCAGAAATGAAGCAAAGGTTCCATTATATAACCTCGGATACCTTTCCAAGTGCTGGATTCATCCTGCCAATGACGTTGAACCTAAGCCATCCCATCCAGTAGACATTCCTCCACAAAACCTCCTCTTTCTCCCTGCTACAAGGGATCAAGCTTTTCATTTCTCTTCCTCCGTAAAACAACCGGTGAGCCAGAAGCTGCGTTTAAAATGTTCCAGCTGGCAGGCGCCTGGGCTGATGGGTTTTCAGCGGCTCCCCTCTGGCTGAGTTGCAGCAGCTTTTCATAATACACTCATCTCTGTAGGCTGAGCATATAGACAAGAGCCAATACTTTTATGGTTCCAGGAAAGTAATTTCAGAGTCTATATCCAACATGTTCAAGGAAACGAGACCCCCCCCCCTTTTACAATACAGCAGAAGATGAGCAATATCTTTAGCCAAAACACAGCAAATCTTCATTGGGCGTGGAAATAACTAATTACAAATTATGTAACTAGCTACATTTTGGGTAACAAAGGTGTAAATAAATTATATTTTGAAAGGAATGTGACAAGTAAGTACAGTTATATATATATATTGGCATCGAGGCTAACATTTTCTAGTTACTTTTGGAAGGGATTTTTAGGCAGCATTTAGAGATGAGTTGACAAAAATATTCCCAATATCAAGTTTTTCTTCTTCCGCGTCTAGTCCAGATGTGAAACTGCCAAAAGGAAAGCACCTTTTGGTGAGTTCCTCCTACAGTTCCTTTCACCCAACCTAGTGTGAGAAAGATTAGCCGGCAACACAAGGTTGCTGTTAGCAGAGTACGCCTGATTGTGGTAAAAAAAAACCCACAATCTTCGAGGAGGCGCTTTATTATTTTAATAATTAAATGGAAGAAGGGATATTGATTTGTTTCAGTTTTTTTTGCTGTTTTTGTATATTCAAGGTGTAATATCAAAGTTGGTCACTAGAGGGAACTACATATTTCCTTGTAATATTCTGGCCTCCCAGCAGCACAACATATTAATAAAATGTGTTAACTTAAATTACTTTTAAGCATGGAGCTAAAGACACCATCATTTGGCTGTTTCTTATCAGTGAGTAACCAAAGAGCTAAGAAAACATTGTGTTTTGATCAATTAGCAAATGGAATTGTGAACGGTGATTTTATAAATCGTGGCTTTTTGCTAAATTTGCTTTGGTGATGAATTGAAAAACAGTGATTAGTGCAGCTATGGATTGTTCTGCCTTTCTAGATCTGTGACTTAACAAAGATGGGAGTGAATTTATGAATCTGTGAGTAATGGTGGTGGTGGGGACCCATGGTTAGAAGAGAAAAATCCTTACAGGCTGATTGTGAGTTAGCAACTTATCTGGATGGAACTGGTCTCTCTTTATTCAATCTGGGTTTATTTTATTACAAGTCCTTTGGAAGACACATTGTTCTCAAACACCAATTCTTCCTAAATCATGATTTTTAACAGTAATGAACCTTGTACTTGATGAAGAACCAGCCACCTTACTCCTAGGGCAGTGATGGCTAACCTCGGGACTCCAGCTGTTCTTGAACTTCAATTCCCAGGAGCCCTGATCAACAGGAGTGCAAGGAAGAGGGTACCTGGTGGTACCCTCTTCCTTGAACCTCACCCTGTAAAAGACGGCCTTCTGACACTGTCATGTCTTCTCCAGCCCTGAAGGAGCTGGAAGTTATAAGAGGAGACATGGGGTTCCACCAGCAGAGGTGGAACTTCAGGAGTGAAGCTTTTGCTAGCCAGCTTAATCCTGGCAGGTCTCTTTGCTGTGACAATGGGTTCCTTTGCCAAGATCTAATTGCAGCCAGACAGCTTCTGTGTGACGCTCTCCATGGTACTGATGATTTTATTTGCCTGCTCTGCCTCTTCTAGGCAGGGCCTTACCTTCTCAGGTGTGACCTTCGGGCATGTTTGGTAGCCTCTCCAGTCATCTTTAAGTGGGATGGCCCTGAAGGTTTTCTGGTTCAGGCTGAGGCAATGCTGTTCCTGACGGGCTTATGACACCATCTCTGGTTCAGTCTCTGAGGTCTTACTCCAGAATTATACCTGATCTAAGGCTAAGGCATTTGGCCACCTGAGGCAAAAACCAAGATGGTGGCATGAGCCCTCTTCTCCTACAAAAGCCAACTGAAGTTATAGCTGAAGTTCAGCTCTAGCGATGGGACAGTATTTTTCACTCCACTTCTTCAATAAGTTATATGACACGAGGGACAACCAGTGTGGAGGTATGGTTTGTTCTCCCTCATTTCTCCACATCTCTCTACATTTGCCAGTGGGGATAGTTGACTCCTTCTTCTTAATGGTAGGGATGGTCCTATTTTAAACCTCTAGCTCACAGGTTCCCAACCTAAGGCCAGATCCATGGCACTATTTCATGTGGCCCCACCACCTTTCCAAGGACATTCAAGAAACAAAACACCACTCCTTTGAAGCTGCTGGGACAAAATGGTCACACCCATCATGCAGGCCCTCAAAGCTGACTGAGAGAGCATGACCCAGCTCCCAGCTTCAAAAGGTTGGGAATCCCTGCTCTAGCTTAATTTCTACCTTCTTCCTGGTTGCCCCTTGATGAATGCTTACAACCTCCCCGCAATGTGCCATGAAAGAGCATTTTACTCTGTCTTCAATTTTCTGATTGGTTGACTCTGTTTTTATGCTCTCAGTGGATAGATGGGGTGACCTAGAGAAAGGAAACTCATTCTTTGGGAGAAATCCCATCTGAGGAGGAAGTTTAGAACTGAATTTGCTTTCCCTATGAGAAAAACGACCCAAAACACAAACACTCAGAATATAAGTGAAGCTTCTGAAACAATGAAGCATAGCAAAGAGTTTTGAAGATACAGAGCCCCTCCAGCTGATTTTAGTCCAACAAAAATGAACTTTTCCTCCCGATTTTAAGACGGTCCATCACAGTAGGGTTTTTGTCTGAGACAACAAGAGCTAAGAAAACTCAAGGCAATGAACCAGAAAGGATGGGAGGAAGTTCCAGACTTTGCAGTTTCTCCTTCCACTAAAGAACCAACACTGAATCCTTCAGAAAAATGAAACAATGATGTATTGTCTCCTTCTTGTCAAATGTCTGCTTGGTGCAATTCTTGGAGAGTTTTCAAAGAACCTGCTGTGTTAGTCGGTTTCACCATGTGCAATGCAAGCAAAACAAAATTTACAATCCCCTTTGTAAGCCACAGTATGTCTTGTGTGCATCTTGAAGTGTCTTAGGCCAGGGGTTCCCAATCTACAGCCCGTGGGCCAGATCCATTCCCTGGTGCCATTTCATATGGCCCCTTACCCCTCCAAGGGCTATTGAGAAACAAAATGATTGCCCCTTTGAAACTGTTGGGACAAAATGGCCACCCCCATTGTGCAGGCCGGGTAAAATGGCCATCTGGCCCTCAAAGCTGACTGAGAGAGCTTGACTCGGCCCCAGCTTGAAAAGGTTGGGAACCCCTGGTCTTAGGCAATAGGTCATAATCCATGGAAGCTGACTCTGAAATACATTGGACCATGTAAATTAATGGCCTCTAAGTGGTCCTGACAGGGACTGTGGTGGCTTAGTGATGAAGATGCTGAACTTGATGACTGGAAGATCGGCAGGTCACCAGTTTGAGACCCAAGTGTTGCACGACTGAGTGAGCTCCTGTTTCTTCCCAAAGATCCTGCCAACCTAGCAGTTTGAAAGCAAGAAATTGCAAATAGATAAATAGGTACCACTTTGGTGGGAAGGTAAACAGTGTTCCAGTGTCTAGTCATGCTTGCCACAGTTCAATGGAGATGTCTGCAGATGCAGACAACACTGTCTCTTTGACTATAAACAGAGATGAGCACTGAACCCTAGAGTCAGATACAAATGGCTTTCGAGCAAGGGCAACCTTTATCGTTTACCTAAGTAATCCTGTCATTAAAAGCCCTGCTCAGCTGTGGCTTTGTTTGTGGAATTAATTCATCTCATGGTTAAAGAAGAAATGCTGTGTTGTGCATTTTAATTTTTATTCATCATATATAATTCTGAGCAAACTCGGTGCAGTTTAAGCCTTATTCTCTTCGTCCCCTTGTATGCCACTTTTACATGAATTTGGTGCAGCTTCCACTAGGCCTTTCTCTGATCATCCATCCCAACGACAGCAATCAAGAGAAATTGGCCAACTCAACATTGACATAAGCTTTGTTGACCTCCTGTAGTTAGGACCCACCATTAGATTTGGCCCCGAACGTCTTACAGACACGGTTCAGAAATTCGATTATGTGACTCAGTTCTGAGCCCAACGACCATCTGTTGGTGGATTTCAGAGAACAATCATCCGAAAAAAGTAACTTTCCCCAGTTCTGGTTGGGCAGTGGATTTCCTCCATGTCCATCGATATTGTAGGATCAGCTGTTCAGGGAAGGAGACATCCTTGAAGTAGAACAGTAGAAAGGTACAGGAAATCCTGATGCTGGCTTGCCAGAATCCTGTTATACGGTTTTTTAAAATGAGTTCTTCCACAGCTGTTCCCTTCTGTCCTGCCATTTCTCTGGCCTGTGGCCTAGTGGCTGCAAGAATAATTATAAAATAGTGATGAAATGAGGATGAGTCATGTTATCTTCCCGGGAAAATACCTAATAATGCTTCCTTCTGCCCTCCTTCCACCCCCTTCTTTGTTCCCCTCTTCCTTTGCTTGATACTGTCATAGAACAAATGCATCCACAATTGTCTCCAGGTGAAAATTAAGCTGTTCTCTGCCTTACTTTGGAAATGGCTCAATCATCACCTGAGCATCATCTCCCTGTTTTTCTGCCCCCAGGGACCAGAAGGAAAACCGGGCCGACAAGGGGAGAAAGGCAAAACCGGACTGAAGGTAAGGGATGCTTCGTTTCTTCCTATGGCTCTTTATACTGTATATACATATAAATGAGGCCCGTGTTGACCTTCCAAAGACCAATCACAGAACAAAGAGAGCTGAATAGAAGATCTGGATGAAGAGGATCACATGAAATGACGCCTTTAGCCCCCTGGGGAGGGGGGTGGATCTAAAAATGGATCATCCAGCTAAATCTTGAGGTGCTAAACTTGTCCTGCAGATCACGTTTACCTGATTGCCCCATTTAGAAACATCTCCTGAAGATAGATAGGTTCTAACCCAGCTTCCCACAACTGATGGTTCTCTTGTTGAGGGATTTATTTGTCTGTTTATTTATTTATTTGGGCCACAGCGATTTAGTGGTTAAGACGCTGAGCTTGACGAACGGAAGGTCGACAGGTCAGCAGTTCAAGACCCGAGTGCTGTGTAGTGGAGTGAGCATCTGTCATGTGCCCCAGCTCCTGCCAACCTAACAGCTTGAAATCAAGAAAATTGCAAATAGATAACCAGATACCGCTTCGATGGGAAAGGTAACAGTGATCAGTGCACTCCAGCATCTAGTCATACCTGCCACATGAACACGGAAACAGCTGCAGACACAGAGAGCACTGGCTCTTTGTCTGTAAATGGAGATGAGCACTGAGCCCCTAGAGTTGTACACAGTCAGCTTTTGAGCAAGAGAGACCTTTACCTACCTACCTACCTACCTACCAACCAACCTACCTTCCTTCAAACAAGTGTTCAGTCCATCCTTCATGTTGCAGTACAGATACAAACTGCCGATGCAAATGACGCACATTATTTCTACCACCCAATTAGATTAGCTGTGAATCTGCCAGGGCTGCCTCTTGAATGATATCCTGGAATCTCTGCTTTCGTGAGATGCTTACTGTTCTCTGCTAGGGAGCCCTGATACAATCCACTCATACTGGAGCAGAGAATTCTCCGGGTCTCACCAAACTGCAATGCTCTGGGATTCGGGGGCAGTTGAAAGTGGTGTCGAACCACCACAACTCTGCACTGCAAACACACTTCAGGATTTGAGCTCCTCTCAATGGTGTTTGTTTTTGCCTCTCCAGGGCAGCAAAGGCCACCAAGGCGAACCTGGGGAGATGGGCCCACCTGGCAAGACAGGATTGGTGGGGACTCAAGGCCCAAAAGGATCCAGAGGTCCCCTTGGAGCTACGGTGAGGACCGAGTATGAGCCCACTCAACGTAATCCAAGGGTGGGGGTGGGCAAGATCCCTTTGGTGCTTCTTTGAAGGGTTGATGGGAGAACTGTAGGAGGAGTTTCCTCCAAAGAAAGAAAGGAGGATAGGGTTGTGCAAGGACAGAGCTGAACCTCTCTTGTCCCCACAGGGCGCCCCGGGAAGGATGGGTGTGCAAGGAGAGCCCGGCATAAAAGGCTATCAGGTGAGTCTGTGCTTGCTTGCTGGCTGGCTTCCTTGTGTCCTTTTGTTGGGTCAAGTATCTGTGCTGTCTGTCTGTACATTCATGCACTCTATCTATCTATCTATCTATCTATCTATCTATCTATCTATCTATCTATCTATGGTTTCGGTTCAAGATGGACCTTCTTGTCTTCTTGTGGAGCTTCTTCATCTTCTCTCAGCATGACGTATGGGCACAGGTCTCATTTTCTCAGACTCTGTCAGTGTCCCCAAACCTATCCAACCCCAAGGAAGGTGAAGAAAATATGAGTTGAGTCACCACCCGTTGGGTGGTCCTCTCTGTGGTGGGTTGCTTCAAGGATTCTGCCTTCTTGGCATTTGAACCCAAGTCTTTGGACTTCCCCCAAATTAACAGGACTCCTCCTTCGTGAACCCATGAACTGGTGTTTCCCAGTTCTTGCTTGCTCACCCATTCTGGAAAAGGCTCAACTGTTTTTCCTTTTTAAAAAAAGCCATAGGAGGTTTAAATTAAGAAAAATCCAGGAAATGTTTTAGCTCCAACTCCCAGCCTTGGATCTTGCTCATGGGACATAGTCTGAGCAGTTAAAAGATAGATTGCTAGGTAGCTCTTTCTGTGATCTCATGCTGACACCTGTTCCTTCTTCATTTTGTCTCCTGTAGGGTCACAGAGGATCACCTGGCACAATGGGACCACCTGGGCCCAAAGGCGAGAAGGTAACTCAGCAGAATCTGGAAGGCAACAGTGGAATTCATGAAAGAATAAATCCTAACAATGCTGTGGTTGGAACTACAGCCTAATTACCTCCATGGGCTAGTTTGGAAGTTGGTTTGAACCATGAAAAGCCTAAACCAAACCTTGGCACTCCAGGTGTTTTTGGACATTAATTCCCAGAAGCCCAAGTCTCTGTGAATCCACATGAATGGGTTTACTGCACAGACACGCAGTAAATCCATTCGTGTGGATTCACAGAAACTTGGGCTTTGGGGAACTGAAGTCCAAGAAGACCTGAAGTGCCAAGGTTGGCCATCACAGGCCTAAACAAACAGAGAGAGAAAAATTACACAACAATTTGGCTTTGTAATTAGAAGCTGAGAGCTTGCGTTCCTCCAGTCACGCAGTTCTTTCAAAGCTCCATGTCTGAGCAATCAGGCTTGCAAGTGAGATCTGTATTTACCTATGAATGATGGATCATAAAAGAAGAGCAAAATTAACTATTGACATGTGGAGATGAGGAGAGCTTGTGTCTCAATTCCCACCCCCCTCAACAACCCAGTTATTCTGCAGATGTTTAATTGCTGCGTCATACTGCCTTGCGGCTGTTTTATTTTTCAACGCTTCCTCCTCTTGGGAGCCAAATATTCAGTTTCACTTAGCATCCAGAAGAGACCCTTAATATGACTTAGGACACGCAAAACCACATCGGGTTTTTATTAAGTCTAATATTCCATGCAGTTGTGTATAGTTACAACCGGAACTCTGCTAATTCACAACCGGGAATGTTCCTTTCCAAGGCTTGAAATGTAATCTGGTATTATTATCCAACTCAGTGGGCTTTGTGCAGCACAATCCTTGACCATCTGTTAAAGATCTCAAATTATTCCTAAAAGGAGCTGCCATCCAAGGATAATTCCTGTATTATTGGTTCCGTCTGTGAGCTCGGCGGTTCATTAGCCTGTTTTCCAAAAACAGGCAAGTTTCTAATGGGAATTGGTCAGCGAGGGTGTAGCTAGATGGTTAAAAAGGTTAAATGGGGAATCTTCTTCTTCTTGTGCCATATTTGAATCCAAATATTGGTGGTCTTCATGGTGATCAGCCATGAAGAATGTCTTGAGAATATAATGCAGTGGCCTTTCATCTGCCTTCCGCATCGCAGCGTGACACCCATATCACTGATCCAGTTTCGCGAGTCCCTTTCTGGTCCTGAGCCCTTTTGGCACACAAAGTCCTCATCATCAGCCCCAGGTCAGGATGGGTTCAAGTTGGATTTAATGCACTTGGGGACCAACTCACTTCCCTGTGGACTTTGGCACCCAAAGCCGGAAGTCCTCAGGGTTGTCAGGTTAGTTAACTGCCACCTGAGACTCAGCGTTGAATCACTGGCATTCTATTACCATAGCAGGACAACCTGGCCAGATTGGTGAGTGGGGATCTAGTGAGAAAATTTTGTAGAGGAGGTTCTTTCTTCTAGAGGAAAGCATTTTGATATTGATCTGTTTCCATATGAATGGTGTAACTCCCGATCGGATCTTGAATTAATTCAGCAAGATCTTTACATTCAGGCTTGTGTGATCCTGTCGCTCGCCTTCTCCAGTTATGTTATCTTTAAGGCTTCCTGGCCTTTCCAAGGCGAAGTGTAAGACGAATAATGGCCCAGTCAATCGGATGCACAACAGTCAACAGCAATTCCCCAGGAAGGGAAACTGGGGTCAGAGTGCTTAGAGGTGGGTTTGCTTCAAAGGTAGAGGTAGCCCATGCTTGAAAGCCAGTTGTATCTGACTCTAGGGTTCAGTGCTCATCTCTGTTTATAGCCAAAGAGCCAGTGCTGTCTGTGTTTGCAGATGTTTCCGTGGTCATGTGGCAGGCATGACTAGACACTGGAGTGTAAGGAACGGCTTTTTATCTTCCCACCAAAGTGATACCTATTTATCTCCTTGGAATGTCTTGCTTTTGAACTGCTAGGTTGGCAGGATCTGGGACAGATGACAGGAGCTCACTCCATTGCACAGCACTTGGGTCTCGAACTGGTGATCTTCCAGTCATCAAGTTCAGTGTCTTCACTACTAAGCCATCTGGTCTTAGTCTTGGTGCTTGTGTTTTCTCAGGGAGAACAAGGGGATGATGGGAAGGTCGAAGGCCCCCCTGGACCGCCTGGAGACAGAGTGAGTGATCTTTTCTAACCCCACGTTGATTCGGAAAAATAAGACATCTCCCAAGGCAGGTACAAACCTCAGTTGGGTCTGCACATTTCACAGTCCGAGGGCCATAAGAGGTGGGAGATGGACTCTGTAGCACTTTGAAAAGACACAGGGTGCCATATTTATGGATGTGTGAAATATACTCGCCTTTAAGTAGAAAGCTAGCTCATAAGGGAGAGGGCTAGGGTGGAAGCTTCTTTCCTAATTCCTAATTACCCATTCTTTTTACTTAGCTATAAATTAATCAGTCAGGTTGATCTCCTATGCCAGAGGTTCCCAATCTTTACAAGCTGGGGGCCAGGTTAGTTTCAAGGGCCAGATGGCCATTTTGCCCTGCCTGCATGATGGGGTGGTAATTTTGTCCCAACAGCTTCAAAAGAATGGCCATTTTGTTTCTCAAATGCCCTTGGAGGTTTGGGGGTCATATGAAATTGCACCATGGGCCAGATCCAGACCTCAGGCCTTAGGTTGGGAAACACCAGTTATTTTATTTTATTTTATTTTGAAATATATTTGTCAGTTGTCTGTTTTGATTTTTTTGTGGTGTTCTGTCATGTTAGTTGATATTTGCTTGTACACCACCCAGAGTGGAATACCACCCAAATGGGCCGTATAGAAATGAAATGAATGAATGAATGAATGAATGAATGAATGAATGAATACATACATACATACATACATACATACATACATACATACATACATACATACATTTCATTTCAATTGTTTATACCCCACTCTTTCCTCAAAAAGCCCAACATAGCTCAGCTATGAAAACAATAACTGCATGATTAAAAAATAATAATATGGTGGCAGAAGCAATAAAGGGGTGATAAAACACTCGAATATGAAGTAAAAAGAAATCAGGGGTTTTAAAAAACTCAGAAGGACCTAGAAGTGGAGCACAGGGCCAAGGTAGCCTTCAGCAAACTCTGAAAAGGAGACATTTTAATATGGATTGGGAAGGTATCAATCGGGCCGCCACCACCATGTCTATGACAGCCATAATGTGGCCCCCATCCGAGACCATGATGAACCCAACTGCATTTCATGCCTCTCTCGTCTCTTTCTGATCCTCTCTTTACAGGGTCCCGTGGGTGATAGAGGAGATCGTGGTGAATCCGGAGACCCTGGTTATCCTGTGAGTCCTTCTCCAAATACCTGGTTAGGAAATTAACCATCTTGGGAAAAATAGTTATTTCTGCTCTGTAATCTTTCATGGGGCTGGAGTTGGTAGACTTGTTGCCTTTTGACTCACAGATGGTGCAATGAGAATCTGAGGGTGGTCACTTCTCCATCATCCAGAACGAGAGATACAACCACAATAAAGAGGATTTGCATAAAAATGCTGTGTTATTGATAACGTGCACAAAATAAGAAATTATTTTTTTTAATACCTGGGTGAGGAAGCAGGAAACATTTGGACATTCGGCAAAGTCTGCTTTCCAGAAGCTGATAAACATGGAGGAGCAACCTCTGGATCCAGGATTTCCCTCATTATAGGGCTAGGTCTTTATCTAGACCAGGGGTATCCAAACTTTTCATGTTGGGGGCCGGGTCATGCTCTCTCAGTCAGCTTCGAGGGCTGGACAGCCATTTTGCCCTGCCTGCATGATGGGGGTGACCATTTTGTCCAAACAGCTTCAAAGGGGCAGCCACTTTGTTCCTCAAATGGCCTTAGAGGGGTGTGGGCCACATGAAATGGTGCCATGGGCCAGATCCAGCCTGTGGGCCTTAGGTTGGGAACCCCTGATCTAGACTTTGGCTGGACAGATGTTCCAGCTGGGGGGGCCCTTCGGTCTCAACCTTTTTGTCCTTACATCTCAAGCACTGCAGATTAACCCAGATGTTCTCTCTTTTTTCTCTTTAGGGCCAAGAAGGTCTTGATGGGGAAAGAGGAAATCCTGGACAGCAAGGACTCCCTGTAAGAAACTAGAGTCTGGATTGTGTATTGATAGTTATTATGTGTATTGATCTACTGTGTATTGATTTATTGTGTATTGATCTATTATTTGTATCGATCTATTATATGGTAACAACTGTTGAGTAAACCAATTTTTGGATCCAAGTGAAAAAAGTCTTTATTAGGTTCTCCATGTCTGGAGAAAACCTACGAAGTGTCTGCTGTGATCTGTGTGCTAGCTTGTTCTCTTGCAGACTGCTCTGATCTGCTGTTTTTTGCAGACTGCCTCTCTCTTGCTTGTACTTTTGCAGACAGCCTGGCATATATCTAATACAGTCACACACACAAAGAGATTTTTTCAGCCAGGAGAAAAAAGGAGGGGGAAGGTGGAGTGAGTGAGATATGGGAAACACAACTATATAGTGTTCTTATAACTAACTGAAGATGGGGCCCTTTCTTATCTCTTTAACACCGTTCACAGCTAGGCTTCAAGGACAGCATGCATTCCTTTCAAGAGGTCCAGTAGTATTTTTCCAGTCAGTTCATACAGTAATGAAATCTAACATCCAGTATAAAAAACCCTAATACAAGTCTATGATCTATAACACAAGTATATAAAGGAATACAATCTTGATTAAGGCTATAAAATGAATCCTTACAAACAACTATACTTATTGTTCTGCTATATGCTACTCTATTTTGGTTTGTATTGTAACTTTGATATTAGTGGATTCTGTGAGCCGCCCCGAGTCGGTTTTCACCGAGTATGGTGGCATAGAAGTCTAATAATTAAATTAAAATTTCCTTTCCCCAAAAATGGGTTGGGCACTTGCGTGTGAGACAGAGTGAGTGAGAAGAGAAGAACCTGTCTGCTTAATAAATATGTTGTTGATTTTAACTAGCTTATTTTGATTTGTTTTATGATCATATTTTTTTGTGGTAGTCATAATTATGCATGTTTTAAGTGCTATCATTGGCTTTGGACAATAGGGTGATATAAGAAAGGATGTATGTATGTATGGAAGGAAGAGTGTAGGGACTATCTATATGTCTGTCTGACACACACCCCATCACCTCTTTTATTTCTCATTCTTTCTCTTTTTTTAAGCCAATGGGGTGTCTTCCTAAGTGGTTCCATGTGGCTGATGCCATCTCTCGCGTTGCATCCTTGTTTAATTCTCTTTCATGACAGATGCCTGTCAGAGGGGATCATTTCTTGGATGCCTAAGGTTACTTTTTCTCTCTTCTTTTCTTGTGACAGGGGCATCTGGGACCCCCAGGGCGGCCTGGCCTGAAAGGATCCAAAGGCAGCGAGGTAAGATTTGGGAGGATCATATGGCCAAGCGCATGAAGGGTGGCCAGGGAATCTTAAATTCCTAAAGGGCAGGGAAGGATAAGAAGGGTTAATTTTGTTAGGATGAAGAGTGAAGCCCTTGAGTTGCAAGAGCACGGCAGTGAAAGTCTGAGAGTACAGTAAATAACGCAGGAACCAAACAGATACTGTAGTGTGAAAAGAGTTGTTTACTTATGGCAAAAGCAAAGGTTGAAAGCAATGTCCAAAGGTAAAGTCTCTTTCAAGCAAAACACAATAGTAGCAGACAGCAGAATGATATTTCAAACAGAAGTATTCCTCTCTTCTTACCAGTCCTCAGTAAACACAGTCCAGTAGTAAAAGTAGCAGTAGCAACGTGCTGAGTAACAACCAGTAGTTCAGCTTCAAGCAGTAGTTCAGCAGGAGTTGAATTTCAGGCACCAGGCAGTGTTCAGCATTCAGCTACAGCAAGCATTAGCTGTGTTGAGCATTAAAAGCTATAGGTGACTATAGCTACAAACCTCCTTTTATCCACAGTTTGGCAAGCTAATGAGATAACACAATTAACCTGCTCTAGCGTGAACTCAGTACTCTTAAAGCACTAAAGCAGATATATTATACTTCCCAATTGGTTAGGTGAAGACTTACATCCTAACAAATTTCCCAATAAACTGCAACCCCTTCAGAACACATTTGAACACTTAACTCAATAACATTAAAAAGTGAGGCAAATATTGCATGCAGAAAGCAAGCAGCTCAAAGTGAAGTTCTAGACTAGCCTTTTCTCCTGCCACCGTTGCTTTTTGGTATAGAAGAATGTTCAACCCAAGTGGGCTGGGTGATGTGACCAAAACACAGATGGGAAGCTTGGGTGAATATTTGGCCCTGATAATTCCTCCTGTGAAAATACTACCAGCCATATGGACTAGGAAGAGAGATCTGGGAGTTTGCAGATAAAAATAAATAAATAATTTAACTACCCTCATTGGTTGCAGGCTATAAGTATGTGACCAGATATGAAATGCACATTAAGGTCTTGGTCAGTGATGGCCAACCTTGGTAATCCAGCTGTTGTTAGACTTCAATTTCCAGAAGCCCTGATCAGCAGATGTACTGACCTTGGGCTTCTGGGAATTAAAGTCCAAGAACACCTGGAGTGCCAGGGGTCACCATCACTGCCTTAGGTGTTCAGGAAACTGATCAAATTGAGAAAGCAAATCAATATGTCTAGGAAATT
The DNA here is from genome assembly GCA_030440675.1 of Furcifer pardalis. Lineage (NCBI taxonomy): Eukaryota > Metazoa > Chordata > Lepidosauria > Squamata > Chamaeleonidae > Furcifer > Furcifer pardalis. The sequence goes on along the minus strand of CP126898.1, from coordinate 55,062,448 downwards.
TTTTTTTAACAACTTTGGGGTTACTTGCTTGGTTCTGGATCAAGGAGCCCTCAATGAAAATACCTTTGCTGAGAATACCCCAAATCACAGAACCATCTCTAAGCAAGAACGATCCAGAATTCAAGTATAGAGTCAGAGTTGATGATCTTTAAGTCACTTTTCCCCTCCTCCAAACTGGTACGGCTGTAATGGATACTCCAAGCGCTATAAACAATATTTGGTTGGTTGATTCTCCTTTCTTCCTTTTATGTCCTTTTAAGGGTCAGAAAGGAAAGGAAGGGCGAAAGGGTGCCACTGGAAGCAGAGGTTCACCAGTAAGTGATAAATGCAAGGTGTTGTTTAATTTTGTTTTTCGTTTCTCACCATTTGTTTAAGCAAGATTATTGGAAGCGGGGACCCCAAACTAGCAACTAATGGATTTGGGGTGTAGCTCTGAACATCCAAACTGCTATTTTTTTAAACATTCCCAAAATAAATTGAACTATAGTAAACATTACTGCTGAGCTACCACAAAGTTTTGAGCTAATTAATTAATGAGAATTAATTTTCTGAGTTTTATTGTGATTGATTCTGGTGCCATTGAGCTTTGTATTTGGTTCACAGGGTTGGGTTGTCTTTTGGTCTTATGTTGTTTAATTGTTTTTGTTACTGATTTATTTATGCCTGTATTGTTGGATGTTTTCCTGTATTTTTTGGGAGCCACCTAGAGTTGAATCAAACTCTTAACTACTGGTGAGATACAAATTAAAAATACAGTACAAACAAACAAACGGATCTTTTCCACAAGTAGAAAGGGCTCCTTAGAACAGGGTTTCTCAACCTTGGCACTCCAGCTGTTCTTGGACTGAAGTCCACGCACAGCTGGAGCACCAAGGTTGGCCATCCTTGACTTAGAGCATATCCCACATTGACTGGGAATGCAATAGTTTAAGCACTCCTGATTCACCTCTTGCTTGTTCTGAGCATCTGAAGAAGAGGTCTTCTGGATCAGACCAAAGCCTTACTTCAAGGTTGGGTAAAATGAGGCCCCAAAAGACTAGTCTTGTAGACCTTGGCCCCATCAGATTCCTCCCTTGACCCTCTTTGTCAGAAAGTGGCCATCTTGTGCTAGCTCAACGCTCCATGGAGGTGTTCTTCACCTGCTGACATGATCCCGTTTGGACCCTCCTTTGCAAATGCTTTTCTTTTCCTTCCTCAGGGTCTCATTGGGTTGCCTGGTCCTCGAGGGGTGGTCGGAAGGCAGGGTCAAGAGGGCTCCCCAGGAGTCGATGGGGTTCCTGGAAAAGATGGCGGTCCTGGGCAGAAGGTAAGCCGAGGAGATGACCACCATGCCACCATGGAAACATGGATCTCAAAGGAAGCTGGAAATTGAAGAGGGTGTGGCTTGGATAGGGAAACCGGAGATCACTCCAGCTGGGGCTAGAAAGCCTTGTAGATCCTTCTAGAAAGCCTGAAGAGCCATAGCTGCCATTCAGCCAACAATACTGTGCTGGATGGGTTTTGTGGACTCATCAGAAGACAGCTTCCTTTGTTCCCAAAAGTTGTAAGTTTGTATGTGAGATGACTAAATGTCCCTATGTGGATAAAAATGTTTACTTAGAGTAGATCCATTGAATCAGGCCCCAAATGGGAAGTCATATGTGGACTTGATCTACACATACTTAGTCTTGATGGGTCTCTTCTTGATCTACAGCACTGTTTCCTAATATTTGGTTTTTGGACTTCATTTCCCAGAAGCCTAAGTCAATCCCCCAAAGCACTGATCAGCCGATGGACTGACTTAGGCTTCTGGGAATTGAAATCCCCCTGTGGGGGGTGGGTGTCCTACGTTGGGAACCACTGATCTACACATACCTAGACTTGATGGGTCTAATCTTGACCTACACATACCTAGACTTGATGGGTCTAGTCTTGACCTACACATATCTAGACTTAATAGGTTTGGTCTTGATCTACCCATACTTAGATTTGGTGGGTCTATTCTCGACTTACGCTTACTTAGACTTGATGGGTCTATTCTAGTGTGGACTAGCAGTTGGATGTAGACTTCAGATTTTCCATCTTTACTCAGGTCACCTTAAAGGGATATAAATAGGCAACCAAGCATTCACTTTCCTCTCCCATTGCAATTAGGGGGAACAAGGTGAAGACGGGGAGGAAGGCTCGCCAGGAATGGCAGGGCAAAGAGGGAACCCCGGTGTGCTTGGACTTCCAGGAGCTCAAGGTCCCCCAGGATTCAAGGTTGGTTCACCCCCCCCCCCGTCTCTCTCTTACCACCACATGATTACTTTCAACCCTTGCAAATCCACGGGATTTGGAGCGGCCCCAGATTCCTGTCAAAGGAGGGGAGGGCATCTCCATTAGACGTTCTTAAGTCTTAGCCTCTGTTGATTTTGGAAGACTCTCTTCGTTGGAATTGCAACAAGCAGCGCTTCGGTCCAAAAATACGGGAGAATGAGATTGACGTGTTTCTGGCTTGGGCCAGTTTTTCCCATGTTCATTCATAAGCCCATTCCTTCCTGCTTATCAAACTGCAATTATTATTATTATTATTTAAATGCATGGAAAGGGAGCATTTCTGAATGCATCTTTTCATAAAATATATTTTCCATATGCATTTTATGGTAAAATCTGCATTTGCCGTGCACTGAAACTAAACACGTCGTTGTGTCCAGGTACAGTTTATTGAGCCAAGAACGATACTGCGTGCCGGCTACACGTCGTGGGCCAAACAAAACTTTGGCCACCACATCTTAAAATCGCTTTTCCTGCTCAGTGTTAGACCAAGTCACCAAGATGGGTCAACTGGAGTGGCTATTGCCCACGCAAGGCTTTAGTGTCCTCCTTGTTACAAATCTCACCATCTCTGGATGTTGGTCTTGGAGACATGGGTTGGTGGAAAGCAGAACCAAGTAGCATTTTACTAAATAAACATACCTTCCCCTCCCACTTGACGTTGAGTTTCAAGCCAGCTTTTTCACTCTCCTCTTTCACCCTCATCAAGAGGCTCTTTAGGTCTTCTTCACTTTCTGCTATTAGGGTAGTATCATCTGCATATCTCAGGTTGTTTATGTTCCTCCCACCAATCTTAATTGGCATTTGGCCCCATCACTCCCTGGCACATAGAAGGGGAGGACTTACTTCTTGGGGGGCAAGCTATGAGAAACCTTGGCAGCATAATATTAAGTAGAGGTATCACCCTGCCAACAAAAGTCCACATAGGGAAAGCAGTGGTCTTCCCAGTAGTAATGGCTAGCTAGATATTCTACACTGGCCATCGTCTGATGCAACCTCAGACAGAGGGACCCAACCCTGCTGAGAGATACCAGATTGAACCTCAACCTTCTGCGTTAAAAGTAATTTCCAGATGTTCCCTAAGTCACCAGTCTTTCTGGAAATTGGTGGTTTCAGCCTCACACATATCTTGGAATAAGCAAAACTACATTTTTCAAAATTACTTACCGTAATTATTTATCTGTCTCACCCAGAAGGTGGATTATGAATGAGTCGGGATTTAGCTTCCCACTGGTCAACAGGGGACCTTTCTCTTGTCTGTGGCTGCCCCCTAAAGACCATGGTTGGTATTGCACCCTAGCGATCAAGTATCATGAGGGTTACTGCGCATATCCCAATTTAAATCTCCTGACTTCCCAGAGTGCCTGTTTATTTATCTAGTAACTGATGATCGTAGATAAAAGGAGGTGAAGGACATAGTCATAATGGAGAGGGTTTTTTTTTTTGTTATTGGCTCTCTTCAATTTGGAAGTGGTTACCAGTTTGCGTGTCAGAAATTATTCTGGGTTGAAAGGATTTTGGCTGGAGAAACTCTGCTCAGGGGATGCCTGAACGAGGCTCCTTTCATGTCCCCAAGATCTTTTCCTACCAAAGTGGTCCCTATTGATCTACTTGCAATTTCTTGCTTTCGATCTGCTTGGCTGTCAGGAGCTGGGACAGTACCTGGGTCTCGAACTGCTGACTTGCTGACCTTCCCAGCTAACAAGGCAAGCTTCTTAACCATTGAGCCACCACAGCCCCTAGTCTGATTCAACGCAGCAATGTACGAATCCTTCTCAGAGCTGGAAATGTTACATTTAGGTCCACGGCTCCCGGAATCTCTCACCGCTGGCCTTTTGTGGTCCAAAAAAGTAACTTTTTTCAGGCTCTGACCATGTGTACCTTTTATGGCAACTCAGCCATAAATTGCAATGTGCAAGCTTCCTTTAAAATGTTTGATGCTTCTTCCTACCCCCACCCCGTCCATCTTTTGGCAACTTTTAGGGAGAAAGTGGACTCCCTGGACAAGCCGGCTCCATGGGGAAACGAGGACATCCGGGTGGGATGGGATTTCCTGGAAACCCTGGGGACGTGGGGCCAAAGGGGCAGCCGGTGAGTAAGAAGGGTTGCACTGGTTTGGAAGTCAAAATGATCAGTTGGAGCAATTATGCTAGAGCATTGATGGCGAACCTTTTAGTGACAGAGTGCCCAAACTCAACAGGCTGCTGTCCGTGCCGCAGAGATGCGGGGCAAACTATGTGCTGGAGGGAGGGAGGGAGGAAGCGCTCCCATTGGGCTGCTGGGCAGAGGGGTGGGATGAACCCTATGCTGGGGCAATGGGATGCGTGCCCAGCCCAAAGAGAGGGCTTTGAGTGCCCCCTGTGGCATGCGTGCCATAGGTTCGCCACCACTGTGCTAGAGAGACTTGAGAGCACTTAGGAGAAGCCTAGAGGGGGTAAATGAGAATAAAATAGACAAATGAAGAAAGTCTTGTACCTTTTTTGAAGTGTTAATAGAATTATGATGCTTTATACTTTTTGCATTTTGCTTCCCTTTAACTTCAACATTTCCATGGGTGGGAGGGTCGGTCTTCCTTCCTTCCTTCCAACCCACGAGTTTACATACATGTGTTAGCAAGGTATAATCCATGCATAGGATGAAACATTTATTCCAAAATAAAGATCACACAAGATCCTTTGCTAATTATGAAGCCACAAAGAGCTAGTCCCTTTCAAAAGGAGCTTCCTTCTCAAGACACTCTGTTTTGTGGCCCCACCTCCACCCAGCCGGTAAAGAAATGCTTTTTTAAAAATAGCATTATTCGCTTGAACAGGGCAGGCCTCCCCTCCTTAGTTCCTTGGAAAACCCGCTCACAGCCTCTGTAGCTTCCAAAGAGCTTTTGCCTTTTGCCAGAGTGAGTCTCATGAACATGGCATGGAAAAGCTTCCTCGGCGCCAAAAGGGATCTTAGGACATTCAAGAGAAAGGCTTGCCACAGAAGTGTGGTGGAAATCCCGGCCTTTTGAGTCATTGACAGCAAAGACGAAACAAGCCCCTTTGGAATAGTTCGCAGAGTGCAGCTGAGCCTGGATCCTGTACAAGCCATAAAAGGTTTATTTTCCCCCCCATCAATGAAAATTCTGTGATTAATCCAGAGCTGTTTTGGCCCATGTTTCGCCTCCAAATGTTCCAGCAGGATTTACCATTTTTCCTTGTACAAACGCAGGGGTTCCCAAACTCTTCAAGCCAGGGGCCGGGTCACACTCTCTCAGTCAGCTTCAAGAGCCAGATGGCCATTTTGCCTTCCTTGCACAATGGGGGAATGGCCATTTTGTCCCAACAGCTTCAAAGGGACCACCATTTTGTTTCTTGAATGCCCTTGGAGGGGGCACATGAAATGGCACCATGGGCCAAATCCAGCCCACGGGCCTTAGGTTGGAAACCCCTGTACAAAGGTCAGGAGATCGTGTGTGTGTGTGTGTGTGTGTGTGTGTGTGTGTGTGTGTGTGTACCGATGCTGTTCACCCTGAAATGTTGCCTTCTGGTGAAAATGGTGAACTTTCAAAGCACAGAAACTGAAGGAAACAGGTCGATTCTGGTCCCTGAGAGCAGGGGAGACTGTCCGGTGGGCATTGATCCAATCTGACCTGGTTTGCTTGACCAGAAAGGTCATAAAAAGGGGGGGGGGACTCAGTTGCTTGAATTTCACAGGAATGCTACAAAATTCCACTCTTTAGGCACTCAATTTGGGGTGCCCTGCTCTGGAGTTTGGGGAAGTTACTTTTTTCAGAGAGCAAGAGCTGCATGCTGTTATTGGCGGATCCTGGTGGTGGTGACAGTTCAAAAAACTATGCTTGAGAGACGGGAACCTCAATTCTTCACAGTGTGGCTCTTCCACAAAACGACTTTCCCTTTAAACACGGTTTGGCTCAGAGAAGACTGTGTGGTTTCTGCCCGTCCAGCTCGTGATGAGTTTTGCAGCGCTCAGCTGTTTTAAACCAAAACGTTTCCCTTTCATCTGGCGTTCTTTCTTTCTCTTCTTTTTCAAACCTTCCAGGGAGACTTTGGTGAATCAGGATTTCCAGGGATTGCTGGCCTGTTTGGGCCCAAGGTGAGCTCACCGGCTGTATAAATAACCTGTTTGCTGAAGTGTGCGCTTTGTTCACCGAGGGGGCCATTTGCAAATGTTAACTTAGTGTTGCAGAGGTTTCTGTCCAACAAACAGCTGCTGCACAGCTGGGGGAAGTGTTGACACAGCCCAAACAGCTGCTTGGAGGCGGTTTGTGTAGACTCTGATGTGCAACTGCCATGCTACCAGGAGGAGAAATGTTGATTCTGTGTGAAAGGCTCGTGCAATCAGTTCCTATCCGTTGGATGGCTTATTCACACATTACTTCCAGATGTGTGGGAGGCACACTCAGGGAAAATTTCCCTGCATGACTCAAGGAACAGTTAATAGTCATGTAAGGCCAAGGTCTTAGTTGCTCAAAAGCCAGTCGTATCTGACTCTAGGGTTCAGTGCTCATCTCCATTTATAGCCAAAGAGCCAGCGCTGTCTGCGTCTGCAGATATTTCCATGGACATCTAGTAGGTATGACTAGACACCCAAGTGCATGGAACGCTGTTTACCTTCCCACTGAAGTGGTCTCTATTTACCTACTCGCAATATCTTGCTTTCGAACAGTTTAGGTTGGCAGGAGCTGGGACAGATAGGAGCTCACTCCGTCACACTGCGCTTCCAGTCCTCAAGTTCAGCGTCGTAACCACTAAACCACTGCAGTCTCCTGAAGTCATGCGAAGCTTTCTTAAGTGGCCCTTCATGATAGACAAGCCCGCTAGTTGGGTTCAAGACATTTCAATGTTCTTGGAGAAGCACTTTGTACATTTTCTTTAAAATGCTCTGGCTTAGGAGATTCCTGAACTTGGTGTGTCATAACCATCTCATAACCATCTATGAAAAAGATCCAAATTGCTCATGACTGGAGGGCATAATCGGACGTGAGACCTGTGATATTCTGGCGTGTAACTCCGCCTGCACATGTTTTACAAGCCCAGGATATTCTTAACATATTTGTCATGTAACGTTCTTCTCACACATCTTAATAGCCTTATGGGCGAAAGCTGCTGGAAAGAGAGATGAGTCAATTAAAACAGATGTATTCCACAAATGTACAAATGGAACCAATAAAGGTCTGTTTGGTCTCCTTGACATAATCACGACTCTCAGCCCAGAGTAATTTTAGCATGTTTTGAAACACATCCAGCCCTCAATCTTGAGTCATGCATTAGAAGTCTACTTGGGTGTTCCTCTTTGGGGGGATTTGAGGGGGTCCCCCTGGAAAGTAATAGGGGATTACTTTATGTCTCTTCCGCCCCTCCCAATTATTTCTTCCTTGCTGTGCCTGCCTTTATATATTTTTAGTGACCCCCTGAATGCTTGACCCTACCCTGGATTTTGTTTCTGTTCTCTGATCTGATCATGTGACTACTTCCCCCAATTTCCTTTTTCCCTACAGTTGACCCCACAAATTTAAGATTATCCAGCGATGCCCCAACTATCAGTTCCATTTTTCATTATGCCAGGTTGCTATTAACAAGAAGCAGAGCCTTCTCAGTGATGGCCCCCAAACTGTAGAGTACTCTTTCCCATAAAGTCAATTCTTCCACCTTACTTGCCTAGGATCAAAGAGTAAACACAGTCATTTCATTGTATTTGCTGGCACATACAACACATTGGAGTACAGTTTTTCCAGTGTATTTTAAGGGGGGAAGTGGGGCTTGTATACTGGGAAGTATGATATTTGCTGAAGTATAAGACACTCTGTTTTCCCGGTGTATTCTAAGGGGGGGAGTGTGTCTTATACACTGGCAAACACAGTACTGGATATTGTTTTTATGCTATCATTGTTTCTTTATTTGTTTCAAAAGCCTCCCTCGACACCCTCTGGGGTAAAAATGGAAGCAAAGAAAAAGAAGATTTCAAAAGCAAACTACTTTGAGAGTGCTTGTGTAGAAAAAGCAGTCTTGTTAAAGGCGAAAGATGCCCTTATTTGTGAAATCAATGGCTAGATCATAAGACGGAAGGTGTCTCTGTGGGTGTAGCACTTGCTGGAATTGACAGCCAGTCTCTCAATCTCTCTACAGGGACCTCCTGGAGATTTTGGATTTAAAGGAATTCAGGGCCCCAAAGGGCCCCCGGGCCTCATGGTAAGTATAGGAGACTCTTGCATTTTCTGTCCCACCTGTTGTTTCCTTGAGGGATTTGTCAAAGCTGCACAAAACTGCAGCAGAAATGTACAATAAAGTGCAAATAACAGTGGATGAATGCCCATACCACCCAGAGGACTAGCACCATTGGCAAAGTCCACAGGGAAAGGTGATGGTCCTCAAGTGGATTAAATCCCACTTGAATCTATCTTGAGGGAAGACAGCAGCTTCATCCATCCTGGCCTGGGGATGATGATGAGGATTTTATGTGCCAAAAGGGCTCAGGACCAGAAAGTGAGTTGCGGAAATGGATCAGTGGTGGTGCTATGGGTGTCATGCTGCGATGCGGAAGGCAGATGAAAGGCACTGCATTATATTCTCAGAACAGTCTTCGTGGCTGATTGCCATGAGGATTGCCAGTATTCGGAATCAGATACAGCATCTAAGGAAGAAGGGTCTACTCCAGTAGGAACAAGGAATCTTGATTCTACTGGATCAATGGTACTGCATTATATTCTCAGGATAGGCTTCATGGCTGATCGCCATGAGGATTGCCAATATTCGGATTCGGAGATGATCATTTCAAGGGCAATAAGAAAATAATGGGTTGGAACATCATGTTTTAGAGAAGAGCAGATTTAGACCAGAAAAGAGATGCAAAACTGTTTCACATGAGAACAGGGGAGGGAAAAAGAAGAGACACAGTTTTATAGGGATGAGGGAGACAGATTTGTTTGTGCCAAAAGTGTCTCTGAGGCAGGAGGACGGAGATTGTAAATAGCTGACAGATGAGACCAGCTCTGGGGTGGAAAGAAAGAGGAGAATGTGGCAGAAAAGGGGGGCTGGTGTGAATGGACTGTGTTGTCCCAAGGGAAGGAGAGGGAGAAGTTTAGGAAGATGACAAGTCCTCTGTTTTGAATGTGTGGAAATGATGGGAGAGTCAAGGAGTGGAGGGAGAGTCAAGGGCGGGAGGCGAGGGGATGGAGGTGGGTGCTTGCAGAAACAAAGCCATCACACTTCTCTACTGCCCCACCATAGTGCTTCGTGAACTCTCTGGGCAGTTCACAAGTTAATGAAGATTTTGCCCCCAACATTCTGGGGACTCCTATGACCCACCTTGAAAGAGGCTGAGTCAACCTTGACCTATGGCCAGGATCAAACTCTCAACCTTTTGGCTGCAGTACAGCTGTTTGCCACTACACCATCAAGGTTCTTAGGCTTTCTTCTTGCCTACCTGTAAATCCAGGGATAAAATGGGTTGCTTCTATCTAGAAGATTGTTATGTGGGTGGATTTGTGGATTCACTGTCTTTGTGTCTTTGTGGATTCACTGATCGAATCTGCTGGGAGTTTAACCAATATGGTAGATTGACCGATGTCTCCATTTCTCCCTAGGGGAAAGAAGGCGCCGTCGGTCCACTCGGGATTCTGGGTCCGATGGGAAGCCCCGTAAGTGTCCCTCTTGTTCATTCAGACTTGGTTTTGGGAGTGTTGACTCAAGGATGGACGTCCCGGAAAGCCGTCATGTTGAACAAGGACTCTTGAGTTTAGAGTAGTGTTTCCCAACCTTTGGTTTTTGGACTACAATTCCCAGAAGCCTCATTCAATCCCCCAAAGCTCTGATCAGCCAATGTACTGACTTAGGCTTCTGGGAATTGAAGTCCAAGAGCCAACGTTGGGAACCTCTGGTTTAGAGCCTCACTTGGCCACCCAGGGACCTTGGGGGCCAATCTGTCATTCCTTTTGGCTGTTGTGAGGATGAATTTGGGATGAGAAATCTCAAATGTGCAACCTAGATTGAGATTGTGACCCTAAGAGACCAATGGAGACCTGGAGTCCACTTTCTCTGTGTCACCTGTTATTTTCTACGTGTAAAAGGATTGGTGCCGTACAGGCATCCAACCTCCTTCCTGTATCTGGAATTCGGGGATTCTCCTTCATCCTCTTAGGGCCTATCACACGCTCAGATTTGTGGCAAGTGGATTCTTCTTTGCACATGTAGGTGTTTGGGGTTGAGGTCTAACCCTTTTGTGTGCCCATCTTTCCCCACACAGGGCCCAAAAGGAGACAAAGGCAGCCACGGTGAAACGGTGAGTTGTCCCTGCCTCTCTCAAGTTCTAGTTTGAATCTCGGAGGCCTGTAGTCTCAATGGGATGGGCACTCCACTATCATCTTACCCCTCTGGGATGAGGCTGCCCTGCCTGCCCAGGGTAAGGGCTGCTATTGGTTTCCGAACAAGGAAATGATGAATGTTGGTGACATCCCCAGGTTTATTTCCTGCCTGATTTCCCTCCCCGTACAAAGTGGGGAATATTATAAACGGGATCCTTTCTCCCACTCTGGTCCCATAACTTCACCTGGTGGTTATATCAGTTTGATCACACTTTAATTGCCACAGCAGACTCAAAAATTGCTAGCATTGACCAGTGACTTAAGATAGTTGGAGGCTGGCAAGCAGAGAGGCAAAACAAATCCAGAAAATGAATATCCCAAAATATCATAAATATCCCAAAATAAGTGGCAGTAGATAAACCAGGGGTTCCCAACCTAAGGCCCATGGGCTGGATCCGGCCTGCAGCATCATTTCACGTGCCTCCCACTCCTCTAAAGGCATTTGAGAAACTAAATGGCCACACCTTTGAAGCTGTTGGGACAAAATGGCCACCCCCATCGTGCAGGCAGGGCAACATGGCCATCCGGCCCTCAAAGCTGACTGAGAGAGTGTGACCCGGCCCCTGGCTTGAAAAGATTGGGAACACCTGAGCTAAACCATGTACAATACATAAATAGATGGAATAAGTAATTTTTCCCTTTCTCCTCCTCCTCCTTTCCCTCCTCCTTCTTTTTAATATTCCAGGGATTACAAGGTCCAAAGGTGAGTGTGTTTTAACATTGTTAACCATTGTTTTGGGCTGTATACTCTGGTTTCTGAATATTGCAGCTGGGTACAAAAGCTTCCGCTGCCCTTATTTTACCCATTTACTTCAACCGCTGACTTTATGTGGTTCTCCTTAACACTAGTACAGTGGTGACAAACCTATGGCACGTGTACCAGATGGGACACTCAGAGCCCTCTCTGTGGACATATGCACCATCACCCCAGCACAGAGTTTGCCCCACCCCTCTGCTCAGCAGCCCAATGGGAGTGTTCCCCCCACCCCCCCAGCACAGAGTTCACCCCACCCCTCTGCCCAGCAGCCCAATGGGAGCGCTTCCTCCCTCTCCCCAGCACAGAGTTCACCCTGCCCCTCTGCAGCACCAATGGCACCCTCTTGAGTTTGGGTACTCGGTCTCTAAAAGGTTCGCCATCACAGCTCTAGCAGGTTGAGGAACCTGTAGCCCACCAGGTATTTTGACTTGAATCCCCATAATCCTCACACACCATGGTCATTCCATTATACGCAATTTGTCATTATAGCAGAAAGTCTCATGATTTAGGCAGAAGTCCAAGAGAAGCGACTTCTAGCCCCCTAAAACTATGAAAGAGAGCAAGGTTGGCCAACTAAAAAAGAGAGATGAATGATCCTGCTGTCACACTCAGATGCTTTCTGAAGCTAAGGAGATCTGCTTGCTAATGATGGCTTATCCAGAGGTTTCCTCTTTGTTAACCCTCCTTGATCCTTGTTTCCTTAGGGACCCCCAGGGCCTCGCGGACCCACAGGACCTCCGGTACGTATTAAGAAAACTGGATAGCCTGCATTGGGTGGGAGCGGGTTTGTGTGTGTGATAAACTAGATGGCAAAAGAAGAGAATACAAAGTGCATTGCATTCGAGAAAGCCTACTGGCAAATAAAAGCCCAAAGAGCAAAATGATTAGAAGGAGGGAGAGGGGATTGAAAGGACTAGAAACTTGGAAGACAGAGGCAGAAAGCTCAACAGCTAATATCGCTGCTTGTCCCCATTCTTACCCAGTATGGTCCAGTTGCGACCAACACAGAAACAACAAGTAAGCCAGCCAAATTCTGCATTAAAAACCATTTTTTTCCTCAAATGTCCTTGGAGGGGTGGGAGGCCACATGAAATGGCACTGCGGGCTGCATCTGGCCCACAGGCCTTAGGTTGGGAACCCCCGCCCAAGAAGCTGGGAGAAATTACCGTATTTGCCGGTGTATAAGTCACCCCCTCCCTTAAAATACACCGGAAAAACGGAGTGTGTCTTATATTCTGATGCATCTTATATGCCGGCAAATATGATAAATCGACCAAATCATGCTCCACAGAGTGAGTGGAAACATTTATTAAAACAAACCAGAGCTGTGTCCCCCGAGGGGACAGATTTGGCCCATCTGATATTTTATTATCTCTTGCATTTATAGGGCCCTCCAGGTATCCCAGTTACACTGGTAAGTTTCCCGGGATTTCGTGCTTTTTATAATCTTGTACATTTGTATGAAAGAAAAGGCATGGTCTGTATATATGATTAAATATGCAATATGTTGCTTGAGTTACCAAACTTTTAGTTTTCTTATAAAGTGTTACAGCTGTTGAACTGGGGTCCCCAGAGGGAATCAGGTTTTAATTGCCAGACACCTAAGCTATTAGGTTCAGATCAGTAGGTTTCTATAGGATATTGGCTGTTTCTTATATTAGGAACAAGGACACCCCCCTGGTGATATGTCTGTGTTCATTTCTCACAGGGTGGGGCTGTGGTGTCTCAGGGGTTAAAAAGCTTGCCTTGTTAGCTGGAAGGCTAGCAAGTCGGCAGTTCGAGACCAAGGGACTGCATATCAGATTGAGCACCCATTTCTTTGGTTCTTGGACTTCAGTTCCCAGAAGCCTAAGTCAATCCCCCAAAGCATTGATCAGCCAATGGACTGACTTAGGCTTCTGGGAATTGAAGTCCACCTTTGGGCTGTGTAGCCCTTGTTGGGAACCACTGGCCTAGATCCTGCCTCCTCCGTTGTCTGGCTCTGCAACACTGAACTACATTGCTAATGACATATTTAGTTTGGCCCTTATGTCTAAGCTACAAATGTCTTCATTTTCTCCTTCTTCCAACACTGATGTATGTGCTTGTTTCTTCCCAAAATAGCAGCAAGACAGCTTTGGGCACACTTTCCAAGCCGGGGTGGATGCCAGTGCTGTGTTCAGGTCTGAGGTACGTCAAGGATCACTCCTCAACCCTTTCAGTTCGGTATGGTTTATAGCCATCAGATTGCAGTGGCTCAGTGGTTAAGACGCTGAACTTGGAGACTGGAAGATCAGCAGTTTGAGACCCGAGTGCTGCCCAATGGAGTGAGCTTCCGTCTCCGTCCCAGCGCCTGCCAACCTAGCAGTTTGAAAGCAAGAAATTGCAAGTAGATAAATAGGTACCGATTCAGGAGGAAAGGTAACAGCGTTCTATGCATCCAGTCTTGCCTGCTACATGTCCGTGGAGACATCTGCAGATGAAGACAGTGCTGGCTCTTTGGCTACAAAGAGAGATGAGCACTGAACCTTGGAGTCAAATATGACTGGCTTTTGAGCAAGGGTGACTTTACCTGTACTTTACACATCAATTACATGTTATCTTTCTCTCTTTCTATTTTGTTCTCTGATATATATATATATGTATATATTTGACTAGAGTTATCAAACTGCAGACCTTCCAGTGCTGGATCAGGGAGGGGAGATCTTTAAGACTCTGCACTACCTCAGCACTCTTATCCAGAGCATCAAGAGACCTCTCGGGACGAGGGAAAACCCTGCCCGCATCTGTCGAGATCTCATGAACTGTGAACAGAAGATGCGGGATGGTAGGTGTCAGCAAAGCAGAGCAACTATCCTCCCGTGGGGCAGGGGAGGCGGATCTGTTTTCATGGGATCAGCTTGGAACATCATGGAATGAAGCTGAAGTCCTGGGGTTGTTTTTAGTGCAGGGCCGTCACCGAAACAGATGATAAAATATGCAGATGATTAAAGACAGGGACAGTAGAAACATCATTCTGTAGCCTTCAGATGCTGAGCTTGACAACTGGAAGGTTGACAAGTCAGCAGTTTGAGACCCAAGCCCCACACGATGGAGTGAGCTCCCATCGTCTGTCCTAGCTCCTGCCAACCTAGCAGTTCAAAAATAAGAAATTGCAAGTAGATCAATAGGTACTGCTTCAGCAGGAAAGGTAACAGCATTCCATGTGGTCCGGTATCTAGTTAGTGCCTGCCACATGGCCACAGAAATGTCTGCAGATGTGGACAGTACTGGCTCTTTGGCTGTAAACAAAGATGAGCACTGAACCCCAGAGTCAGGTACGATTGGCTTTCGAGCAAGGGAGACCTTGACATTTACAGGCATGAAACATATTGGTGAATTTGGCATTCCTTTGGCTCAGCCAAGTTGGATCAACGTCTCAACCTCTCTTGTGAATATAGCCCTCCTTTCAGTGTCCGTGTACAATACAGTCTTGATAAAAATCAAAAGAATTGGAGGGGCAACAAGGCATGAAGCAAGCAGGTGAGATCCATGAGCAGAGGAAGCATCAGCATCTCTTTGGGTCTTAGACCAAATGCCTTCTTCCTTTCAGGCTCCTTCTGGATCGACCCAAATCTAGGCTGTTCTTCAGACAGCATTCAAGTTGTCTGCAATTTTACCCAAGGAGGACAGACGTGTCTTAGCCCCATCACTCCTTCAAAGGTACATTAAGTAGTTCTTCTTGTTCTCCTCCTCCTCCTTTTCTTCTTCACTTCCTCTTTTACCCCACCGGGTGTCATTGGAAGGTAGCCACCAGCTCCACTTGTTGGTGTGATGGTGAGGAAAAGCTCCTTATGAGAAGACTAAAGGTCTTAGAGATCCCACGTTAATAACTTATCTACTCAGAGCCTTGAATCTAGTCTTCACTCTGGATTCCCATCCCCCCCTTTCTTGAGCCAGCTGGACTTTGACACTGGACGAGTGCAAATGAATTTCCTTCACCTCCTGAGCTCCGAGGCGGTCCAGAACATCACAGTCCACTGCTTGAACACCTCTGTGTGGCAGGAAGCAGACCCCGAGACGGCGGTGCGTTTCCGGGCTTGGAACGGGCAAGTCTTCGAAGCCGGAGGGCAACTCAGGCCCGATGTTGTGGAGAACAACTGTAAGGTACGGACCCTTTCCATAGCGAAGAACCTCGGGAGAAGGAGAGGGAAGGTTGTATCCCTTCGATGGGTTGAGGGCGTTTCTTTGGATTTTGGAGGCATTGAAGGTGGATTGTGTTGTAAGGCAACAGCGCTACCTACTGCAAGTTTTGAGGTACTGCATTGTCCTCTGGTCAGTTCCCGTAAGGGTTTTCACAGATGCAACTGTGTGGCCATCAAATGGCAAAAGACCACGTGAACATCATATTACTGCAGCTCACCATTTAGATGAAGGAGGTCCTTAAGGTTGATGGTTTCTGGTTTTCAGAACAGGAGGGTTTCTAATGCAATTGCTGATGTATGTCGCCTCTTCTCTTTCTTTCCTCTGCATCTTTTGCTTCCAGGCTCAAGACGGGCAGTGGGGCCGGGCGGTCTTTACGTTCCGGACGCAGGACCTCCACCTGCTGCCAATTGTCAGCGTCTACAACCTCCCGCTGCCCAAGCTGGGGAGGCAGCATCGCCTCGAGGTCGGGCCAGTGTGTTTCCTTTAAATGCCAACCCTCCATCACCTTTCAAGATGTGGCTTCTTTGGTTTCAGAGATGCCGCGTCTTTTCAAGCAAAGGGGCCCACTTGATGCCCGGAACCTCAGCATGACTCGAGAGCTGGGTCTTGAGCATTTTAGACCATCAGAAACCCTTGGCCTCTTGGATCCTCGTTCTCCATCACAAAGAAGAGTGCAGGGGCCGTGGCTTGGGTGGGAATGTGACTTTGCCAGCAGATCGTAAGGAGCCGGAGCAGAGGCCAAATTCCACACTCGGAGATTTTTCCTTCTTCCGGACAGAGAAGAGGTGAACATGCAACATCACACAATGAAACTCAGGGTCTTCTTGCTTGGTCATTTTGTGACTAAGTGTGGGTTTTTTCCCACCCCCACCCCCCGGAGACAGTGTGACGTTCACAGATCAGGTCTTTCTGGAATTGGAGAGACACCATTGCAAACTTTTTTCCCATCTGCTTGTTGTTCTGGAACAGGAAGCATTTAAAGTGCAATATTAGGGGGAAAGAGAGAACGAAAGAAAGAAGGGAGGGAGAGGGGGGAAATAGATATAGATATAGATATATATTATTTAAGGCAAAAAAAAAATAAATAAAAGCAAGTGAGACCCTTCTTCCCTTTAGCAGGGGGTTAAAAAAATCCCTTTTCATGTGTATATGAGAAGGAAATGCTCAAAAGTAGGAAAGAAATGATTGGTGCTAAATAGAAATTTTTTAAAAGAGAGAGAGAGGGAAAAAGGGAGAAAGAGAATTTGTTTTAATTTTTTCTACCTCTCACTGTGAAATACCTGGTGCTCTTTTATTTTTTTTAAAAAAACAGAAGTGTGTTATTTTATGTATGACTAAGAATATTTAAGGTTCTAAGGGGCGCCACGGCGTCTCGTCACGGACCCCAAATCAAAGCTACAACAGCGCATTTCCCTTTAGAAACAAGAGCAAGGGGGAAATTTGCAGGAGGGGAACCTTGTGATCTTCAACGCAACAAAAGAAAAAGAAACCCTACCAAATTAACTTAAACGTTTGTTAAATAGTCTACAGGGTTTTGTACATGCTTTGGCCTATCCAGGTTTTTGTTCACAAGTCTTTTCGTCTCGGGTGTTTGAAATGTAGCTTTCCGCATTGAGCTTTTTGTTTTATTTTGTTTTCTGTAACAGCAAGACCTAGGCTTGTAAAAAAAATGTTTTTACAGCAGCACATCAACACACAAACCAACACATTTCTCTGCTTTTACCTGTGTGTCTCTGTGTGTGTCTGAGTCATGGTGTATTTGTTTATTTGTAGAACCTACCAACCAAATGACAAAAGTGGAATAATGGAAGAATGCTAATCTGCATTCGTTTTATTTTAGAGATAGTTTGATAATATTTCTGTGTTGGTTCTAAAGTCAATTGCCCAAGCAAAGCTATTTTGCCTTATGGTGACTCCCGGTTCTCAATAATTGTGTCTCTTGTTTAAACAATTCAGGGGGAGGGGGACCTCCCTTTGAATCGTATCAGAGGTATCCTTTTCTGCTTTTTCCACCCAGTCGATGGATGTCTTTGTTTTCTGTTCTGTTCTGTAGAAACCTAGACTCTATATGTAAATTTGGAGTTTAAAAAGAAGAAAGAAGAGGATAATTAATATTATGATAATCGTTTTATTCTATATAAGGAATGTAATATTAATGTAATCAGGATGTATTGTACTGAATTGCTTTTGGTACCTGGTGTATTTGTTTAAATTTCTGTGTTCTGTAAAATATATGTGAGTCTTAAGCGATGTACATTGAGGTGGGGTTTTTTCCACGCACCCATCCGTAGCTCTCGCCAGGTGGCAGTAAAGGCTTGACCTGAAAAGTCATTTTTTAAAAGGGTCTAGTTGTTAAGACGCTGACTGGGAGGCGGAAGGTCAGAAGTTCAAAACTGCATGGCGGAGTGAGCGCCTGTCTCTGTCCCAGCTCCTGCCAACCTAGCAGTTCGAAAGCAAGAAATTGCAAGTTGAGAAATAGGGACCGCTTCAGTGGGAAGGTAAATAGCCTTCCGTGTCTAGTCATGACTGCCATATGTCCACTGAAACATCTGCAAACACAGACAGCGCTGGCTTTTCGGTTATAAACAGAGATGAGCACTGAACCCTATAGTCGGATATGACTGGCCTTCAGGACCTTTACCTAGACTTTGGATTTGGGACTTCAGTTTCCTGAAGCCGAAGTCAGTCCATTGGCTGATCAGTGCTTTGGGGAATTGACTCAGGCTTCGGGGAATTAAAGTCCAAAAACCAAAGGTTCTAGAAAGGTCTAGAAAGAGGATCTGATTTCCCTTCACAGAGATCTAGCGCAGTTCTTACTTCTTCTTTATTACACTTTGTCTCTCTTCTCCCATTGAGGCCATAGAGGGCGTTTCTTGACTATTTCACATATCCCCACCCCAATTCTCTAGATCTGAGCAAAAGACATTATTTTCCCCAGAGTATTATTATTATTATTATTATTATTATTATTATTATTATTATTATTATTATTATTATTATTATTATTATTATTATTATTATTATTATTATTATTATTATTATTATTATTATTATTATTATTATTATTTTAAAAATCTAACTATTTAACTTGACGTTCAATTTGCTGGGTTTCTATGCATACGTTTTGTTTGCCAGGAAGGAGAATGGAGGAAACAAGTATTTTTGCTTGTTTCTTTTCTTCTTTGGGGTTTCTGTTCTCCTTTTGGAGGGTCAAAGTTTTCCCTCAGAGTTCTATATTTAGCTCTCGATGGACGGCTAGCAAACTTCCTCCGAAGTTACAAAGGGCTCAAGAAATGTTTCAATAGCTTATCGCCATTTGGTTAGAAACTAAACACCACCGCCATCCAATTCTTGCCTTAGGAGGATGATGATGGTGATGCTGCTGCAGTAGGGGAAACTTTCTGCTTCTAATATTCCTTATCCAGCTTTTTTCAAGACATGGTCTTCTCATCTTGCAGTATGATAATTTTGTGTCAGAAATTATTCTGGGTTGAAAGGATTTTTTTTTTTGCAGGAGAAACTCCTTTCAGGGGATGCCCAAATGAGGCACCTTTCATGTCCCCAAGAGCTGGGACAGAGACGGGCACTCAATCTGTCATGCAGTAACCGGGTTTCGAACTGCTGACTTGCTGGCCTTCCAGCTAAAAAGGCGAGCTTCTTAACCACTGAGCCACCCCATCCTTCCCTCTTGGAGTAGCAAACCTGGAACTGGATGAGCCAACAGATGCCAGAAGCTTCGCAAGCGTGTCGATCACGCTCAACAACTGCAGTGTTGTGGATATTTTAAATTGTATCTAAATTGCTGGATTTTAGGGTTCTTTCACTAAAAAAACAGACAAAACTGTCGCCCACTCCGGGAATGGTCATAGAGTTCAAAAATCACAGACGGGTTTAATAGGATAATTGGTTTTACATTTGCAAACATGAACTTTCACTTGGGCCGTGATGAAATTCCATTTTAGATATTTTAGGTTTTTTTTGGCGGGGAGGAAGAGATTCCCCGTCCGGCATGGCTGCTGTTCAGAAAAAGTTGTGCTCCAAAAAATAAAGTTTCTAAATCTCCGGAATGAAGTGATATCGTGGTAGATTTGGAAGGTCTGCTATTTAATACCTCCCCAGGGAGGTCAGACAGTGACATTGATCCATATCAACAAACCAGTTCTGGCAGATTTCTTCTCTACCGCCAGCAGCTCTTCCTTGCTCACTAAAGCTCAAGCCTTTCCAGTGCTCTCTTGAGTTACAATAGCAGCAATTAAAAACAAGGCTGAAACCCTATAGTAACTCTAATAAAGAGTTATTATGTGCCAAAAAATAACTTATGGATGATGGCTACCACGTGGATGAGTAGCTTAACACAATATTCTCCAAAGCGTCCTACCATGGACAACCCTACTCTTGCAAAATCAAGGATGTAGGAGACTCATGGAATCAACGGGATTTGTAGAAATATGGATTTATCCTTCAACAATTTGGGTGAACGGCACAGTCTGAAGAGCTTCCCCCAAAGGAAAGGAATGGTACAACCTTCAGGTGCCGTATCTATTCCGGATATTGGCTATCATCATGGCAATAGTATTCCTGTTCTTAGCAGCCCACCCCTGCTGGCTTATATGACCATTAGAATGACCACCACCTTAGATTTTGGATTTTAGCATTATGGATGTTTTGATAATGGTTTTTCATTTGGGTCCTTATTTCTTTAGTGTAATGTTTTTTTAATGATAGTGGACCATTTTATTGCGATTGTGGGTTATGAATTGTGAGCTGGGGGACCTTCCAAAAGTGAAGAAGGATATCCCAGGGAGGTGGCAAGTAAAGCTATCCTTCCTGCTGGTAAAAAGATCCCCTCTCAGTCCAGTTCTGGAAACCCTGGGTTCAGTGGCGTTGCTATTTACTGCTGGTGAAGGATTCGAACGCTGTGCTCTCAAAACTGTCCAGTACAGCTGTTTCAAAGACTAATTTTCCTGGGTGGAGTCCAAAGAAAAACCAACTTTGAGATTAACTAGGACATACCTTTCTTTGGCTGGTTGCTTGTGCGTCATCCTCTCGCCCCGCCTGGCTGTGCCACATGTTGCCAATGGCGTCTATTATTTGGAATTAATCAAATTCACCCCTCCCCTCCTTTCTTTTCATATCTAGACCACAGTACAACATCACCCTGGCACACCCTGGGATCAAATCCATGTGCTTTTGCCCTTATCACAGCAATGTTTTCTTTGTTAAAGACGAGATTCGACTCTTTCCCCATTTGGGCTTAACCAGGACAAAAGGTTGCTCTCCAAAGAAATTAAAACTGGTTTAAAAGCAAGCCAAGTCTGTTGCAAACTTTTTGGCAAACATGCATTGCATATCAAAGGCATGTGGTCCACTGTTTATTGAAAGCACTGTAGATTTGCATTTCACAATTATGCCCCTGGCACTCCCTAATTAGCAAAGATGGTGATGTGCTCTGTCACCCCTCTCAGACTTCCTGGGCTCTCTGAGCTTCTTCCTTAAACAAACCACAAGGTTTTGCCAACAACAAGATTGTGAGGCATGTCTGTTGGAATGCAAAGCATGTGGGTGTGCCTTAAAGAGCCATTAGCTTGACACAAGACCTACTCCTGATGGAGATAAGAAATGACAGGGACGAATCCAACCCAACTGGGTATATTTTTTGATTTCTCTCTCTCTCTCTCTAGTGTATTGGTTGGGAGTTTGGAAACAGGATTGAAATCTCTGGACTTTCCACTTACCAGAGACAGCACAATAACATGCCAGAACAATGTGCTTACAAGCTACCCCTATAGCCATGAGAACTATGCCAGCATGCTCTAGCTTATGAGAGGGACTGTGGTGACTTAGTGGTTAAGACACTGAACTTGAGGACTGGAAGGTGGGCAGGTCAGCAGTTCGAGACCCGAGTACTGGGTTGTCTCTGTCCCAGCTCCTGCCAACCTAGCAGTTTGAAAGCAAGGAATTGCAAGTAGATCAAGAAGAGGTATGGCTTGGGTAGGAAAGTTAACAGCATTCCCTATGCTTGGTGCCCATTCATGCTGGCCACACGACCATGGAAATGTCTGCAGACGGAGATGAGCACCGACCCACTAGTCAGGCATGACTGGCTTTTGAACAAGGGGAGAGCTTGACCTTAGTTTAGGAATGCGGAGTTAAGCAGCATTAACTTTACAAAAGACCCACTCTGCATTTATTCATAGGGATTGAGCTAGATGTCTTATGAGTTTGAAATGTCAGGATGGGGCTTCTGCAATCCAAAAATTTATCCCAGGCAGCAAACAAAAAGAAGAAAAAAAGCCTTTTTGGGCCAAATTTTCAGACAGAAAGAATCCAAAAGTGATGCTTTGCCAGCTTTTATCTTGACTATGTGACAAGGCCCTTCCTGGTCTGCTTTCTGTCCTTCTCCCATTTCCTTTGCAATACCCAACCCAGGTGGTCCCAAGACTTTGAAGTGCCCTCTCTCTCCAAGCCTCCTCGCCCCACACATCTGGCCCCACTGAGCTTTCCATTAATTGCTCCCAGCAATTTAGGCCCTCCTGCTTTTCTGCTTGCAAGCCAGGCTTTCCTGACAGACACAGTGCAAAAATATGAATGAGCAATGAATGCAATTAACTAACTGCAGAAGCCCGTTAGAATAGACCCATGACATCAATGGGATTTGCGCAAGCATCCCCCCCCCCTCCTTCAGCAGTTCCAGCCTTTCACACACCACTGTGTCTTT
This sequence comes from Furcifer pardalis, assembly GCA_030440675.1. Lineage (NCBI taxonomy): Eukaryota > Metazoa > Chordata > Lepidosauria > Squamata > Chamaeleonidae > Furcifer > Furcifer pardalis. Next base: position 55,040,158 of record CP126898.1, on the reverse strand, counting down.
GTGGAAATTACATTTAATTATTTCCAAATTTGTTCTCTAGATTCGTGCCTTTGATACAAAGGCTCCCCCCCCCCCTTTTTGCTGGCTGTTTCTCTTTTTTACTTTCCTCGCCATAAAAAAGGTTTGAATTGGAGGGAGAAGGTGAGAAGCAGCAGGAAGAGAGGAAGAGCCGGTGTGAGATGGATGAACTCCCTAAAGCAGGAGTGCCTAAAAAACTACAGCCCGTGGGCGTGTTTTACGTCCACTTCTGGGAGCAACAAGGGTGGCTTGGGCTGGATGAATCCCCATCCCAGTCAGTCCAGGCGCAGGTGCTTCTTGGGCTGGTGTGTGTGTGTGTGTTCCTCTGGGCATGTGCAGAGTGCTTTCCTTTGTCCTCCTCCCGGGGCTGCCAATCCCGTTTTAACCCCTTTTCGGGCTCCGGCTGCCTTTGTTCAACCCTAACCCACCCCTTCTCCAGCAGCGGGGGCGTACGTTCGGGAGCGCGCGCAGCGAAGGAGGGAGCGGGAGCGCGCTTCCCTCTCCACCCACCCACCCACAATGCGGGTGTGGAGGAGGAGGAGGGGGGCGTGTCATGTGGGCGGGGCTTGTCCCGAGGCGCGTGGGTGGGCGGGGCGTAAAGGTTCCAATTCTCTCCTTAGACCCGAGCCGCCCCACCCGCCAGGAGCCTCCCCATTGGCTGGCGCCGGTGCCGGCCGGCTTCCCCCATTGGCGGAGGCGTGCGCGCTCTCTCCCCCTCCCGTGGCACGAGCCCCCCCTCCCTCCCGGCCAGACCAGCCTTCAGTTGGGCGCGCGGCGAGGAAGAGGAAGGAGGAGGAGGCGGAGGAGGAGGAGGAGGAAGAAGATGCGGCCGCTATGGGGCTCTCGCGCCGCCCCCGCCCGGCCTTAGAGGAGGAGGAGGAGGAGGAAGAAGAGGAGGAGGAGGAAGGCTCCTCCGGGGCCCAATGGGGGCCGGTGGGGCGCGCCATGGCGGGGCGGCGGGCGAAGGAGGTCCCGGCGCTGCTGCTGCTCCTCCTGGCCCTCTGGCTGGCCCTGGGGGTGCTCGGAGGGGCCCAGGCCGCCCCCACCGCCTCGACGCCTGAGGCGGCGGCGGAAGGCCAGACCCCGGGGCCCTGGAGCCCCTCGGCCGAGCCCCCCGAGGCCTCGGGGCTCAGCCCCACCGAGGCGGGCCCCCAGGCGGCCCTCCTTGCCTCCCCTGCCCCGGCGGGAGGAAAGGGAGAAGGAGAAGGGGAGGAGGAGGAAGAGGAAGAGACGGTGGTCCACAGCGGGACAGGTGAGCCCCCCCTCCGTCGCCCCCTCCTCTGCCTTTTGGGTCTGGGCTTTCTTAACAGGAGCCCCTGCCAGGTGGGCGGAAGAGATGGCCGAAGAGAGGATTCGAACCCTTGGCTTTGGGGCTCATGACTGATTCATAGGCCCCCCCCCCCATACATACATACCCAGAGGAGATGGAAATGGTGTGTAGGGAGATAGACTGAGTCAAGGTCCCTCAAGCAAGAGGGCCGAAGGCAGGATTCGAACCCAGGGCTTTGGGGCTCATGACTGATTCACAGCCCCCCCCCCCCCCACACACACACACATACATACCCAGAGGAGATGGAAATGGTGTAGGGAGATAGACTTGAGTCAAAGTCCCTCAAGCAAGAGGGCTGAAGGGAGGATTTGAACCCAGGGCTTCGGGGTTAATGACTGGCAGCCCCCCCCCCCTTTACACAAGGAGAGGTAGGAGATAGAAATGGGGTGGGTGGGGAATAGACTTGAGTCAAGAACCCTCAAGCTAGCGGGCAAAAGGGAGGATTCGAACTCAGGACCCACACACATACACATAGGTGAAGGAGATGGAAATGTGTGTGTGTGTGGGGGGGGGGGATAGACTGAGTCAAGGTTCCCCCAAGCTTGGGGGCCATAGGGAGGATTCGAACCCAGGGCTCCGTAGCTCATGATTGACCCACTAATAATAATACTGCAATTTTTCATGTCAGAAATTATTTTGGGTTGAAAGGGATTTTTTGCTGGAGAAACTCTGCTTGGAGGACCGCTCGAACGAGGCTCCTTTCATGTCCCCAAGATCTTCTCCCACCGAAGTGGTCCCTATTTATCTACTTGCAATGTTTGGCTTTCAAACTGCTAGGTTGGCAGGAGCTGGGACGGAGACGGGCACTCAGTCCATCATGCAATCCCCGGGTCTTGAACTACAGACTTGCCGGCCTTCCAGCTAACAAGGCGAGCTTCTTAACCATTGACCCATCGCAGCTCCCTACTGACCCACTGAGAGGCAGACACACACACACTGCCTGCTTTGAGCTCCCAGGTCAGGGCAGGCTCCAGGTTTCCTTCATTCAAGGTGACCGCCTCCCCTCTTCCCATGTCTTACATTCAACAACCCCCCTGCAAGGTAGGTCAGAGCGGGGCTGACCCTCCAAGGCTGAAAGGGACTTGTGGCTTTCTCTTCGTCTGGGTCAAAAGGTCATTTTTTTGGTTTCCTTTCGAGACAAGGATTGGTTTTAATGGGTCGGAATCGACTGAACAACAACAACATGAGCAGAAAGGAGTTCTCTTTCCTGCTTCATCATCCTCAGACCAACTACCCTGCTAGGTAGGCTGCTCAGAGGCAAACTAACATTACATGGTGCCAGTATTTGTGTCATCCGTATTCTGTTTCTGACTTTTTTGGTCCCTGTTGTTATTCACCTGTCAAGTCCTCCAATGTCTCTTAAGTCACCATAAGCTAGTTTCCATCCCCTGTTGCTAATTTTCCTTCTTGTTTATTTCTCTATCTCAGGGGTGCCCAAACTACGGCCTGAGGGCCGGATCCGCCCCGACACCAATTCAGCCAGTTCACGCCGCCCTCGTTGCTTTTAGGCACCCTGGTTTAAGCAGAGAAAACGGTAGCTTAAGATCTATCTCATCCTGTTGCAAAACAGATTGCAAGGTGCATTTTACTTCTGCTTCTGGTGGGAGGAGCCACGTGATCGGCCCCCTGCACCACATGACCGGCCCACGGCCTGAAAAGTTTGAGCACCCCTGCTCTAGGTGTTCATAGCAGAGACTCGAGGTTTAATGAGTTGCTCGGCTCATGCTTAGGAGAAAAATATCTACTTTTCCTCCTTTCTCACACCATTTTCTCAAAAGAAAGAATGGTTTCCAGTTTTTCCATGTTGATGGGATGCTTTTTGGATTCTTGGCTTGTGAGAAGGATGGAGGCGGCGGTAGGGCTGTGCAGTCAAAACCACACAGATAGAGAAATGGAGCATTAAGATGTTATGGTTTGGGAGTAAAATCTGTCTTTTTGGGGGGTGAGATTTAGGGTTTTTTTGTTGTGACGATTTCCCTCCTTCCAGAAAAGGATGCTGGAACTTGTATTCCAGAATGGTTGAATCTATCAGGTGCAGGAAAGGTGGCGATCCTAATTTAAAATTGATCTTGGTTTCTGCCACACCCTCAGCTTTGCTTTAATCAAATGCAGCTCTTTGGAAACGTGGAGAGGGGAAGTACGGGTGGGATTTACCATAAAATATTACAAAATAATTTACCATAAAACATTGGGGTTTCTCCAACTTGTTCTTGGCTGTTATGTCTCTCCCGTCCCCCCCCCCCCCCAATTTTTGGGTCCTTGATGACCGTCTGTTCAGTTCCAGCCTGGAAACTGGAAAGCCACCCATGAGCCAGAAAAAAGGACATTTTCCAATTATCCCAAGAGTTCTTAGAAGACTGACATTGCTGCTGGTACATCTAAAAATCTTATTTTCCCCAAATGGTGCTCAGAAAACTCATCCTTTGAGACTAGAATTCCAAGAATATTGTAGCAAACAAGGGCCATGGGGTTTGGGCTGTTGCAATTTTCTGTCTTCAATTTTTTTTTTTACACAACATGCTCTGTCCTTTCCAAAAGCACCCACCCTTCCAAGGTGATGGACAGGAAATTCTATTTATTAGGGAAGCCGCCGGCAGAACTTGAAGCCAACGCTTTGCCCCTACTCCTTGGAGAAGGAGGGAATGTGCTTCCACCTGCCGCTGAGATCTTTCCGGAAGAGCTGGCTTCCTTACAGAAGGCCATACGGAGGAACGGACACCCTCCTTTGGATCAGGAACCTGGAGAAGGAATGGCAGGTTATATATAGGGCCAGAGCCAGATTGGGGTGGGCGGACCCAGCAGGAGGAGAAGAACAGTGAGGTTTGTAAGGCTTTCTGCTCAAAGAAACCAGGTCACTGGCACCTGCGTTCCCAAAGAACGGCAAACCACAATTCTGGTTAGGTTCTGTGTGACTGGAACCTAAAACATGGATACGTGACACTTCACTGTTATGCAGTCATTTGTCAGATATACTTCGATGTGAATTCCTATATTAAGTCTGGAGTTAGGCTAGATCAGTGATAGTGAACCTTGGCACTCCAGGTGTTCTTGGACTTCAATTCCTAGAAGCCCAAGTCTCTGTGAATCCACATGGATGGGTTGACTGCGCCGACGCGCGGTAAACCCATTCGTGTGGATTCACAGGGGCTTCTGGGAATTGAAGTCCAAGAACTCCTGGAGTGCCAAGGTTCACCATCACGCATGGGGACCTTCAGAGGTCCTCCTGACTCCATGATACTAAGGGTTGTTAAACAATTGGATGCTTTGTTTTAATTCTTTGCTCATAAATTGATGTTTTCTTTTCAACGTTTGGCCATTTTTTGTTTAATGGATAGCTCAGCGGTTTAGGTACCTGGCAAAACTTTTGGACAATAAATAAACACTTGGGAATGAATGAATGAATAAACAAACTCCAAATCTTTTTCGCCCAGAATGCTTCACATTCTTGTTTTCCTTTCTCTGGGTGCCTTTGGGCCGGAAGGATGGCCAGGATTTTGTCCTGTGACCCTCTTCTCCATCGCCCGCTGGGTAGATCTGGCTGGTGCGTTTCCAAGTGAAGTCATCTGGCTTCCGAAAGCCCAGTCCGGTCTGGGTGGCGAAATTCGGTTGGCCAGGAATGCGGCCGGTTGGTTTATTTTTCATAATTTGCGTTGTCAGTCTTGTTTGCCTCCTGGGATTTTTTACTCTTCTGGAACACACACAGGCTGGTCTCTGGGATTTGTTTTTCATTAGCTTCGTCGGCAGTGTTGGTTTGGTATGGATCTGCTCAGAAGGAAACTGCCTTTACTTCCATGCGGTTTTAAGTAGATTGCCAAGTGTTGATGGGATGGAGACAGACCCTCCCTCCCTAAAAATATTGTTCCTTGCTTGCCCAATTGCTTGCATCTGACTTACGGGTTTTCTAAATATATGGGATGTTGAAGGAATGGGTTTTGTCATTGTCATGTCTCAGAGAAGCTCGCCTTGTTAGCTGGAAGGCTGTCAAGTCGACAGTTTGAGACCCGGGTACTGCATGATAGATTGAGCGCCCGTCTCTGTCCCAGCTCTTGGGGACATGAAAGGAGCTCATTTGGGCCTGGAGTGAATGAACTGCAGCTGGGCGGCTTGGGTGGTGAGTTACTCTAAGTGAGGTGCTATTTATGCGAGGTTTGACTGTGTGTGTGTGTGTCTGTCTATCTATCTATCTATCTATCTATCTATCTATCTATCTATCTATCTATCTATCTATCTATCTATCTATCTATCTATCTATCTATCTACACACACATGCGGCATACAAGTTATATTAAATTAAATTAAAATATCCAAAGAGCCAGCGCTGCCTGCGTCTGCAGATGTTTCCATGGACATGCGGCAGGCATGACTAGACTCCGGGTTGCACGGAATACTGTTACCTTTCCCGTTGAAGCAGTACCTATTTCTCTACTTGCAATTTCTTGCTTTTGAACTGCTAGGTTGCCAGAAACTGAGACAGATGACGGGAGCTCACTGTCATGCTGCACTTGGGTCTCAAAACTGCTGACAAAGTTGACCTTCCACTCGTCAAATTCAACATCTTAGCCACTGAGCCACTGCAGTCCCTAATATATTTATATGTCACTGTTCTATGTTGAGAGTAACTTCCTACTGTCAGTGAGATATCAATCGGCTCCAGATCACGGTAGAGGAAATAAACCAATTAGGCCATTAACGGCTAGGCTAATAAGTAACCCAACCTGCCTTGGGAAGATGCTGTTTTCAAAGGAAAGGGTGGTTTATCTCCCATTTTAGTGATGTTTTATCTTTCCATGAGGATATCCAGGGTGAACTCTATGGTTCTCCACTCTAGTCGCCTTTTTGATTTGCTATAACACTTTTATTTTCTAATCTGGGATCTCTGCGGGATGGAGATATGGCACTTCCCAGGGTTGTGTAAGCATCCCCTCTGCAAATCCTTTCCCTCCCACACCCCAGTCCTCCCATTTCCCCAAAGGTATTTGTGGGGCAAGCTGGCTCCCCCTCCCCCCTGCACTTCTGCAAAAACAGATTAAACGAATGGGATGTCAAGTTCAGTATCTCGGAAGGCCCCCCCCCCCTACATGGCCCCACCCCGAAGGGCATTGGGGTGAAAAAAATCCTTAAGCCTACAAAACAGTCCACTGGCTTGGGAGAGTCCAAGGCCGCCCCAAAGGCCTTTGGGCCAGTTCCGCCTGCGTGTTTGCATAGACCATTGTTTTCAATTAGTTCCACATCATGATGTTCGGAGAAAAATCCGGTCAGCCATGCCGTTCCCACCCCTGGCCATGGTGAGGAAAAGTGGTTTATTTTTGAGCAGGTTTTAGATCTTGGAAACGTGGCTTTTTTGGGGTTGGGTGGGAAGGCCACAGCGATGGAGTCTTCCGGCCAACCCTGGCCAGGATAACTGGGGAAATGGTGGCAAGTTGTAGAATCCCAAAAGAGAGTGGGACTTTTCCAAGCTGTAGGTGAGCTCTCTGTGTCCATTTACACCAGGGGTTCCCAAAATGGTTCCCAGATCTGGCTTGTGGTGCCATTACATGTGGCCCTCCACCCCTTCCATGGGCATTCAAGAAATAAAATGGCTGCCCTTTGAAGCTGTGGGGACAAAATGGCCACCCCCATCGTGCAGGAAGGGCAAAATGACTGTCCAGACCTCAGAGTGTGAAAAGTTTGAGAACCCCTGATTTATACCTCATCATATCTAGGGACCCTGTCAAGGCAGAACCCACTGATCCTGTGGGTTGAGGAGGGATTCGCATCTTGGTCTAGTTTGCAATCTGCACCCGAGGGGTTTTAAGGTCTGGCATGACTCCACCTTAACAAGCATCTATCCCAGTGATGGCCAACCTTGGCACTCCAGCTGTTCTTGAACTGCAATTCCCAGAAGGCCCTGATCAGCAGGAAAGCGGACTTGGGCTTCTAGGAATTGAAGTCCAAGAAGACCTGGAGTGCCAAGGTTGGCCATCATGGATCTAGCCTGATGCCCTTGGATGGTGGGAAGGTCCAGAGCCCTCTTTGGGACGGCCCTCCCTGGGAACTTCGAGATGTTAGCTGGTTCGGACACTGAGATGAAGCTGAAATGGCAAAAACAAACAAACAAACAAAAAAAACCCCACAAAGTCCTTTCTAATTTGGCTCTGGTATTTGGGGAGATAAATCCACAAAGGCAACGACAGTGAAGCAGAAAGAGCTGAGTCAAGAACATTGAGATAGCTGTAGGCCATGTCATGGTGCTTTGCCTATACAATGAGGGCTGGTCCCCATCGGCTGGTCTCTAAAGGTTATCGAGATACCATCTACAAAGCAGGCCTGGGGTTGGAAAAGAACTGAGTGATGATGAAATTCCTGGAAGCGCATTCCAGAATTCGAAACTCTTCTTCTGTCCTATCTTCTGCTCCAGGGTATAAAAAAGTTATTTTAAAAAAAACAAAGACCTACAATGGCCAGAATTTTGTAGCCTTCTACATGGGAGCCCTAGTCCCCAAAAATACCCTCTCCAGGTTTTGAGATTCTCCTCCTCTCTACTTTTCCCTTACAACAACCCTTTGGGGGTCACATGGAGAACCCCGAGGTCATTGTAAAGCTTTTCAAAACTCCCCGAGGGGCCTTCTCCATCTGCTTCCAGTGCCTCCCTCCTCTTGGGATGGATTTCATCTGCTTAATCGGTCGGGGTTTTCCTCGACCTGCATCTGGTTCGAAAGAGCCATTCCGTGCCATGCCCCGCATCTCCTGGCTTCTATTAATTGATAACCCCGTTGAGTGTTTTTCCACCCTGTCTTATTTAAGGAAATGGTGGCAGGCAGGAGCTGATAAATGCCGGATGAATTTTTAATACGCCCGTTTTTCAGCCGTGTGATCTTTCCTAAACAAGCATGCGATCTGTGTTTTGTTCCCCGTCGGCGTTCCTCTGCTTAATTCATCCTCCCTTCCCATCATCAAATCCTGGCTGCTTCTGCTGCTGTCTTGTCTTTTCAGCATCTTGACATTTTTCTTCCTTCTGAGGTATTTTTAGTTTTGCCAGTGACGGCTTTTAATTATTTTTTTTTGAAAGGAAAGATTTTTACGCATTAACAAAGATTGGGTTGGTAAAGTTCCCACCAGCCATGCGATCCTAAAGGGGATCCTATTGAAATAGACTTCATAGTGTCGTTCAAATTCCCAATGACTTGGTGTCTACATCTTGGACATGTTCTATTGATGGAGGATTGGTTATAGCATGGATTCCCAACCTTTTCAAGCCAGGGGCCGAGTCACACTCTCTCAGTCAGCTTGAAGGGCCGGACGGCCATTTTGCCCCGCCTGCACGATGGGGGTGGCCATTTTGTCCCAACAGCTCCAAAGGGGGTGGCTATTTTGTTTCTTGAATGCCTTTGGAGGGGTGGGGTGGGCCACATGAAATGGTGCCAGGGGGCGGATCCTTAGGTCGGCGAGGGGCGGTGATAAAAGTCAAATAAAATAAATAAATAAACCCCCCGGCTTGTAGCAAAAACAGATTGACCAGCCAATTCTCCTTGAAAACTATTTCTTTTCTTAGTTTGGTGGCCACAAAGGAAACAGAATATTACACGATCTCACCCTGTGCCAATGTCTCTTGTCTGATTTCCTGGATAAATTAATGGGTCCGGATGTCTGGGTACGATGCAAGAATCAGGAAATGGAGCAATTCGGGTTTGACTTCTTAAGTAATTTCAAAATAAATAAATAAATAAATAAATAAGAAAGTCAGACCACCAATTCTTGACCCGTTTTGCCCCTACTGTCAATACTAGCTGGCTGCTTTGTTTTTGAAAAATTAAAACCAGTTTTCATCCCAAGTGTGGACATTTAAATTGTTCATAAACGTTTTGAAACATTGAGTTGCTGACCAAAGGACCGCTGTCTTCTGGGATTCCTGAACCCTGAATAATTCTGAATAGTTTTGGAAAAGCTGCCTGGATTTCTTGGTTTTTCTTCCCTTTTTGTTGACCCCCCCCCCCAGTACAAAATTACATATTTTGGGTTTCCCTGGGGTGTCCCTGGAAGAAGGAAACAGGAAGCCCCTTCTGAACAGTCTCCCTAGACGAGTAGCCATAAGTCAGAATTGACTTGACAGCACACAATTATTATGATTATTTATTTGCCGTATTTTAAATTCATGGCCGCGTAAATCTGGCTGCGCCCTTAATAACCTCCCTCCCCGATTATCCGGAGCTGATTTTGGCTTTGCAAATAAATAGTAAATTAGCGAGGTTTATGCTTATAATAATATGGCAGAAGAAGATGGTTTTTTTTAAAAAAAACAACCAACTATAGCTTTTATATGCTGAAATGCTTTGCCCCTGCCGGAGTTGATTTAAGTTGTCACTTGTGAATTTGCGTAAGCTGTTGGGTTGCCCTGGTGTAATCTTCCACACACATCCTTGTCTTTTAAGGTAAAACAGCTTTAAAAACAGACTTGTTTCCTAAACAGAGGCTAAAGATTTATGATGTTTTCTCTAGCTACGTATACTACAGCTCTCTTCGGAAGAATGCAGTGAGAGAATTTTTATTTTTGCCTTTTTTTTCACTAATATTTGCCCAGATACTCAAAGGCTGGGACTTAAAGTATTCAAATGCACAAGACATCCTCCCTGAAAAATATGCCGGTATCTGGACCCTTAAAATGCTTCTGTTTGCCTTAGTGAAGGTAAAGGTCACCCTGGCTTGAAAGCCAGTTGTATCCAACTCTAGGGTTCAGTGCTCATCTCTGTTTCATAGCCAAAGAGCCAGCGCTTGTTTGCATTTGCAGACGTTTCTGTGGTCATGTGGCAGGCATGACTAGACACCGGTGCACATGGAACGCTGTTTACATTTCCCATCAAAGTACAGTCAAACCTCATATAACACTAAAACCTGGTTCCACAAGTCTTGATGTTATATGATTTTTAGTGTTATCCGATGCATGTTAAAATCCTATGGGAGCCATAGAGATACATTGTAACCACACAGGCTTTAGCGGTTGTTATCTGAAGCATCCCATAGGATCTTAATGTTATCCGATGCAATTCTTCCCCCCAGATTCCTTAATGTTATGCGATTTTCGTGTTATTCGATACTAATGTTATATGAGGTATTACTGTACTCCCTATTTATCTACTTGCAATTTCTTCCTTTGGAACTGCTAGGTTGGCAGGAGCTGGGACAGAGACTGGAGCTCACTCCGTCCTGCAATATTTGGGTATCGAACTAAGAATTTTGTGAAGCATTAGGGCTTTGCAAAATCTGCTTCAGTTTGTTTGGACTAGGGAGAACTTTGGGTCAATTTCAGGTAAAATTGAGGTAGAATTTCAACTACTGGGAGGGGGGACACAACCATCAATTCAAGATTTTGTGGCTTGTTTATGAACATTCAATGGGCACAGGCTTTGCTTGGCAGCTGTGGGAGAAGGAGGTGCAATTGAGTACTCCAGAAAGGACAGATGGGGGGCATTGCAAGGCATTGGATCCAGCTGCTGTAGCCTGAGGTTCCCGATTCCTTACGCAACGGTGTTTGTGTGGCCACAGATGTGAGAAACAAAGCTTTGATGACTAAAAGCTCATGCCGGGGCTCACCAATTGCTCCATCTTGACAACCCAGAAGCGGGGCCTTCTTTGTGGTGTCCCCATGATTTCCAGTCCTTTGCTCTGGAACCCGGGAGGCTCCCACAGTTGGCAGGCTTGGGTTGGGTTTCCAAATCCTACTGGCTGTGCAATCCTAAAGGGGATCCTATTGAAAAGGACTTCACCATGTTGTTCAAATTCCCAATTTCTCAGTGTCTCCAACTTGAACATGTTCTGTAGATGGACAGTGTCATCAACCATACTGCTTAAAAACCGCATTTGGCACCTCTGAGTTTAAATTTCTTAATTAGCAATTGTTTTAGTGGATTTTGCCCTACTTTACATTCCAGTAACGAAGGGCCCAGCAGCCCCTTAAAAGATTGCCAGTGTTTGGCCATACAATTTCTGTGCTGTAATCCACAGAAGCTCAAGTCTGGAAATGTCTGGGTTTTTCTTTTTAAAAATTTGTATTTTAAATAGTTAATTTTCACTGTTGGATCTTGGTCGTTTTCACCACACGATAGTGGGTTCCAGGTCGTGACAGTGGATTAAATGGCATTGTCATCAAAGGAGAGAAAATGGAATGAAGAGCTTCTGGTCAATGTCTAGCAAGGATCTTGAAAGTTTAAATATCTGCCTCATCTCACTTGTGGAAAAAACCCAAATGTTTTGGCAGAGCTACCGGAGAGGGGGAAAAATGGTTGCTATAAATAGAATAAAGGACTCTACAGAAGAAAGGAGAGATGTTAAGAATGAGAGAAACTAGAATGGACAGGAACCAACAGGTCTCTTCTGTGTGAAATATGGGGTTCGTAATGGGGCGGGGGGAGGAGTTAGAGGTGGTCTCCCTATGAGCTCATGGCTCCCTTCAGTCATATGCGTGGCTTGGTAAAACAAAGCAAGACAACAAATGCAATGTTCTAGTTGTCAAGGGTCTGCTCCATCTCTCCGTCTGTCCAAGGTTGCACATGAAAAGCAAGATACTTGGTTGGGTCACCTGCCAACCAAATTGGCCGCTCTTGAGGAATTGGGGTCCCCCGAAGCAGTTGTCCAAAGTCTACCTGCCTTGACTCCGTCCAAGGCTACCAGCTGTTTGTCAATGACTATTTCCACACTGGAGATGAAATCTGGAGTATCCCTTGCTAAACGAATCCAAAGGGTAGGAGTTGATAGCGTGGTTCAGACAGAGACCTGTGTGGGTGGCTGGGGTGAGATAACAGGAATAAGACCCCTTAGAGCAGTGATGGCCAACCTTGGCACTCCAGGTGTTCTTGGACTTCGATTCCCAGAAGCCCAAGTCTTTGTGAATCCACACGAATGGGTTTGCTGTGCGTGTTCTTGGACTTCAATTTCCAGAAGCCCAAGTCTCTGAATCCACACGAATGGGTTTGCTGTGCGTGTTCTTGGACTTCAATTCCCAGAAGCCCAAGTCTTTGTGAATCCACATGAATGGGTTTACTGCATGTGTTTTTGGACTTCAATTTCCAGAAGCCCAATTCTCTGAGTCCACACGAATGGGTTTGCTGTGCGTGTTCTTGGACTTCAATTCCCAGAAGCCCAAGTCTTTGTGAATCCACATGAATGGGTTTACTGTGCGTATGCATTTGTGTGGAATCACAGAAACTAGGGCTTCTGGGAGTTGAAGTCCAAGAACTCCTGGAGTGCCAAGGTTTGCCGTCGCTGCCTTAGGCAGTACTTTTCCGCCATGTGCCCGGGCTGCGGATAGGATGGACGAAGCCCCTTTCTGTTTATGAGGCTTTGCAATGGCACAGAGTTCACGGCTGGAATGTGTCCGGAGGACAAAGGGATAAATAGAGGCTCACTCACTCGACTGACCCCTCTCTTGACCTGGCAGGGAGTTGAACTAGACTTTCGCATTGAGAAATTCACCCCAGGGGCTTCCTTGATGGCTGCCCATCTCTAAGGGGGGGGGGGGCAATCTTCAGGCTTGCACCAGGGAATTCTTTGTTTTGGTAAAGGTTTCCCTTGCTCGAAAGCCAGTCGTATCTGACCGTAGGGGTCATTGCTCATCTCTGTTTCAAAGCCAAAGAGCCAGCGCAGTCTGCTTCTGCAGATGTTTCCATGGTCATGTGACAGGCATGACTAGACGTTGGAGCGCACTGAACGCTGTTACCTTCCCACTGAAGTGGTCCCTATTTATCTACTTGGAATTTCTTGCTTTTGAACTGCTAGGCTGGCAGGAGCTGGGACAAAAAGCACAATTTCCAGGAAGCACTGCCTTTTCTGCATTTCTAGGGCCCTGATCCGGGTTGTTGGTGCAGAGAAAAGAAAGCAAAGTAGAGAGCTTTATTATTATTATTATTATTATTATTATTATTATTATTATTATTATTATTATTATTATTATTATTATTATTATTATTATTATTATTATTATTATTATTATTAAAGTGCTTGACCACTCATCCCCTTTCCAGGCATCTTAGGCTCCTGCTTGTCTAATCTTGTTTGAAAACCTGCAGCCTTGAATGACTTGAAACGGGTGCTTTCCTCAGCTTGAAAAGGGCTCAATGGGGCGATGCTCCTCGCGGCGCCCGCCCTTCTGCCAAGTGTTTTTGTTCATCGCACAGGCTGGCCCTGGCGTTTTCTTGGCACAGGCACTTGGGCACCGTGACGCAGCAAAAAGAGCCGGCAGTTGCTTTGCAGCAAACTCATTCGGAGCAGATCCTGCAACCGGGCCAACAGCTGACGTCTTCTGAAGGGCAGCGGACGTAATGGCACAGCGGATGCCCGATGAAATGCCCGGGTGTTTCTCCTGCTCTGGGGTTGATCAGCTTGAGGTTTGCTTAATGGGAGTGGACGCGCACATGCTCACCTGCGAGAACTGGTCAGGCCAGTTTTTCCTCTTGGGGTCAAGATTCACAACATTTGAACCGGGCCAGTGGCGGAGGAGTTTTTAGGCACACCACACCATAGGTGGAGGACTGCAGTGGCTTAGTGGTTAAGATGCTGAACTTGATGACTGGAAGGTCAGCAGTTTGAGACCTGAGTGCTGCAGGACAGAGTGAGCTCCCGTCTCTGTCCCACCTCTTGCCAACCTAGCAGTTTGGAAGCAAGAAAGTTCACGTAGATAAATAGGGACCACACCGATGGGAAAGGTAAACAGCATTCCATGCTGTCCGGTGTCTAGTCAAGCCTGCCACAGACGCAGACAGTGCTGGCTCTTTGGCTACAAGCAGATGAGCACTGAACCCTAGAGTTGGATACGACTGGCTTTCGAGCAAGGGTGGAAGAAAAAGAAAACCCAAATGGTTTAACAAGGCCTTCGGGAATCCAGAGCCTTTGGATGCCAAAATATCCGTCCATATCCCTGTCCTAATAGTATGATTCTTTTTTTTTTTTAAAGAGTTTTGTAATGCAACCTCGTGTCCAACTTGTGGCATCTGTATGTCTAATTCCATTTAGCTGACACCAGGTTTCATCTCTCAGATTCGAGGCACATGGTCTGTTTTGTCCTTTTCATCTACGCCGCCTCCACCTAACGCATTCAGTCCACCATCTCCCCCACCCGGGTGTTTGTTCATCCATTTGCCCCCGCTTGTTTCAAAGGCTGCGTCTCTCCCTCCCTCTCTCTCTCGTCCCGTGACTCCTTCCTGGGGCAAAACCTTCAGCCCTCCAAGGTTTCAATCCCAGCCCAACGGACAGTTTCCCATTCTTTCCGAGAAGCCAGACAGCAAAACGTCCTGAGAGTGTTTCTCACTGTGCGGAAGGTGTGCTTGTGAACATTCAGTGCAAGGCATTCCATGTGTCAAAAGGTTTCCATCCTTTCAACACAACATAACACAAACATAGGTTTGTTCACTGTTCTTTTGAACTACTTTTAGTTCTGTACATTGCTCGGAGGTTGGTTTTTTTTTTTTTTAAATAAAAGGTTGAATAAGACCGACTAGCACGCTGATGTTTCCGTGGGCTTGATCCTACAGTCTTGGGGTCCGTTTGAACTGGTAGAGATGACTCAACGTTCGCTGTCACCTCTGCTGAACTGCAGCCGTTTCTTTCTTACATTTTTAAAAATGCTTTTGGAAAATCTCAGTGAGCAACAAAGGCACAAACGCACCGAAAGCTTGTGAGGTTGGGCGCCAGAGGCCTCTCTGGACAAAAAAAGGAGCAGTTGTGGATCAAAGGAGCCATTCTTTGTATTTTGTTTCTTTATCCTGCGAGAAGTGATCTTCTAAGGACAGCCAAAAGGAACAGAAGCTAAAATAGGGAAATTTTATATAAGCCTTTTTTTTTAAAGAGTAGGATTAAAAACTCCAGACCAGCATGTTGAAAAACCAGCCTGGAGGAGAATTGTCCCGTAACATGGCATCTCAGGAGTCCAGTGATGGCCAACCTTGGCACTCCAGGTGTTCTTGAACATCAATTTCCGGAAGCCCTGATCAGCAGGAGTGATGACTTGGGCTTCTGGGAATTAAGGTCCAAGAACACCTGGAGTGTCAAGGTTGGCCATCACGGTCCTTTAAGACCCTCAAGGTACAATGCATCGAAATCAAGGCAAATTCTTGTGGAGATTTAGATTGGTGATAGTTTTATTCTTGTTTTATTCTTTTTATTCTGATTGTGGGCCGCCCAGAGTCGGGTCCTCCCGATTGGGGCGGGGTATTAAATTTAATAAATAATAATAATAATAATAATACTCCATCTCGGTAAAAGTGCAGTAATAGTAAATTTTGGAAAGACCTATAATTCATGACAAGCCCTGTTCTTCCTGAGTCAGCAGCGTCACTCTGCCTTGGGGTAGGGCCGGCCAAGTTTGGAAGATGAATGGGTACGTCTACTCGTGCGTTCGTTCTTCTTTAAAGTCAAGCTCAAAGCTTGGATGAATCATTGGATGACCATTGAGGAATCTGAATGAAGGCAGTTCTGACAGAGGCGTGTCCAATTCTCTTTTGGATGCTGTGATTGTTTCTGGAGCGGTGGTCCGCATAGGACTGGCAAGAGGACCGTTTGAGCGTGTGTTTGCTGGCTGAGCAGTGGAAAGAAAAAATGCCTTCATGCTCTTATAGGCATTGCGAATTTAGGAACTTGTCATGTTTCAAGTCTTGCTTGGTTTTCGTACAAGTTGCTTTGTTGAGCGTTGCGCGCTTTTTCCTTTGATCAGCCTTTACGGAAGGGCTTGTTCATCAATTGACAGGCGAGCTTGGCGCCTCGTAATTTGTAATCACAAGGAGAGGGAGAAAAAGGCTGGCTTTCGAGGGATATTGGATTTCGGAACACAGTGGCTGGGGTGTCAAAACCCAATTGCCGTTCCCAGCTAGAGTGGATCCATCTTCTAGGGAAGTCAACATTTATGTAAACCCTATCAGTTCAGTGGGTCTCCCTCCGATTTGGATCTCTAGGGCTTGGAAGATTAATGCAAATCATGCCTAGCTGAGTAACACATATTGCATCGATATCACATAGAATGTCCAGATTAATCCCTAGAAAGTCCCATTAAAAAAAGGTAAAAACAGTTCAACACAGAGATAGGTAATGGTCGCCCTTGCTTGAAAGCCAGTTGTATCGGACTCTAGGGTTCAGTGCTCATCTCTGTTTATAGCCAAAGAGCCAGCCCTGTGTCTGCAGATGTTTCCATGGACTTGTGGTAGGCATGACTAAACATTGGAGTGCACGGAACGCTGTTTACCTTCCCTCCAAAGTGGTCCCTATTCGTCTACTTGCAATGTCTTGCTTTCAAACTGCTAGGTTGGCAATAGCTGGGACAGAGACGGGAGCTCACTCTATCAATGCAGCACACGGGTCTTGAACTGCTGACCTTCTAGTCGTCAAGTTCAGCGTCTTAACCACTCAGCCACTGCAGCCCCACACAGAGACAACTTGGAGTCAAAAAAGCTTTCGAAAGGAATGTGGTGGAAGAATCACCAAAGACCCATGCCACAGCAAAGTAGCCTTCAGGGGAAGCCAGAGGGGTCCACATTGGGATCCCAGGAAGGTCTGATTGTATCGCAAAGGCCTGAGGCTTCTGACCCCGGTGGAAATTGAATACACGGGTTCCAGACAGCCAAGAACAAAATGGAGTTGGATACTGCGTCAAGAGCCTTTGGTTCTTTCCATGGCACGTAGGGTTGATGTTGTGAATCATACCACGCATAGTAGTTAAGAAGCTCGTCTTGTTAGCTGGAGGGGCCGGCGAGTCGGCAGTTCGAGACCCGGGTGCTGCGTGACGGATTGAGTGCCTGTCTCTGCCCCAGCTCTTGAGGACATGAAAGGCGCCAGAGTGGAGTTTCTCCCGCAAAAATCCTTTCAACCCAGAATAATTTCTGACACGAAATTATGCTACTTGCTCCCTTTGAGCTGGATTGTTTGCTGAAGGAACATCTCTTTTGCACATCCTTTCTGCTGGACAGCTCCCTTGCTGAGTTCTCTCTTGATTCCCGGCCCACGGAGGAGGCAGCGCCTAGAAGCACAAGGCAGGGATGGGGGGCGGGGGGGGGGTGTAGGCCAGATCCCCAAGGGTGCTGTCTCATGGCTGGAATCAAGTTTGGATTATTCAGGAAGGCTTCGCGTCGCAGGGCTCAAGTTGCAGAGATGGGAATGCTTTTCTTTGTGCACATTACCACATTCGCCTTCCCTTCTGCAGGCGGGAAATCTCTGGATTTGTGCTGACTCCTCTTTTCCTTTTCCAGGGAAGGGTTTGTTTTATTCTCGGTGCGTGTGCATTTTCGAGCGTTTAGCACGAACGATAAGACATCGGGGCATGGTTCTCATGGTTACGGCGGGAAGAGCGAGCAAAAGGCTTATTGTAAACCACACACGCACGCAAGGATTCGACATACTTAAAAGGACCGTTTAGCTCTAAAATGGCCAGATGCATCATTGTTTCTATCCCAAATCCACCCCAAACATGATTTGGGGCATTTATCCACATTGTGTGTGTGTGTGGGGTGTGTGTGTGTGTGTGTGTTCCTGGCTCCGATTCCAGCAGAATATGAACAAGAACAGCTGTGCCAGAACCCCTTCCTTTTCTTTCATTCTTTCTTTCTTTCATTCCTTTCTTCCAAGGTACAAACGTAGGTGGCTTAGACAGAGCCAGAGCTTTGAGCATTCGTATCCAGTGATGTTAATTCTGACTGGCAGTGGTGTCTGTTCTAGGTAGCCTTCATCCCCCGCTCAGCTTGGAGAGCTCACGTATTCCTGGTTGGTCTCCCATCCAAGAACTATCCGGATCTGACTTCGCTTAACTTCTGATCTGGGCAGGAAAACCATTGTGTTCCTTTAGGTTAGGGGTTCCCAACCTAAGGCCTGTGGCCTGGATCTGGCCCATGGTGCCATTTTATGTGGTCTCCCACCCTTCCAAGGGCATTTGAGGAACAAAATGGCCACCCCTTTGAAGCTGTTGGGAAAAATGGCCACCCCCATTGTGCAGGCAGGGCAATATGCCTGTCCGGCCCTCAAAGCTGACTGAGAGAGTGTGCCCCGGCCCCTGGCTTGAAAAGGTTGGGAACCCCTGCTTTTTAGGTATAGCAGTGCAGTAAATTATACATACATGTAGTTCTACTTTCTATCACTCTATTAATTTCTTTTTTTAAAAAAATCCTCTTGTAGACTTCTTGTGCAACTGCAGTTCCCTCGGGACCGTAAGCATGAGCGATTGCAACGCGACCACTGGCCAGTGTGAATGCCGACCCGGGTTCGTGGGGCAGTCTTGTGACCGGTGCAAGGAAGGCTATTACCTGGACCAGACCAACGCGCGCTGTGTCGCGTGTGCGTGCCATCCTGAGGGCTCTGCCTCTTTAGCCTGCGACAGGTAAGTCAACCCCCACCACCTGGTTTTTCCTCCATCTTTCTGTTTTGACATCCCGGAGACTTGGTTGGCTGGGAAAGGTCGGAAACTGCACCCAGGAAAGTGACCTGAGCTTGGGAAAAGTGACTCCTTCGGCACTCCTAATCGTCCACGTGTCTTTGTGACTTCAGTTGTGAGTTCGGTCCCGACCAGGGCTCAAGGTTGACTCTGCCTTCCATCCTTCTGAGGTTGGTGAAATGAGGGCCAAGCATGTTGGGTGTAAAATGCTAATTAACTTGTCAATTGCCCAGAGAGTCCACTGAGCGTTATGGGGTGGTGTAGAAGGATGGTTGATTTGCATTTTGAGGGTGAGGAGGGACAGATTCAGAAGTTGATCTCCTGCCTCCTTGAAGGCATCCAAGAGTGTGAAGAAGACTTCTCTCAAAACAAACTTCTTTGTTGTGGTTTCTGGGGGACCTGTGGGGTTGGGGAAGATTTGTATGAGGGAAGGGGCCCCGTGTGGCTTCCATTTCCGTGGAACTGTGGAAAGGCAGGTCTCAGCGGCTTCCGGAAGACTCGCCCTACGCTTTGCGAAACATCCTAGTCCAGTCACGCTCCTGCTGTGCGAATGATCCGCAAAGTCCCTCTGGCGGGCTGTGAGGTCTGGGGAGACCCAACCCCTGCCTCGGGCATGGGCTTGATTTCCGAAATGAACATTGACCTGACAAGCTGTCAGGATGAAGCCACGCTGACCCTGCTGTAACCATTCTTTCCCTCCCTGCAGACTAATTAGTGAGAGAACGAGATGGGATGTGTCTGGGCACATGTGTTTGCCTTGGGATGGTGCAGCTTCATGATATGGGCTTCTTTCTTTCTTTCTCTCCTTTCTCTCTCTCTGTCCCTCCTTTCCCAACCTAAGGCCCATGGGCCAGATGCGGCACACAACACCATTTCATGCGGCCCTGCCTCTCCAAGATCATTTGAGAAGCAAAATGGCCACCTCTTTGAAGCCGTTGGGACAAAATGGCTGCCCCCGCCATGCAGGCAGGCCAAAATGGCCGTCCGACCACCAAAGCTCACTGACAGAGTGTAACCCGGCCACCAGCTTGAAATGTTGGGAACTTTTGCAACAAAAGGGACTCAAGGCAGAATACAATAACCATAAAATACATATGTTTAAATCACAGCTAGTGAAGTGATTCATATTAAAAGTCCGTGACTCCCTTCTGCAGTAGTCAGCTGTTTTCAGCAGTTAAGGAATTTCCTCTTCTAATGACAGACTATCTGTAACGTTTATACCAGGCCTTAGTCTTTGCTCTCAATGTAGGAGTGGGCAACTTGTTGGAGTGCAATTGCCATCAGCTTCCGCCAGCATAGCCAGAAGTGAGGGATGGTGAGAGATGTCATATACTCATATGGGTTTAAATTGAGGAGATTTAAACCTTAGCTGGAGTCGGGGAGATCACTGATTAAAATAATGCATTTTAATTAAGTTAACATGTTGTCAACCCAGCCACTTCCTGGGATGGGGTGTGGGCTAGTTAAAAGTGCTCGTGGAAATGGGTTGCATTGGTTCCCAGTGATCTGTAAACTCGTGGCTCTTTGAAAGGTTGGGAAGGAGCAAACGTGATGTTCCCAGTTTGATTTCACAGATGCATTGTGCTTGTATGTGTGTGGATTCTGGGCTTTGCCCTCCTGAACAACCTCTGGCCCCACTGCAGATGCCCGTGGGGTAAGGGCTTTCCCCACCCATCGCCCTTTCTGCCTGCCGGACGCCACCGTCCCGCAAAGGGCGTAGCCACCGTCATGCCAACCTGTCCCCAAAAGGCCCCGATGCCCTTGTGACAGGGCGACGGTGTTGAGCCGGCACGCTCGGCATCCTGGCACTGAGCCGGACAAACCGCCTCTTCAAAGTCCTCCAGCGTCTCGGCTCCTTGGGTGCATTTCACACTGAGAGATCCCCCATTCAGCGGCCGGGAGGGAGGAATGCTTAGCGCACAATGCACCAGTGTTTTGGGGGAAGAAAGCGGCCCTTTTCTCCCTCCCTCCCTCCCTCCCTCCTGGCCACAAAAGGAGCTTTGCTGGCATTGCATAACGCTGGAGGCGGTGGTGTGGGCGACTACAGGGACCCCTGCGTTCCCGCTGGAGAGAGGGAAGGGGCGGGTTCCCCCCCCAATAATAATAATAATAATAATAATAATAATAATAACAGAGTGTTATGAAATGCTCAGATAGAGAAAAAGATAACAAACTGAAAACCTGTCCTTTGGGTCCAAGGTTGTTTCTCCTCGGTTTCTGACGGTCCGGGTTAACGGACCTGAAAGTCCACGTCTAGGTTACGGGGCTTCCATTAAAGCTTGCTTGGCGGATATTGATAGCGGAGATTCCCGGTGGGGCCGAAGGAAACAATCGCTTCTCTGTCTACTTCTTGAACCGCCATGTTAAGGCTGGGAAGGAGGGGGAGGAGGAAAGAGAAAGAGATTCTGTTTCAGACATTAAATCTTAATAATGGGTTTTTAATACCCCCCCAGAGAAAGAAACCCGAATGCTTCGCTTTTCAGTCCTTATGTGACCAGTGGAGCCAGTGAGATGAATGGGCCCAGAGACGTGGCATCCTTAAATTGGGATGGGTGGTACTCAAGGCTGATAAGGCCTCTCCTCATCCCTCCCAATGTAGGGACAGCTTCGAAAGAAACCATTGGTTGCTAAAATTAATAATAATTAAATCTGCTTTTTTAAACTGGGCATCCTCCTCTGGATAATAGTAGAGCCGGCTCTCACCTTGAACATAAGGCCCATAGGCTTAGCAAAAGCCTATGCATAGTCCTGGGGGTTTCCTAGTTGGCCGCTGTTGGCCAAGATGATGGTTGTGTTGGAAGTGGCACATGGGTATTGGTGTTTTCTGGCATCTCTGGTGGCACTTAAGCCAATCCTAATGAGTTTGTGGGTCTACTCTGGCCAGCTTATCCTGCTATGGTCTTAGAGTAGACCTTACTGCAAATTAACTAACCTAACGACTCTGAGGACTAATGGCCTTGGGTGCCAAAGTCCACAGGGAAAGGTGATGGTCCCCAAGTGAATTAAATGGTCCCACTTAAACCCAGCTTGATAGAAGGCATCAGTTTCATCCATCCTGCCCTGGGGATGATGATGAGGACTTTGCCTGCCAAAAGGGCTTAGGACCAGAAAGTGGCTCAAAGGAACTGGATCTGTGGTACTATGGATGTCACGCTGAGATGCAGAAACCAAATGGAAGGCCACTGCATTATATTCTCAGGATTGTCTTCATGGCCGATCGCCATGAGAGTCGCCAAGATTTGGAATTGGGTACAGCACTTAAAGAAGATGGGTCTACTCCAGTAGGAACAAGGAATCTTGGTTGTACTTCTCCATTTCCCTATACAAACTATACAAAGTAGAAACATATGAGTAAAACTACTTGATTTTCCTTCTGTGATTTGGACTGCACTCTGTATTTTTGAGATCTGTGGGAGAGAAAGAGGATCAGGTCTATTTCGATTGCTGACATTTTCCTGGAAAAGCATTCAAGGGTCTTTCCTATACAGGAGCCGTGAAAGGGGCCATTGTCGTGACCCCATCGTTGCCTTGGCCTACGATGGCAAAGCATTCTCGCTTGCTCTGAAACATTTAATCCTTCCGCTTACCCAGCCCCTGGCGCCAGCTCTTCTGCGTCGAGTTGAACGTATTTTGCCAGAGCGCTTCTAAATCTGAACTCCCCCGGCCCTTGATCACCCGCAATTAAAAAGTTTAATGACTTCCTCCCTCGGCTAAAGATCATGTTTAAAACCAAGGGGCACCAGAAGCCCAAGGCTAGCCAGAGAAAGAGAAAGACCCCTCCACGTTCCTTAGGAAGGAAAATTAAAAATCGTTGCGATGGCTTTCCAGGAGCAGAACAGAGTCAAAATCTGTAGGGGAAGAAAATCTTGTGTAACTGATGAATAGTTTTGTGGAATCAGTGGGGTTGGCAGCCTTTTTTTGTTTTGTTTACAAAAAGAGTTTCTGAAACACAAACTCTCCACAAATAAAATGCTTTTTCTAAATCAAGGGTTCCCAGCCTTTTCAAGCCGAGTATTGATTTGGATGGGATGGCCAGGAATCTCCCTTCACTTGTTTTGCGACATTTACTCTTGTTTTGCAACAGCTCCGGAGGTTGTCAGTGCAAAGTCGGAGCCGCTGGTCAGAAATGCGAGCGATGCGAGGAAGGGTATTCCAAGTTCAACGGGACATCTTGTGATCAGTGCCGTTGCAACAGTCATACTGCGAAATGCGACAGCTGGTCAGGTAAAATGGAGATGACCTTGGGATTTCTGTGTGCGTGCGTGTGCGCGCGCATGATGCCTCGGGGAACGGAAGAAGTCAAACAGGAGGGGCTGGCTCTGTCATTGGACACAGTGGAGCACTCTCCATAGGTAGCACAGTTGGCCTGACCTAAAAAGTTCCTTGGCTGGCTGTAGATCTGGCTTGAATTGCAAATATTTAAATTACATATACACTAGTACCTCGGATAACGTTATGACTTGGTTCCACAAGTCATGTCGTTATCCGGTTTTTAGCATTGTCCGATCCATGGATCGAACAATGCTAAAAAAAAAAAGCCCTGATGTCAGGGACAAACTGCGCGGTTTGTCCCTGTAGCGATGAAACTAGGGTTGGGGGAAAACACGCGCCTGCCCGCTTTTCCCTGACCCTAGTTTCATCACTATGGGGGTGCTGGATTCGAACCAGTCCACCACCCCTGTCGCGATCCATCACTACAGGTGTGTGTGTGTGTGTGTGTGTGTGTGTGGATTGGACCCAAGGGTGCCAGATGCTCGAAACTCGGGCATCTGGCACCCTTGGAGTAAGCGTCTGCCTGTGCTCACTCCAAGGTTGCTGGACGCTCAAAATTCGGGCGTCCAGCAACCTTGGAGTGAGCAACTGCCACCCTTGGATTCGGTGCCTGCCTGCGTTCACTCCAAGGTTGCTGGACGAGCGAGTTTTGAACATCCAGCAACCTTGGAGTCAATGCATGCGCTGACTTGGATTGCTATGGGGGAAGTGGATTGGAGAAATAGATGGAAAATGAGTCATAGTTCCAGACTGGTCAGGTTATCCTGCTGTGGTTATCAAGTAGACTCTGATCCCAGGGACAACGCTGAGAACCAAAGGCCTTGTGTGGTGAAGTCCACAGGGAAGGGTGATGGTCCCCAATTGGATTAAATGGTCCTACTTGAATCTACCTTGATGAGTAATGAGTAGTAGCTTGTAGTGTGGGTGGGGAAGGGTCTCGCCGTGAAACTTTGGGGGGTGAGGCGTCCCCCTGCAATCCCATTTTGATTACGAAGACCTTAGATTATCATTTTCATCCAATGTTTTGGAAGCTATTTTCCTAGAGACAAACCCTGGGTGCCCTCTTGTGGCTGCCTTTGAAACAGCAAGGAAATATGACCAAAAAGCATTCCATATCAATTTTTTGAAGAAGCTATTTTAGTGGGTGTAACATAAATAAATAAACAAATCCAGCTTTTTTTCCCAAATCGGGGGAGGGGGGGAAGTATTTTCTTCTTTGAAAGACTCATGAGAGTTACGGCAGTACAAATGAATCTGAAGAAGTGGTTTTGAAGCTTGCGCTGAAACTAATCTGTAATATGTTATATATTAAAAAGAAATCCAAAGCAGTGTGTGATGCATAAGTTAAAAATAAAAGGTGAAATTGGGTAATGTCTTTTGCCAGGGCTGCTGCTGCAGTGTTTCAAAAGTGGCAGAGAGATGGGGGGGGGGGTACTGTGGGAGTCTGTCCTTTGGAAAGGTCTCGTTCCATCTGACACTGGAGGTTTTTACAAGACTTTTGTATTTCGGTTTTCCTCCCCCACTGATAGGCATTTGCCGGGACTGTCAAGGCAACACGGAGGGCCCCTTCTGTGAGCAGTGCAAAGCTCAGTTTTACCGAAACAACGTGCAACGCCATGAATGTCTCCTTTGCCCGTGCTCCAATGTGACGTCCACAGCCAGCTGCCGAATAAGTAAGGCTTCCGTCGTGGGTTGGGAGTGGAGGGCCAAACACAGCTCCATTGAGATCTAGAGCCCTCTTTATTGAATCATCCAGTTAGAACAGTGATGGCCAACCTTGGCACTCCAGCTGTTCTTGGACTTCAGTTCCCAGAAGCCCAAGTCTCTGTGAATCCACACGAATGGGTTTACTGCACGTATGTGGACCTCGCCGCCCCTCCCCCTGTGCCTACACCAACTGCCAGGGGAGGAAGAAGCCAGGGCAGGATGAGGACCTTGCCGCCCTTCCCCCTGTGCCTACACCAACTGCCAGGGGAAGAAGAAGCCAGGGCAGGATGAGGACCTCGCCGCCCCTCCCCCTGTGCCTACACCAACTGCCAGGGGAGGAAGAAGCCAGGGCAGGATGAGGACCTTGCCGCCCTTCCCCCTGTGCCTACACCAACTGCCAGGGGAGGAAGAAGCCAGGGCAGGATGAGGACCTCGCCGCCCCTCCCCCTGTGCCCACAGCAACTGCCAGAGGAGGAAGAAGCAAGGGCAGGTTGATGACTTTGCTGCCCCTCCCCTGTGCCCACAGCAACATATTGTATTATAATGTAATGCATTATTTGTAAGCCACCCTGAGTCGCCACGGCGAGTGGGCGGCAATATAAATTTGAAATAATAAATAATAAATAATAAACCCATTCGTGTGGATTCACAGAGACTTGGGCTTCTGGGAATTGAAGTCCAAGAGCAGCTGGAGTGCCAAGGTTGGCCATCATGGAGTCAGAGCATACTGAGAGTTGTAAAGACCAGTGTCCAAAGGATGCCCCAGAAGTGGCCAAAGCCAGGAAGTCTGGTTTGGGTCCAGTCTGGGTAAATGAGTCTCTTACAAACCGGATCTTGTGAAAACCATTGTGGGAATAGAGAGCTAGTAAACAACAAGCATAAATGGGTGGTAGAAGTTTGGGTTTTTCCGCCGGTGTTTCCCTACCTTTGGTTTTTGGACTTCAATTCCCAGAAGCCTAAGTCAATTCCCCAAAGCACTGACCAGCCAATGGACTGACTTAGGCTTCTGGGAAATGAACTCCACCGGTGTTCCGTAGAACATAGTTTAGGAAATGCTTAATTAGGCCCTGGTCCCCAAGTGGATTAAATGGTCCCACTTGAGTCCCTCTTGATGGAGGGCAGCAGCTTCATCGATCCTGGCCTGATGATATGGACTTTGTGTGCCAAAAGGTCTCTGGACCAGAAAGGGACTCGCAGAACTGGATCAGTGGTACTATGGGTGCCACACTGCGGTGCAGAAGGCAGATGAAAGGCCACTGCATTATATTCTCAGGACAGTCTTCATTGATGATCGCCATGAGGATCACCTGTATTCAGATTCAGATACAGCAGAACAAGAAGAAGGCTTAAGAATCAGAGTAGAGAAACAAAACTTATCCGCTGAGGTGCAAGACTGGAGAAAAGGTCATTTGAAACGTAACATCGGGAATGAACAGTCTGGGTGTAACGAATGTTTTCTGCCTCTCTCCTCTCCCGCCTGTAGAGCCTGGTCACCATGCGCCGACCTGTGACGTCTGCCGACCTGGCTACACTGGGGCCCTTTGTCACCAGTGTGACGATGGCTACTACAGCTCCGACAGCCTTTGCGTCAAGTGTCAGTGCAATGAGAACGTTGACCCGGTCCAATTCCCAAAAATCTGCAACCCAGAGACGGGAGAATGCCTTGGCTGCCTCTACCACACGGCTGGGCTTCACTGCGAGCGGTGCCAGGAGGGTTACGTCAAAAGTTCGGAAGGAGGGAACTGCACCAAGATCGGTAATAATCGTAGAGTTTCCCTACAGCTTAATGTTTACTGAATCTCTTATCGTGGTTTTACTTTATTCTCCTATCAGGTGAAGGGACTGCGGTAGCTTTAGTGATTAAGATGCTGAGTGGGCCCAGCCACGCCACCTCCCTGGAAGTGGAAGCAGGCACATTGACGGCTGTCATAAATGCGCCCACTTCCACATTTACTACAGCCACTGGCGTGTTTGCGCATGTGTGGGTGCATTTTATGGCTGACATAAATGCATCCTCTTCCACTTCTGGGTGTGGTGGCGGCAGCAGCGGCCCGGCTCTGGTTTACGGACCGGGACTGTAGGTTGGGAACCCATGCACTAAAGGGTTAGTTCTGGTATGAAGTCAGGCATTCATTTCTAATCAGATCAAAATTCATCTTGGTATTAGTTCTTTCATTCTTGCAATAATTCCAGGCAACATCAGCTTGTCTATTTTTACAAGCTTTATTTATCGACTTTCCTTTGATGTTCCATGTGCACAAAAATACTTCAGAGCAGGAAAAGTCATCCCAAAAGTCTTACAGCTATGAAACAAATTGTAGGCACAAAGGCTAATATATATATATCTAAAGGTACACTTAAATTTCAGGCAAATACTTAAGTCAGAATTCAATGCAAATTACAGGCACAATAAAAATTATCAAAAAACAATCAATTACATTTTGAGTTTTTCTTTTTGAATTGATAAATGCAGTGGTGGGATGTCAAAAATTTTACTACCCCACCATGACGCCATCATAGTGTGGGCGGAGATAACATCATGATGTCATGGGTGGGGCCAAATAAAAAAATACAAAATAATAATAAAAAATAAAATAACACACCTCAACTCACCCACCCACCCACAACCAAAAAGCATCAATAAATTAAATAAATGTATAAATAAATAAAAAATACATTAAAATACAGCCAGCCACCCAAACACCCACCTCCAGGCCTTTTGAGGAACTGTGGTAGTACGTCAATATAGGTAAAGGTATTAAATACACATTAAAATGCACACAGACACACCACATCCAAAGGTGAGTCACTTACCCTGGAGAGCAGGCTATAGGGAGCTTCAGGCTTGCAGCTTCTCTTCCTCCTCCCCGCTTGGGAGGACACCAAGGAGGCTGTGCATATGCGCCAAGCACTGTAGGCATGCATGCACACTATGTGCTTGGCATGCATGTACAGTGGGGGAACCAGTGAAAAGGTAAACCCCGAAGGTGGTCCCCCCCCCCCCAAAAAAAAATATATGCTACCGGTTCTCCGGGACACTGGGAAAAGTTACTACCGGTTATGGAGAACTGGTGAGAACCTGTTACATCCCATCACTGGATAAATTTATTAATTAAGAGGTTAAAGACTTGTTCATCTTTAAATGCTGAATGTTAATTTGGTTTGTTGCATCAATCCATGACTGCTTTGTTGCGCTTAGTAATTCGTCATCAACCTAATTTTCATTGTTAGCTAGTAATTATAATAATAAATCTTCATTGTTATCTAGTAATTATAATAATAAATCTAATTTGGTATGTTTGCATTTTTAAAAAATATTGAAGCATCTAGCTTAGATCCGGCACACAGAGGACTCGTCCCGACATTTCCTGATGTTACCGCGCCGACAACTTCCGCCGTGACGGCCACGAATGCCACGTTGACCCAGACAACGGTCCATACCGTTTCCCCCATCGGCTCCTCCGACAACACCACCTCAACATTAGCCGATGTCTCGTGGACTCAGTTCAACATCATCATCCTGACCGTCATCATCATCCTGGTGGTTCTCTTGATGGGCTTTGTTGGTGCCGTCTACACGTACCGCGAGTATCAGAATAGGAAGCTGAACGCCCCGTTTTGGACCATTGAGCTCAAAGAAGACAACATCAGCTTCAGCAGCTATCACGACAGCCTCCCCAACGCCGACGTCTCGGGCTTGCTTGAGGATGATGGGAATGAGGTGGCGCCCAACGGGCAGTTGGCCTTGGCAACCCCCATGCATAACTACAAAGCTTGACACAAGCCGGGAGGTTTGAGTTGCGGCAAAGTTTGCAGAGTGGGGGAACCAGTTGGGCTCGTCGAAGAAGTGGCTGTACGAGGAACGTAAACCGTTTCCCTCACTAGCGCATGAGCTACGAAGCTTTGAGATCCCCACCCCCAGAAAGGCACTGAATGTGGGCTACGAGAAATTTGGGGGCAAAATTGCCGACTGTGTCCGGTCCCTGGGCGTGCCATGATGGTTATTTAACACGTGTTTTAAACTAAAATAAAAGGACGGCGTTGCTTTGAGATATATTTTTGTACAAAACGAGGGAGGCTTACCAAGGCGGCATCGTCAGACCTGACGAAAAGACTTTGTTGACCCCCGGAACATAACGTTTGTGTTTCCTGCTTTGAAAAATAGCCACTAATAGTTAGGGGGAAAAGATCTTTGGAGGGTTTTTTTTTTTTTTGGGGGGGGGGAGAAATTGATATAAAGCTGTGTTTTGTGCTTTGAAAGAATTTTGCTACTTAACGGAAAATCAGATTAAAAATATGTAAGTTTTGTGGAATGGCAAAAAAACATGCAGATCTACAGCCTAACACCAATCAAACCTATTGTTTCTCATTTTGATTTCGGGGGAAATGCCATTTCTTTTTGGAGAAACGGCCGTTGGTGATGCGGTCTTTGTTCAGAAGGCTTTCCTTGCAACCTGGCCGATGCTATTTTAAAAAAATGTGGAGTCGGTTTATTTTCTTAGCTTTATTGGACTCGGGACTCTTCCGACGGATGCCACGGGCGTCTTTTCTGCGGCCCGATTTCCCAAAATCTCTTGTCCAGAGTGGAAAATGACGTGTGTACAGAATGTCACGAAGGGTGCTTGTAACTATTTGTATAAAGATAAACTGCAAGTCGTATTTTAATCCGTTAAGATTTTATCTGTACAGTGGTTCCATGACGTTGTAAAAAAAAAAAAACCCTGTTAACGCCCCCCCCCCAAAAAAAAAAAAACACACACACACAGACACACAAACAAGGAAAGCAAATATTGTATTCAGTGTTGTAAATTTCAGTGGCAATACTTTTTGGAGCTGGGTCTCCAGAAAAACATCCTTGCTAACCCTCCCTCTTTTCTGATGCTAGAAATTACCACATCTTCACTTGAGTATCCCCCTTGCTTGCTTTGTATGAATCTGTAAGTTTTCTCCCCTCTAATTCCACTTCTTCCATCCCTAATCCTGGTCTTTGCGGCTCTCGTATCTGCCTGTCAGTCAGATATATAACGTGCGGAGCATCACTGCTTACCTAAAACGTAGGAACAGAGCTTTGAATTTGGAAAGAAGGCTTAGAGAAGTGATTCGAAACTCACGAGGTCTCTTCAAATTGGACTTGTTTGATTCTTTCTAAGGAAACTTAGCTTGTTTTGACGTTACTGTTGGGCCTCTCTAGGGATCTCATCCATAATAACCTCAAACTGAGTGTTGACATTTGAATCTTCTCAACTGTGGGTCAAGAAAAGACTTGTCAGATGTTCTCCAGCGTTCATTTTTGCATGTATATTTGCTTCTACGTGAGATCTTTACAGCGAAGATGTCACGTTTTGCTCACTCCCCCCCCCCTGAACTGGACATTTACTCGACCTCTTTGGACTTTGGTTCTTCTGCATGTTCACATGCTGGTTGGGTTTCTTTGGGTGGCGCTTCCGACATGCAGTGTTTGAGAGAGAGAGCACAGAAAGGGTTTCGTGGCAGTGACGGCGAAGTCACGCTAAAAATTGTGGTGGAAAAATGTGGTGGTTCTCAGTGCGATTTCATGCCACTGTCCTCAATTTTCAAAAGTGCTCTGCAAAAATATTGCTGTCCAAATTTTGGGGCAGAGGAAAGCTGCTGTTCTCCCTGCAGCCCGCTGGGTGGTGATAAGAGACAAAGAGAGTGAAAAGATGTGGCGAGAGAGAGAAAAGTGGAAATAGAATGTCAGAGAGAGAGAGAAAGAGAGAGAAGGCTCTCTAACTATTTGATTCAATCCATAATCCATCAACAGAGAAAAGGTTTCCAGTTGTCTTAACACCGATGGATGTTTTACATAAATAAATAAATAAAATAAAATAAATGCCTTTCTGAAGAGGGTCACTTTTAACCTGTGCAGTGGAACCTGAGGTAGTTGAACGCAGTAAGATCAGGACCCCAAAGGGCTCCTGTTTGCAACACCGCAAGTCAATCTCACATCCATGTCCATTTACTTGCTGCTGATCTTTTTATACCCCATGGAAATAAAACTGATCTAGCTTTTCTTAGCGACTCCGTTCTCCTTTGGGTCCCATCAAGTCGTCTTCGACTCATGGGCGGCCTCCAGAATCCCCTGTCTTTAACACTCCTGCTCATCTCTTGTAAATTCAAGGCTGTGGCTTCCTTTAGAGAGTGAATCCATCTAACATTCGGTCTTCCTCTTTTTCTGCTGCATTGTTCTCTCTCTCAAGAGAATCCAAAGTAGGATTGCTTCAGCTTCATCGTTTCTGGTTCCAGGGAAAGTTCAGGTTTCACTGGTTTTTGGACTCTATGCCTCTATCAAGTCTTTTGTTTGCTCCTGTGATTCCCCTCTCAGCTGCCCCAGTCTGCTTGGACTTTGTGAGGAGTGAAATGACCCAAAGTGGCCAGAGAGCTTTCGGTTGCAAACTACTGATTTTTTGGACCATGTTTCCCCACTAATGGATTCTGGCAAAATAAAAATAAAAATGCACTGCCTTCTCCGATTTGGATTTGTGGCACTCTTCTGTAAAGTGGTTATAATAAACATAATTTTGTGCTTGTCTGTGTTTGCTGCGGAAAGTTTGCTCTCTGCAGCGGTATGTTCTACAGGCCAACTGAAGTTTAATTTAACTCTTTGCATATCATTCGAGGAAATTGATAATCCGGTTAATCTTGAGCTGTGTCTACCATGGTGAGAATACTTTGATGTGTGGCATAAAACACTAGGATTGTTGCTGGTGAGTAGCTTTAAAACAGGCTGGGAGATTAGGTTTGCATATAGATCTTCAGGAATGTACTTTTGAGGTACAGCATCAGCTAAAAGTCTCCGGTGGCTGTTGTGGATTTTGGGATGTGTAGTCTAAAACAAAGTTGACATTTTCTTTCGGCACATCACAGCCAATACGTGCCTGATCTTGCTCTGTTTTGTGAGTTATGCAGGGTTAGTGCCAGGATGGGAGACCATCGAGTATCTTCGGCTAGGGTAGGGGTTCCCAAGCTGGGGGCCGAGTCACGCTCTCTCAGTCAGCTTCGAGGGCTGGACGGCCATTGTGCCCTGCCTGTACGACGGGGGCAGCCATTTTGTCTAAACGGCTTCAAAGGAGTGGCCATGTTTCTTGAATGCCCTTGGAGGGGTGAGAGGCCACATGAAATGGCACTAATTATATGTTCAAGGAAGTGTTATAGTCGCTGTTGCGTAGCTGAAGAGTTTCTGGCACTGGCGATGATTTTAAACCATGTCTGGGGATTTTGAGCTGGGTCGAGAAGCCCAGGTTCTTTCGAGGACGGTAAAGTAACCCAGTGCTTCCCAACCTTTGGTTTTTGAACTTCCATACCCAGAAGGCTTAAGCCAGTCCATTGGCTGATCCGTGCTTTGGGGAATTGACTTGAGCGTCTGGGAATCGAAGTCCAAAAACCAGAGGTTGGGAAGCACTGGTCTAGCCCCAACGTAGCAAGCCAATGCTTTTACCCAGGGGTGAGTCTGGTATTTCTAAAGGGGCAACTACCGCCCTATTTTATGATCTTGAGAAATCGACAGGTCTTACTTGTGAGTTTAATGATGCTCTTCCATTGGTATGTGGGGAAATGGTTGCACATCTGGTTGGGCAGCATGGCTGCTGCTGTTGATTTTAAGTCACACTGAAATGGTGAAGGTAGCTAGAAATAACTGC
Source organism: Furcifer pardalis (assembly GCA_030440675.1). NCBI lineage: Eukaryota > Metazoa > Chordata > Lepidosauria > Squamata > Chamaeleonidae > Furcifer > Furcifer pardalis. The sequence goes on along the minus strand of CP126898.1, from coordinate 55,007,796 downwards.
ATGACGTTTAACTGTAGAGAGGCAGCATGAATTGTCTGGTGAAATAGCCAGTGTGTTAGATCACACAAAATAATGTAATAATCCCAATATCCTGGTTTGCCCCGGCCTGGTTTATTTGCATTTTTAACACTACACTTAAAATGGCACTTGATTTTATGCTACAGGCATCAGTTGGATTTTGTTAAAAATAAATAAAAGCCTAAAACCAATTGGCAGCCCTATTTAGTTAATTGCTTTGTGAATCAAGACTCGTTAAAGTCTCGCTGATTTAGCTGGGTCTACTCGAGGCGGCTTTACAGCTGCTTTCAGGCTGGTAAACAAAAGTCTTGAAATAAAGTTTCTGTTTTATGCAGCATTTTAAATTTTTGTGGAAACAGTTTTCGATCTCTAACTCATCTAACAAAGATTGGGCTTGCTTTTCTAACTAAGATCCAGTAGTGATATTTTATATACCCCCTCGTTCCAGCTGTACTTTGAGCTGATGAAATATAGTTATTTAAGAGAAAAAAATGAAACAAAAGGGGAAGGTGGAGCAGTGGTTGGAATATATGTTGCAATTTATACTGAAGAGTGTTATTTAAAATGAACTAAAATAAAATGTATATAATTTGTACCTACATCTGTTTGGTGGTTGCATTGGCTCTTAAGGAAAACAGCACAGCGGATTTTTGTCTCTCGGGAGTTTTATGGTGTTGGGTTCCAGCAACATCTGGCGGGCCAGTGGTTGAGAACATCTGTTTTTGTCAAGAGCTGATCGGTTGCCTCAGGGTAGCCCCCAAACTAAAACGTGTTGAGAATCCAAACGTGAGGGGCTCCCCGGATGGACCATGATGACAACTTTGAACAGCTACGGCTGATGAGAGTTGCAGATCCACAACATCTGGAAGGTTGACGCTTCTTGCCCTTGCCGCAGGGGTTGGTTTCGTAGCCCAAGAATGCATCTAGAAATTGTTAGGATGAGGAAGATGAATGCAATTACGGTATAGACCAAGTTAATTGCCTTTTAGGCTCCTTCCGTGTGAATAGGAGTTGACTTTTTTAATAATAAGAATTGTAAGTCACGGTGGGGGGGGGGGCACCAGGATTTTAGAGATGCTTAGATGGGGCATGGCCAAAAAACAGGTTGGGAACCACTGATCCAGAGCAGGGATTCCCAGCGTAAGGCCCGCGCCGCATCCAGCTCCTGGCACCATTTCATGTGGCCCCACACCCACTCCACAGGCATTCAAGAAACAAAATGGCCACCCCTTTGAAGCTCTTGGGACAAAATGGCCACCCCTATCGTGCAGGCAGGGCAGAATGGCCGTCCGGCCCTTGAAGCTGACTGAGAGAGCATGACCAGGCCCCTGGCTTGGAAAGGTTTGGAGCCACTGGCCATCCTCTGCTTGTGTATCTGTGCTCTGACCTGCCCGACTCCCAATTCTAAAACCATGTCGTTAAATCTGCACGGTTTGTCTTTCACTGCTATTCTCAAGCACTAATTTTCAACATGGCAACCGCAACTATACAACCCCCGGTGACAGCTGGAACATGGCCAGCAATTAAATTTGCTGGTTTAAGATGGGTTTAATCTCCTGCAATGGACAGTTTATTAAGATAAGACTAAACTGTGGCAGTGTGTGATTAGTGGCAGGGAAGTCTTTAACAGCTTCAGAAGGGAAACCCTTTTAATCCTGCCTTTTTTCATGGCCCACTGAGTCTACATGCAATAGGCATAGCAAAATACAGAATAATTAGATATATTTTTGATGAGGATGGCTTTTTGCTCCAAAATGAGATAATGCTAAGTCTTATCTGCCCCCACCCCTAGATCAAGTATGCAAGACAGATTTTTTTTTAAAAAAAATAACCTGGAGTGGTAAAGGTATTTTTAATAATAAGAGGATAAAGATTCTAGTCCTCATTGAACCACAAAGTTCATGGGATGATGTTGGATGGCTGACTCTCAGTCTTACCTACCTCACAAGGCTGTTGTAAGCAAAATATAGGAGAGAGAGATCTATATACAGTACCTTTGAACTTGCTAGAGGAAAGGACTATAAAATGTAATTAAAATATAAATCAGGGGAATCTTTTTGATGAAGTTGATCACAGCCTATGGATTTACATGCCAGCAGGTACATGGAAAAGATTATTTTTAATTTTTTAAACATGTAAAGTCAATAGACACAAAATGTAAACATAATAAGAAATTGTAACAAAAATATTGTGCCAGCTCCTTTTGTCACTCCCTCTGCTGGCTGGGGATGATGGAAGTTGTAGTGCCATTGGGAGGAAGAGGGTTCGTCCGGCCTGGGTTTTCTAGAGAATATGGCTGAAATGTCTCAAATCTTATTTCGTTTTTAATTCTGAGCTGGGAACAGTTTTATAAATCCACCCCCCCCTCCCCAACAAACAAACAAAAACCACCCCTGCCCTTAGTCAAAATGGCCACCTTCCAGCGCCGCCTCCTCTCCCTGAGGAAAATGGCACCGGCACAAAGGACTTCCTTCGGGCTTCTTGCGCAGGCGTGCCCGGAGTGAGCATGGCGGCTTACCTCCCGGCAGACGCCTCCCTTGCCACATCTTGCCCTCAACCATGATGGCGCCCAAAGCGCCCTCAAAGGGCATCCAAAGCCCGAAGCGCGGCCCTCGACTTAACCGGCTGCCCTACTCAGGGCGGCTTCGATGGCTTCACCAAGATGGCGGCCTCCCCCGCCTCCTCCAGCCCGTCGCGGCCGTTCGAATTCCAAGCCGGCCGCCCAAGTCGGGCGAGAAGAGCCTCGGTCGGAGGAGCCGCCGCCGCCGCCGCTGGTCCGGCTTCCGCCTCCCTCCGCCGCCCCCTTTGGGGTTCCCTCCTGCCTTCCCGTCATGGACTCCCTGCCGGCGGAGGACCTCACCTTGCCCCTGGGCTTCAACGGCAGGTAAGGGAAGAAGAGGCAGGAGGAGGTGCGAGCGAGGAGGAGCGGCGACCGTTAAAAACCGTTAGGCGCGCGGAGGGGGGGGGAGTGAGGAGTGGAGAGTAGTTAACCCTTTCCTGCCCGGCAGCGCCTTTGTGCTTGCAGGCGTGTGTGTTTGGTTTTTTCTGCTGACCCGCCCATCTGGGCTATAGTATAGGGAACCCCACCCCCACCCCCCACCCCAATACAAGATCAAAAATAATACATTATAAAAAGACATGAAGCAATAGGCCTTACACACAATAAAACTACAGTATATGAACCATAGGCAAGAATAATAACCACAGTAACCATCAAACGACAGACCATGGCGAGCTGTCTGTCTATCTCATCCACTCATCTGTCCTGTCTATCGAGCTCAGGGGTCCTCAACCTGTGGCCTGCGGGCCGGATGAAACTCCCGGCAACATTTCATGTGTGGCTTCTCCACCGCCTTCACCACACCAGGAAGTACCATGTGGTGAAGGAAGGACAAAATGACCATCCGGTCCCTGAAGCTGTCTAAGGAAATGCGACCCAATGGCCCCCGGCTTAAAAAGGTTGAGAACTTATCTAACTATCATCCATTCATGTATTCTATCTATTCATGTACTCTATCTATCTATCTATCTATCTATCTATCTATCTATCTATCTATCTATCTATCTATCTATCTATTCTGAACCATCATTCTATCTCTCTCTCTATCTTTTCTGAACCATCTATCTATCTATCTATCTATCTATCTATCTATCTATCTATCTATCTATCTATCTATCTATCTATCTATCTATCTATCTATCTATCTATCTATCTATCCATGTACTCTTATCTCTCTCTCCCTCTCCCCTCCTCTCTATCTATCTATCTAAGCAAAGGAAAATCAAAGCAAAGCAAATAGAAAAATAGGAAACGCTACAGATCCATCTCTTTGTCTTTTGCTTTTTGTCTTCACCTTTCTCAAAAGCAAGACATTGCAAGTAGATAAATAGGGACTACTTCAGTGGGAAAGGTAAACAGCGTTCCGTGCACCCCAGTGTCGAGGCATGCCTGCCATATGTCCACGGAAACATCTGCAGACACAGACAGCATTGGCTCTTTGGCTATAAACAGATGAGCACTGAACCCTAGAGTTGGATACGGCTGTCTTTCAAGGAAGGGCGACCTTTACCTTCTCTCTATGAGTAGGTGTGATGCAAAGCACTTGCTTTTTTCCCATGTATTCCCTTTTTAATTTAATTTACCTCCCCCTTTTCTCCCATATATGGGACTCAAAACAGGTTGGGGAAGAAATAAAAGTATGAAAAGTGGACGAAAGCAATATTTGGAGGGCTACGGGTTGTCTGCATAGGTTGCCTATTCTTCTCCTAGCAAACTTTTGAGGTAGATTGTTTCCAACTTGAAAGTAGGCTTGAGACTAGGCAAATCCCAGTTCAATTCCCCAGTGAGCTGTGAAATCCAACAAAGATGCCTACAATGTTTGAAAGCATGCTGTAATAAAAGAAGGATCTTCCTTCTTCCTAGTGTGAATTTTTCCCAACTTCCGGATGTCTCAGGAGATGAAATTCGTGGACACCTGGTTGAAGCCGGAGGTAAAGTTGTGTGTGTGTGTGTTTGGGGGGGGGGGGGATTTGTTTTTCTCCATTTAAGCCAAGGGTGGCTAAATTTTTTGGGCCGTAGTTCACTACGGCCTGCACCTGGATCTGGCCCCTGACACCAATTCATCTGGCCCACAACACCCTCATCACTCCCGGAAGCAGAAGTAAAATGCGCCCGTATGGTAGTTTTTCAGGCACTGGAAAAAAAAATTTTTTTTGTTTTTCTGTGGCAGATTTATGCATTTAATTTATTGAAATTTCTGCAAAGTATTCTAATGTGAATTAGGACTGGAATCCTGCCGCATTTTAATTGTCTTCTCACACTTGTAGCATTAACATATGTGGCTGATGACACCGTGTCACCAACGAGAGCACGGACCATGAAGGATTTTGAAAACGTAAGTACACAAGTCTTGGCAGCTTGTCCGTAAGCCCAGGTCATCCGGACTGCTACAAGCCAAAGCTGTTCCCTATTCGCCATATAACAAGAAAAATAAATTTACAAACAGCATTCCTGCCCGAAGCTTTGGAGAGATAGAGCGGACAGCATGAAGCTAGATAGTTTTGATTCGGGCAGCTTCCCTGCCTTTGCTTAGTTCAGCCCTTTGACTCTGACCCATGAGGATTGGAACCTTAACTTGACTTTTAGGCCAAGGACCAAAGACCAGGAGTTAGATCTCTCCTGCCTTGATCAAGCCATAACTTTTAAAAAAAATGCCTGCTGATCCCTTTCATTATACAAAAGGCACAGGCGTCAATATTTCATGACCGTTGTATTAGATTTCTCCGTCTGCAAACCATCTGGAAGGCTGATGGCAGAATGGGTGCGTGTGCTGGTAGCTTGATTTGAATGGATGTTTCATACTCGCTTTCTTAAAAATAAAATAAAATTGAACAGCCTGCTTCTCTCTCCTCTAATTCAGTTCTCTCGTTTTACTTTTATCCTGGGGGAAGGTTAAGTCGAATGCAATGAAGGACAATTGAAGAGAAAGTCTTGATTTTGGGATATTGTATACTTTTATCTGCCGGCCATTGCTGTCGAAGATCTTCAGTACAAGAAGATCAATATACTTGCTGGTTGTTGGGTTTTTTTCCTTCTTCCCCCCGAGAAGCCTCGGCAACATCCCAAATCGGTTTAAAATGAAGAGCTGTAGCCATAAAAACTCCCCAAACCCAATATTCTGATTCTTGTCTGATAGCCCCAGAACGAAATGATATCTTCTTGTCTTTTTGAATGAGTTGTTTGCTCCACTCACAAGGTCTGCATTTCACATACCGTATATACTCGAGTATAGGCCAAGTTTTTTAGCCCCAAAAATGAGCCCCCAAAAGGGGACTCAGCTTATAGTCAGGTCAATGACAACGAGGGTCCCAAGGCCACACCGCATTGAGATGTGCCAACAATTTAATTAATTTTACCATATTTTTATGTATTTTGATTATTAAAACTCACTAGCAGCTGCTGCATTTCCCACCCTTGGCTTATACTCGGGTCAATCTGTTTTCCTGGGGTTTCAGGTCAAAATTGGGTACCTCGGCTTATATTCGGGTCGGCTTATACTCGAGTATATACGGTAGTCTTTCCTTCTCCCCTTTAGCAGATCATGGATCTTCGGAAGGAGAACTTCAACCTCAAACTGCGAATATACTTCCTGGAAGAGCGGATACAGCAGAAATTCGACGGTGCCAACGAAGACGTCTACCGAATTGTAGGCATTTTGAAATTGTGTGGATTTGCTGCAAAATCCAGAAATTGTGGTTGCCAGGAATGTTCCCTGCAGATACCTGCTCCTTTTCCCCTTTGTGAGCCCTTAGGTCAGTGATGGCGAGTCTTGGCACTCCAGATTTTCTTGGACTTCAATTCCCAGAAGCCCAAGTCAGCACTCTTGCTGATCAGGACTTGGGGGGATTGAAGTTCAAGAACAGCTGGAGTGCCAAGGTTGGCCATCACTGCCTTAGGTTCTTTTTTGAGCTAATGTCGGCTACCGTTTGCCCAGTTTTGGGATCACGTCGAGCCTAGGAGAGAGGAAGGGCAGATCAAAACCAAAGTCATAAGCCGGCCCTGTCATAAAGCAGAGTGAGGCCTAAGACAGATGCTAGAAGATGGTACCATTGGGTGTGATGAGTCAGGATGATGGCTTGACATTTGCCTGCCTGGTTGATCTTTAAAAGGGCATCACCATCTTGGTGGCCTTTGATTGAAAGTCCACTTGGACGTACCTAGAATGGTCCCCCTGGATCAATGGGGAACTTGATAAAGTCAGGAAAGACCCATGGATTCAGCGAATCCATTCTTTCTGAACTATTGATTGCATTTTGGGCCTAAGTTTCATAAACATTTGCTGCCTTCCTTCTTGGTACGGTGAGGCTGCGATGGCTCAGTGGTTTAGAAGTTCACTTTGTTAGCTGGAAGATCAGCAGTTCGAGACCCGGGGTACTGCATGACGGAGTGAGCTCCCATCTCTGTCCCAGCTCCTGCCAACCTAGCAGATTGAAAGCGAGAAATTGCAAGTCGACAAATAGGGACCACTTTGGTGAGAAAAAGATCTTGGGGACCTGAAAGGAGCCTCATTTGAGCATCTCCTGAGTGGAGTTTCTCCAGCAAAAATCCTTTCAACTCAACATAATTTCTGACACGAAATTATTATTATACTGGTGAGGGAATCTACCCCATTCTAGTTCTGGGTGTTTGCTTGGACCCTAATCTTTGGGTGCTCAATTTTTCAAGGGCGTGGTTTTGTTATACTCCAACTTTGAAACACTCCGTAATAAGGGATTTTACATGACCTTTATATGATGTGTAGGATTACTTCTTAAACTGCAGAAATAAAACAGTTGCGTTGGTAAGGAGTCTAAATCAAAGCATTTCCTTCCCACTTCATCTAAATTGCTTGTTTGGTTTCAATCTCTTATCAGTGGAACAAAGACTTTAAGAAATTACATTCTAATCCTCCCTCATCAAACCCAACATGCCAGAAAGACGACACGTGTGATTAGAAGCTGTCGCCTTCTCTTGCTTATGTTTTCTTAGCTGAGGAAGGCCATAGAGCAGAGGTGGGGGGGACCTTGGCACTCCAGCTGTTCTTGAACTTCAATTCCCAGAGGTCCTGAACAGCAGGAGAGCTGACTTGGGATGCTGGGAATTGAAGTCCAAGAACACCTGCCAAGTGTGCCATCATGGCCATAGAGCACTGATAGGAACATCTGGGCTTTCAGAGCTGGCCAAAGCCTACCTCTTCCCCCAGCTTTTAATAACTTTCAGATTAATGCTTTCAGTTCAGAACTTCAACCCTGATTGGAAATTCCAGATGTGTTGTGTTGAAGCCATGATTTTGAGCTGCATGCCTGCTTAGATTCCCCCACCCCCCATTCTGCTGAGCCTGTAGCTTCAAGAATTGACTCCTTTCTCCATCATGTGGGAGCATCCGTGAGAGCAGCGGTGGTTATTGATGTGAAACAGAACCATGGCTTGCAAAAGAAACCAACGAGAGCCCAGCAAACCATAGTTTCCAACTGTGTCCAGTAGCAAATGATGATTTGTTAGCTTGGACAAGATGGAGCTCCGTGTCTGACGTTGTTTAGTTCCGTGGTCTGTATTCCTTCTTCATGATTGCTGCTCGGTTACTGTCCAGGGAAAGGAGAAGGGATTGTTATCTGTGCCTCTGAAATGTTATTCAGTGTGCGTGTCCTGGAAAGAATGAGGCAGCCGAGATAAAGAGAAAATGATCCCGAGAGATTTGAACAGAGATAATGGGATTGATGCGGAGCCTTGACTAACGAGCAGGAGATTAAATCTGTATGGGAACGAAGGACATCCATCTTCAAATACTTTGCCGATGGTACCTAGGAAATGGTGTGAAAATCCGATTTGCTGGAGAGATGGGATCTAGAGAAGTTTCGGTGATAATGATGACAACCTCTGGATATGGTGACAACGTTTGATTGCAAAGAGACTGTTAGGTGTTATTTAGGCAATGGGAAAGGTCAGGTGATATGGGATGTCTCGGAACATCCAAATAAATTTACTGACTCTCTGGAGAGGTAGTTTAAAATTAAAAGCAAAGGAAAAAGTATTAGACGCTGATAGCAGATGGAGCTAGTGTAAGTATTGAAAAGTAGAGAAGATCCAGGTTAAATATTGCGTTTTATTCACAAGGTTTAAACTCATGCCGGAGAGAATGGAAGAGAAGTATTTAGACTGTAATTTTTTTGGCTACCTTGGAATGCATTTTCCTGGTCGCTCAGGTATACAGAATAATCGGTCAACATGGTCCAATTGAGACTTCCAAGGGGTTCTCCCAAGGTTTTTCTTTTTCTTTTCTTGTCTTCTTAACATTTCTTACGGAATCACAAAGATACCAAAGTTGTGGATTAATGAGAATTTGTGAGATGAGGGTTCATGTGCTGTGTCTGCTTTCCATCTTGACTTCTGAGGAACATTCTTGAGGAACATCTTGACTTCTGAGGAACGTTCTTGAGGAACATCTTGACTTCTGTAGAATGTTCCTCAGATGAGGAAGAATTCAGGAGGGGTGTGTCTCCATTTCCAGATGTTGGACTGAAATGCCAATGAGGCTCAGCCAACCAGATAGGGATGGTAGAAGTTGTAGTTCGACAGTCTGGAGAGCCACAGGGACCCCATCCATGTTCAAATGGAAGCATCTTAGAAGTTGTGCGTGCGCGTGTGCGTGCGTGCATGCGTGCGTGCGTGATATCCTTTGGCTGTTTCCAGACAAAATTGCATGCATTTTATTAAAAACAAAACCATTTTAGACCACACCAAAGGTCTGACTCTATCTCGTCCAGCCTGTGGTCGTTGTTACATGCTGTACACTCTTTTATGTTTCCTGACTCTCACTGTTTAGCTTTTGTAGGTGATCTCACTGGAGCCTAGAATATGAGGGAGAGAGAAAGAAACTCCATGTCTGTTTTCTTCCTGGCATGCATGATTTTATCTATCTAATCAGTTTACAGCAATTAAGATGCCTTTTCTAGTGGTTGCGATGCAGGGGGAATCGTTGTTGTCCTGAACTGAGCTAGATGATAGTATTCCCTTCTTTTCTCTTTCCCCACTAGAATATTGAGCTGAAAGTGGAACTGGAAAGCCTGAAACGAGAACTGCAGGAAAGGGAACGGCTGCTGATCAAAGCTTCGTAAGAACCCCCTCCTCTTTGCTGTGTTATTTTGCATCCACCCCACCCAGAATTACAGGGACCGCGGTGGCTTAGTGGTTAAGATGCTGAACTTCACAACCAGAAGGTCGGCAGTTCGAGACCTGAGTGCTGCATGACGGCGGGAGCACCTGTACTTTGGTTCTCACTATCAACCGTTCTAGATAACGCAGCCTGTTTGGGTCCTAAATGCAGTCTGACTTGGTACATTTGCAGACGTCCACAAGGCACAAAGGGGACTGCAGACCCAGCTCCTGCCTACCTAGCAGTTTGAATGCAAGAAATTGGAAATAGAGAAATAGGTACCAGTTTGGTGGAAAGGTAACAGCATTCTATGCACTCCAGTGTCTAGTCATGACTGCCACACATGTCCATGGAAATGTCTGCAGACGCAAACAGCACTGGCTTTTTGGCTACAAACAGAGATGAGGACTGTACCCTAGAGTGAGATACGACTGGTGTTCGAGCAAGGGCGGCCTTGACTAGGTAGCTAGTAGATCCGCTTGGGTGGCCATTTTCTCCCCACTTATCGGGATCTGTCCTTTGGTCTCCACAGCAAAGCTTTGGAAGGCTTGGCTCAAGGCGGGGATGGCGAAATCCAGCGTCTCAAGGAAGAGGCACGGAAGAACATCCAGCAGATGGAAGAAAACTTGACAAGCAAGATAAATCTTTTACACGAGGTGAGCCTGTCGATCCATTCTGGATTTATCTGCCCTGCATGGGACTGCGGTGGCTTAGTGGCTAAGACGTTGAACTTCATGACTGGAATGCTGGCAGGTCAGCAGTTTGAGACCCGAGTGCTGCACGATGGAGTGAGCTTCCGTCTCTGTCCCAGCTCCTGCTGACCTAGCACTTCGAAAGCAAGAAATTGCAAGTAGATAAATAGGGACCAGTTTGGTGGAAAGGTAAACAGTCTGCAGATACAGACAGTGCTAACTCTTTGGCTACAAACAGAGATGAGCACTGAACTCTAGAGTCAAGTACGACTAGCTTTCAAGCAAGGGTGACCTTTACTTATCTGCCCTGCTATCTACTCTGGCCAGGGTATCCTGCTATGGTAATAGAGTAGACCCTACTGCCAACGACTCAATGCTGAGTGTCAGATGGCAGTTAGCTAACTTGACCATCCTGAGGACTAATGGCTTTGGGTGCCTAAGTCCACAGGGAAGGGGGATGGTCCCTAAGTGGATTAAATCTCACTGGAATCCATCTTGATAAAGTTGCAGCAGCTTCAACCATCCTGGCCTGGGGATGATGATGAGGACTTTGTGTGCCAAAAGGGCTCAGGACCAGAAAGGGACTCGCAGAGCTGTTTCAGTAGTACTGGGGGGGGGGGGGGGGTCATGCTGCGATGCGGAAAGCAGATGAAAGGCCACTGCATTATATTCTCAGGATAATCTTCACGGCAGATCGCCATGAGGATTGCCAAAATTCGGATTTGGATATGGCAGAAGAAGAAGAATCTGCCCTGCTTCTCTCCCATCATACTTCCTTGTCTTGCTTTAATGAATAGGATTCTGGACACTCAGTCTCTGTGCTGATGGTGCCACTTAAGCACTAGATCTCCCATTATTTTATTTATGCGCTGGATATTTACTTGCTCCTCCATCCTGGGAGACACAATGCTACCGGGGGTGGTGGTGGTGGTGTTATGCAGGGTCTCGTCCTCTGCGGATAGTTCATGGTGTGTCTCTTCCTTTCCGGGGCTCAGGAACTTAAGGCAGCCCATGAAGAGGCAGAGAAGGCCTTTGTGATGACGGAGCGCGAGAGGGTCTTGAGGCTGGCCGCCGAACAGCAGCTCGGACTGCTCACAAACCTGCAGCCAAAGGACCCGGATGTGAGGGCGGCCCTCGAAGAGAAAGACAGGTGCGGATGTGTGACCAAAGCTCCTATTTTCTATTTTGCTGGCTTGGTTTCAGCGCTACGATCTGATTGGCTATTGAGGGGGATAGGCTTCGTAACTGGGGTTTATGTAAACCAGGGATTCTCAACCTGCGGGCCATGGCACCATTTCATGTGGGGGGGTGGGCCCACCGCCTCTGCCACACCAGGAAGTGCCCTGTGCTGTAGGAAGGACAAAATGGCCGTCCGGCCTCTGAAGCTGTCTGAGGGAGCGTGACCCGGGCCCCGGGTTAAGTTGAGAACTCCTGATGTAAACCATAGCTTGTAAGGACAAGCCAGGATCCGACATTGTGGCTTGATCCTAGCTTCTTCATAACCCGCCGGCTCCGCTCTAGCGAATCAAGTTGGACCTTGCACTTGATGTTCTTTCCCGTCTTTGTTGTAACATTTCGGCACTGTCATTTCAGGCGCATCGAGGAACTGGGTCTGTTGCTGAAAAACCAGGAGGCTGCCATCCAGGGCTTGGAAGAGGCCAGATCTCAGAGGCGGTTTTCGGAGGAGAGTTTCTCAGTGGAGAAATGCCAAGTTCAAGCCATCGCTTTGGTGCGGGAGAAAGAGGAGGAGCTGGAGGTAAGAATCAAAGAATAACTGAGTTGATAAGGAGACTGACGGAGGATTTGGGGTTCTTTTCCCTTGAGAAGTCCACTTGCGACTGCCTTGGTTCTCCTTTCGGTGTGCAGTGAAAGCTGCAGAATGATGGATTGCACTGCACAACAATGATTTTACTACTGGGAATAACAGTCAGTTCCCTTTAATTCTAGGTTTTCTATTTCAAAATTCTAGTCCTCATGGTCTTGTCACATAGTGGGCATCGGGTGTTATAAATATGGCGTGAATCTGACATATCGTGTCTTTGTGGTTTGCGTTTTGGCCCGAATAAAAACGTAACAGTGTGATTTTTGCAGGCTCTCAAAATAGAATTCTGCAATCAAAAAAACGACTTAGAAAAAAGAATCCAGGTATGTATTAAACCCCTTCCAACTCCCTCAATACTTGCTCCATATCAGGGGTTCCCGAACTTTTCAAGCCGGGGTCCGGGTCACGCTCTTTCAGTCAGCTTCGTGGGCCAGATGGCCATTTTGCCCTGCCTGCACGATGGAGGTGGCTATTTTGTCCAAACAGCTTCAGAGGGGTGGCCATCTTGTTTCTGGAATGCCCTTGGAGGGGTGTGGCACCACATGAAATAGTGCCATGGGCTGAATGCGTCCCATGGTCCTTAAGTTGGGATCCCCTGCTCTATATCATCTTGGGGTTCTGAAACATCTGCTTGTGGTGTTTGGGCAGAGGGAGGCGAAACATTTCTTGTTTTTAACCTACCATTCTTCACCCCGCTGCATCCGCACACAGATGTGTGTGTCTGTATCTTAAGATAAAATGATGCCAAACGTCTGGAGCCTTCCAGGACAGCGAGGGCATAGATTAAAATCAGACGTGCTCCTTTTTAAATCTGTAGTCAATCCAGGAGGAACTGTGTGCGTGCCAGTCGGATCTTTCGGTCGAGAAGAGAAACGCTTTGAAGCGGGACAAAACCATCCAAGGATTGACCCTTGCTTTGAAGGCGAAGGAAAGTGAGGTAGGAGGATTACACTACACAACACCGATTTTGCTACTGGAAATAACATGTGATTTACATGCTATCGAGTGTGCGGATTCCAAATCTGAACGCATAATTTGCCTCTCACGCACAGATTTTAAAGTGTGCTAGAGCTGTCCAAATGCTCAGTCATTGGGTAATGTATTTTTACATGGGAACATTATAGCAGTTGCAGGTACCGCTGTGCCTGCTGCTGCCTCAGCTGAATCCCGTCCCCTGGTGGCATGCATGTTCCAGCAGCGGCTGGGCATGTCTGGGCAAGTTAGTGAGCTGATGTCAGAAATAGGTATATCAGGCGAGATGGACCAAGGGCTTGTCTCTAGTGCGAAACCATCTTATTGGATAGTACAGCTAGGCCATGGTGAGTCTCTTTTGAGCTAAAGATGAGTACATTTGTGGCAAATATATCCTGCATGATCAACGTAAGAACCTAATCAAGAGGGTGAGATTTGCTAATTTAAGATCCTGATGTCCTAGGCAGAATCGGATTTCAGATTTGGATTCAGCACACTTGATTTAGTATATGACACATAGATTAGACTAAGTAGCAGACAGTATTTATTTTCTTGTGATGCAGTGTTATGTTTCTCTGCTCAGCGTACAAAGAGCCTCCTTGAAGACTGTTACTGTATTTTTGAACCACAATCGATGTGCCTTGGTAATGTGCACTTTGTATTGCCGGCTAATCTTTCTCACACTGGGCCAGGCGAAAGGAACTGTAGAATGAACTCACCCAGGGGTGCCTTCATTTTGGCAGTTGCACATCTAGCCTAGATACGGAAGAGGAAGAAGACTCAGTGTACTTAAGCCCTGCACCCTAGAAATCAAAGTAGCAGAAGTCCACAGCAGAGGCCGGATTCCCTTTCCAAGGTTAAGCATGTCTTTCAAAAAAATAAAGAAGAAAGTTTGCTGGGTCGGGCTTAATTTGACAGCCTCAGTTTCCACGCTGGCTAAGGAAACAGAAGCCCACCAGAAAGGTTTGAGGGCTGTATCCTGTGGTGCGAAGGGCTGCGGTGCTTAGCGGTCCATCCTGGCCTGGGGCTGATGTGCCAAAAGGGCTCAGGACCAGAAAGTGACTCGCGGAACTGGATCAGTGGCATTCTGGGTGTCACACTGCAATGCAGGAGGCAAATGGGAGGCCGCTGCGTTATATGGCTCCCAGGACAATCTTCATGGCTGATCGCCATGAGGATCGTCCATATTTGGAATCAAACACGGCACAACAAGAAGACGGTGCCCAGCGTGCCAGTGTCATCTTTCCTCACGCCTGCCACCCCTTGACAAAAACTGGAATGGGCCTTTTCCTTACCAAAGCTTCAAGACAATGCTTGATACAGAACAATCCCCAGGGTGGGAAAGAGATTTCTAGGGGCTTATTGGGGGCGAGGGGGAAAAACATATTATCAGACACACCACAGTCCCAGGAGATCCTATGCAAGGCAAATTGGTCCCCTGAACCTGCTTGCGGCCTGACCTATCCATATTCCACATTTCCACTGGGGCACAGATCTCCAGACTTGTGATCGTCTTTTCCTTATCTGTTCTTCAGAATGAAGAACTGGCTTCTGAAATTGAAAGTTTAAACGCGTCGTTGGCCAAAGCCAGAGAGGCCGCCCACAAAGCCCAGTTGCAGAAATACAAGGTACGAGGCTGAGGTGACGGTTTTAATTTCCGGGCAAGAATAGGTTTATTGGCTGAGCGGGTCACGAGAAAGAGGGATTGGGCCAAATAAAGCGGTTCAAGGCTCGGCTTGGAGGCCTGGCTGCTGCCTTGGCAGCCAGGTGGCATAAAACATCTTAAACCCACAACAGTGTTCAAATTAAAACACCAGCAGCAGCAGCGGTAAACATTGGGATCCTATCAAAAAGAGTACAGGCTCAAAATGCATAATTCTAATAGTTTTCTAGGCCAGTGAGGGCAAACCTTTTAGAGACCGAGGGCCCAAATGGCAACCCGAAACCCACTTATTTATTGCAAAGTGCCAACACAGCAACAGGGGAGGAAGGAAACGCTCCCATTGGGTAGCTGGGCAGAGGGGCGGGGCGAACTCTGTGCTGGGGGGAAGGAGGAAGCATTCCCATTGGGCAGCTGGGCAGAGGGGCGGGGCGAACTCTGCTGGGGGGAGGGAGGAAGCATTCCCATTGGGCAGCTGGGCAGAGGGGCGGGGCGAACTTTGTGCTGGGGGAAGGAATGAAACGCTCCCATTGGCCTGCTGGGCAGAGGAGTGGGGTGAACTCTGTGCTGGGGTGACTGCATGGGTGCACACAGAGATGGCTCTGAGTGCCCCCTCTGGCACATGCGCCATAGGTTCGCCACCACCGTTATAGGCTTTAAAAGGCTTGCTGACTTTTGAATCTTGCCCACTTTGCTTTTTATTTTCCGCTCTAGGGGGCTGAAGATTCGCAGGTCCTCTTGATGGAAAAAGAAAGTCTCTTAGCCGACCTGCGGTCCGAGAACCTGACCAAGGACACCGAGAACCGTAAGCTCCAGAAGAGAATCAAGAGGACGGAAGAAGAGTTGAGCAATTTGCACCTCGAGAGAGAGAAGCTGGTGAACGAACTGGAAGAGGCTCAACAGCGGAGGATAAGCAGCGACAAGACCATCAATGTAAATATTGCATCCCCTCCTTCTCCCAGCAGTCAATGTGCTCTCCACCCTTCCACAATAGTCTTATTAGACAGCGGCCGGTGTTGATGGGCTTTTGTAGTCCAAGAGTATCTGTAGGGCTGGAAGTGGCCTAACCCAGCCAGGCAGGTTTTGTTATCCGGGGCCACAGTGGCTTAGCGGCTAAGACACTGAGTTTGACAACCGGCCAGCCGGCAGCTTGAGACCCGAGTGCCGTGTGACAGAGTGAGCTGCCGTCTGTCTCAGCTCCTGCTAGTTTGAAAGCAAGAAATTGCAAGTAGAAATGCAAATTCCCACTTTGGTGGGAAAGGTAACAGTGTTCTGTGGTCTTTGGCATTTAGTCATGCCTGCCACATGAGCACAGAAACGAGACGAGCACCGATCCCTAGAGTCGGACATGACTGGCTTTCGAGGGAGGGAGGCCTCAGCTTCTCCTTGTTTGGCTTTCTGTCATGCGTTCTTGCTTCTCACCAGCAGAGGGTCCTCTTTGTCCAGAGATGAACATCTGTACGGACTTCCTTCTGCATCTCGTCCTCTTCCGTTTGCTTCTCTGCCTTTTCTCTCTGGCGGGTGGGTCTTCTGAGACCCTGCGGGGCGTTTGCCCCCTTTCAGGAGCGGCTGGGCTACTGCTGGTACAGTATTTTTGTTGTATGATCCATGCATCGTACAACGGGGAAAAAATTCGTATAACAAAGTGCCTTGTGGAACCAATTATTTCTGTTATATGAGGATCCGCCGTATCACAACTTAGTATGATCGGAAGTCTGTTAAAATCAAAACTTTGGCTCATTTCCGCATACTCACGCAGGTAGATCCTCTTTCTGTGGGTTTGTAGTGACTGTTTTCGGTATCTGGTTTAAAAGGCCAGCGTGAGAATTATTAGACCTTCTGCCGCCATATCCGAATCCGAATATAGGCGATCCTCATGGTGATCAGCCATGAAGGCTGTCCTGAGAATTTAATGCAGTGGCCTTTCATCTGCCTTCCCCATCACAGTGTGATCCCCATAGTACCACGGATCCAGTTCCACGAGGCACTTTCTGGTCCTGAGCCCTTTTGGCACACAAAGTCCTCCTCCGCCCCAGGCCAGGATGGATGAAGCTGCTGCCCTCCTTCAAGATGGATTCAAATGGGATTTAATCCACTTGGGGACCATCACCCTTCCCTGTGGACTTTGCCACCCAAGGCTGTTAGTCCTCAGATGCTCAGAGTAGTTAAACATCACCTGATGATCGGCGTTGAGTCACTGGCAGGAGGGTATATTCTATGACCATAGCAGGGCAGCCTGGCTAGGCAACATATGAGACCTACTAGGAGATTTAAAAAGCCTTAAAACTGATCTTATCTTTGCACGGTGGTGCAGAGTTATCGAAGCATAATTCAGGTCTATGGATTTTCGGCTGCCTATTTTAACGGCATTAAAGCAGCGGCAGCTCAGGTTTGGAGTAAAAATAGCTCGAACGTTGGTGCTTTTTGGCCTTCTGATGTTGCTACACTCACTGGTGTGAAGACGACTTTGCGATATTACGCGCATAAATCTGCCAAAGGCCCTTCTCCTTCCGACACTTCCAGCCTTTCTGCGCAAGTCCAAGACGTGATCCTGCGATGCTTCCATTGATTAAACGATTAGCTTAAGGGAGGGAGACTTCTTGTTTAAGAGTGACGCCTTAGTAAACGGTTCTTGAAGAGTTTCCCCCATTGGTTTTAAAGACCTGGTCTTAAAACCTTGTATATAACAAGAGCCATCATAAAAGAGGCGCTTGTGGGCAATTTTTTCTCTCTTTGGGAATAGTAGCCATGTGCTTTGTTGTCTAGGGATGCCTGCCACATGTCCACGGAAATGTCTGCAGAGGCCAGTCGTATCCGAAAGCCAGTCGTATCTGACGCTAGGGTTCAGTGCTCATCGCTGTTTATAGCCAGTGTTTGTCTGTCTGCAGACATTTCTATGGACATGTGGCAGGTATGACTAGACACCGGAGTGCACAGAACACTGTTTACCTTCTCATCAAAGTGGTCCCTGTTTATCTACTTGCAGTTTCTTGCTCCTGAACTGCTAGGTTGGCAGGAGCTGTGACAAAGACAGAAGGTCACTCCGTCATGCAGCACTCTGGTCTCGAACGGCTGATCTGCCGGCCATCAAGGTCAGCGCCTTAACCACTTGAGTCCCCACAGTCCCTGGGCTTAGCGACCTCTTTTCCCTTGACCCAACGAAAGCTAATTGAATAAAGTCGCTGTCCTTCATCAATTGTTCTGGATCTGGCACTAAAGCCATTAGGCTGGATGTATTGCCTGGCCATCCTCCCTGGCCGTTCACCTTCTCTTTAAACTGAAATAAAAACTTGAGAGATTTAAATTATTCACACCCCCTGCCTGGTGTCCATTTGACCACGAGGTGGGCAGTGGCTCCGTCCGACCTTCAGCTTGCGTTCCTTAAGCCATTCATTTGCTAAAACCAACAGTTATTAATCACCATGAGACATGCCGTTGTGGGGAATCCAGTTGACGCTCTCCTAAACCAGGGGTTCCCAACCTAAGGCCCATGGGCCGGATTTGGCTCACAACCCCACTTCATGGGACTCCCCACCCCTCCAAGGGCATTTCAGGAACAAAATGGCCACCCCCTTCGAAGATGTTGGGACAAAATGGCCACTCCCGGCGTGCAGGTGGGGTAAAATGGCCATCCGGCCCTTGAAGCTGACTGAGGGAGCGTGACCCAGCCCCCCGGCTTGAAATGGTTGGGAACTCCTGCCCTAAATGATATAGATGGTTAGACTTGTCCCACAGGAACCTGGTCCAAGGGAAGGGGAAAAAAATATCAGTTGAATTTGGGAGAGGAAGATGAGGACGGGTTCCAGTTAGACCTCCCAGTAACCCAAGTTGGGTCCTAAGGGAGATGTCTTCCATTCTTTTCCCCCTTCATGGCTTTGAAGTGCACCATCCTTTTTTGGGGATGGTCAGTCTTCTAGACCAGCATTTTCCATGCTCTGTTCCGTGGAACCCTTGGTGGACTTCAACTCCCAGAAGCCTCAGTCAACACATTGGCTGATCAGTGCTTTGGGGAGTTGACTGAGGCTTCTGGGAATTGAAGTCCAAAAGCCAAAGGTTGGGGAAACTGATCTAGAACAGGGATTCTTGGCCTGGGAGCTGGATGTGACCCGTGGTGCCATTTCATGTGCCCCCCCCCCGGAGTGCTCTGTAGTGGAGGAAGGGCGTTCTGACCTTTGACTTACTCCACCCCTGACAGGACCTCAGAAACCAGCTTGAAAAAGCTCAGGGCGAAATGGCCGAAAAGGAAAAGGTGGTGGAGCAGGATTACAGTGTCTTCTTGAGCGACAGCAACCAGAAATTGCAGAGTCAAGAAGCGATCCTTGCGCGGTTCAAAGACAGCCTCGCTCAGAAAGATGAGCTGCTTCAGGTAAGGTCTCCCTTGCTTGAAAGCTAGTCATATCTGACTCTAGGGTTCAGTGCTCATCCCTGTTTATAGCCAAAGAGCCAGCACTGTCTGCATCTGCAGAGATTTCCGTGGATATGTGGCAGGCATGTTTCAACACGAGTGCATGGAATGCTGTTCCCTTTCCCGCCAAAGTGGTCCCTATTTCTCTCCTTGCAATGTCCTGCTTTCCGACTGCTAGGTTGGTAGGAGCTGGGACAGAGACAGAAGGCTCACTCTGTCATGCAGCACTCGGGTCTCGAACTGCTGACCTGCCGACCTTCCAGTCATCAAGTTCAGCGCCTTAACCACTAAGCCACTACAGTCCCTGTTGCTTCAGATACCGAATATGAAAGACAACCTGTAGTAAGGAAGTTGGTTGCTACCCATGAGAGAGACGTAGGCTCTAACGCTCTGATTTCCTGCAACGGCCCGTGAGTTTTGATGATGTTCCTAGAGTTGTGGCCCATTTCATACGTTCTCGTGCCAGAACTGGATTTTTCAAAAAAAAAAAAGTTTTTATTTGGCAGGAATCAAACAAGGTTCAGCCTCGCTTCTCAAGGGGTCTTTGTAAAAATAAGTTAAATAAGTGGAATTTTGCTTCCACTGAAGGTGCTGAAAGTATGTCAGAAGGGTGATCATGCATGATCTTAATGGTGGGACCACCTTTGGTCAGGAAGGACCTCAACTGTGCAGGTGGAACGTGTTGCCTGAAAGAACTGGCCAACTCCAGTTCAATGTTGAGTTTGGGCTTGGAAAGTCTTTGTTCTTTCCAGGATTGTGTGAAGGTTGATTGTTTTATGGGTGACACCAGAGAGCTTATAATGGTTCCTTACAATGAAGAACAGCCATTGGGTGTGTGGTGGTCAGATGGAAGGCCACCTTGTTGCGCCGCTTGGGTTGTGGGACGTTCTTCCGAGAGGCACCATCCTCAATGTCATGCTGCCATTGCGTTTATTTCCTCCAGGCTTTTCAGTTGTTCCGCTGCATCCCCCTTAATCTCCTTCGGTGGTTTTATTCTGTTTATCGAAGGCTTTGTGGGTTCTTAGCATGGTTCTCGGGGTATTGTGATTCATCGCCAGCTGTTCTCATAAGGCCTTTGAGTGGCTGGTGGAAATCTCTCTCATAAAAATGGAGCTCAGCGAGCCGTGTTTGTCTGTTTGTTTTAGAAACTCGACAAGGTGGTCAAAGAAAAAGACGCAGAGCTTGAAGAGTGGGGCGCAAAGTTTCAGAGTCTTTTAAAAGACCAAGAGGTCCTCCAGAAGCAGAACGAAGACTTGGTCAAGGAGAAATGTGCCCAGCAGCTGAAGATTAGACTGTCCCAAGAGCTAGAGGTAAAGATGGGACCCTTTCCCCCCAAATAGAAAACTGCCAGTGGAGGAAGTCCAGATGTTCAGTTTACATCCCCCAAATCCCTACAGATGTTAAGTTGTGTGTGTTGATGTGTCCTTAGCTAGGTGGCTGCCCGCTCTGGGTTAGAGCATCTTCTCCCTTGCACCGTCGATGGGGGAGATTTGGGCTTGAGCTAGTGCTGTCATCCAGGGGTTGCCAGAGTAAGGTTTCCAGATGTTTCCAGACTCAAGTCTCAGAAGTCCCTCTCAACATGGTACCTGGTCATGGTGTCTTGGAGCTGTAGTCTCAACACGATCCGGGCACTCTAGTTTGGGAACCGCTGGTCTGATTGACAACATGGAGAGCTGTCGTTCTCTGTCAGCCTGGCCTGTTTTAGACGTTTGTGGGGAGAGAATGAAGAGGACCAGTGTGATGCCTGCTGTTACCTTCCACGCTGAAGTGGTCCCTCTTTACCTACTTGCAATTTCTTGCTTTCGAACGGCTAGGAGCTGGAACAGTTGACGGGCGCTCGCTCCGTCGTGCAGTACTCGGGTCTTGAACTGCTGACCTTCTGGTTGCCAGGCTCGGCGTCTTGACCACTCTTCTGCGTTGCTAACATGATAATCGGGATGTGTTTTGTTTCCCATCCAGGAAACGCCAGACTCTCAGGACGCCGATATGCTTGAAGCCCTCCGGCAAGAGCGCGAAGACTTTTCGGCGCTCATCAAGTCCTTGAAAGCCTCTGCCAGGTGAGCGTCCCAATGCCGTCTTTGACCCTGAAAGGCCGCTCAGCCTTGCCTTGCCTTGTTCTGATTGCAGATTACAGCCGTCGGCCTAGAAATCAGTCGTCTTCTTCCCTGTCTCGGTCAGACGTGAAACTGCCAAAATGAAGGCACCTTGGGGTGAGTTCATTCTGCAGCTCCTTTCGCCTGACTTAGTGTGAGAAAGATTAGCTGGCAACACAAGGTGGCCGTTACCAGGGTACGCCTGACGGTGGTTCAAAAATACCACAGTCTTCATGGAGGCTCTCTCTGTGTACCCCTATAAATCAGTTAAGCCAAGCAAGGAACTGGCGATCCAGATCTTTGGCGGAGGAATCTAGACATGTTCTTTACCTTGGCTTTCTGTCTGTCAGTCCATCCTTTTCTCTCTTGCTCTGTCTATGTAAGGGGTTTCCAACCTAAGGTCCATGGGCCGGATCTGGCCCCGGTGCCATTTCATGTGCCCCCCACCCCTCCAAGGGCATTTGAGAAACAAAATGGCTGCCTCCTTGAAGCTGTTGGGACAAAATGACCACCTCCATCGTCCAGGCAAGGCAAAGTGGCCGTCCGGCCCTCGAAGCTGACAGAGAGAGTGTGACCCAGCCCCCAGCTTGAAAAGGTTGGGAATCCCTAATCTAAGACACTTATCTACCCATTTTCATCTATCTATCTATCTATCTGCCTGTCTGTCTGTCTATCTATCTATCTATCTATCTATCTATCTGATCATACCAGTGTCTTTAGGCCATCCTGATCTTTTTCCTCATCTAGACGAGCATATTCAGAGGATAAAGAGATTTGATCTGCCTGGAGAATAAGAAGTGAATAAGGAATAATCACCATTTGTATGAGAGGCGAAGTTCTCTCTTTACTTTTGCATTGCATAAGCCTGCATTGATCAACCAGGTGCTTGGACTAGATGTCCTCTACGGCTTCTCCCAGCTCTTTGAATGTGCAAAATGCCCCAGCGCATCTATAATGTGCTCTATTTGAATCTCAGCATGGTGTCTCTTAAAAGTGCGTGCAATTTTAAATTGCTTTTGCATGCAGTCTTCAAAAGAAATTGCTGACATTCAATTTCCTGATTTCTGACTTCCAGGCCTCAAATCCCTCAGCTTGTCTGTGGCTGTGCTGCCTAGGGGATTATGGGAACTGGAGTCCTGTTTCTCTTCCCCCCCAAAAGCAACCTTTCCCAAGCTTTATGGTAGGAGTTCTCAACCTTTTTAAGCCAGGGTCTGGGTCACGCTTCCTCACACAACTTCAGGGGCTGGACGACCATTTTGCCCTTCCTCCACCACATGGCACTTCCTGGTGTGGGGGAGGGCACATAAAATGATGCCATGGGCCACATCTGGCCTGCAGGCCGCAGGTTTAGAATCCCTGCTTCATGGTCTGGAATTACCTTCCAAGGTTTGGAAAGATGCTAAAAAAGGAAAGCTGGCGAGCCTTTTTATATTTTTTATTTTGTCTTATGTAAAGATTTGTTTTATGCCGCAGCGCCGGTAGGAGAGAATTCTGTGATTTAAGGAGCGTTTAGGACTTTCTGCATCCGAGTGAATTCTTTTATGGAAGCCTTGAAGTCTAAAAGATGGCAGAAGTCCACAGCAAAAGGCTCTCGAGTGTTTGATGAGCCTTGAGCTGTATATCCGTACAGCGTGCAGCTTACTGCAATACATATTTTCTCTCTCTCTCAAAGCATAAATAACCTGCAAGAGGAGGTGAACAACATCATCGCGTTGCGGAAGCAGCTGGAGGACGACATCCTGGCAAACTGGCACTTGCGGAAGGTTCTGGAAGAGCAGATCAAGGCAAGCAGGAGGTCAGGTAAGGATCTAGCTTTAGCATCCACTCCTTGGAGGGGTGGGGCTACATGAAATGGTGCTATGGGCCGGATGTGGCCCACGGCCCTTAGTTTGGGAACCCCTACGCTAGATGGACACTAAGAGAACCAAGCAAGAGAAGGACCCTCAACGTCCTCAAACTAGAAGATGGAGGAAGGAGCTCACTGGACAAGGAACATCATTAAAGGAGGATATGGTTGAGGATCTCAACTTCTCCTACATCATTTGGAGGCCCCTGGATAGACTTGAGGGTTGGAGTCCCGAAATGCAAGACCCACATGCTCAAGTGGGGGCTGCTGGGACACAGGAACACACTGTGTGAATGTGGAGAGAGACAGAATCTGTCTTGTTTGCTGGTCTGCCGATGACTACCAGAACCACATCCAATGACAAAGCCAGGCAGGTGGCCCGTTGTCTGTCCCTGCTCCTGGCAACCTAGCAATTCAAAAGGAAGAATTTGCAAGTATATAAATAGGTACTGCTTTGGTGGCAAAGGTAACAGCGTTCCTTGCAGTCCAGAATATAGTCATGCCTGTTTTGGAAGCCTCTGTTCCTCTCCTACGGCTGTTGCTGGATGCTGTCCGCTTCCGCTGGCAGGGTTCCTAGCTTAGGATGATGGGCTGGAGCCTGACATCCAGAGAGTCCCAGAGTCCGACCCTTGTATGGTTTACCCCTCCCCCCCCAAAAAAAAGGAAGATCTCATTGAACTAAAGAAGGGGTTCCCAACCTAAGGCCATTGGGCCAGATCCAGCGGTGGAATGATTCATGCCGTCCTTCTCTTCCCACCTCGTCCCCACCTGTGCCTCTTGGGCAGCTGCCTGAAGTTATTTTGAAATCCAGAGCTCCATATGCAAACAATCATAGTCTGTATTAGATTCACAATGCGTGGCCCACCCTTGGTGGGGAGTCAAAGAGAGAGAGAGAAATATGTTGAAGATGTCAGAAAAGGCCCAAAAAAGAATGAGAATAGAACAAGACGTCCATTGAAGTAGATCAGGCTGTGTAGGATGGAGAAGACAGCTGTAAGATTTTATAATCTAGTTGCATTTTGTAATTATTGCATTATTATTATTTGTTGGATTGATTATATCACCTCTATAGGCAATTGAAAAAAGAAATAATTGCTACCCATAGTAGGAGAATATCCCAGATCAATGAGCAACCTATCCCAACTCAACCCATCCCAACCCAATCCAACCCAACTCAACTCAACTCAGCCCAACCCAACTCAACCCAATGAAATTAAACAAAATTAAAATGGATAATTCTCTATCCCAGGGTGACTGGGGGTCATAAATGCTCTGCTTTGCCCTTCCATCGTCCCCAACCATGAAGCCCTTATTCCATTGTGTGTGTGTGTGTGTTGATCTGATTGAGAGGGAGCTTTCCCCACGCAACAGTGTATGAAATAATATTGGTTTTTACCCCCTCCTCCTTGGCAGAGGAAAGTTTGTCATCGTGGGGCGATCAGACATCTTATATGAGCATCTGCTTGAAAGCGCGGGATTACCTGGTCTTAGAGGTCGATCACCTTCCGTTGGAGGAACTGAAGAAAAAGGTAAGCCTGTGTCCTTATTTTTCCGGAAACTCAGACGTCAGGCTTAGGCGGGCCACGCCAAGTCAGCGGGACAACACGACTGAGCAGAAATGTGCTAGTTAGAAGAAGAAAGAGATGAATGCCAAAAAAAAAAAGGAGTTTTAAATTGTAAGCAGAAGGCCAAAAACAAGATAGGTCTGTTTCCCCTGGAATTCCAGCTGGAAGCATCTGTATAGAATGCCAGTGATCATTCCCTAACATGAATTTGTTTAAAACATTCAAATTCTTAGAAATTCTCCGTTCTGGCAGCCAGATCCCTAAATTTGGCTCTCCTGAAGCAAGTTGAGGCTGAAACGCCTTATATAGCCTAGGACAGGCTGAACCTGGGACTAGTTTATTTATTTATTTATTTAATTTATTTATGACATTTATATCTTCCCCAATGGGGAATGAAGCTGGCTTGATGCTTGGTTGGCACCCAGCAAGATAAGAGGCCAAAAACACTACTTGACTTTCTAAATCTTGACTGTGATGGCAAGAGCCTAATTGATAGCCACACTTATCGATTGATAGCCATTTGTGACATTGTCCTAGAACTGCGGTGGCCAACCTTGGTACTCCAGCTTTTCTTGGACTTCAGTGCCAAGAAGCCCTGATCAGCAGGTGTACCGACTTGGGATTCTGGTAATTGAAGTCTTTGGGCATCCATCCATCCACCCACCTTTCTGCTCTCACCCACCCATTCACCTACCTATCTTCCTTTCTCTCTTTCATCCACCCACTGACCCATCAATTCAACTTGGTCTAATTGATCAGAATGGGAGGACATTGGGACATTGTCTGAGAACTGTGGTGGCAAACCTTGGCACTCCAGCTGTTCTTGGACTTCAATTCCTAGAAGCCTTGATCAGCAGGTGTACTGACTTGGGATTCTGGTAATTGAAGTCTTTGGCCATCCATCTTCCTTTCTAATCTCTCTCCCATCCACCCACCCACCCATCCATCTTTCTCTCTTTCATCCACCCATTGCTCCATCCACCCATTGCTCCATCCACCCATCGCTCCATCCATCCATCACTCCATCCATCCATTGCTCCATCCATCCATCGCTCCATCCATCCATTGCTCCATCCATCCATCGCTTCATCCGTCCATTGCTCTATCCATCCATCGATTAGTCAATTCAATTTATACTACTTGTTCAGATTGGGAGGATTTTATTTTTTAGCCAGACCAAAGGACTCAAGGTAGCCCTAAACATTCAAAGTGCCAGAATTTGCACCCTGAGTTTTCCCCCTCACTCTCTTTATTCCAGATCGCAGAACTCATGTCAGTAATGAAGGAGCTACATTTGGAAAACGAAGCACTCCGAAGGAAACAGCTTGAACTCTCGGCATTAGAGCCTCTGGCCAAGGAAAATCAGAAGACATCTGACAGTAGCGAGGTAAGCGGTTGGGTTCCCCAGGTGGAGCGCCTGAATGGTCACCTGGTTTAATGGAACATCTTTCCTAGATAAAGGGCTGGAGATCGTTACTTAAGGTGAGATGATCAAGTACGTACAACAGAGTCGGCAGATGTTACTGGATTTCCCATCAGCCTTAGCCAGAGTAGCCATTGATGAGTGACGTTGGGTGCCCGACAACATTTGAAGGGTCTCACAGTGTTCATTTATTGGTCTGCCGATGACTGTCAGAAACATGCCCTGATGAGGACTTAAGTTTGGTTGACGTCAAAGCCAAGAAAGTGGCTTCATTTTGGCAGTCCAGGGTTTGATCGGGACACAAAAGAGGAAGAAGGACAGTGTTAGGGTTGATAGAGAAGGACAAATTTTGCTATAGAAGACCAGCATGGCTTCTGCAGAAGGTTAAGTCCTATCTGTGTTTCCTTATCTTTTGTCCTTGCTTCGTCCCATGCTCACCTGTGCAACTTACCTGGCTTGCCAAAGGCGATGCACCTCCACTCCTCTTGACTTTTAGAGTTGTTTTGAGAGTCCCAAGAAGACTTCAGGCCAGGTCGGTGTGATGTAGACGGGCTTCAGAGATGTGCAATGGGCCATTTTTTCTTCCTAACTTGTTCTCAGAAAAGTCTGGCGGTGAGCTTAGCTTATTTCAGGGATTATCAACTTGTGGCCTGTGGGCCGGATGCAGCCCATGGCACCATTTCATGTGCCCCTCCCTCTCCACCACACCCAGAAGTGCCATGTGTTGGAGGAAGGGCAAAATGACCATCCGACCCCTGAAGCTGTCTGAGGGAGTGTGACCCAATGGCCCCTGGATTCAAAAGGTTGAGAACTCCTGGACAGCTAGTTGCCAATCTTGACTGTGTCGATTGACGTTTCTTTTTCCAAAGCATTTCTGGGTCTTTGTTTTCTCTCTTTTCCCCATCGTCTTCGCCATGCGCTCAAGCCATCGCGGCGATGAAAGACAAGCAAACGGAGCGGCTGAGTGACAGTTTCTATCTTGAGTCCCTAAATTGGCCTTCTGCCTCAGAGAACCGGAAAATGAGATGTTTGAAGAGCTTGATTCCGGGTCCGCTTCTAAGCCGCCTGAGAGCGGTGGGAGCAAACATTGTATTAGCCGGGGTTTGATGACATTGTACTCGATTAAAGGACGGCGTGGCTAAATGTTCCTCTTCCCAAGCATTAAGTAGGCCATTAGCTAATGAGGAAGGACCTTTGTAGGGTAGATTTCCACCACAGCTTCCCATGGGGAGTTGGAGAATGACACTGGTTGGAGAACGACTGATTGAAATTAACCAGAATCACGTCTGCTGATGCGTTGGGGTTTCTCCCTCCCCCAGAAGGTTATCTGTGTTTTTTTTCTGGTTTCCCATTGAACTTTTGGGCTTTGCGCCACACTCACCTTCTGTGCAACTTACCTGGCTCGCCAAAGGTGATGGACCTCCATTTGCTATCTTGCTTCCCTTTGGCTCTGGAGACTACAAACAGGCTGCGTCAATTTGAAGCTCCAAAATAATTAGATGTTTAGAAATCTCTTCTCTCAGGTTCTTCAGCCGTGATGTCCGTCTACGTCCACGGCTTCTTCTCTTCCCAGGGATCTTTCCCTTCAGCGCGAGTTGGAGTTTTCTATACTTTACGTTCTTCCTCAAGATATGGCCAAGATATCGTAGCTTCCTTTGCTTAACGGTCTTAAAGAGTTCTTGTTCTTTATCCATTTGGTGTAATACTTCTGCGTTACTCCCATGGTCAACCCATGAGATCCTTAACAGCTGTCTGCAGATCCACATTTCAAAAGCTTCGATTCTCTTTTCAGATACTTTAATCCAGGTGTTCCCAGCCTAAGACCTGTGGGCCAGATCTGGCCTACGGCGCCCAACCCCACCAAGAGAAACAAAAATGGCCACCCCCTTTGAAATTGTTGGGACAAAATGGCCACCCCCTTCGTGCAGACAGGGCAAAATGACCGTCCGGTCCTTGAAGACTGACTGAGAGAGCGTGACCCGGCCCCCATCTTGAAAAGGCTGCTTTAGTCAATGTCCAAACTTTGACTCCATACAGCGCCACTGGGAAAACATAACATCTCACTAGTTGGATCTTTGTAGCGAGAGTTAGATCTCTACTGCCTAACAAATGTCACATGTTTACGAAGGTGGCTCTTGCTTTTTCTATTCATATTTTAATCTCTACCTCAGGAACTCTAGAATTTTTTTTGGGGGGGGGGGGAGGGGGGGAATTACACCAACTTTTCCCAAACTATGTTCCATGGAATACTGGTGGATTCCCAGAAGCCTAAGCCAGTCCACTGGCTGATCGGTGCTTTGGGCTTAGGCTTCTGGGAATTGAAGTCCACCAGTGTTCTGTGGAACATAATCTCATTCTGGTTTGGGCCGGCTGTGAGTTCTGAAGCCTAGATGCTCCCTCCCGTGCCAGCTGTGCTTTCTATTTGGTGTAGAAAGAGATGCAGCACATTGTCCTCCCAAACATCTGGAGAAATGCACCCGTCTTCCTTCTGTCTGCAGCAGAACTTTCTTAAAGCAGACTTTCCAGAGAAGACTTGATTTTTATCGCTACCTCATTAAGGCAACGGTGAGGATGAGTCCGGGGAGAATTAGAGGAGCTTAAGCAGCTATCGGCAGGGATTGTTGTAACCCATAAACTTTACAAGATATTGAGGAATCCTGCATCGAAGGGAGTGGAGAAAGAGCCCTCTGGCATCTTAAAGACCAGTAGATTTATGACGGCATCCGATGCTTCGGAGAAAGTGGGCCCTAGCCCTTAAAAACCTACGCCATGATAAATCTGAGGATGTAAGATACTGGGAAGGCGGGTAGAGAACATCCGTAACGCTCTTACACAGGCCACAAAAACAGGTCTTACACTGCCTGCCTAGAAACAGGAGGGGAGGCAGTCAGCAGCCTACGGAGATGGGCCTCTCCCAAACTTGGATGTCATGAATACCGATGAACAATATCAGACCGAGAATGCTTACGCTGGGAGGATTCCCCCTGTCAGGAAGTGCCTTTACTCATGAGTAGGTCTTCTTGCCCATCGGTGGCTGGTTCCTGCTTCTGAGCTGCCTCCCTCCTAGCTAAACATCCCAGGGGACTAGCTAAGGTAGCGCATAGCCAAGTAAACACTCCAGTTGCCGCTGGGTATTTTAAAAGTGTATTGTATTCAGTGTTCTGTGTGCTCCGGCACCGAGTTGTACCCGCCGCATGGAAACGGAAACGCCTGCAGAGGCAGACAGCGCCCGCTCTTTGGCTGAAAACAGAGATGAGCACCGTTCCCAAGGGTCAGATATGACCATCTTTCGAGCAAGGGAGAGCTACAGATGTCAATAGGATCCACCTTTCTAGATGAGCGTTAATGGCTCTCGAAATCAGCTCATGGGTTGGATTTCAGCCCTGCTATCCTCTCGGCAATACTTGATCTTGCATCTCCTTTCATCCCCGTCCCTCTTCTTCTCTTACCTGATCATACCTGAAAGGTCCCCTTCTGCCGATGATGTAAAAGTAGACTAGGGAAATACTATTTCCCCCGTGGCTTAGGAGACCTGGGGAAAGGGTTATTTCCTAGGTCTCCTTCTGCTTTGGACACGCACTAGATGCGAAGCAGAATCCTACCTTGACCTCTTCCTGTTTGGGAGAAGGATCTTGGTTTGGCTTTGGACGTCAGAACTCTTCAGGTCCAAGTTAACTGGTTTGCTGAGAGAACGCCAAGCAATTTACCAGACCTTTTCTTTGTGCATGGCAGGAATAACTGATTTAATCAAAGGCAAGATGAGCAATTTCTGTTGCTGGAAAAAAACGGATGCCACCATCTCTCAATCAGAATCAGCTCGAGGTTGTTGTTTGGTTTTTAGCTCCTCTGGTGGGTTCGTGGTTAAGGTGCTGAGCTGGGGACTGGAAGGTGGGGTTTCGATACCCGAGGGTTGCACTTTGGGATATGAAAGGAGCCTTGTTTGGGTGTTCCCTGCCAGCAAAAATCCTTTCAACCCAGAGTAATCTCTGACACGAAATTATTATTATTATTAGCTCGATTTCTTTCCTGTTAATATCTGGGATCTCTGAATGCCTTCTAATCTCATATTTGTTATTCTATTGCAGGCATTTTTGTTTAAAGTTTTCCTTCAAAGATGCAGCTTATTTTTGCACATGTTTCATATTACTTAGTTTCGTTTTGCAAGCCCTACTTTTTTTTTCATACCATTCCATACTTTTGTATAGTTTCTGGAAAGCACAGAAGTCAGCCAGGCTCTGATGGAAGCTTTTGAAGGCGAGTCGAATATTCCGATCTACTTGTGTCCCGAGACAACCGGCAAGGTGGGAGTTTCTTATTTTCTGTGATCCTGTTTTCCATCTTTCTCTCTTTTGCCCGAATTAGTGGTCAAGTCGCTGAACTTGACGACTGGAAGGTCGGCAGGTCAGCGGTTTGAGCCCCCAGTGCC
Source organism: Furcifer pardalis (assembly GCA_030440675.1). Taxonomy (NCBI): domain Eukaryota; kingdom Metazoa; phylum Chordata; class Lepidosauria; order Squamata; family Chamaeleonidae; genus Furcifer; species Furcifer pardalis. Next base: position 54,977,182 of record CP126898.1, on the reverse strand, counting down.
GCATGACAGAGTGAGCTTCCGTCTCTGTTCCAGCTCCTGCCAACCTAGCAGTTCGAAAGCAAGACATTGCAAGTAGATCAATAGGCACCACTTTGGTGGGAATATAAACAGCCTTCCGTGCATTCCAGTGTCGAGTCATATGGCCACGGAAGTGCCTGCAGACGCAGATATCGCTGGCTGTTTGGCTATAAACAGAGATGAGCACTGAGCCCTAGAGTCAGATACAACAGGCTTTCGAGCAAGAGCGACCTTGACCTTTGTTTCCTTAGCATCCTTGGTTTGCTTTTGGGAGGACCCCTCTTGTTTTGCAGCCAACCCTATGTATCTGATCTAAATTGTCTTCTCCACATTGAAGTCTTCTTGCTCATGTGGAGAGAGATGTTTTCTCTTCTCTTACCACGATTAGGGTTGGGATTTGTGGATTTTGTTGATCACAGGTTCCATAATGTTCCATTTTGCTTGTCTTGTAGACACTTCAATGTGATACACCTGGAAGAAAGGTCTAGCTTAGAAGTCTTGGAAGTTTACCTAGGCCAAGTCCTGCCCAAACGTCTTATTTCTGCACCAGAGTTGTCATTCTGAGCAGGAATGTGTGGCACTTGGGCTAGCTTACATCTACAAAAAGTCTTTTGATGCAGGTCTCTGTTCCATGTGCATCTCATAGAGGCAGAACTTTCAAAGCAGACGACTCTCAGAATGAGTTATGGTATTTGTAGTCCAGACAATCTGATGATCCCATGCCTTACCATCACTGCTTCTGTTCCAGATATCTCCCAATGTCTCCCATTTCATGCCCTCTCCCCTTACTGGTAGGACGGTGTCTTCAAAGATGGCATCTACCCTAGTTGGTCATCTTCAAAGATGGCATCTACCCTAATTGGGCATCTCCATAGATGGCATCTACCCTAGTTGGGCATCTCCATAGATGGCATCTACCCTAGTTGGGCATCTTCATAGATGGCATCTACCCTAGTTGGTCATCTTCAAAGATGGCATCTACCCTAGTTGGGCATCTCCATAGATGGCATCTACCCTAGTTGGGCATCTTCATAGATGGCATCTACCCTAGTTGGTCATCTTCAAAGATGGCATCTACCTTAGTTGGGCATCTTCAAAGATGGCATCTACCCTAGTTGGTCATCTTCAAAGATGGCATCTACCCTAGTTGGGCATCTTCATAGATGGTATCTACCCTAATTGGGCATCTTCAAAGATGGCATCTACCCTAGTTGGGCATCTTCTAAGATGGTTCTAACTGTATCCTGTCCAGGGTGGTTGGGGTTCTTGGGGAAATGCCTCTCCCTAGTGGCTTAGTGGTTAAGCTTGATGACCGGCGGGGCAGCAGTTCGAGTCCTGCACGACGGAGTGAGTTCCCATTGTCTGTTCCAGTTGCTGTTAACCTAGCAGTTCGAAAGCAAGAAATTGCAAGTAGATAAATAGGTACCACTCTGGTGGGAAAGGTAACAGCGCTCCATGGGAGACCTTTACTATAGTCACCTGCCAGATTACTTTATTGAGGGCTGGGGAGAGCTTTCTTGGCTGTAGCACCTGATTTATGGAAAACCCTCTCCTTAGAAGCTTAATTGGTGCCGACATGCATTTCATTAAAACATGGTTAAAACCCAGGCCTTGGGGGATTAACGAATGTGATTTTAACCGTGGAGACATCTTTACTGTTGTGGGCTTTAACAGTTTATGTAGCTTTTGAAAAAAGGTTTTCGAAACAATTGGATCTTTTCTATACTGTTTTATTACCCTGAGATCTAGGAACAGAGGCTTGCATGTAAAAATTTTAAACGAACAAATGCGCCCACAAATCTCTTGTTGACCAATCGAAAACCAGAATATGGTTTTTTTAAAAAAAAGCTTTAGAAGGCTTGTCGATTTTTCCTATGCTAATTGATGCCAGTTTACTCAGTCGCTTAATGAACTAAATCACAGAAGGCTAATCGATGCGAGATTTGTTTAATTAGGCGACAGCCCCTTCTGCGGGAACATGGAAGCCTTCGGTGCACCCAGGAGATGGAGACACCTTCAAGAAAACTAGTTTTGACTTTAACGCTCCCAAAACCGTATCAAAGCGGAGTTCATTCGTCTCTGTGGTAACGAATAACAATCCCGGAGACGGTTACAGAGGCTGACTTTATAATGTAGATTAAGCACCTCAAAGACGAGGGAGCCTTACTGTGTTAAAAAAAAAGATCATAAACTACACGTTAAGAGAACTTTTGGCATCGCGATCTCAGGGGGTGTTTCTTTCTGAAGATAACAACAGCTTCTTCTTCAACAGGTAATTCACTCTGACTATTTAGATCGACTCCGCGAGAATCTAAATAAGCCCTGGTGCGAACGTGAGCCGTCTGAGAGCAGGATCGGCAGCGAGAACGTGGTGGGTGAAAAATACAATGCTCAGGAGTGGAACCCGCCAGTGTCTCTTTTAAGTGAAAACGGTCTAGCGCTATGCAGATCAGGGTAAGCCTCTGTCTTCGCTACGCCACTTTTGATGGCCATTCTCTTGGGAAGGGAAATTTGGGGGTGGGGGGGAGCCAGCCATTGAGTTTCAACTGAATGGCGATCACGGACCTCCGTTTAATTTACCTGGGTGGCCGACCAGCTTCTGTTGCGGCCCACCTTGCAATTAAGTAATTAGGAGGAGAATTCGAGCACGGCGGTGTGATAGGCTTTGGGCAATCAACTGCATGACAGGTTTTCCTTCGCGGCACATGTCAACGTAGACGGCTCAAGCCGCTGCAGAAAGCAAAAGAAGACAAAATTCAGGCGTATCCAGATCTGAATACTGGCGAGCCTCATGGCGATCAGCCATGAAGACTGCCCTGAGAATATAACACTGTGGCCTTCCGCATCGCAGCATGACACCCATAGTACCACTGAACCAGTTCTGAGTCACTTTCTGATCCTCAGCCCTTTTGGCACACAAATTCCTCATCGGCCCCAGGCCAGGATGGATGAAGCTGCTGCCCTCCATCAAGAGGGATTCAAGTGGGATTTAATCCACTCTGGGACCATCACCCTTCCCTGTGAACCTTGGCACCCAAGCACCATTAATCCTCAGGGTTGTCAGGTTAGTTAACCGCCGCCTGACATTTGGTGTTGAGTCACTGGCAGTAGGGTCTACTCCTGTAATGGCCAACCTTGGCACTCCAGGTGTTCTTGAACTTCAGTTCCCAGAAGCCCTGATCGGCAGGGGTGTTGACTTGGACATCTTGTAATTGAAGTTCAAGAACACCTAGAATGCCAAGGTTAGCCATCACTGGTCTACTCTATTACCATAGTAGGATAGGGTTTGGGTTAGTTGGATATGGGGAAATAATACAAATATTCTCTGTGCAAATCAAAACTTGCACAAAAATGTTACACCCTTTGCATAACTTTGCAACAGAATTTTGGCTCTTTTCTCTGCCTTGCTCAAAAAGTTATTTATTCTCCCTTTCTCCCTGGTTGTTGTTGTTTTTTAAACACACGGTCCTTCCTAATGCCTTTCTGTAAATTCTCCCAGCTTGATCGGTGCCAAGACAATGGTAGCCGGGTGACTTAATTCTCACGAACAGTGTTACATGCCAGTGCGGGAGCATTAAAAGACACTTAGCCTTCCCTCTTTGAAATGCCAGCCTCCTAAAATGCGTCTCGTTCTTGGACGATGATTGTAATTCAAACTGCACAAAGTATCTTGTCATTCTCAATGCGTGACATTAAGACCCTGGATTTGTTTGGGTGGGCATAATGCCCTTTATTTAGCTCCTGGCGAAATTGATTTCTGCGGCCCTTCAGCCCTAAGCGGCGTGGCCAGCCGTGTTATGTTGCGAGGGTATGTGTGAATGTTTGCGGGTGTGTTGTCAGATGCATAGGGACTGTGGTGGCTTACTGATTAAGACACTGAACTAGACAGCTGGAAGGTCGCCAGGTCAGCAGTTTTGAGACCTGAGTGCTGCATGACGGAGTGAGCGACTGTTATCCATCCCAGCTCCTGCCAGCCTAGCCGTTTGAAAGCAAGTAGATAAATAGGGACCACTTTGGTGGGAAAGTAAACAGTGTGCCTGCCACATGACCACGGAGATGTCTGCAGACACAGACAGCGCTGGCTCTTTGCCTATAAATGGAGATGAGCACTGTACCCTAAAGTTGGATATGACTGGCTTTTGAGCAAAGGTGACCTTTACCCTTTATCTGCCAGATGCATAGTGCAGAGCATGGAAGGGGCTGCTTGGACAAAGCAGAGAGAAGGATCCTGAATTTTGCAGTGTCCTATCTAGGCTACCAATCCTGTCTAGGCTACCGTCTTTGGCCAGCCAGATGCTTTAGCCTACAAATCCCATCAGCCTCTGCCTGGCTTTTTCAATGGTAAGCGATTGTGGGAGTTGTAGTCCAGAATATCTGGAAGGCCAGAAGTTCCCCACCTTCCGCTTCAGTGCCTTAAAGACAGGGCAGCACTGCCTATCAACAAAGTTCAGTCTCAGGATCTGCTGGTTAGACTTGAGCACAGAGGATGAACTTCTGGAGATGATGGTTCTTCTGGACATCTGACAGTGAAAAGATCATGGCTTCAGTGAGAGCCATTCCAGGTTTTCATCTAAACTGTATAGGGCAGTGATGGCCAACCTTGGCACTCCAGGTGTTCTTGAACTTCAATTCCCAGAAGCCCAAGTCAACACACCTGCTGGTCAGGGCTTTTGGGAATTGAAGTTCAAGAACATCTTGCATGCCATGGTTGGCCATCGCTTGTATAGGAGCTTATTCAAGTTCCTGGGCCCATCTTCAAAACACCTTTAGTGCCTGAGACAGCCCTTTAAAGTTCAGGCTAAAACCCACAGTGGCTTTGCCACTTTCACTGACATCAGATCCATCAACCTTGATTCACAGATACAAACTTCAGAACCTGTTTGTTGGGTTCGGTATGACTAAACCTGGAGTAACCAACTTTTTCACCCCCTCTAGCACTGGTTTCTAGAATCACCAGACGTGGGAATGCCCCAATTTTTGGAACGTATCGAAACTATAAGTGACCAGTTATCCAGTTTTGGTTTTGGTTTTTTTTGGGGGGAGTCGGTCTTGAATGGGCCTTGTGACCTACCAAACAAGTTGCAAGAGGACATCTTCATTTTCTGATCAGAAAAAAAGGGTTTTACTTGATAGTTGTGGTTATTAAAATAAATAAACAAAAATAATCACTCCGATCTTCCTGTAGTTGTGGAAACTTTCGCCGATGGTAATCTTGTTTTCTTACGAATGCTTTTCTTCTTTTCCTCTTCTTTTCTTGTCCATTTTCTTTTCTGCCCTGTGGGCGAAAGCAGACAGGAACAAATGGAAATTGCAAATGAGCTGTTAGATCATCGGAGCACGCCGGAGCGAGACAGTTCAAACGGCGGTCTTGAGAATAAAGATGAGGAAGATCTTCAGCATCTGATCGTTCAGCCACAGATTGGAAACGCCGCCCAAGTAAATACACCCCCCCAGCCTCCAGTTGAGTTGCAATTCACTTTGGCGGGAGACGGAAGGCTTGATCTGGAGCAAATGTTGCCGATTCACACGGCTGTTGAATTGTTGGAATCGGAAGCAAAGGATACAGTGGGACAAACAGTGGCTTTAGGATCAGGAGACGAAGGGAAATCTCCGGGATCGAACAGAGAATGCCGGCAGAGGGAAACCGACACGCAGACCAAACAGCAGGAGACCTTGACGTCTACTCAAAAAGCCTATAAAGTGAGTTGACTTGAACATCACTCAAGGAACATGAAATATGAGCTTGTTTCTAAAACGGCTTCGTTGTGCTGTAACACTACCCTAAGATCTGGATACCAACCGTGTTACAAAATACAGTTGTACCTCACTTAAAGAGCATAACGTGTTCCACAGGATTGCTCTTTAAGCGAAACACCATTGTAAATGACTAATTGTGGGGGTGATTGCGAACCCCGATTTATTTGTTAAGAGAGTTTTTGGTTGGTTTTATTTGTTAAGCGAAGCAAACATTCAGAGAAAATTCTGCTCTTTAAGCGAGTTACTCTTTAAGCGAGTCGCTCTTTATGCGAGGTTAGACTGTATCTTCTTCTACTGTATCCAAATATTGGTGATCCTCATGGCGATCAGCCATGAAGACTGTCCTGAGAATATAATGCAGTGGCCTTCCACTTGGCTTCCACATCTCAGCGTGACACCCATAGTACCACTGATCCAGTTCCGCGAGTCCCTTTCTGGTCCTGAGCCCTTTGGGCATGCAAGGTCATCATCATCATTCCCAGGCCAGGATGGATGAAACTGCTGCCCTCCATCAAGATGGATTCAAGTGGGACTATTTAATCAACTTGGGGTCCATCTCCCTTCCTTGTGGACTTCACCACCCAAGGCCGTTAGTCCTCAGGGCGGTCAGGTTAGTTAACTGCCTCCTGACACTCGGCATTGAGTCGCTTGCAGTAGGGTCTACTCTATTACTATAGCAGGATAACCTGCCCAGACATCCGACTTGAACATCATTTGGGGGGAAGTGAAAGATGAGGTCGTTTCTAATATGGCTTCGTTGTTCTATAATTCTACCCTAAGATCTGGGTACCAACCATCTTACAAAATATTTAGTCACAGTATCCCCCCCCCCCCAGTTGTGCCATGCCACTGGTTCCAGCCACGATCCAGCTGTGTCTTTGTATCTCACTCCTGCCACCTCTGTAGACTCTTCATAACTCCTTCAAACCCTTCCACTTCCTCCTGCGTAAACCTTTCAGAATTGGACCACCGGCTCTGGGCCGCCCAACCCAAATGGGAGCTTCTTAGATTCGTAGAAATATTTTATTGTTAAGGAGATTCTTGTAACCCCCAAAATTACAACTCCTCTAGATATACTGAGCTTCCGTTTCTCACCATTATAGCTAATAAGCCATTGGTAGGCGACGTTCCATGAATGTGCTTAATTTAAGAAAGACGAAGGTGTTCGTAGCTGACTTATCGCAACAAGTCAGCGGCAATTTCTAAGTTAACGAAGCATTTTGCGAAGACTCTCTTTGCTTTTTTATCCGATTTGCGGGATTCTTGAAAGGATGAAATTAGATAAAAATGCCTTTCCAGAATCTATAGAAAACTTAATTTGTTAAATCTGCTACTTGGAGCTTTGATGACAATGACAGTGATTTTCCCAACCATGGAAGAAGATACGTCTTTGCATAGTTAGAGATTCCCTCCCCCACCCCAAATATTATTTCAAATCTTGCTTGCCAAATAGGGCTAAATTCAGTTTTCATGGGCAGGTCCTCAACATGCAAAAGGCAGACGTGGCCAAAGTTGAGGAATGATGCCAACCTAGCAGTTCGAAAGCAAAAAATTGCAAATAGATAAATAGGAACCCACTTTGGTGGAAAAGTAAACAGCATTCCGCCACACCGGTGTCAAGAGTCATGCCTGCCATGTCCACGGAAATGTTTGCAGATGCAGAAAGCGATGGCTCTTTGGCTAAAAACAGATGAGCACAGAACCCTAGAGCCGGATACAACTGGCTTTCGAGTAAGGGTAACCTTTACCTTCCTAAGTGTTGACCGTTGTTTAGCCCGTTTTACCTCATTTCCTTATCCTTCCGAGTGTGGTTCTTCAGGCCCTGGTCCAGCTGTGAAGCCACCCCGATCACCTTGTGGCCCCATGAAGCCAGTTAGGTTTGGGACCCTTAAAATCACCACAAAGTCCATCCAGAAAGAGGGCAACGTTTTTCTACCCTCACTCCGAACAGGTTCACCTTTTCCATCCTGTTTCACAACCCCTTTCAGAGATGAAGTGTTTTCCCTCTCTAAATCTTCCCCTTCCACTTCAGCGCTTTTATTTTGCAAAATGTAGAGTATCTAAATTTCATCTCGTAAGGTAACCCGTCGCGATTTTGCAGTCCCAAAGCTCGCGTCTGCCCTTGTGATGAACTCAATGCCCGTTTCCCGGTGTGTCAATCCAGAGCGATCCCTGCCACGCCGTCAAGAAGTCCCGTTTGCCCGTTTTGCTGAAGCCCTCGAGGTCCCTCGGAAACATCTCCTCAACGGCCCCCTCTCAGAAGATGGACATGCACCTTCAGCACCGCATGTTCGACCTGGACGAGGAGCTGAAGGGAAGAGGGACGGAGACTCGGCTGACGAACGATGAATTACCGCCAAGTGTGGCTGAGGAGGGCACCTCTCAGCTCGAAGGGATCTTAACAGGAGGTAAGCAAGAGCCTGCAACCAAAAGGTTGTGTGTTCGATCCTGACCAGGGCTCAAGGTTGGCTCAGCCAATTCATCCAGTCCACGAAGCCCTCTTCGCTCCCAGAAGCGGAAATAAAACACGTTTTACTTCCACTTCCGGGAGCGATGAGACTTCGTGGGCCTGACGAATTGGTGCTGTATCTGGCCTCCAGGCCATAGTGACCAGCCCCCTGAACCACGTGACCGGCCCCCGGCCCAAAAACTTTGGACACCCCTGTTATAGGGCGATACAGGAGTAATTGCTTTGATTTTTCGCTTTAAAATAGGTTTCTTCATCTTCTGTATCCGATTCCAAATATTAGCTATCAATTGGTTGATCCATTATTGCCCTTCTCTCCACCCTCTGCCAGAGCACAGTGGAATACATCCTAATGTACTAGAGCTGCATTTCTTCTAGCCGGGCACGCTATTAAATCCTTTCCCCTGGCCGCGGCGTGAAAATGATCTACTTTATCTGTCTCCTCGCAAACCAGTGTCTTCATAAAATATCTTAGTGTTCTGCTGCCGTCTTATTTATGATACTTATTCTCTTATGTGCCACTTTAGCTGCCAAGGAAAAAGCACATTGGGAAACCCACGGTAATGTGCATAATAAATATAGAAGCGGGTATTAAAGAGTTGCTTTCTAGCGGTGCACACAAACGCTTTTGCGTTTGTGTGTGTGTGTTTTGCTACTGCCGATGCGGTAGAATCTGAATGCCAGGTTGGATCTCATGGAGTTACGTAGTTCCTTCTGTCAAGCAGGGAATCTGTAGTAGAGCGTATCCGGCAGGTGGATATCCAACAATTTTGCTACTGGGAATAACACATGATTTACATGAGATCGAGTGCCGATTCCAAATCTGAACTCAGAATTTGCCTTTCACATACAGATTTTAAGGAGTACTATAGCTGTTCAAATGGTCGGCAACTGGGTAATGTATTTTGACATGGGAACATTATAACATTTGCAGCTATCACTAGGCCTGCTGCCGCCTCAGCTCAATCACGTCCCCTGGTGGCATGCATGTTCCAGCAGCGGCCGGGCATGTCTGGGCAAGTCAGTGAGTGAGCTGACGTCAGAAATAGATATATAAGGCAAGATGGACCAAGGGTTTTTCTCTAGTGCGAAACCATCTTATTGGATAGTACAGCTAGGCCATAGTGAGTCTGTTTTGAGCTAAAGATGAGTTGTTAATAAACCAGGCAATTTTTGCTACATGTGTGGCAAGCGCAAGAACCTAACCAAGAGGGTGAGATTTCTTAACGTAAGATCCTGATCTCCTAGGCAGAATCGGACTTCAGATTTGGATTCGGCACACTTGATTTAGCCTAGGGCACATGGATTAGACCAATTAGCAGACACTATTTTTTGTTTGTGATGGACTGTAACAGTACAAATGTTCATTGTAAAAGATGATGAATGGAGAACGCTAAATGTCAAGGCAAATGAGAGTTGAGAGGTCTCTAGGGAAGGACCTGGTATGTTGTTACCATCTAGTGAAGGAGAATTTTGTGGGATTGAGTTAGAAACATGTAAAGTACAGCTCAGTTGGGTGGTAATGGTTTCCAGGTATTTATGGACTACAGGGCCCATAATCCATCATTTCTGACGAAGGGGTCTTGGAGTAGTAGGCCAAGAACACCCTGAGGGCCATGCTGGTCCATCCTGGTCCACCACTCTGTTTCTTCAAGTGTCCAACTGGATGTCCCTGCAGGAAGCCAGGCAATAAGGCATGAAGACGTCAGTCCTCTTCAGTTCATGTTCCAAAGCACCTGGGGTTAAAAGATATACTCTCCCTGTTACTGGAGTTCTTCTGTAGGAGCTCCTAATCGCTTTAGCCTCCATTTTTTATCCCAGTTCACACATTTCTGGGTAGAAAGGGGGTGAAATCTGCAATTATCTTGTTGTGATGGTAGCAGCTTCAAGCAGGTCGCCTCCTGGTCCATCCTGGTTAAGTCTTGGGTGAAAGACCAGTGGGGTCTGACCACCAAGGAGAACCATGGTGGTCAGCCATAGCTTAAAGTGTTGCATTAGATAGATCCACAGTTTGACTCAGTAGAAGAGAGCTTCTTACATTGTTGTTCTTCCAGATCTTCTCTCTAAGGTGTGAATACAGTCAAAGACAACTTTCCTTCCTTCCTTCCTTGTAATTCTCAACCCAACCCCCATTTCTCCACACAGACTTATTTAGACCAATCTTCTCCCCTGTGAGAATCCAGTATTAGTTAAGAACTAATTACTTCCCAGTCGGACACCATTTGAAGCTCTTAGCTTTGACCTCCTCCCAAGGTTGGCAGCTGCAGCTTTGCATCTTATAGCCACTAAGGGGGATTTTAAAAAGACGGATACTCAGCGTGGTAGAAAAAGCGTGGTCTCTGTTGCGTGTGGAACGTGTGTTATGTGCCAGAAGGAAAGTCATATGAGATGCCTACATGCGTTGTTTCTTCACCTTCGCTCCCAGGGGGAAAGGGTCTCTTGATGTGAGACCATTTTCAGGGAATACACCTGAGACCCTGGTGATGTCCCAAAAAGTAGCAGGTAAGAACACATGGATTAAACCCATTTGTGTGGATTCACAGATTCTTGGGCTTCTGGGAACTGAAGTTCAAGAACAGCTGGAGCGCCAAGGTTCGCCATCACTAGTCTAGGGTAATGATGGCCAGCCTTGGCATTCCAGGTGTTCTTGGACTTCAGTTCCCAGAATCCTTGATCAGACAGAGTTCTGACTTGGGTTTCTGGTAATTGAAGTCCCAAAACAACTGGAGTGCCAAGGTTGGCCATCACTGGTCAAGGGGGAACCTTGCCTTTAAAATATGTTTTATTTTCCTTGTGGCTGAAATACATGCAGTTGACAATCCTTTCCGCCTTTTCCCCAGCCGAGTCGTTCAAACTGGACGATACCGAGGTGGACGTTAGCTTGTCCAGCATCGAAAGCCAAGACATCACATCTTTCAAGGATCAGAGCACCAGCCAAGGTATGTGAGAAGTCCGTGGAGACCTTGGTGGGCGCCCAGGACAACCTTCTCCAGCCGCACCAGCAAATCGGAGTTCAGCCTTTCGTCGGTTGTGTATTATATTCCTAACGGTTCATTTGCCCGAGTTAATGGCCTCGTTTTTTTGCCACCATAGCTTTTAAATATTGCTGACTTTAATTAGCCCAGACGAGCCGCCGGCGGGGTTTCTGTTGTCTTCTAAGAGTGACGGCTTTGGAAGGGTCACTGGGAGATATGATGATGCATGCAGAAACTAGTAATTGAACGACTCTCCCGGATGAAATCGTTGTCCTTTTCAAACCTGTTTTGCCAAGCTGTTTGATGAACGTCTTCACGTGAGGCTTTGTAAACAGCACTGTGGGGGTTTATCTCCCCAGGGTAGACAACTCACATCTGTCCCCACCCCATTGATTTCATACCAATCCTATTTAATTATTGTGATGTTTTTATTTGTTTGTAATTTTTAAATGTGGTCTCCCATCTCCTAGACCAGCGATGGCCAACCTTGGCACTCCAGGTGTTCTTGGACTTTAATTCCCAGAAGCCCAAGTCATCACTCCTGCTGATCAGAACTTCTGGGGATTGAAGTTCAAGAACAGCTGGAGTGCCAAGGTTCACCACCATTATCCTAGACCAGTGTTTCCCAAACTTTTGGACTTCAATCCCCAGAAGCCTAAGTCAATTCCCCAAAGCACTGATCAGACAATGTTCTGACATAGGCTTCTGGGAAATGAAGTCCACCAGTGGTCCATGGAACATAGTTTGGGAAACATTATCCAAGACATGAAAAGAAGTATAAACTGGGGTGTCTAAAAGTCCCTTTCCAGTTTTGAAAAGATATCTTTCTTTTAGGGCCAAAGGTCCCATTAGGTCCAGGTTGCCCTTTCTCGAAAGCTAGTCGTGTATGACTCTAGGCATCGGTGCTCATCTCTGCTTATAGCCATAGACACTGTTTTCGTCTGTAGATGTTTCCGTGATCACGTGGCAGGCATTACTAGACACCGGAGCACACAGAATGCTGTGACCTTTCTTGTTGGAGTGGCATCTATTTATCTGCTTGCAATTTCTTGCTTTCGAACCCGCTAGGTTAGCAGGAGCTGGGGCAAGATGACGAGAGCTTGCTCCGTCACGGAGCACTCGGGTCTCGAACTGCTGACCTGCTGACCTTCCAGTGTTCAAGCTCAGTTAGCTTCGAGGGCCGGACGGCCACTGTGCCCTGCCGGCACAATGAGGGTGTCCATTTTGTCCCAACAGCTTCAAAGGGGTGGTCATTTTGTTTCTCAGATGCCCTTGGAGGGGTGTGGGGGCCCCACATGAAATGGCACCGGGGCCCAGATCCGGCCCACAGGCCTTGGGTGGGGAACCCCTGCTTTAGGGTCTGCCCATCCTTAGCTGGAATGCATATGGCCTTCTTGCCCCTAGTCGAGCCGTTGATCAAGCTTGAGGGCTCCGAGCTCAACTTCAGCCTTTCCAGCATCAGAAGTGACATCGAAACATGCACGAAGGATCAGGACGCAAACAAAGGTATTGTGGGAGAGTGATAGATTGGGGTGTGCAACCTGGAACTGTGGCATGGGGCTACTTTGCCACTTGTATGTCTTAATTGTGACTAACGGTTCATTTGCTGGAGTTAATCCTCTCCTTTTTGTAACCACTGCTAGTAGAGTCTAAATGCTGCTGATTTAATTAGCCCAAGCCCGCCTGCCTCCAAGAGTCCCGCGACAGTCTCTGAAGCTTTTTACTTATTTAAAAGGGTCACCGCTATTTACGAGGACAGTTTTGTATACAATGCGCTGTCTACATGGCTCCCCTAAGAGCTGCCGCCGAGCTGCAGACGTTCCTTCGTCCCGCTTGGGCGTTCATAAAACGTTGACAAATGCATTTCGAACGGCTTTCTCTCTCGAACCCCCGCCCTCAATCTGTTCACGCTTCTCAAAACGGAACTGAATCATTTCATCTGCTGCATCCAAATCCGAATATTGGCCGTCCTCGTGGCGATCAGCCATGAAGACTGTCCTGAGAGTGTAATGCAGTGGCCTTTCATCTGCCTTCCACATCGCAGCACTGATCCAGTTCCGCGAGTCCCTTTCTGGCCCTGAGCCCTTTTGGCACGCAAAGACCTCCTCAGCCCCAGGCCAGGATGGATGAAGCTGCTGCCCTCCATCAAGATGGAGACGGGCCCCCAAAGCTGTCTGAGGCAGTGTGACCCAGCCCCTGGCTTAAAAAAGGTTGAGAACTCCTGGTCTAAAGCCCTAACCATTAAACCGTTCGTCTTAATGTTTAGTCTTCATTGCTTTTCTGGTAAATTTGCAGTAAGCGGAACTAACGGACCTAAGTCAAATCTCCGAGCTCTGAAAGGACAGGACCAGACCTCCGATGTCCCCACGAAAGTGGATGCAGATACAACCACCACAGTGAGCCTTCTGTCTCTCAAGTTGAGCATTGCAAGTGCCGATGCGTTTGACGGTGATGCTACCGATGATGTCAAGGAGTTGAGGCAGAGAATTAAGGATCTGACATCCAGGCTGGCCAAATACCATGCTCTAATGGTCCACTTCCTTGGGCCCGCCAAAGAACTGCCTCCCGAAGAGACCATCAGTGTAATCCGGAGCGGAGGAGAGCTTCTCGCGGATGACACCTCGCCGCCGATGCCGGACGGTAGCAAGCACGAGCTGCAGCCCAACGCTCTCGTGCCCCAGCAAGTGGGATATGCGATCCAGGTGGAGGATCTTGCTTCCCGCTTGCCGGAGCAAGACAACGAAGCCTTGGTTGAACAACTCCAGGAGCTGCTGTCGGAAAATGAGGCTGAACTTGAGAAAGAGCAGATCGCCAACATGCACCTTCTGGACCGAGTGTGCCGACTGCAAAGGAGGCTGAAGGGGGCTTTGTCGGAGGGGTGAGTAAGGGTCCAGAATTTCCAGGAACCGTCTTGAGGGACCTCACTTTTCACCCTACCCTAAAGTTATGGCCAACCTTGGCTCTCCAGGTATTCTTGGACTTCAATTCCCAGAAGCCCAAGTCCCTGTGAATCCATGGGAACGGGTTTATTATGCGTACATGCAGTAAACTCATTTGTGTGGATTCACAGGGACATGGGCTTCTGGGAACTGAAGTCCTACAACAGCTGGTGTGTCACGGTTCACCATCACGGGGTTAGACTGTTTACTGGATAACGTAGACGGTGCCCTTCATCTGATCTTGCAGTTCTCTAGTCCCCGGTGCTCTGTGTAACCAGAGCTTAAAATGAGATTGTGTGTTTTGTTTTATTGATTTATTAGCATGACAGATTGGTTTATGGTGAGGATGGAATTGGTTGGTTGGTTGGCCCATCTGTGCTTTTATTGCTTGCAAGCCTCCCAGAATGGTGCTTGACCACTTAGGTAGGATATCTACTAGTCAGTCAGTCAATCAATTAATCACTTAAATGAGATATAAATTGTTGGTGCTTGTGTGGTTTATTTTATTGATCTACTGATTTATTGGCATGAAGAATTGGTTTTTTATAGTAAAGATGGAATTGATTGGTTGGTTGGTTGATTAATTGATTGATCCAAGGAGTCTCAACCTTCAGCCCATGGGCTGGATGCGGCCAGTTGAGTGGGATATCAGTCCAACCAACCAATCCATCCAATCTACCCAATCCAATCAACCCAATCCAATCAACCAATCAACCAATCAATTGAGGTGAGAGGAAATGGCAGAAGGGTGGCAAAACCCTCCCCATCTCCCACCTGAGCAGACCTGCCTTCTGCTGACACAGAGCTGAGACTCCTTCACCGGCTATAGGACATGGGTGGGCAATCGAAGTCAAAACCTTCTTGTGAGCTAACTAGTTAAAAAACTAAACGTGCCTCGTTTGGACCATTAGCCTTTGTTTTCCAGGTCCGGCTCCCCGCTCCATGTGCTGGTGCCTGAGGACGCCGGCCAGTGCGAGAAGATCCGTGAGTGCCACAGCCTATGTGTGACGTACCGCCAACACCTGACCAACGTGATCAGAGCCTTTGAGGAGCTTCTGCAGTCCAGTGAAGTGGATTATTACGTGGCCGAGGGCTTCCGAGAGCAGCTCAATCGAAGCGCCCAGTTGTTTGAGCATCTGGAACAGCAGTGTTTGTATGGTGAGTATGAAGCTTCTTCTCCCTAATACTGGTAACCCAAGATCTCAACTAAAGGCAACATGTCTGAGGTTCTTAGGTTCTTCTTAGGTTCATTTTTGCTACGCTACACAAGGTTGCGTGAACTTTACTAGCTTGAAAGCTAACTCCATTGCTAGATGTTTAGGAGATTCAGTTAGACGTTTAGGAGACCCTGAGCAAGAGAGACGAGCCAGGTTTCCACTTGCATTCAGATGACACCCATCTCATCACTTGCCTTCCGCTTCCGATCCAGTTTGGGAACTGATGAAGCCAAACAGATTGTCATTTAATCCCGACATCTGTCGTCGTTGTTATTAAAAATATTTGTTAATCACTTTTTCTGTCCACCGGGGCTTGCACAGTGGAGCATGGCACAGATGTTAAAATCAGTAACAACAAACTTCCACCTTTATTTAGAGCTTGCCCAAATATATACTGTATATTTTAACGTTGCTTTCAAAACCGAGCAACAAATCAAAGGCCATTCAGAAAAATTAACAGTTCTGGATGCTCACCCGAATAGAGCCAGTTTGACTTTCCCTGGCGAGGAGTTGGGACACTACTAGAGACAAGGTCCTACCAACCTGGCCTCTTTAGGTGTCATGACACACAACCGGAATATCTCTCAGAAACATAATGGGAAAGAAACGATGGCGACATAGTTGGTTGTGAGTTCTGATTAGCTTAGATTAATTGCTCGACCTTTGTAAATAAATAAGGGTGTCTACGCGGAGCAACTTCCCTTAGTTGCCGCTGAGGCAATGCCAATATGCAGCCCTACCAGCAGAGCATGGGGCTGAAACCCTGTCCCGTTGGGTCACTATAAATGCAACTGTGTGGGACGCAAAGGTTGACAAGCGTGCCGTCAATCTTGCTGCAGATAGCAAGAGCTTTTAATTCGAGCAACGGCATCGTGGGCTTGCGCGTCTCCGCGGTATCCTCGGAAGACTGAGCATATTCAATTATCATATATCAAATTCTTCACATTGGAAATAGGGTTCTCCAGCGCATAAACATTAAAATGTCTTTTTGTTCGGATCAGCAGATGGTATCATATATACTAATGAAGTTGCTGACAACAGAGAAGATTCGATATATCGTTGCGCAACAGGGTTGCGCTAAGGCACAAGTTTAAAAATAAAAACCGGGGGGGGGGGGCTGGACCAGAATATTTTAGGGGAGGCTGTGTTGAGGTGGCAGCCATAGGCTTTTGGTGGAGTACAGATCACCAGCATAAGGCCAATGGGAGATGCAATCCAACCAGACTCAGTTTTCAGCCTGGTTGGAGGTCTATGTTTTGGTCCGCAGAGTTTCAAACGCCTTGTTTCTCGCTCCCTTTTGCAGGAGAATCGATAGAAGATGAGATGGCTCAGCTTAGGCTGCGGCACAGGTAACATCTGTCGTTTGCGTCTGCTTGCGTTTCTGGCTAGGTTCGTAGCATGTCAGGCGACGTTTCCCCCACTTGCCCCCATGATCTTGACCTGCCCTTTCCCTAGGCCAGGGGTTTTCCAACCTTTTCAAGCCGGGAGCCAGGCCATGCTAGCTCAATCTGGTTCGAGGGCCGGATGGCAATTTTGCACTGCCTGCATGATGGAGGTGGCCATTTTGTCTCAAAAGCTTCAAAGGGGTGGCCATTTTGTTTCTCAAATGCCCTTGGAGGGGTTGAGGGGGCCACATGAATTGATGCTGTGGGCTGGATCTGGCCTGCGGGCGTTAGGTTGGGAACCCCTGCCCTAGGCGTTTCGTTGCGCTTCTCTGATTTTGGGAACGTTCACGGATTTTTATACCTTGCAAAACCCAAAAGCCAGTGTTTAGTCATGCCTGCCACATGACTATGGAAACACCTGCAGACACAAATAGCTCTGGCTCTTTGGCTGTAAACGGAGATGAGCACTAAACCCTAGAGTCGGATACAACTGGCTTTTGAGCAAAGAAGGCCTTGACCTTTACTAGCCCACCCTCAGCCCCACTTCCTCCCGCTACGAAGCTGGATTGTAGCTGGAAATCTCCAGAAGTGGCGAGTCTCCTTTGGAATCGGAATCCCTGATTCCCTGCACTGTTTGACACTCCAAAAATACAATTTTTTCAAAGCTGGGAGTGGATTTCAAGCCAATTCACATTTTATCTTTCCTTTGGCGGGAATATTTGGTGAGCCTGGAATGGCCGATTCCCCACAAGGGCTGGCTTCCCGTCATTCACGTAGGCTTTAACCATATCTCCCCATCGCTTTCTCTCTCCAGCGCGTCTGACTCGGAGACATCCCAAAGGTCATCTCTGGAATCAGCCGGCCAGAAAGAAACGGCAGCCCAAGAGGAGAATGAAATGCTACCCGTTGAATCAACCAAGTTCCCGCCAGGTAAATGGCCACCCATTCGTGGTTTGCTCCTGCGCAAGAGTCTGGCCAGGTTATCCTGCTATGGTAATAGAGTAGACCAGGGATTCTCAACCTGCGGCCTGTTGGCTGGATGCGGCCTGCGGCACCATTTCATGTGCTCCACCCCACACCTCCTCCACCCCAGGAAGTACAGTGTGGTGGAGGAAGGGCAAAATGGCCGTCCGACCCCCGAAGCTGTTTGAGGGAGTGTGACCCGTCCCCTGGCTTTAAAAAGTTGAGAACTCCTGGACTAGACCCTACTGCCAGTGACTCAAAACAAGTGGCAGTTAACTCACCTGACAACCCTGAGGACTAGCATCCTTGGATGCCGAAGTCCACAGGGAAGGGTGATGGTCCCCAAGTGGATTAAATTCCACTTGAATCCCTCTTGATGGAGGGTAGCAGCTTCATCTCTCCTGGACTGATGAGGACTTGGTGTGCCAAAAGGTCTCAGGACCAGAAAGTGACTCACGGAACTCGATCAGTGGTACTATGGGGGGGTCACTGTGATGTGGAAGGCAGATAAAAGGCCACATCATTATAGTCTCAGGACATTCTTCATGGCTGGTCGCCACGAGGATTGCCAGTATTTGGATATGGCAGAAGCAGCAGACGAGGCTCGGATTGATGACCTCAGAAGCTCCCTCCAATTCTGTGCCTTTGCTCTGGGAGGCAGTCTAGGCATAGAGCCCAGAAGTGCACAATGCATAAATTTTGCAATGCGTAGCGTTTGTGGAACAAAGCTTTGAAAGCAGCGCTGTGGGCACTTCAATCTCCCCATTGTTGGAAACTCAATGTCTGTCCTGTCCCCCACGCCGTTGATGTCACTCCGATCCTGTTTAATTATGGCAACACTTGTAACCGCTTGTAATTTTTAAACGAGCTTCGCGGTCACATTTTGGTTTTAATTGCCAGTGGCCGGATGGCTGAGTTTTGTCTTGGTTGTTTTCATGACGCGTCGGGAGGCTTGTAAACTGCCTCGAGCCGTACCTTAACTGTGTGGATTTACTTACTTACCAAACAATAATGTCTCTTGCCATGCTGATGGGGAGGGGCCGGGGAGAGCATCCTCAGTGCAGATGACGCCTCATTGGGCATCAACATCGTGCGCTGATCTTGGCACCCCGAAAACCATGCACCCCCGCGGATAGACGTGTGGCAACTCAATTGCCGTTCTTTCCGTGACGCCTTTCCGATTGTCTTTTCAGTCCGTTAAGTCCCGCGTCTGTTTTTCCCTTTCGGATGCATTTCCCTTTGCAGAACAAGGAAGAAGGGAAATTGAAGAACGCCGTTGAGCTTTTGACAGATGATGATTAAATTACGTGGTTTGCCGCTTTCTAAAAAGCCGGGGCTCGTGTTTCCTTGGGACGAGAACGCGCTACATAATTGATAACGGGAGAACGGGTTGACCTGGAAATACACACCCGGCACGATCAATGTTTGCAACGCAAGTTGTGCTGGAGGCTTTTGAGTTGGAGAAAGAGGCCAATAAAATAAAGGAGTAGCGTAGTCGTTCGGGTTTTTTTTTCCTTCCCTGAATTGGCCATGCTTCCAAATTAAATGGGTAAAAGAATAGAAGGTGCTCCCAGACCATGCGGGCATGTACGGCCCACGGAGGGGAACGTGCACGTCTACGAAACGAAGCAGTAAATGTACCTGATTGAAAACCGGGCGTAGGGGTTTGCGTTCCTGATTTGTTTGTACATTGAGGCAGGGGAAAAATCCTTTCTTGTGTTTTCTGGTTCTGGACTGACCCGGTTCCTTTTCTGACCTTTCCCCCGTAGAGCTTTTAATGGAGCATCTCCACGAAATCCGGATGCTGAGGCACCAGCTCGAGGAATCAATCAAAACCAACGACCGTTTGAGGATGCAACTGGAGCAGCAGGTCCTGGACTTTGCACAGAACCAAGGTAAAAAACAACCACCACCACCATACAGTAAAATCCTACTTTATGGAATTAATTCATTCCGCTGCGTTTTCCTTATAGCGATTTTTCCTTAAGACAAAGCACCCATAGGAATGCATTGTGTGGTTTCCCATAGGAATGCACTGGAAACAAAAAATCCATAAGGCGAAGCATGGTTTCCCATAGGAATGCATTGGGGGGGGGGGGAACGTTCCAGAACCAAAGAGGCAAATGTTTTGATTTTGAACTGCTAAGTTGGCAGAAGCTGGGACACACACACGAGCATGCTCTAGGGGGCAGCACTCGGGTCTCAAACTGCTGACCTTCCAGGTCATTGAGTTCAGCCTCTTAGTCACTAAGCCACTGCTTGGTTTGGAAAGGATACTGGTTTGGAAAGGATGCTTGATAAATGGCAGGCCTTTCCAGATTTGGGACGGACGTGTTTGCGTCTCACGTCCCACTGCTCAAAATATTGGGATTTTTCTTTTGTCCTTTAAAAAAAACCAATGGCTGCTGTTCAGGAATCTGCAGTGCTTTGAATGTCATCTGGCCCATCCGTTTTGCTACTTCAAAACGGACGCACCGGAAATCAGCAGCTCCTCGTGGGCCTAATTTACACTGATGGAAAAGTATACATAAATGCCCCTGGTTTTGATTCGCAAAGTATTTACATGCCGCTGGAATGAATGGCATTCCTCTGTGCTGGCAAAAGGAAGCCCTCCTGAAATTGTTCCAGGACTTTTATGGCCCTCGTAAAGATGCTGCGCAGGAGAGGGGAAAAGACGACATCTGGTAATGCAGGAGGCGTATATTATCTCGACACCTTCCTCATTCTGTCTTTCGTTTTACTTTTGCAAAGGTAGCACTCTGGCAGGGGAGGGAAACAATTGGGAAGGGGGTAGGAAAAGGGGGAAGGCTGTGGTGGCCGAGATTGACAAGCGGAAGGTCGGCGGTTCAAGACCTGGGTGCCACGTGACGGAGTGACTGCCCGTCGTCTGTCCCAGCTCCTGCCAACCTAGCAGTTCAAAAGCAAAAAAAAATTGAGTAGATAAACAGGTTCCACTACGTCGGGAAAGGTAACAGCGTTCTGTGCCCTCCTTACCTGGGCAGGTACAGCCCCACTTGAGCATCAACTGATCAAAATGCCCTCGCCAAGCACCAAATGAAATTCTTTGATTCAAAGGTACAGTAGTAATTTTCTGGGCGTCTGGAAATGGCTACAAATTTGTCTTCCCGTGATCTCTCACTGGCGACCCATGATAAGAATGTCGTTGTCTGTTGGAGATAATTTGTAATTTTGTTGATTATTAGCTCAGCGTCGGACACTTTGTTGGGAGAGTTTTGCTTGGCGTCGGCTTGAATTACCGTCAACTCTGGAGTAATGATAACCTTCAGGATATGTAGGGGATAAATCGCTTTTGCGCTGTGTCTCTTCCCCACCTGACGGCCCGGCATTGTTTAAATGGTTCTTGTCTGGAAAAGTTTAATCTTTGCTGGCCTAGAGATGGCTCATGAATCATTTTTTATGTATATATTTATAGGTCCTGCCAACGGTTGTATCCGTGGGCCAGAGCAGCATAATTCCCGGGCTTCGGAAATCCGTTTTCTGAGAGAACAAAACCAGCTTCTGAACGTGATGCTGTCCAAAGGATCGCAAGGTGACAAAGACACCAGATGTTAAATGGGAAAGACCCAAACATATATATGGGGATGGCCATTTTGTCCCAATAGCTTCAAAGGGGTGGCCATTTTGTTTCTCAAATGCCCTTGGAGGGGTGGGGGCCACATGAAATGGTGCCGCAGGCCAGATCTGGCCCACTGGCCTTAGGTTGGGAATCCCTGTAACAGGATATCTGCAATGGATACTGGTAAACCGGTGTCTGCATTCAATAGATCTTTTTTTAAACCCAAGTTAATAGTTCTCATTGTTTAAATCTTTTATATATCTTCCATTTACCCGCAGCAAAAGAAAAATGGATATTTAAGCCATTTGCAAGGGATAACTTAAGGAAGCAGCAGTAAAACAACCATTTGCCATGCAGAAATAATTAAGAAATTAGACAGTATACTTCTAAAGGAAAAAAAGGCAGCCTTTTCTTTGTTTCCTCAAAGCGAGGATGAACGAAGGTAGCAAACCTGAGACCCACCGCGCGCGCGCATGTGTGTAGGAATAAAGTTGCTTCCTTCTTGCAGAGAAGCAGAAGGAAAACGAGAAACTGCGTGAGTCCCTGGCGAAGAGGAACTTGGTTCTTGAGCAGCTTCGAAAGGACTGTGAGATCCTTAAGAAGGAAAACGAGAAACTGCAAAACCAAGAAACGGAAAATGGGCAGCTGACCCACGAAGTTTACAACCTTCGGAATGAATTGAATCGGTATGTGTCCTTTTTGCTGTTGAAGCTCCACAGCTAAAATTAGGGCTCCTCCACCTAGCGATGAAGGGACTACTTAGTGGTTAAGATGCTGAACTTGATGACTGGAAGGTCAGCAGTTTGCGATCTGAGTGCTGCACGACGGAGTGGGCTCCCGTCTCTGTCCCAGTTCCTGCCAAACTAGCCATTTGAAAGCAAGAAATTGCAAGTTAATAAATAGACACTACTTCGGTGGGAAGGTAAACAGTGTTCCATGCACTCTGGTGTTTAGTCATGCCTGCTGCATATCCATGGAAATGTCTGCAGACACAGGGCTGGCTCTTTGGTTATAAATAGAGATGAGCACTGAACCCTAGAGTTGGATACAACTGGCTTACAAGAAAGGGCAACCTTTCCCTTTAGCAACCTGTGGATGAACTTTAAAAATCTCCATCCCTTTAAACCTCACTACTTTTCTTCAAAACTCAGAGTATCTTTGACAGAGAAACAAATGATTTCCCAAATCAGAGGGGAGATAAAATCCATGCTTAATTCCATCTCTGTCCTGAAATTCCATACTTGTAAACTGGGCCGCGGTGGATCAGAGGTTAAGATGCTGATCTTGACAAGCGGAATTTTGGCACATCAGCAGTTTGAGACCCAAGCGCCACATGACAGAGTGAGCCACCATCCTCTGTCCCAGTTCCCGCCAACCTAGCAGTTCGAAAGGCAGGAAATGGCACGTAGATAAACAGGTATTGCTTCGGCAGGAAAGGTAACAGGATTCGTGCGCCACAGCATCGAGTCATGCCTACCACATGACCGTGGAAATGTCTGCAGATGCAGATAGCTGTAAATGGTGATGAGTACCATCTCCTAGAGTCGGACATGGCTGATGTACACGGGAACTGAACTGTGATTGGCTGAACTCCTTGTTCTTATCAAACATCATTTGGGATGGCACAGGTTGCAAATGGAGCTGAGCGCCACACAACACCAGCTGACCGAGAAGGACAACCTCCTGCGCTCGTTGCAGCTAGAGATCAAGGTGTACGAGAAGCTGGACGAAGCCGTCAGAAGTCAGAAAGGTATAAAATGACACTCTTGTGATCACAGAGACTTCAGTCAATTCATCCGATCAATGTACAACAACGATTTTGCAACTGAGAATAACACATGTGGTTGACATGATATCGAGTGTGCTGATTCCAAATCTGAACTCAGAATTTGCCTATCACGTACAGATTTTAAGTTATAGGCCTGCTATAGCTGTTCAAATGGTATTGGGTAATGTATTTGTACATGACAACATTAGAACAGTTGCAGCTACCACTGTACCTGCTGCCGCCTCAGCTGAATCACGTCCCCTGGTGGCATGCATGTTCCAGCAGCGGCCGGGCACTTCTGGGCAAGTCAGTGAGTTGAGGTCAGAAATAGGTGTATAAGGCGAGATGGACCAAGGGCTTGTCTCTAGTGTGAAACCATTTTATTGGAGCTAGTCTATAGTGAGTCTGTTTTGAGCTAAAGATGAGTAGGCGCAGCTGCGTTAATAAACTGGACAATTTTTGCTACATTTGTGGCAAATATACCCTGCGTGAGCAATTCAAGAACCTAACGAAGAGGGTGAGATTTGCTAACTGAAGATCCCGACATCCTAGGCAGAATCAGATTTCAAATTTGGATTCAGCACACTTGATTGAGGGTAGGACGCATGGATTGGACCAAGTAGCAGACAATATTTATTGTTTTGTGATGCAGTGACTCTGTAGCAAAACTTAGAAAAAGTAATTTTTTGCAATTTCCCTAGCAGTATGGCCAGTAAAAGAAAAAAGGAACTTTTCCAAGCTCTTGACCCCCGTTCTTCCTTTTCTAAAGTGTGTTTCCAAAAGCCCTCGTCATATATAAATATATCTCCTTCCAGTCTCTTAATACATGCAATTTTCCCCCTTGGGTTTGCAATGTTAGCTTTCATGGGAACACTGAATAATAATTTTGGGCTCTTACTAAATCTACGGAAGTTAGAAGCAATTAAGACTGGAAGACCGCATTTCCCCCTCCTTCTGTTAAATCGTGCTCTACCTACTGTTTGTAGATAGCCCTTAATCTTGGGCTCAGAAGCACTTGTTCAGCTTCTTTATTAATGGGTATTTTAATTGTTCACACCGGTAGTTAAAATATCCTCAGACGGCAACCATGAAGAGGGCTGGAAAGACCAAAATCTCCCCGTTGACTTACACGAACTGATGACCGAGATACGGACCTTGAGGACGCAGTTGGAAATCAGCATCAAGACCAACCAGATCTTGCATGAAAAATTGGAAGGGCAGTTTTCAAAAGGAAAGAGCGGAAGCGGCAGTTCAGCCTCCACTGTCAAGATCCGATCCTTTTTCAAACAGGAATCGCAGCGATACACCGAGCTAAACGGTATGGAGCGGAGCGTAGAATCTGAGTTCTGGGTTGGCGTTAAAGGGGATCCTCTGGTCCTTGACCCCCAGAGATACAGGGAGACCTAAACACAGTTCTGGGGACGGTGCCTTGGTGGTTAAGATGCTATGCAATAAGCAGGCAACGAGATTTGCTGTTTTGATCGAGATGATCAAAATAGCAGGCTAAAACTTGGGCAGCGAATTGTTCTGCAAAGGAACACGCGGCTCTTTTAGGACTCTATAGATCCATGATGGTGAACCTTGGCACTCCAGCTGTTCTTGGACTTCAGTTCCCAGAAGCTCTGTGAATCCACACGAATGGGTTTACTGCATACGCTTCTGAGCTTCTGGGAATTGAAGTCCAAGAACAGCACGTATGCGCAGTTAACCCGTTCGTGTGGATTCACAGGGACTTGGGCTTCTGGGAATTGAAGTCCAAGAACAGCTGGAGTGCCAGTAAACCCATTCATGGGGATTCACAAGGACTTGGGCTTTGAAGGTGTTCTTGGATTTCAAATCCCAGAAGCCCAAGTCTCTGTGAATCCACACGAATGGATTTACTGGTACTCCAGTGTTCTTGGACTTCAATTCCCAGAAGCCCAAGTCTCTGTGAATCCACACGAATGGGTTTACTGCTACTGCAGCTGTTCTGGAACTTCAATTCCCAGAAGCCCAAGTCTCTGTGAACCCGCACAAGAGAGTTTACTGTATGCGCAGTAAACCTATTCGTGTGGATTCACGGACATTGGGCTTCTGGGAATTGAAGTCCAAGAACGGCTGGAATGCCAAAGTTGGCCATCACGGCTATAGATCAGTGAGTTTCCTTCCCATTAAAAAAGTACAAATTAGTTAATTATTCAATTCCACTGCTACACCACAGTTTCGTCCTTAAAGACTGGGAATCTTAAACTGTATCAGACGCAACACAACCTCAGAGGTTTGCCAAATTGGCACAAAATTGAAGATGCTGGAGATTTCCCAGCCTGAGGTCGGGACTGCTCAGAGGTTTCTCAGGAAAAAACAGATTTTTGTTAAAAAAAAAATCCTTAGTGTTTGCAGTAAAATAAAAGTGGCATAAGCTCTACAACGTAACTCGGCCTTGTTAATCTTCTGTTCTTCTTTCCTTAAGCAGAGTTTAAATTGCCCCTGGTAGACGGCGGCATTCTTGAACTGCAGCAGAAGTACAGGCGCTGCATCACAAGTCTCAAAACAGGTATTCGGTCCTCCATCCTACCGTTGTGATTAGACTGCAACTTTAGGTAGAGATGAAGAACGGTGCTTAAACCTGTAGAGCAGTGGTGGTGAACCTATGGTACGCATTCAGTAGCCCCAGCACAGAGTTTGCCCCGCCCCTCTGCCCAGCAGCCCAATGGGAGTGCTTCCTCCCTTTCCCCAGAACAAAGTTCTCCTCTGCCCAGAAGCCCAATGGGAACACGCCCTCCCTCCCACCAGCAGGGAGTTTGCCCCGCCCCTCTGCGTGGGCACTCGATCTCGAAAAGTGCCATCGCTGCCGTGTAGGGTAAAAGCGGGTTTTCTGATCCAGACGCAGATCCGCCTCTGGACCCTTCAGACGCGCCATCCCGTTGCAGTTCATCCGATGGCAAGTCCCTGGACTCTGCCCTGGTCCCTCGCCACTGCATATGGGCAGACAAGAATGGCCGCCATGTCCTGGGCTCGGTCGAAGACTACAACTCTTTACGGAAGCAGATCGTCGAAGGGCAGAAACTGCTGTCGGGGTTGGAGCTGCCGCTGAAAGATGCGGCTGCATGGCCTGAGCCCGGAGCAATGGTGAGCCAGCCTAAATGTGTGGGGTTTAGGTTTTGACTATAACCTGTATGAGGAAATGCTAAGGAGAAAAGGAGGTGGCAGAGCTGACGGGTGGGAACCAACGTGTGAAGTCAGAGAAAGATATTTCCTGGGAAGTTTCGCTCTGGAGCCTTGCTTTGGCAAGAAGCTGGATTTGATGACCAGAAGGTCGGCAGTTCGAGACCCGGGTGCTGCGTGGCGGAGCGAGTGCCCATAATCTGTCCCAGATCTTGCCAAGCTAGCAAGAATTTGCAAGCAGATAAACAGGGACCGCTTTGGCAGGAAAGGTAACAGTGTTCCATGCACTCCGACTTCTACTCGTGCTTGTTACATGACCACAGAAACTGCAGAGCATTCCGTTGACAGCCAATGCTCAACTTGAGCGTTGAGTTGATGTGGTTTCATGTGGGTCTTTGAGTTGGCTTTGGAACCCATCATCCTTCAACCACTCCCTCCCTGTGCAACTTTCCCATCGCTCACGTTGGCACCTTTCTCCCATTCTTTTTCCCCGCCCGTCCACGGAAGAAAACATTTTTTGTGTCATCCTCCGATCGTTAGCCTGCCGCTAAACACAGCCTATTTTTTAACTAGAAGGAGAAAACATCTATATTGCCGAAATTAATGCCGCTATTTGACTTTCAAATCGCATGCCGCAAAAAATGCAAATGAGGGGGGGGGAGTCGGTTTCCGAGTGGCCCAGCAAATGTACTAAACATAACTCATAATTAATTACTATTATTGATTAGGCCCAGCCCCCATCTCTTCCCCCATTGCTTGAACGCTGCATAATTCAGCGGCCTTTTTCACCCAACAAATCAACATGTCGGGTACAAAACACACTCTCTCATCAACCTGGAATTTGGTAGCAACATTGGATTTATGCTGTTAATTAAAGCCTACATTTTCATAATATTTTTAAAGCAGGGCTTCTCAGCCTATGGCCCGTGGGCCAGACCCGGCCTGCGGCACCATTTCATGTGGCCGCCACCGCCACCAGAAGTGGATATGTTTATGACAGGCGTAAATGCTTTTTCGACAGCCGCCAATACGGTTTAAGATGGCGGGAACAACCATCCGGCCCTCTCAGCTGTCTGATGGGGCGTGGTCTGGCCCATGGATTAAAAAGGTTGAGAATCCCTGTTTTAAGGGGGGGAAACTCAAATATCTTCTCATTTCCCAACCAGCAGATTATTGTGTTTTCCTTGAACCCTCCCTCCGCCCACACACAATTTAGGTCCTACGCCAGGCTTATCTAGGCCAGCTCTCCGACGCCATCTGCACACTCCAGCAGAACCTGGACGAAGCCACCCGCCTGTTGAAACTCCTCTGGAGAGTCTCTTTGCCTATGAAGGTGGTCCACAATGCAGCTTATTCTCTCCAGGTAAGGGGTGTGTGTGTGTTTGTTTATTTTGTCTGTTACTTGGTTTAATCCATATGTCCTATACTAAATCAAGTGCGCTGAATCCAAATCTGAGGTCTGATTCTGCCTAGGATGTCAGGATCTTAAATAACCAAATCTCACCATCCCGGTTAGGTTCTTGTGTTGATCACACGGGGTATATTTGCCACAAACATAGCAAAAATTGACCAGTTTATTAAGAGTTTATTAACAGCTGTGCCTAGTCGTGTTTAGCTCAAAAGATGCTCGCTATGGCCTAGCTCTACTATCCAATAAGATGATTTGGCACTAGAAGTAAGCCCTTGGTCCATCTCGCCTTATAGACCTATTTCTGACCTCAGCTCACTGACTTGCCTAGACACTGCTGGAACATGCATGCCACCAGGGGACGTGATTCAGCTGAGGCAGCAGCAGGCCTAGTGGAAGCTGCAGCTGTTCTAATGTTCCCATGTAAAAATACATTACCCAATACCATTTGAACAGCTCTAGCATGCCTTAAAATCTGGATGTGATAGGCAAATTCAGAGTTCAGATTTGGAATCGGCACACTCGATATCATGTAAGTCACGTGTTATTCCCAGGAGCAAAATTGTTCCGCACTATTACTGAGTGAGACTGGGATCTGATTTAAAGGTTAAAATTTTGCCTTGCCAAGAACCAAAGGCTGAACTCTGGAGATTCGGTC
This sequence comes from Furcifer pardalis, assembly GCA_030440675.1. Lineage (NCBI taxonomy): Eukaryota > Metazoa > Chordata > Lepidosauria > Squamata > Chamaeleonidae > Furcifer > Furcifer pardalis. Next base: position 54,948,906 of record CP126898.1, on the reverse strand, counting down.
TTGTGCTTTCCCTGCGTTACTGGTCAGTCCTGAATCGGGTCGGAAAGCGTGCGAAGATCTTTGGCTTGGGGATCAAACAGGTTGTGGGGAGGCCTGTCTCCATGGATTATGGGCCTGCTGGTCTCGGGGCACATCACCACTGTCGTTTGGGCATCACGGTTGATAGTTTGTCCCTTCTCTGCCCTGGCAGGATGAAAGTTTGAGGGCTGAAGTGCACAAACTCCGTCGGAAAGTGGCAGAGCAGGAAAAGAAGCTGAACAGCACCATCAAATGCTTGAACTCGACCAGCCGTCTGAAGGAGAACATGGAGAAAGTCATCATTGATCACCGTAAGCGACCTCCCTCCCTCCCTCTCAAAATCAGGGCTGGAGAAATACATTATGGGCCTGCCAAGAATAACATTCCATAAATCATCTCATTCACAGCCAGGCTTCTCCTTTCCCCAAGTTTTCTTTCTTTCTTTTTTTCAATTGTACCTTTTTTTGTTACTTGAGGGAGCACTCCTTCTAGATATGGAATCAGCAGCTGAGTTAACAACATCCGCTCGCCAATGCAGGGAGGTCAGTGTGTAATAAGGTGTATGTTAGGATTCGCCCATTCTGATATCAAGCTAGATCTTTGGGACTAATTGTTGAGAGTCAGAGCTGATTAACATCGGGTTCGTTGGCCAAGAGACTCAATCAGCCTAAGGCAGCTTGTCCCTACGTTGCCAAGTGTCTAGGACAAGGGTTCCCAACCTAAGCCCAATGGTCCGGATCTGGCCCACAGTGCCATTTCATGATGGCCCCCCACCCCATTGGGCATTCGGGAAACAAATGGCCCCCTCTTTGAAGGTGTTGGGACAAAATGGCCGCTCCCATTGTGCAGGCAGGGCAAAATGGCCGTCCAGCCCTCGAAGCTGACTGAGAGAGCGTGACCCGGCTTTTTGCATCCCTGCCCCGTTAAAGAGAACATTCTCTCTCTTACTGCATTAGAAGGAGACACTTTTCACCGTCTTCCGCAACCCTTTGATGGAGGACTAGGCGCGCTCGGTGAATGGGCCTCGTGTGCAATTGTACATTCTAAGGAGTAATTAATCTGGCGTCAAGAATGCACAATTAGCCTCCCTCCCACTCCTTCCCTCGGAAGGGGCAGGCAATGGACCGGCGTAAATGTCACCCGTTTATTCACATCGCGGGACTGAGACGTGCCGTTCCGTTTGATTTTCAACTATTAGTTCCCCAACCTTCACAAAACACTTGTTTTCATAAAGGTTAACACCCGTCCTTTCGGCTTGCCCAGCCGGTCCTTTGCCGCTTCTATTGTCAGGAGAGACACTCCTGCGTCAACAAAGGAAGCACCATTTGTGCTGCGGCTCAGCCACCTGCCTGTCAGCCTGCCTGTCTTTTACCTACCCACCTACCTGTCCATCCATTGCCCTGACTGTCTCCTACCCATCCATTCCTGGGTTTTGCTAACTCTTGCAATGGAATGGGTCTAAGAGTTGCAACCAGTGCAACGCTTTGATACCTTGAACTTACCTCCTTGTGCATCTTCGCTGCCCAGAGCAGAAGGACAGGTTCATAAAACTGATCATAAATGGCCAAAAAAAGCCACGTTCTCAGAGGGAGGGAGAAAAAAAAAGCAGATTTTTAGCCCTCCTTTCACGTGTGGTTTTTAAAGGGAAAGGTCTTCCTCGCTCAAAAGCCAGTCGTTTCCAACCTTCGGTGCTCATATCTATTTACAAGCCAAAGAGCCAGTGCTAGCTATGTCTACAGGTGTTTCTGTGGTCACGTGGCAGGCAGGCCTGGATGCAGGAGAGCATAGAACGTTGTTACCCTTCCCACATAAGTGGTACCTGTTGATCTACTTGCAACCTCTGGCTTCCGAACGGTTAGGTTGGCAGGAGCTGGGACAGAGACAGAAGCTCACTCAGTCATGCGGCACTCGGGTCTTGAATTGCTAGCCGGCCGGCCTTCCAGGCGTCAAGCTCAAGGTCTTAACCACTTGAGCCACTGCAGTCCCTTGCGGTTCTTAAAAGGGATCATCAATAAAGATACTTGAGCTTTCCCATCACAGATTCCCATGAATCCCAATTTAATACTGTCCCCAACCTCTTGTAACACCCATTTCCCCTTCTACTCCGGACATTTTCAGCAGGTCCCACTCCGGTAGCTGCCTTGTGCTAGCAACAAGCGGACTAATCTCCGTTTTAATTATAATATTTTTTGACCGGCGGGGAAGGCGGAACTACAGGAGGAAAATGAATTTATTCACCGTGTCATTTATCAGCCAGGTGCGCTCCCACTATGCGCCCTGCGACGCACGAGATGCAATTTGCCCACACTCTCATTTGATTATGGCGATTACGAATGTCACTGCCTTTTAGAGCCTCTTGAAAAAAATAATATTAAAATTAAGTTTAAGTACAGACCACATTCTGTCGCAGAAGCCACCGGCAGAAAGCGGATGAGCCTGACTTGGGGAACCTCCGTCATGATTAAAGCATTAGGGCTGAAATGTTTCTATCTTAGCTCCGTCTTTGTGATGGCAAACGGAATAAAGCAAAAAAGCAAAACAATCACACCCTCCTCCTCCTCCTCCTCCTCCTCCTCCTCATTATTATTATTATTATTATTATTATTATTATTATTATTATTATTATTATTATTATTATTATTATTATTATTATTATTATTATTATAGAGCACTTATAAAATTGTTCATTTTACTGACCTCCAAAGGATGGAAGATGCCGAGTCAACCTTGATCCCCACCAGGATCGAACTAACAACCTTTGGGTCCCAGATACAGTGGAGCCTCGCTTAACCAGCAGCTCGCTTAACACAAAATTCGCATAACAAGAAGAAATCCACAGAAAACTGTGGCTCGGTTAAGAATTTTTTTTTTCTGGAACGGATTAATTAGTTTTTTGATGCATTCCTACGGGAAACCGTGTTTCGGTTAACAAACTTTGGTTTCTGATGCATTCCTATGGGAAATTGCATTCAATGCATTCCTATGGGCAAACACGCTTTACAAATTCTGCATAGTGCTGGGGAACACATTAAATTTCCTAGTAACTTCCTTCTCATTTTTTTTTTTTTGGGGGGGGGGAAATGCAATCATTTTCTTCTTGTTCTTTTCAACTTTGAGCTGAAAAAGAGCCCTCGCTGCCATGTTTCTAAGCCAATTAACGGTATTTTTCCCTCTCTCCCTGCGCAGTGGCTTTAACTCACAATGTCTTAAGGAAGGCACGAGGCAACCTGGAAGTAAGTAAAAAAATATATATATTATAACCTGCTCTTCATCCATTAATTAGCCCTCGTTATTACGCTCTCCTTCCTTGACTTCTGCTCCCTGTTCATTAAAACAAGAAGCAGACTTTGCCAAGCTCAGAAGAATTGCTGTTTCGGGTTGAGGGGGGAGATTGCTCCATTTCCCACCCGTTGAACACAAGAACCTTAATATTTATGTTGCGTATTTTGATGGATCAGATCCGCCGCCACCAGGCAAGCGGGTTCAGACTTAAATGTTTATGTCCCAATGGGTCACTCATTGGGGGGGGGGAGAGGGGCAACAGTAGAGTAAAACCCCGGGTTACAACCGCCTCGGTTTAAGTTTGCTGCGGTTTACAACAGCAAACCCTGTGGAAATGCCGTCCCAGTTTACAAATTTTTAATGTATTTTTTCCCCAGTTTTACAATGATCAATTCAGGACCTTTTTTAAAAAAAAAAAAAAATTTCAATGCATCCCTATGGATGTTTTGGTTTACAATTTTTCCAGGTTACAATGGAGGATGTTGGAACGGACCTCCGCCGTAACCCGGGGTTTTACTGTAATTGGTCTGAAATCTGCACCCAATTTTGTCAAGCTCTTTCTTCCTAGACAACTAGCTCACAAGCGGATATCTGTCTTTATATCCCGCCCGCCCTCGCTCCTGGATGCTGATTTTATAAGCGTGGCTAGCTATTCTGCATGAAACCATTCAGTCGAAAGACGTCCCCTTTAGCGACAAATAGTCAGATGACAGAACAGTTCTGAGCTTCATCTGCTTCTTTAGATGCTAGATTTCTGAGTGTGGGGATTTTTTTTAAAAAAAAATCTCCCTATCTGGAGGCACAGTCTGGCCAGGTTATCCTGCTATGTTAATAGAGTAGAGCAGTGTTGGTGAATTTTGGCATTCCAGATGTTCTTGAACTTCAATTCCCAGGAGCCTAAGTCATCACTCCAGCTGGTGAGGGCTTCTGGAAATTGAAGTTCTGGAATGCCAAGGTTCGCCATCGCTGAAGTAGATCCTACTACCAGTGGCTCAACACCGAATGTCAGGCGGCGGTTATCTAACCTGACCACCCTGAGGACTAATGGCCTTGGGTGCCGAAGTCCACAGGGAAGGGTGATGGTCCCCAAGTGGATCGAATCCCACTTGAATCCATCTTGATGGAGGGCAGCAGCTTCATCTATCTTGGCCTGGGGATGACGTTGAAGACTTTGTGTGCCAAAAGGGTTCAGGACCAGAAAGTGAATTGTGGAACTGGATCCGTGGTTCTATGGGTGTCATGCTGTGATGCAGAAGGCAGATGAAAGGCAACTGCATTATATGGCTCTCAGGACAGTCTTCATGGATGATTGCCATGAGGATTGCCAAGATTCAGATTTAGATACGGCAGAAGAAGGAAGAGAAGACATATATATATAATCTTGCAAGCCAGTTCCTCTGTAGACCAAAGTCATACAAGCATGGGAGACCTAACAAAGCCGGGCTGTGGTTAATGTTACCTAGCGTGCTCTTGGTTAGTCATGCTCCCTTAATTAATGTCAACGTGTTAATTTCTTCCCCAGCTACAGCCTGCAGAAAACAGAATGACAGCCTTCAGCCCCAGCAAGAAGAGAGTTCTGTGAAGGCGACACTTCCGCTAATAAAGGCCTTTTTTCTTTCTTGTTGAGCGAAAAAAACCAACCACCTTTTGACTCCTTTCTCACTCCCAAAGCCTTGACAAATGTCTAACATTGTTCAGATAACTTGATCATTCCCTGATCTCAGGACCTTCCAGATGTGTTGGCTGAACACTTGCCGTGCTGTCTGTAGTGTGGGGTTTGTATTCAAACACATCTGGACAGCAGGAGGTCAGGGAAGGTTAGCAATGCCATGGGATCATTTTTATGTGCATTCAAGTCAGGATGTTAAGATTCTGGCGTTGACTCGGAAGACTATCATAGCAGTCCGAGGCCTTTTATTTTTTCCCTCCCTTCTTTCCTTTCCTGATTTGTTTTGTTGTATGGTTTGTTCAAAGGGGAAAAAATACCTAAAGGTACAGGTCTTGTTTTTAAGGCTGTCTGGTTAATCCGTTGGGGTTCCTATGCCAGAAATCGGCGCTAAGAAGAGTTTAACTGCACTGCAGCTGACGAGACGTTTGGACGTTGTGGTCCAGAAAACCCTCCCAAACTCCGGCTGACATCACAGTGCAACCAATTTTGTTTCCTAAGAGTAGAGCAGATCGAGGGACGGGAATTTTGGAAAGTGGAAAACCTTTTAAAAATATCTTAACATTTTGTGTTTGAGTTGCTGGTTTAAACACTAAAGCTGCCCGTGCCTTTTCCATTCTCGGTTGTCTAATCTGGTCCTAAGTTTGGGAGAAGCTGGATTGAGTCACCGTCGCTTGCTTTTGGCAAGACGGCTGCCAGCTTTCCCCAGGTGCTGGTGCTGAACCAACGGAGGATCTCCTCTACTAAGTAGTAGTTTACATTTTATAGCCTTTTAACCTGCTAACTCAGGTTTACTAAACTGTGCCTGGACCTTAAATGGCCTTCTTAATAGTCGACCAAGAAAAGATGCTTTATTGGTTGTCATAGCCCAGTGGTGGCGATCCTTGGCACTCCAGCTGTTCTTGGACTTCAATTCCCAAAAGCCCAAGTCAGTCAGTCAGCACTCCTGCTGGTCAGGGCTTCTGGGAATTGTAGTTCCAGAACAGCTGGAGTGCCAGAGTTCGCCATCACTGTCCTAGCCCATTTCAGGGGTCCTTTCTGTGAGTCAAAGTAACACACATAGTGCGTTAATGCATTTTCCTACTTTGGAAGCACAACCAAGAAACCCTCTCCCTATTTTAAACCAATGGGTTGTCAATTTTCCCCAGTTTCCCCTGCAGGATCAAGAAGAGAAAGTTCACCAGAAGGTCTACCAGAAGAGAAAGGTGAACCCTTCGTCCCTGCTGTGTGGACACTGCCACTATTTTATGTTGTGGGTAGGCAGATGTTGTTGGATAGCAGCTCCTGACAGCCCCAGGCAACATTGTTTTGGGCAAGGAGCCGTGGGATTTGTAGCCCGGCAACCCGTGAAGGTCCATCTTCAGGTCTTCTTGTCTTTGAAAGTTGCTAGGTTGACCTGTGCTTGGAAAAGTTCGTGAAACTGTTAATAGGAGCACAACGGTGGTGGATCTCCAAAGAGGAGACACTTTGCCCTGGAGGCTGTTCCATTGTAGGCATTAGATGCCACCACCTTCAAACATTCCTTTCTTGACATTCCTTCCCCATTGGGACATTTTGGAGATGCTATGGCATAGGATGTTTTCATTGACTTTGTGAAATGTTTGTAGTTGACTCGGATGATGTTTTTATATGAGTTGTTTTTGGTTTTGTCGGCAGCTGTGGAGCCAATCTTTAAGCTCAAGAGGCTGTGTGTTTTTCTAAGGCAGGGATAAGAGAGCCTGGTTCAATCCCATCATCCTTTACTACGCAGACCAAGGCTGATTATTGCCATAGCCCACTACATCTGAAGAGTTGTGAGGGATGGGTTGCCTTGGAACACTTTGTTCCATGGTACTATGGAAACTCTGAGGCAATGATGGGGAACCTTGGCGCTCCAGGTGTTCTTGAACTTCAATTCCCAGAAGCCCAAGTCTCTGTGAATCCACACGAATGGGTTTACTGTGCTTAAAACCTTGGCACTCCAGGTATTCTTGGACTTCATTTCCCAGAAGCCCAAGTCTCATACGTGCAGTAATCCCATTCTTGTGGCTTCACAGAGACTTGGGCTTCTGGGAATTGAAGTCCAAGAACACCTGGAGTGCCAAGGTTCACCATTACAGCCTTTAGGGATCTAGGTACTTAAAGCACAACTAACTTATTTTCTGTTCTAATTATGGATTTGTTCAACCTCTGTACTGAAGAGTGTCAAAAAATAAGCATAGGGGTTGCAAGGTGGTTCAATCAATTCACTCTTTAACTGGGATACCCATTGAGTTTAGGGTTGACCAGAGTTTTACACAAGGAATGTGGAGGCATCTGGCTTTCCAGATGTTGAACTGCAGCTTGCGTCTTCCCAGAGTCTCAGGTCTGGTGGCCGGAACATATAAAAGTTGGAGCCCTAAAAACCCAATCCTTCACAGCATTTGAGTAGATATTGGGGCGAGAAACTGCTAACCCCCAGCTAGGGTAGATCCACCAAATCAATGGACGTTTCGACTTCTCATTCTGCGGCTCATTTTGGTGGGTCTACTCTAGTTGAGATTAGGAATTGCCTTCATGACAGTGAATGTCTCCAAAGGAACGTCCCCATTCTTCACATTAAATGCAATCATCAAAACGAACCTCAACAGAGTGGTCCACCTTTGCTTACCCGCGTGTCCGAGATGATGGGCTGTCATTCAAGATGTTCCTCTTTTCTTCAGGAGCTGCTAGCTCTCTTGCTTTGCCTTTCTTTTGGACGTCTGGACCTTGCGATCCATGTTGGGCCAAATTGTACGGTACACACCAGTGGCTGTAAAGGAAAAGAACAACACAACTGGTGGCCCTCTCATTCTTTCAGTTCACTGTTGGCCATTGGGGTCAATGTTCAGCTTGAGTTGTATGTGTGACATCTGGTCTCGGAAGAGGCCATGCGTTTCTGATCTAAATGACTGATGCAATAAACTCAGCCTTCTATTTTTTAACAAGAGCCGCATTGTGTTGTCGTTTGTTGCCGTCCCCACATCTGCCCGTCTTCAACCACTCAAAGCCAACACCTTTTACGCCATCTGCCTTCCCCTTATTTGCAGACACTGGTTTTGTATCTCTAGATCCCATGAGATGACAGACAAGAGAGACCGACTGTCCCCTGCCAACTTCATAGAATTACAGAATCACTGAGTTGGAAGAAGGGGGCCTGTGAGGTCATCATGAGTCCAAACCCCTGCTCAATGCAAGAGTCAGAATCGAAGCAGATATGACAGACGGTAGCCCAACTCTAATGCCTTCAGTGTTGATGCATTCACTACCTCTCAAGGCACTTGGTTCCACTAGATCAGTGATGGTGAACCTTGGCCCTCCAGATGTTCTTGAACTTCAGCAGAAGTGTTGATGTGGGCTTCTGTCCAAGAACACGTGGAATACCAAGGTTTGCCATCACTGCTTTAAATCATGGTTTCTCACTCTTGGACCTCTAGATGGTCTCGGACTTCCATCCCCAGAAGCCTTGATCAGCTGGTGTGCTGACATGAAACAATTCAAGCGAAGATGTGACAATTCATGTCCCTCTGGATTATACTGGATTTCCGTTCTCATTGCTACCACACTGTTGGCCATGCTTGGCTGCGCTTGATCAGCGTTGCTATCCCTGATCAGCTGGTGGATCAAATCCACTCGCTCCTGGATCCAGAGTGGAGAATTCAGTTGATCTACATGGAAAGAACAAAGACCATATTTGAAAATACGTTTAACAAGTTCTGCTTGGCAAAGCTTTGTGGACTTCAGCCCCGTCATCGGAGACAATGGGACTGGAGTAGCTTGATGGTTAAGAAGCTCACCTTGTTAGCTGGAAGGCCGATAAGTCAACAGTTTGAGACCTGAGTACTGCGTGACGGAATGAATGCCTGCCCACCTTTGTGTGCTTTTGATACAGTTTTAAAAATCATAGACAATCTTCAAAAGGAGGTGACAATTCTGTACAAGTGTACACCAAACTGGACAGCCCGAAATCTGGTTGGGTCTTTCTCCGTAGGGAATGCCAATTCATGAGCCATATCTATGTTGACGTAAGGCAGGATACATCTGAGAAGCTGGTTCCTCCCCCCCCCCTCATTCCACCTGGTTTGCCTTCCGACGGTAGATGCCTGTCCTTATATACAGTATATATATATTTGAACAGAAAAATTAAATGGCAAATTGGAGCTTAATTTCAGACGTAAGCTAATCAAAGGCAGCTCCGCGCTCCGTACGCCCTCGCGCATTGTCTTGCCCGCCTTGCAAGCGATGTCAAGTTAATTTTACTAAGCAGCTAAATTATAGATACTCAGAGGTAATCAAAATTATGTAAATTCCAACTTTCGGAATTAATCACGCTCCGGTTCGGGGGGGGGGAGGGGATGGAGTTGGCGACACCTGAAAGATACAGCTGTATCCCTATATATAGGACACCCATCGCATGCAATCTTTTCTGCATCCTTGATTCGCACCATCTGTACTTGGCTGCCGTGCCAGAGGTTGGTTTTTTTAGAAGACCGAACAATATTTGCCGTTCCCGTTTGCGCCCGTGTCCCCATTTCCCCACACCTCCGGCCTTGGAGAACAGGTGTGTTAGACTCTAGACCCGGCTGTAATTTCGGGACAGATGGTTGGGGGAAACATTGAGAAAGGTCCTTTTTAAAAAATTCATTTTTTGAAACTGAGTAAAATTGGGCGCTCAAGAGGGAAGACTTAATGAACCAAACCTCTTTAAATGCACCGCAAATGGAAGCGGCAACACGCAGGCAGGGAGCTGCATTCAAATATATGCTTCCCACCCACCCTCTCAACTGCAGTATTATTTTTTAGCTAATCTAAACAAAGCTTTTTTAAAAAGCACAATTAAGATACTTAGGCAAGAAAAAAAAATTAAGAGTATGTTTTAAGAGGAGTGACAGATGCTCCCTTAGTGCTAAACCTACACTCACTTGGTGTTTGGATAAGTCAACGCTATTGGGTTAACCTAGCCGGACACATCTGGAACCGGGACTGAGCGCCAGAAGTATAAGCACAAGTGGCAGGGAATCAACAGCCACCGATTGGTTACCAGGAGGGCTGCCACACTCAAGGTGGGACAGAGTGAGAGGTGATTGCCTCCGACATGAGTGGATGAAGGATGGGTGGTGGTGGTCAAGTCTGGCTGGAGAGCAGTGCGTCTCCCTGTAATGCCAAGGGAGGGAAGTTTTTCCCAGTCATCTGTGGACGACTTTGTGATCACTAGCTAAGCCCAAGAACACATCCCAATCTTCAGGTGGATCTCTGAGCTTGCAGGATCCATTTTGAAGATTAAATAACCTGTGGCCATCCATCCATCTGCTTGCCTGCCTGCTACCTACCTACCTGTATCCCTCCATTTGGTTCCTTTCCTTCCACCCACCCACCCGATCCCTCTATCTGCCTCCTTCCTTCCCTTCCCTCCTTCCTTCTATCTGATCCCTCCATCTGCCATCAATCTATCCTATTGCCTCATCTGTCTGCCTGCCATCCATCCATCCATCCATCTGCCTCCTTCCCTCCCTTCCCTCCCTTCTTCTCTGCCATCCATCCATCCATCCATCTGCCTCCTTCCCTTCCTTCCTTCCTTCCTTCCTTCCATCCACCCACCCACCCACCCATCCATCCATCTATCTGCCTCCTTCCCTTCATTCCTTTCTTTCCTGCCATCCATCCATCCATCTGCCTTCTTCCCTTCCTTCCTTCCCTTCCTTCCATCCATCTGTCCATCTACTTCCTTCCCTCCCTTCCCTCCCTTCTTTCCTGCTATTCATCCACCCACCCACCCACCCAGCCACCCATCCATCTGCCTCTTTCCCTTCCTTCCTTCCCTTCCTTCTTTCCATCCATCCAACCATCCAGCCTGTCTGCTGCCACCGACCAAACAACCAACCGACTTCTCAAACAACAAACATTACCGATTCTTCTTTCTCTTTTGTGCCTGGAGCCAACTTTCAACGGCCATAACGAAGCCACAGGTCAGAGTTGACTTGAGGGCACAAACGACAATAAATAAAAGCATAACTTAAGTCAATCCATCTCACATTTTGTCTTCATCACTTCCTGCTACCTTCCACCTTTCCTAGCATTTATGGCCTTTTCTAGAAACTTCCCGAGATGCCCAACGTTGAACCGCCTCAGTTTCATCATTTTGGTTTCCAGCGACAGTTCCAGGCTTGACTTGCTCTCGGAAAGACTGGACAGGGACACTCATAGGGATGCCCTAGGTCAGAAATACAACAAAGAAGGTGTAACTTAAGGCCTTTGACTAAATTTTCAAGGGGGTACTAAGTCCATTTGGCAGAAGCCTGTTCCTTATATATGAGAGGTTCAATTGATGACCAGCAGGAGAGTCGGCTTGGCTCAATGGCTCAGACCTACCTTGCAGGTCCATTGTGCAGACAGGGGAGGAAAGAGAAGATTTCCATCGCTCGTACATCATGCAGGATTCAACCCTTTAATTACAAATTAAAAATGCCACCCCTGTTTTGCTATACAGCCGACAGGGAGCAATTCAGAGCACGTGCTAAAAGGAAGGGGAAAAAATTCCCCTCACAAACGCTGCTTAAAAATTCAAATTGCTACCTGAAGAGATTAGGTATTAAAATACCCCACAATTTTATGCAACTTGTTAAATTAAATCTAGAGCCCTATGATTAATCAAAGAACAGCAGACTGGTGGTGGTGGGGAGCACTTTTGGTTAGCCTATAAAGGAAAATTAATGCCGTAAAAATGACCACCCTACACTTTGCCTCATACATATTCCCAGGTCCTAACTGGATGTTACATTAAAACCATTGCTCGGGGCAATGTAGAAGTTAAATAATAATTAAAACTTGGTGGTGGTGGTGGTGGGGCAGATTTTTCTTAAATCTACAACATGCAGAGGGAGAAAGATGAGGAAAAAAAAGATGTAAGAGTTTTTTCTAGCCCTTCCCCCACCCCAAAATTCCCCAAACTGGTTCACAAAAACCTTCCAAAGGGGTAAAATTTTTTTTGAAAGGTTTTATATCTCCCCCCCACTGTTATTTTTAGGGACAGATTTTTTTAAATTCCCACTAATAACACCTGGAGGACCCTGTAAATTTATTTAAAAAGAAAACCTGTACAGTTTAATTTAATTTAAGTTAAATTAATTTAATTTAATAGTTCATTCCCACCCACCCCTTTATCCATTCCGAGACCTTCTGTGGATACTTGAAATTGCAGATAACAAGGAACCCTATAGTTTAGGTTACAGACACCAGTTGACACTGCAGACAATGGCCTCTAGTGGTCAGCTCTGGTAATGCGATATAGAAACATGCATTTCAGGATTTTTTTAATTGAATAATTTGAGACCTGTGGATAACTGAAACTGTGGATGGTGAGTCCATAGTTATGGGAAGAAACCAGTACTAATATAGGAGGTCCAGTAAGAGTGCATTTGGAGTTAACATGCTACCAAAACGTGGACAAAATTAATCAGCTATCTCACAGCTTCTTATGAGCCACTGAATAATTTTAGCTTTTATTTTCTTCTTATTTTAAAAACAAACCTCCAGTCGTTTCAGTTAGCTAGAGACGCCAAATGCTTTGATCTTTGGTTTGGCATCCAGCAGTTGGTGGAAAGTAACTTTTTAAAAGTAGTTAGTTGTGGTTCAGAAGCCCCCGGCCTCGAAGCTGTCTGAAGGACCATCACCCGGCGCTCCCATCTTTGTCCCAGCTCCTGCTAACCTAGCAGTTCGAAAGCAAGAAATTGAAAGTAGATAAACAAGGATTGGAAATGTTTCTGATAGACCCGAAGTATCCTCCTAACACACACACCTGTCCTGACCCATTACCCTCTCAGCATCTGCGATTACAACCAGATCCCTTGCAATGCTATATTTCCTTCTTGCAGAGAAGACAAAAAAAAAATTAATGCTGGTCCGTTGGCCGCGGTTAAGACCAGGGAGGGGGCAAAAGGCCGCCCTTCCCGTCTGGAGGAATTCGAACCCAAAACTCAATCACACTGGAATAACAGAATGGCAATCTTTAATTCTATCCATCCCCCCCAAAGATGCTCAGAGCATCCATCATCGAATTATAAAGAGGGTTTGACAGGCTTTATTGATGATGTTGAATCTGGCTGACAGATGCATTTTTTCCCAGATAAGCATTTCAAGACGCCGGTGTAATTGCTTATTAGTCTCGTCGTGAGGCAAAAAAACAGATTGAATTGCATGGGGGGGGGGGGGGTCTTGAATGCCGAATTTTGCTGCCTTTGTGAGTTTTGCTCTCCCTCCCTCCCACCTTCTCCTTCACCGAGCTCACCATCTGCTAAGCATCTGGGATTCAAAAAACTAAAATTAAATATATATATATATCTATATCTCTACATCATCTCCAGGTGGGAATTGCGGACGTGGAAACTGACCGGAAAAGGGAAGAATGAAAGATGAACACTTTAGAGCAGGGGCTCCCAATCTAAGTCCTGTGGGCCAGATCCGGTCTACAGCACCATTTCATGTGGCCCTCCTGCCCCTCCAAGGGCATTTGAGAAACAAAATGACCTCCCCTTTGAAGTTGCCATTGGGCCAAAATGGCCACCCCTATTGTGCAGGCAGGGCAAAATGACCATCTGACCCAAAAAGCTGACCAAGTGAGCGTGGCTCGGCCCCCGGCTTGAAAAGGTTGGGAACCTCTGATCTAGAGCCATTCATAGCGGATCATGGGCCGTAACACGCTCGGTTACACACTTACACTTACACACACACACACAGGGTGGGGGACAGATGGTCATCAGCTCTGGAAATGATGTCAGAAAATCATTAATGCTCAATGTATTTTAATCACACGAGGACAAAGATGAACTCCAAGCACCAATCGAAAAAGACTGATGGAAGATGATGGTTGATGATTGCCCTTGATTGAAAGCAACCCCTTCCCATTGGGGGCTCAATCCAAGCTCCCGTTAGAGCAGAGCCCAGGAATCAGTAAGTCCCATGGTTTCAATGGGTCTACTCAAGTTTCAACCACAGCTTGAGTTCTGACTCTGATATTTAATGGACAAATTGTTTCTTTAAAAGCCAATGTTTGGGTGGGGGTCCTCAGAGGTCAATCATATCTCGCTTAGGAGACCCCAATGGTGCCACTCCCTGAAAAAACACCCCAAAACTCATATTGTGACAAACATACTTCTTTTATGTCTCAGGGAGCTCAGATTCCAACCACACGTTAACTGTATGGAATCAAAAATCACTTCCCTTTTCAATGCACTTGAAAGGCAGAAATTGCTTTGCTTTACATGCTTTTTATTCTCTCTTTTCTATAGGATATAATTTTAACACATAAGAGGCATAGATTTAATAGCAAAAAAATTGCACGCAGAGCTGAGAAGCCTGCAGTTTGCGTACTTTTATGATCCGAGAACAGATTATGTAGAAGGTGTTTGGAAACAGAGGAATGATAGGATTTATACATTCTTCTCCAAACAAACAATAAATGTTTAATTTGAGGGTTTTTTTTTAAATTTTAACAGTTCAGGATTTGAAGAAAGTTGATTATGTCGGCTCTTCAATAAGGTTATGTTTATTAATCCTTCAAGTTGATTTTCCATTTATTGCAAATTATGTACTTAGCATGTTTCGCCTGGTTGCGGTGTGTTTTATATAATCCCTTAAGCGTGCTGTTAAATTTTGCATGCCTTGGATGCAGTGTTTATTAAAGACATACATACACGGCTCAGACAAAAAGTTGCATCGCGTGTTGCCGTCGATGCAACGCATTCGCTTCATCTTAATAGATGATGACTAACGAACTGACGGGGAACGAGAAAACCCACTTAGCCAAGGTGTTCGGTCATATTTTTAAACACTCACAACACCGGGATTTGCTTTCTGAGCTGCAATAGATCAAAAACCATAACAGGGTGGGAGGGGGATCACTTCTTTTTTAAAACAATGCTAATAATTTACATTTATTTATTTATTAGTCATACTTATCAACCGCCCTTCTCACCGAGGTGACCCAGGGTGGCTCACAAATTTATTAAAATAATAATAATAAATTAATATTAATCAATGCTAATAAATAATTAATATATAATAAATAATTAATTAATAAATATTTAATAAATAGTTAATATAAATAAATAAACCAAGGCAATTTAAAGAAATATTTTAGGGACACGAATCAATTCTAGGACCCGGCTCAAGTGGTTAAGACTCTGAACTTGATGCGTGGAAGGTCGGCAGGTCAGCCGCTTGAGACCTAAGTGCTGCATGAGGGAGTGCGTGCCCGCCTCTGTCCCAGCTTCTGCCACGCTAGCAGTTTGAAAGCAAGAAATTGCAAGGAGATAAATAGGTGCCGCTTCGGCAGGGAAGGTAACAGCTTTCTGTGCACTCTGGTGTCTAGTCATGGCCTGCCACATGTCCATGGAAATGTCTGCAGGCGCAGATAGTGCTGGCTATTTGGCTATAAACGGAAATGAGCACCGAACCCTAGAGTCAGATACGACTGCTTTAGAGCAAGGGTGACCTTTACCCTTCACCTGGATTAATTCTGGAACGAATAATTTGGACGTTAGCTAAGGTCTGAGCATTGGAGCAAAATGCAGCCCGTATCCCGAAATCTTAAGGTGGGTTATGAATTATGAAGCTATGCCAGGAAAACGCTTCGGCACTAATAGCCAACATGCATTATTTGTCTGCTCACGGATTTCGCCAACTTATTATTCACCCGGGGACAAATTTGTTTGCAAGGCAGCCTTAAATAAACAGAAACAAAAAAGTGCAAATGGAAGGTGTTGGATCACGTTGGACTCCGGACGTGGAAAAATCATCCCGATGAGTTTAAAACCAACAGAGATTAAAACTGTAATGGAGGGCGATAAATTCCTGGCCTGAATTTAGCACCAGAGACGGGAAGGGCGTCCGTTTGGGCGATACACACGAAGTCCAGAACGGCTGTACAGATTGCGCACAGAGAGCTGATAAGACGCTGAACTTGACGACTGGAAGGTCGACAGGTCAGCCGTTCGAGACCCGAGTGCTGCATGACAGAGTAAGCTTCTGTCTCTGTCCCAGCGCCTGCCAACCTAGCAGTTGGAAAGCAAGAAATTGCAAGCAGATAAATAGGGAACACTTAGGAAAGGTAACAGTGTTCCATGTGCTTCAATGTGCTAGTCATGCCTGCCCATGTGTCCACGGAAACATCTGCAGATGCAGACAGCGCTGGCTCTTTGGCTATAAGCAGAGAGGAGCACTGTACCCTAGAGTCAGATATGACTGGCTTTCCAGCAAGCGTAGCCTTACTAATCTCTTCCTGGGAATTAACCTGAACTTCTATTTTTCCTTTTCTTAAAAAAAACCCAGCCTAGCGGAGAGAATAAATGCCGGGTGGAGCGGCAGGTACGCAAACCCAAAGGTATCTTAGCAACAGAGAAAAATATCCCTTATTCTGCCCTCTTCGACGCAAAGGTTCCCATCACGGCATTGCGTGTTTTATGACGAATTGAGGTCCCCTTGCGCACCTGTGTTGTCGTCAACGAAGGGACTGGGTAATTGCTACGGAGAGAGTTCAGCGTTCGACGATGGTTTGATGAGAGGGCCCTGTGCAAATTCAATTTCTCTCGGCCGGATTCAATCCTAATCTAATCGAGAGAGAGAAAAACTCCGGCGCAATAACCACAAAACCCAAGGAAAAAGAGAGGGGACCCGTTCATTTGGGTGCTTCCCTCCCACCTTTCACAGGAGAAGTGGATAGCTCAGGGATTCTCAACCTGCGACCTGTGGGCCGGTTGCGGCCTACAGCACCATTTCATGTGGCCCCCACCACCTCCACCACGCCAGGAAGTGCCATGTGGTGGAGGAAGGGCAAAACGCCCATCTGGCCCCCGAAGTTGTCTGAGGGATTGTGACCCGGCCCCTGGCTTAAAAAGGTTGAGAACTCCTGGGATAGATTAAGGACAGGTTTAGCGTTTGCAATGATGTCAGTTTAGAGGTTGTGACGTGTGTGTGTGTCTATTTGAGAGAGACACAGAAGAGACCACACAGGCACCTTCAAATCCTGCTAATTAATGAACGTAGGTAGGATACTAATACTGTATGTAGACGTTTCCCTGGTAGGTGGCCTCGTTAAACTGTTACAGGATAAAAATTGTTAATTTTCAAAGCACGACAAAACTGCGAATCATTTTTTTTTAAAAAGGGAAACCATGGAGTTCCTTTTTATTTTACAGGAGTCAGAAGATCCTTATGGCTCCTCCGGCCCTTCACATACCTAGTTGGGTCATGCATTATTCAGGCCTGGGAAATATAAGGGAAAGCTCTCTGCTTCCCCCTAGTGACCAATTCTGAGATTGCACCGTGAAAACAATTACTGTACAGAGAAAACAATACACCTGCTTTTCCACTTGCAATTGGATCAGAGAACGAGGTAAAACTTGGAATTCCCCCCCCCCCTTTTATGCCTCATACCCTGCCCAACACAATTTTTTAAAAAATAAATAATTAATTAATTATTATACTGAATAATATACTCTTAACCAGGCAGCATACCTACATAAACTGTGCACATTGCAGTAATAATTGTAGCTCCTTCCATTGCCTACGGTAATACCTTACTTTGCCTACCCTAAACTCCCAACTTGCCTATAGTACGGTAATTTTTGTGCTAATGTTTTAACTTGTCTACACTGTCTTTTCGGCTTGTCAACTTGCATATCCTTGTGGGTGGGTGTGCAAATTGTGTTGCACGCCTAGGAAAACGCCTTCAGCAAACTATACGTCCTACCTGCATTGTTCTGAGCACCCTCTGTCGTACCGGAAAGCATTTTTGGGTGACTTGGTGTTGAAAGGGCCATTAAGAGTCACTAACTTCACAAAAGACCTGCTCCTTGTGCATATGGAAACTCACGGCAGTAGTAAAGATCTGTGTAGTTCTTTTTTAAAAAAAAAACTATAATCTTTAGTCATGTGGCAGGTATGACTAAACATGAGTGCACAGAAAACTGTTACCTTTCCCGCCAAAGCAGTACCTATTTAT
Source organism: Furcifer pardalis (assembly GCA_030440675.1). NCBI lineage: Eukaryota > Metazoa > Chordata > Lepidosauria > Squamata > Chamaeleonidae > Furcifer > Furcifer pardalis. The sequence continues at coordinate 54,930,946 of CP126898.1, read as the reverse complement.
CTACTTGCAATTTCTTGCTCTCGAACTGCTAGGTTGGCAGGAGCAGGAACAGAGACGGGAGCTCGCTCCGTCATGCAGCACTCGGGTCTCGATACATTCTGATGTTCATGAAACCCCACCTAAAAAGAGTGAAGTGTGCCGAGACCTAATGCTGTATGACACATGTATACACAAATGATGTTTATTTTAAAAAATGGGCTAAATGACACTTTCATTTGCATATTGATTTCTCCTTTTAGTAATTATCTGTAAAAATTCAAATATTTGCTTTATCTTATAATTCAATTTCTGAAATGCCTCTGGGATTCAAATTAACTCCCTTGTAATATCTTCATTGAAAAAGAAGATTAATTATGCTTACAAGGAACCTAATTTAACTTATCAGACCTTTAATGTTTTCCGGGATCAGTAATGCATTTAAAATTTAGGATTAAAAAGGGCGATCCGGTTCCATTAGCCTGGTGACTTTCACATTTGCCATTCTTTTTTATTCATCAGGGGATTCTTGCCCCTTCCCAAATCCCTCGCAATTTCCTTCCGAGTAAAGTTAAAATATCAATTACAAAGATAATAAACATTATATATTGACATTAGTTATTATGCTTCTGGTGTTTTAGGAGAGCATAAAAAGGAGTGTGAGTGAATGATTTTTTTTTTTAAATTAAAATCAAAATGATGTATAATGGGAGAAATTTAACTGGACTCTCCGGGAAAGTATGATTTGCTAAATGATTTCTTGCTCACATGTTCAGCAAACAGAGATAACAAAACAGGAAGAGAAGTTGTCAGTGATGAGATTTTCATGTTTCTTGGACTACAAATCCCATCGTTCTCCATCATGTGGATCAGGGCTTCTGGGCACTGAAGTCCAAGAAGATCTGGAGGGCCAAGCTTACAAACCCCTCTTCTAGCTGGTCAGGGATTCACCACTTTACCCACTGATCAATTCATGGTTTAAGGTTTCAAACCAGGCATGTCTGTTGAACAATGTCTCAAAATAACCAGCCAAAAACAGACAGAGTTGCCCATGTTGAAAATCTCAACCTTCTTATGCCAGGATCAGTTCATGGCAGTGATGGCGAACCTTTTAGAGACCGAGTGCCCAAACTGCAACCCCCCAAACCCACTTATTTATCCCAAAGTGCCAACACAGCAACAGGACAGGAAGGAAATGCTCCCATTGGGCTGATGGGCAGAGGGGCGGGGCCAACCCTGTGCTGGGGGAAAGGAGGAAGCGCTCCCATTGGGCTGCTGGCCCAGGGAAGGAATCTGCCCATTTTGTGATTTCTCATCCTCACGTGCAGGGGCTGTGGCGCCTCAAGTGGTTAAGAGGTTGAACTTGTGACTGGAAGGTTGGCAGGTCAGCCATTCGAGACCCGAGTGCTGTGTGACAGAGTGACCGCCTGTCTCTCTCCCAGCTCCTGCCAACCTAGCAGTTCGAAAGCAAGAAATTGCAAGTAGATAAATAGGGACCACTTTGGTGGGAAGGGTAACCAGCATTCCATGCACTGTGGAGTCTAGTCATGCCTGCCACATGTCCTTAGAAATGTCTGCAGACGCGGACAGCGCTGGCTCATCCGCTGTAAACATTGATGAGCACCGGCCCCTAGAGTTGGATACAGCTGGCCTTTTTGAGCAAGGGTGACCTTTCCCTTTCCCATCCTTACGCACAGAAACAAAACAAACAACGGTCTGATGCCACTCTTAACTGAGTTACACAAAAGAAATGTCACTAAACTACAATTTAACAACTAACACAGGGATTCCCAACCTGTAGTCCATGGGCTGGATGTGGCCCATGGCACCATTTCATGTGGCCCACCACCATCTCCACCACACCAGGAAGTGCCATGTGGCGGAGGAAAGGCAAAATGGCCATCTGGCCCCTGAAGCTGCCTGAGGAAACATGACCCGGCCCTCTGGCTTAAAAAGGTCATTCCTTCTCCTACAGCTCACGAAGGGGTTAAAAATCAGCTTCAAAATTCAAACATTTCTGGTTCTTTTCTCCCCCCACCCACCCAAAAAAGAGCAATTTGTTGTTTGGATTAAACAACAACAAGAAGTTACAATTAGCTTAAATTTTGGCTCTCCAAGCCGGGCTTTGCCCAGGCTTAGCAGCACTGCCCAAAAAATAACAATTAGAAAGAGAAGCAGCTATAGGAAGAGGCAATGGGGAAAACCAAATTATCAGAATTAAATCTTAACTCGAAAGATCTCCAGCCGTAATTAAACGAGACCTTTCTGGCTTTAAAAGCCAGCTAAGAAAAAGTGTACAGTAAAGCAACAGCATCCTATAATACTCGACCATAGTAGTAAAGAAATACCTCAATGGTTGACCCTCGGGATCTTTGTAAAGTATCCACTCCAACGAAGAGCTAAAACTTCCCCAAACTTTGGCATGCCCTGAACAGCTTTGGAAGATACAGGTGTTTTGAGTATCAGAAATTGTAAAAGCCCCTCCTCTGAACAGGTGAGTCATTAACCCTATGGTTTCTGGGTTTTTAATTGCTGAATTATTATTTGGGAAGCTCTCACTACAAAAAAAGTCTCACTCTTAAAGGTTTTTCACACACACACAAAGATGCTTAAAGTATCCTTTGGCAAATACGCTGGTATTTAGGGACCACCTTATTTCCCACCAAATATTTTCAAGGTCTTTTTTACACACCACTGGGAGATCCCCCCAATGTTGTGTTTAAGGTGTGTGCTCGGATGGGGTGTAGTGGGTAGAGATTTTGACCAGGACCTGGGAGATGCGGGTTCGAATCCCACCTTTGCAGTGAAATTTCACTGTCTAGTCATGCCTGCCACATCTGCAGATGCAGACAGCACTGCCTCTTTGGCTGTAAACGGAGACGAGCACCGGACCCTAGAGTTGGATACAGCTGGTTTTTGAATAAGGGAGAGCCTGACCTTTCACCTTTAAGTCCAGTAGAAATCCCAGAACAGAGGACTATGGGACATGTAGTCGAAAAAAAATAAAAACAACCCTTCTTGTTATTACCCGGGGGGGGGGGGGGAGACCCAGAATTGTCCTAGAGGAGGTGGAATTAGTCCCGTGCAATTTCTCCCTTCCAAAAAATGGCAAGATGTTAATAAATGAACAGCACCCAAAAGTGTGAATATTTCCCTTTTCCGCCCCTGTTTCTTTTTATTGCTGGAATGTTTCTTTCCAGTTTGTTGCCTCTGCGCGTTTTATTAGCCCATTTTGTTGGAGTAGATTTGCTCCGGAGTGATAAAAGCCGCGTCTAATCAGAAAGCTTTTGTTATCGGGCGTCTACCATTGGCAAATGCCACCTTCGGATGGGCTCCGTTCAATGCCTTTATTACGGTGATTAGTCTAAGACGCGGTTAAGATAGCAGGAAACTCCAAGCTTAACTGATAAGACTTTTTAGAAAAGGCTGCGATTGAGGGGAGGAATTTGGTGGTGGTGGTGGGGAGAGAAATGATGCAGTCTTTGCACAGGTCTCAGCTTCAAGGAGAAAATTATGGTTCGGGGCGGGGGGGGGGAGTAACTGGCATTGAAATCGTCAATGGAGCTCCCTTTGTATTTGGCCCTACCATTAACTGCAGTGGCTTAGGGTTAAGACGCTGAACTTGATGGCTGGAAGGTCGGCAGGTCCGCAGCTCGAAACCTGAGTGCGGCATGATGGAGCAAAGCTCCCGTCTCTGTCCCAGCTCCTGCCAACCTAGCAGTTTGAAATTGCAAGTAAATAAATACTGTATATACTTGAATATAAGCCTAGTTTTTCAGCCCTAAAAATGAGGTCATAAAATTGGACTCGGCTTATACTCGGGTCACTGAGTGCGATGGAAACAGACGGTGGCGGCTAATAGCCTTCACCGCCCGCTTTTCCCGTCCTTCATCGGCACGTCTCAATCAGCGTGGAGAAAACTCCTTTCTGCTGTATCTTATTTTCACGTACCATGTTTTGAGTATTGAAACTCACTAGCAGCTGCTGCATTTGCCATTCTCGGATTATATTCGGGTCAATCTATTTTCCTGGTTTCTCAGGTCAAAATTAGGCCCCTCGGCAAATATTCGGGTCGGCTTATATTGGAGTATATACGGGTAGGTGCCGCTTCGGTGGGAAGGTAACAACATTCCATGCACTCCGGTTTCTACTCATATTCCTTGCACTCCGGTTTCTAGTCATGCCTGCCACATGTCCATGCTCGAAAGCCAGTCATATCCAAATCTAGGGTTTAGTGCTCATCTCTGTTTAAAGCCAAAGAGCCGCCGCTGTCTGTGTCTGCAGATGTTTACGTGGACACGTGGCAGGCATGACTAGGCTCCACAGCACACGGAACGCTGTTTAACTCCCCACTGAAGTGGTCCTTCTTTATCTACTTTCAATTTCTTGCTTTCGAGCTGCTAGTTTGACAGGAGCTGGGACAGAGGCAGGAGCACACTCCATCGTGCAGCACTCGGTTCTCAACCTGCCGACCTTCCAGTCGTCAAGTCCAGCATCTTAACCACTAAGCCGCCGCACTCCCTTGACCTTCCATTAGGCCCCAGGAAATTCTGCTTTATGGATTTATTTCTCCAGTTTCCACTGGAGGTCAGTGCAACATTACAAGTTTTAGGGAGGGGTGAGTGTGTGGTGTCTGAATTTTATGTGCTAGTCCCAACTGGTATGGACAGCCGGTGATGTAAAGTCCACCCCCCCCCGCCTCCATCTTCCCCTCCGCCTTGTTGAGCTGTTGCTTAAAACTATATTTTGATGGCCATAAATATAGGCTTGGGTACCGCGCGGCTTGGTTCCTGGTCACCCGGGAAATGCTCAGCTACACAGATTGTTCAGGCTCAGCTGGGGGGGAGGAAAAGAAAATGGCATTTAATCTTTTATTTTTGGTTTCCCCCCTCCCGACTCTTTCTCTGCTCCAAGACAAATGCTCCATCTGTCTACTAAACGGGTCAGGTATAGATGACTCAGCTCTGTGGGATTAAAATGTAGGAAGGAAAGAAGTGAGTAATGCTCAGTCCGAGGGACGGAGGCGTTCGCCAGGCAATGCTGGGCCCACGGTTCAAATGGAGACATGGTTGGGGAGAACACTGTCATTTCAGGATCAATTCCCCTCTCTGGCCAGGTTATCCTGCTAGAATAGATCCTACCGCCGGCGACTCAACGGCGAGTGTCAGGAGGTGGTTAACTAAACCCGACAACCCTGAGGACTAGCGGCTTTGGGTGCCGAAGTCCACAGGGAAGGGTGAGGGTCCCCAAATGGGTTAAATCCCACTTGAATCCCTCTTGATGGAAGGCAGCACTTTGTCCATCCTGGCCTGGGGCTGAGGAGGACTCTGTGTGTCAAAAGGACCAGAAAGTGACTAGCGGAACTGGATCAGTGGTACTATGGGTGTCACATTGCCATGCAGAAGGCGAATGGAAGGCACTGCATTATATTCTCAGGGCAGTCTTCATGGATGATCACCACATGGATTGCCTATATTCAGATATGGATATGGATATGGATATGGATATGGATATGGATATGGATATGGATATGGAAGAAGAAGAAGAAGAAGAAGAAGAAGAAGAAGAAGAAGAAGAAGAAGAAGAAGAAGAAGAAGAAGAAGAAGAAGAAGAAGAAGAAGAAGAAGAAGAAGAAGAAGAAGAAGAACCATCCTTGTCAATGTTGGCTTTCACCTATAGCAGGACTTTAACACCATGCTTCCCCCTGTATCTCAGCCATCCCATTCAGATACGTGTTGTTGGGTGGGCCTTGATGAAGTTGTGGGATAATGATACTCAGATACGAAGCCAATTCGGAGCGAGGGCAACACCATCTGAATCTCCCAGCGCTGGTTCTGAGCTGAGCGGGGATGTCAATTAGGATTCGCAGGACTGAACAATCGATTGGAACTGACAGGGTGAGAAAATTTCTAAGGACAAACAAAGCCTATTAAGAGAGAGGGCAACCTTTCTGCCATTGACACACCCTTGCTCTGAATGTGCGAAAATGTCTCCATGGTTTCTGCTTCCTCAAATCATGGAAAATTTGATCAAGGAGGTAATGGATGGGAAAATAGCATGGTCCCCTTCTGATGGCGAAACTTGGCACTCCAGGTGTTCTTGGACTTAAGTTCCCAGAAGCCCAGGTCAGCACTCCTGCTGATCAGGGCTTCTGGGAATTGAAGTTCAAGAACACCTGGAGTGCCAAGGTTAGCCACAGCTGTGCCTAAACTATCCTTGCTGCCTTCAGTTGTGATGACGGAAGGCACCCTGTCACCAGAGTTGACTAGTGGTGTTGTGGGACACTATGAAAGTGGAGACATCCATCTTGGTTATCCCCCATCAACAGTCCTTCTCTTGTACAGAGAGTCCGAAAGCACAGGATACTGGTTCGTTCATTTCCATGGAGAAGGAGCGGGTGTTTTGTAAAGCCAATAGCTCCTGACTGGCTCTACACTGTCATGTTGCATTATTGTTGGACTCGCTTGCAAGCCTGGACTACTTTTCAGAAAGCCTTATATCTCCTCCCAAATAAAGGTCAGGAAGAGCTGGAAAACAGGATGATGATGGCAGATGATGTAAATATGACCAACATCTGGACTGGGAAATTGTAGAAATCCAGAATCATTGTCGACTCCAAGGAGAAAATCCCCACTCACTTTGCTTTATAAGTTGGTGTTTTGGAACGGTGCGAAATCCGTCTCGATAACCGTCATCGTCCGTAAATCGTTACACTTCGTCCCGTATTGGTTTCGCCGTCCTTTAATTTAATTTTATTTCTATGCTAATGGTCCCACAAAGTGATCTAATTGGATTCTTTCTTTCCTCTCTAAGAAAGAGAAGTTCTTGAAAGTTAATTAAAAGTTATCCGCCTTTGATTGTGCCAAAGCTGGCGTTCTCCTCCGAAAATTAACTTTCATAATTAAAATCCTATATCTGTTTCCTGATATAAATGGGGGTGTTTATTACTCATTTATTATTATTATGGGAGGCAGAGGGTAAATCTTCAGGAAGAGACAAAACCCCCGAATAGCGAGCCAACGTCTTCTATCCAGTCCTAGCCGTTGTCAAAATGTTTATATTCCATTATCTGGCTTGTTCTTTCTCCCCGGTGCTTTGTGGCAATCCAAGCATTAATTTCGGAGGTGGATCTGTCCCCTTTCCTGAACATCTTGCCACTTCTGTGAGACGTTGAGCTGGGAGACATGCTATTTTAGGCTCCATTAACAGAAGTAGACCCTTCAAAACCTATAAAGTACTAACCCTACTCTATTTGGTTCTAGTCAGACCAGAGTACGTTGTCAAATTTTGTAGGTCAAGGTCCCCCTTGCTCAAAAGCCAGTCGTGTCAGATTCTAGGGTGTGGTGCTCATCTCCGTTTACAGCTAAAGAGCCAGCGTTGTCTGCATCTGGAGATTTGGGCTCAGAAGGTGCGGATTCGAATCCCACCTCTGCTGTGAGATTTCACTGGGTGTGTAGATCGGGTCAAACCATTCTTGAAGGATCTCATCCAACTTGAAAGCTCATGAGGGTCAACATAGGTCAGTTCTGGTTCGAAGGCATCTAACATGAGATAATATGGGTATGAAATGAACTCAATGTTGAGTGTAACCCCATATGCCCTGGACTCCAACTCCCATAATCCTTGAGCTGGGATTCTTGGAAATATTGTCCATAAAATACCTAAGCAATTTTAAAAAACATTTTGCACAGCATGAGTAGGAGGTCTGCAGATGATTCCGTGATCATGTGGCAGGCAAGGCTAGATGCCGAAGCTCACGGAACATGGTTACCTTTCCTGCCAAAGCAGTACCCATTTATCTACTTGCAATTTCGTTCATTTCATTTCATTTCTTTTTGCTTTTAAACTGCTAGGTTGGCATGAGTTGGGGCTGACAACGGGAGTTCACTCCATCGTGCAGCACTCGGATCTTGAAGTGCTGCCCTTACGGTCATCAAGCTTACCATCTTAATGACTATGCCACCATGGCACTTAATTGATGTGGACAAACTGGAACAAGTTCAGAGGAGAGCATGGAGGACGATCTGGAGACCGGAAACCAAGCCATAAGGAGAAAGATTGAAAAGAACTGGGCTTGTTTAGCCTTGAGAAAAGGAGACAGAGAGGGTTATAGGATAGCACTTTTCAAATCCTTGAAAGGTGGCCCTAAAGAGGAGACACACTAATTACGGTACATCATTAAAGGAGGATATAGCTAAAGATCTCAACCTCCCCTACATCACTTGGAAGACCCTGAATAGGCTGAGGGTTGGAGTCTCTCAATGCAAGACCAACAGGCTCTAGTGGGGGCTGATGATGGACAACGACATGTTGTGTGAATGTGGAGAGATACAGAATCCGGCCCATTTGCTGGTTTGCCGATTGCTACCAGAGACATACGTCAATGAGGACTTGGGCTTGGCCAACGACAAAGCCAAGAAAGTGGCTTCATTTTGACAGTCAAGGGTTTGATCAGGACACAAACAAAGAAGAAGAGGACCAGTTACGGCAGTGTGAAAGGGAGTGGTGATTGCACCAAAAAGGGCAGGGTATATATATATATTTTCCTGGAGTTTTTGTGTAGAAAAACATCCCAGCCACTCCTGAGGGCCAGCTCTGTTCTATTAACTTAGCCATTCAGTTGGTTTCTTGGGCCAAGTGAGGGATTTAGAGGCCGTCTGTATCAATCTCTTTTCCGCTCGTGGGAACCTACAAAAGCGATCACTGCTCATATTTATTCAAAGCCCAGATAATTGGGATACAGCATTAGAACTGAGCTTCTCCCAGGCGCCTGTGTGCACGCGCACGCCTGTGTTTGAACGTGTCGTTAGCTACATGCTCTTCGTTGGGCCAGAAGCCAAGTTGAAAAGGCCAGAGCGTCTGTGCTCAAAGGATGAGCATGAGAGCATTAAATCTCCAGCAACTGTGCATACAAATTCTGGGTCTTCTCTCCCCAGTGAACCCCTGGAGGGATCTAGCACATCAATGCAAAGCAAACGTTGACATCAATGGACAAAGTCTAGAGCAGGGGTTCCCAACCTGAGGCCCATGGGCCAGATCCGGCCAATGGCACCATTTCATGTGACTCCCCACTGCTCCAAGGGCATTCAAGGAACAAAATGGCCACCCCCTGTGAAGCTGTTCAGACAAAATGGCCACCCCCATCAGGCAGACCAGGCAAAATGGTCATCTGGTCCTCGAAGCTGACTGAGAGAGTGGGGCCCGGCCCATGGCTTGAAAAGGTCAGGAACCCCTGGTCTAGAGGAAGACAGAGCTTCTGGCTTAGAGACCCTTGTTTGCAGGATAAGTCAAGATTGATCAGTATCTCAAAACCTTGCAAACTAATTCGGAAAGTAGACTCTGAGTAGTAGACCCTATTAAGAGTAGACACTACTGCCAGCGACTCAACGCCGATTGTAAGGTGGTGGCTAATTAAACTGACCACCCTGAGGACTAATGGCCTTGGGTGCCAAAGTCCACAGGGAAGGGTGATGGTCCCCAAGTGGATTAAATCCCACTTGAAACCACCTTGATGAAGGGCAGCAGCTTCATTCATCCTGGCCTGGGGCTGAGGAGGACGTTGTGTGCTCAAAGGGCTCAGGACCAGAAAGTAACTTATGGAACTGGATCAGTGGTATGGGTGTCATGCTGTGATGTGGAAGGCCCAATGGAAGGCCATTGCATTATAGTCTCAGGACAATCTTCATAGCTGATCGCCATGAGGATTGCCAATATTTGGAATGGGATATAATGCAAGAAGAAGACTCTGAATGCACAATAGGACAGATGATGTCTTCTTTCCAGGCTGGCTCGTCCGAAGGGCAAGATTTGGGCAGTTGAAAGTCAGAACTGGGGTGCGTTCTGACAGAAGCCCATACCTTTGTTTTGAAGCATTCCCTGGCCTAGTAAGGGTCTTGCCTGCTCTTGAGACTCTGGATCTCAGCTGCCTTCATCTTGGGGGTTCATATCCTGGAATCTCATTGCTCCAAGGGCTTGGTGGCCCATCTGATCCTGCCTGGCCATTGGCTTTCAGGGAGATGGTGGCTCCAACTCTTTCTCCTTTGATATAGACCAGTGATGCACACAGGCAACCTTGGCACACAGGCAACCTTGGCACTCCAGGTGTTCTTGGACTTCAATTCCCAAAAGCCCAAGTCAGCACTCCTGCTGGGAATTGAAGTTCAAGAACATTTGGAGTGCCAAGGTTGCCCATCATTGATATAGACAATAGGACACATGGCTAATTTATAGATTTCACTTCAGGGCCATCCCAAGATAATTTGCCACCTGAAGCCATCAACACCGCATTTCTCTCTTCTGTGTCATGAAGGGAAGTCCCCTGATGTTGACCTGCTGAAATTTTGTTCAAGGCTTCTGAAGAGGAGATGCAGGGAACAGGCTATATAAGTGGCTGGTAAGTAGGTTATCCATCCCACGTCTTTTCTTACCCACATCTGGATGCCAACCCCTCACCATCTGACGCCTGAAGTAGCCTCCTCATGAGGCTTAACAGGATTCAAGCACAACTCTTGAAAATGACCGTTCTTCAAGATGGATGGATGGGAAAAAATATTGCAGTTGCTTACCAGGAGGAACAGATGGAGGGATCTGACCTTGCCGTCCCCCCAGTATCTCCCATCGGAGGCTGCTGGCCCATACCGCCTAATGACAGGGCCGGCTCTGGTCTCCGTAGACATTCCAGCCACATAATAACATTCATAACTTTGAGCTACACATGAAGCCGATGGCAGGGAGAGCAACAATCATTACACTTCTGATATTATCCAGGTAAATAATTTATTTTCTGGAGGGGAGGGGGGAAAACGAAGAGGACGCTTGGGAAGGAAGATCTGCTTCTTAGTCAAACATTTACTGAATAAACAGATTGCACATTTCCTATCTCACTGAGTCCTTATCCTTCAAGCCTGCAATAAGTGACCTTTTAATCCCAGACAACATACTGCGTGAGCTGTTGAAATTGGAAAAAGAAAGTGTTATTTTCCCCCCACCACTTCACTAACCGAATATCCACTTTATTTCAAGCAAAGGGGAGGGGAAAAGTACAGAGTTTTCCTTTAAAAAAAAGATGGGGAAAAATTGTCCCCATCAATGTCAGATTGAAAGGTGTGGTTGTGGAATGATTTCTTAGCCACTAGAGTGGCACAATTTTCTTTTAAACACACACAAAAAGCAATTTTGCAGCTCTACAATGACAGAACAACCCAAATGCCTCCATCTTAGCTACACAGTCCTTGCATTTGTTGACTGGTCTTGGAAAATGGCTAATTAGAAGTAGTTGCTTATTCCTAGTTGCTTTCTTGGAGTGACGAGTGGTATCAATATTAGTTATATTACTTTTCAGGTGTAAGGCGGTAACACCTAAAGTTACTTAGGGGAAATTAAGTCACGTCGATTGGCCAGAATCCTGTGACAAACATAGGCTGCAATTGGCTGAATAGGGTAAATCTCACAGCTAGTTACAGTAATTGTGTATATTTCTTGAAATCCATCAAACCACGCAACTGACGCATGATGGAGAATGCGTCTCACTTGAGCTAGCCAGTGTAAGAAAGAGCCTTCTGGGCAATTCCTTTCAAAGGTTACTTTTTAAAGGGGCTTTTAAGGCATTTTAAGAGAGATTTTGTTGCCTGATAATTCCCTCATCCATCCTACACCGAAGGAAATTAGTTTTGGTTTCTTTTTTTTTTATGAATATTTTTGAGCTGCAATGTCAGAATTAGACACTAAGGGAGATCATCAAGTATTGCTGGTTTTCCAGTAAAGACGGTACGGCTGCATTAATAAAGCTCAGCGGAATGAATTACGCGGAGGGTTGGAGCAATGATAACAAGAACAACTTGATTATGAAAAAGTTAATGATGAATTCTTTTAAAATGCAACTCCAAAGTTCTGCACTGACTCTGTGGAAGTAAGAACAGCTACGTATCTGGGTCGGAGCAAGGCTTTATGTTCACATCGTGGCCAAGAGGCGGGTCCTGGGGCTCCCCCAGCAGGACATTGAGTGGAACTGCATTATCCATCTCTGCAGTGATTGAGAAGTAGGAATGTAGGTACATTGAGACTAGCACTGAATGAATAATTCTAATCCCTGGAAGACCCATTCTCTATGGTTCACATTTCCTTTTTGAAACCATACAGTTGAGTGCCCAGCACCACATCTAGTGGTAGTGAGTTCCACATCATTCTAGCCCAGGAGTTCTCATCTTTTTAAAGCCAGGGGCCGGGTCACACTCCCTCAGATACACACTTCTGACGTCGTATCTTCCTATTCTAGAACTGCTTGACAGGTTACCTTCCACCTTTGGGGAGTTGATCAGCCGCCTTCTTTAGGTTCCCATCCTGACATGTCCATCTACCACTCCTGTCATCCCACCCCATGCAACCTTTGGCTGGGGAGGATGGTGACTGTAGTTCAACATATCTGGAGGAACTGGGTCAATAGCCCTAGACAGGCATACAAATATACAGAAACACTAAAGTATGGGGTGCCTCTTTTAGCTAGGAAAAGCCAGGAAAGAATGAGCAAGAAATAGGCCTGTTTTTCAAATCCCCCAACTTCTTCCTGATTATATATTTTGAGTCGAAACGATCCCAGTCTTAAAGGACTTATACCGATAGTTTCTTTGGGGGCAATGGACAGACTCAGCAATACCTTGATCTTGCAAATGCTCTGAACAAACACATCAGCGTTTAGTGCATAGATCCTAATGTGCCTTGAAGTAGTTGCTGAGAGAAATTCCCATGTTCCACGGGAATAATGCAGAGGCTGGCATTTATGCGCCGTGCATGGAAAGGAGGAGAGTTTTTTTTTTTAAAAAGCTACTGGACAAAATTTCAGTGCATGCTCTTTCTGTTTTAATTTTTAACCCTCACCTTCTCATCTCTTAGTGCAGAAGTAGATCTCAAGGAACAGAGTAAAGAACTCAGCATCTGGAAACCAGATGTTTTCCAGCCTGATTTTGCTAGCCTTGGCTGGTCCAAAGTTTCCTATTTCCAACTTTTTATATGTTTGAACACCAGGATCTGCATTTGGTACTCGTGTATTTCTGCTGGTGCTCAGTTTGAGTTGAGGCTCCTGGATTATTCATTATTCCTTTATTGGTCATATTTCTAACCCAAGTTTCCACCAACTAGGACAGACTTCGGGCCAATGGCTTTCCACCTCCATCCCATTTGGTGTTTGCGAGCGGATGGGACCAATTTCCATCCACTCAATCTGGTTTGCAGGGACAGCGTTGGCTTAGTGGTTAAGATCCTGAACTTGATGACTGGGAGGTCGGCAGGTCAGCAGTTCGAGACCCGCGTCCTGCACAATGGAGTGAGCTCCCGTCTTTGTACCAGTGCCTGCCAACCTAGCAGTTCGAAACCAAGAAATTGCAAATAGATAAATAGGTACTGCTTCTGCAGGAAAGGTAACAGTGTTCTTTGCACTCCACCGTCTAGTCATGCCTGCCACATGAACACAGAGACACCTGCAGACACAGGCAGTTTGTTTGCAGTTTCCCAAACTGTTCCTCTGCTTGCTTTTAAACAAGGGATGTACAATACCTTAGCTTTAAATCCAAACCAATGGGCCACTAACAGCACACCAGAAAACAATAAGCCTAAAAAACTTTTCTTGGAAAAACACAAAAGTCAATATCCCGTACTACAAATTGCATGCAATTAGCGAGACTTAAATATTCAACCAGACGAATGAATGTCATTTTACTTATCTAACACACAGCTCTGGCCCTTGACCGCAATGCTCCTCTTTCCGTAGCTCTTATTAATTAGAGATGGAAATGCATTTAAATGGAAAACCAATTTGGCTGGTTTTCTTATAACGACGATTTTCCCTTAAAAATGAAAATTTAAATCTCTCCCTTCCCCCAGATGTTTTTTCACTGGTGGGTAACTAAGCAAAGTTTCTTCTCGTCAGCTACCAAACAAACCTTGCAGGCAATAAAAGGCGCATTAGTCTTTGCCGAAGAGTGATGCTGAAATTAAAAAATAATAATAATAAGAAAAGAGAGGTAGACAAGTGTTGAAGCCTTTTCTCCTTCCACCTCTGAGCAGGAAAATAAAATGGAAAGGCTGGTGCGTAGCCGATGTATTATTAATACCAATAAATGGGGAGATGGCAAATTTAAAAGCTCGGATGCAAAACAGCCGCCGAGTCTTTACACAACTTCTGGTTATTAAAAATGGGTAGTAAAATAAAAAGGGGAGAAAAATGAAATATCATTTTTTAAAAGGTGGGATAATAATATTAATAAAAATACTGGTTATATTAACCTCGTCTGCTCAGAAAGCTTATCTTGGGTAGCACAGCAAGGTTTAATGCAGGGATTCTCAACCTGCAGCCGATGGGCCAGATGCGGCCCATGGCACCATTTCATATGGCCCCTCACTGCCTCCACCACACCAGGAAGTGCCATATGGTGGCACTTCCTGGAAATTTTAGACATGAATTGCCACAAGCGAACAATTCCCCATAGACATTATCTGTTCCCTCATGTGTTGTCATTGTTGGTGTGCCAGTGGTAACGTCTATGGCAGGGGTGACCAAACTTTTCAGGCCGTGGGCTGGTGTTGTCATTGTTGGTGTGCCAGTGGTAACGTCTATGGCAGGGGTGACCAAACTTTTCAGGCCGTGGGCTGGTGTTGTCATTGTTGGTGTGCCAGTGGTAACGTCTATGGCAGGGGTGACCAAACTTTTCAGGCCGTGGGCTGGTGTTGTCATTGTTGGTGTGCCAGTGGTAACGTCTATGGCAGGGGTGACCAAACTTTTCAGGCCGTGGGCTGGTCACGTGGTTCTGATGGCCGGTCACGTGGTTCCTCCCACCGGAGGTGGAAGAAAAATGCTCCTTGCAATCTGTTTTGCAACAGGAAGAGATAGATTTTAAGCTGCCATTTTCTCCGCTTAAACCAGGCATGCCTAAACTACGGCCCATGGGCCTCATCCGATCCCCAACGCCAATTCATCCGGCCCATGCCACCCTCATCGCTCCCGGAAGTGGAACCAAAACATGCCCATTCACATGGATTTCGCTTCTGCTTCTAGGAGCGACAGGGGATCAGAGGCCAGATCTGGCTCTTGGGCCATAGTTTGGGCACCCCAGTCTATAGGGATTTCTTAACTTATGGCGATTTGTGTTTAAAAGCCACGCCATTTGCGGGAGAGCATTCCAGCCTCACGCATTTCGTCAAAGAAATATGTGCAGATGTTAGTTCCATCCTTCAACTTTGCCAAAAGTCACAGTGCCAGAAAGCAGCCTTTTTCCTCTTCCCCTTTCCTTTGCATTTAAAACCCCAAAAATATGATTTTTATGATGATGGACAGAAGTTGTGCTTGTTTTGCTCCTTTCACATTTTTTCTCCTTTGCAAGACACAATAACCTTGTGGATTCTTGCTTGCTGTTGTCAGGCCCTGAATTTTTCATGAACAAAATGTTCTTATGCAGTTCAGAACTCGGGCGCTTCAGGTTTTCGGTTCCTTCATCCATTAAAAACAAAAAACAAAACAGAAGACAGAAGAAAACTCCACGTAGTTTCCAACCACTGACAGCATAAATCTGGATTTCTTCAGTCTCTCAGCAAGGTTGCATGGTTACGAGATTGTTGTTCGCTGCGTTTCAATTTATTGAGTATTTCTGAACTCAGCTAGCATCTTCTTCTCCCTCATTTGTTTTGCGCCAGGCTAACAGACTCACAGATCCATCTACTGCAGGAGTGCCAACCTTTTTCAGCTGGGGTCTGGGTCACACTCCCTCAGACAGTTGAGGGGACCAGACCGGTGGTCTCCCTGCCATTTACGACTGCCGTAAATGGATCTGTGGCTGTTGTAAATGCATTTATGACAGCTGCGGATACATTTACGACAGCCATAAACAAGTCCGTGGCTAATTCTGGTGGCTGCGGCTACACTTGAATCCCTCTTGACAGCAGATTTGTCCATCCTGCCCTGGGGCTGATGATGAGGACTTTGTGTGCCCAGGAGCTGGGGATATCAGTCAATTTCCCATATTTCTCTTTTGTGAGTTTTATCTTTACATCGGAGAAAGGCTGGGAAGACCTTCCAATGGAAGACACCCTACAAATTTCATTTCACTCCTCAAGTGCAATGGAAGTCCAGAAGAAGTCGATGCAATCTTAGCTTTCCTCCAAAAGCAATGAGATTCAACCAAAAGTTACCAACCTTGAGTGATTACTTTCTTTCTCCAACTCCGCACGGCTTCTTCTTTCTCAAGTCTTATAAGTGTTTCTTCCATCCCCAAAGAACCTCTTTAAAAAAAAACCTATTGGCCAAGAGATGGAAATTGTCCAGGGCTTGCGACAGTCCTTGAACACATCTTTGGATATTTATTCACCAGCTCAAATGGATAAAAACGGTTTCCCCCAATGCTTCCTGATATATCTGCGCCGCGGTTATCGGCTGTATGGCCACTGCCGTCCTATAACTGTCATGGATGATACAGGGAATGAGATGGATAACCTCTCCAGATTTCAGGTATGAGTAGGAAAATGTAATCATAACTCACTTTAGGAGCAAAGGATACATATTTATACTTTGCCTATCGCAGCCGCACAAGGCGTGTGGGCTTTTTATGTTTGCATTCCAGGGAGAATTGGTGTGTGTCTGTCATGTTTTCTGCGGGTTAATGCAGTTGTCAGTCAAGAAGAATTTATTGGTGTATGACTTACAATGCAAAGGTGGTGGGGTAGGGCGAGACTTTTCCTTAATTGACCTGATACAAAGGTGCTTTCTCTGAAAATTTTAAAGGAAAGAAGGAGAAGAGGAGGAGAACAGAACAGAAGCTGGAGAAGAAGAAGAGGAGAAAGAAAGGAGAACAGAAGGAGAAAGAGAACAGAACATAAGGAGAAGGAGAAGAAGATAAGAAAAGGAGAAAGAAAGGGAAGAACAGAACAGAAGGAGAAGGAGAAAAAGAAGAAGGGAAGAGGAGAAGAGGAGAAAGGAAACAGAACAGAAGGAGAAGGAGAAGAAGGAAAAGAGAAGAGAAGGAGAAAGAGAACAGAACAGTGCTGTAAATCTGGCCTCTTCAGAGAAGTCGCAATTTGCTTCATCAGACTTTACCTATGGATCACTTTGGCATTTTCGGTCTCTGCGGCCAGTGGCAGGTGGAATAATGGGATTTATTGACAAGAGGCTCAGGCATGACAATTTGACTCTTGTTTAGAAAAATTGCCCATCAATGAAATGTCAGTGGAAGGGAAGAGAGAAAGAGAAGGAGAGAGACACGATAACATATTGTACTAGACTGTTTCCTTACTCTTAAGGAAATGGTTGAAAAAAACTGCTAGTGCAGGGGTGCCCAAACTTTTCAGGCTGTGGGCCAGTCACATGGTTCAGTGGGCCGGTTACATGGTTCCGCGGGCCGGTCACATTCTTCCTCCCACTGGAAGCGGAAGTAAAACGTGCCTTGCAATCTGTTTTGTAACAGATAAGAGAGATTTCAAGCTGCCATTTTCTCTGCTTAAACCAGGGGTGCCCAAACTATGGCCCACAGGCTGGATCCAGCCCCTGATGCCAATTCATCCAGCCCATGCTACCCTCGTCACTCCTGGAAGTGGGAGTAAAATGTTCCCATACTTCTGCTTCCGGGAGTGACGAGGGTGGGATGGGCTGGATGAATTGGCATCAGGGGCCGGATCCAGCCCACAGGCTGAAGTTTGTGCACCCTTGTGCTAGTGGATTGAAAACCGGAAGGGACTCGTCATTGCTATCCAAAGCCACATTATCTCTTTGGGTAGACAGTAGTCCTGCCCAGTCTATGTACATTTCAACTGCATAAATCTAGCTCAACATGCGACAGATAAAGCCAACAGAGATTTCATAAGTCGAGCCAGTTTGTTGCCGAAAGTTACACTTTTCGCCTTGCAATGGACAGTTTCCCCAAGGATTTCAAAACAGCCCTTTGATGTTAAACCAAGTGACGTGGGAGATGGGGCAGGATGAGGAATAACTGATTTTAAAAAGAAGGATATGATCTCAACTCTATACCAAAAACTTGGTCTAGGGTTGAGATCATCTTTTTTAAAAAATTATCATTCCAGTCCTGTTAAAACAGTGTAATTCTCAAAGTACTATATTACCGTTGAGAAAATAAAATCCTGGCTGAATCAACAGCGTATCTGCTTACACATACCTTAGTTTGATAGTATTCCAAGTAAGTACTAACAGCTGCCTCCTTCCTCTAAATCTCTCCCCGAATCCGTATGTGATATTGCAATTATTTTTACCCATAAGCTGCTCCGCTTTATTGGTTTTGGGCCACAAGCCGCAGCAAATTTGGCAAATGCTTCCGAGAGAGGGGAAAAACCTCGGGGGAAAACCCCCCATACCCATAAATGGAAAAATAAAAATAAAACAAGCCAAACTTACAAACCAGATTGCACGGTTACAAAGAGCTATTTTTTAAAAAGTTAAAGTAAAAATAGACTCCCAAATTGGTAGGCCGGCGAAACACAATGAAGGAGGTGGAAGCAGAACAGGCTAATCTTTCCCTTTTGTGTTTACTGTACTGTGTGCTATTTATTTTTTTGAAATAATAAAGTGGCTTATTCTCAGAGCATAAAAGTAACAACCGCCATACTCCATTTCTTCCAACAAATTAATTTTGTAGTTCTGCAAAGCGCAGAATTATGTCACGTTATATTTCGGCGGCGATGGCGGCTGCTACTCCTACCCAAGCATACTTTTTTCTTGGAAGTCATTTTCTCCGTTGATGGATGTGTCTCTGGTGACTCAATAAACCAATCCTGGCATGAAACACACATTGAACTGAATAGATGGTGGAGAACGTAGTTTGAGTTTGTCACTTAGCTTCTTCCTGTCTGCAGTGTTCCCCTTTGATCGGTAGCAGCCGAGATGGTTCAGTGCCAAAGTGGGCGATCTACGGCCACTGCCTCCCAAGTTTGTGGGTTTATACTTGACACCTTCATGGTTTGTTTAGCTGGTCCTTATAACGCTTCAAAGGAGCTCCATGAGGTCTTGTACTGGAGTTAAGTTCCCCATCAAGAATTTGATGAGGAAGCCAGGAACCATCCATTCAGTAGACATGCCCACAAGAAGGTGGCCTATGATGGAAGCTCCAATGCTATTTCCATGTGCCTTCTCGAGACCTGCGACATTGGTGACATAGTCATCCCACTTGATATTCAAGATGAACCTTAACACAAATGTGGGAGTGGAAATTTTTTTGGAGTATCCAAAATCTTTGATTACTTTTAAGGGTTATTTTAAACTTTTGAATGCCCCCCCCCCCCGATTTTAAAGCCGTTGTCCTTATGAATCCAAGGAGTTAAAAAAAGCAACCACAGAAAGTAACAATCTATCTAAAGAACCACATTTTAAGTACAAGTCACCCCACTGTATCGTTGGGGAGTACGTTCCGTGATGAACTATAGATACTTGAAACCACGGATAACAACAAACTCTATATTTTACGTTGCAGACAGTGACCTCTAGTGGCCATCTCTGGTAATGTGCCATAGAAATACATATACTGTACAGTATATTACTTTTTTCAGGATTTTTTTTATAAAAAATAATATTTTTATATCCACTGATAAGTGAAACCATCAATACTGAACGCATGGATATTTGGGGTGGGGAGAGACCTGTACAACAAAGACCAACAACTATGATGTTATGGTGCGTATCCAAAACTAGTTACTTTTTAAAAGTTACATTCTGAGCTCTGTTTAGTATGTGAAAGGACGGGCCTTAGGAAATGTTGTGTATATCTGCAAATTATTTTAGTGGTGGGGGAGCAAGACAATTAAACAACCCCTTTGCCACTCATCCAAGGGCGAAAATTCACCTTGAAATGTCCCTGAGATGTCAATGAGTTTGCACCCATTTTATATGTACTGTATTTTTTAAAAAAGAAAAGCAAACCAAATTTCATTCCCCCCTGTATCAACCATCGACCACATTAATTCCTTCATCTGCTATCCGTTCAGCTTGTCGTGTGTGTGTGTGTGTGTGTGTGTGTGTGTGTGTGTGTGTGTGTGTGTGTGTGTGTGTGTGTGTGTGTGTGTGTGTGTGTGAGGATGAGATCCAAAAATGAGAACAAGCCATGATGATGATGATGGAACTGACGTCTCGCTCTGAGAGTATGTGGGGTTAGATGAGTACCTAAGTGCTTTTCAGCTATAATATTACTCACCAAGTGTGATATTCTCGCTCTGCCTAATTTGTAGTTTGGCGGAGGGTGGGAGCATGCTGCTAATTCACTCTTGATCGCTTTATCTTGCAATCAATGGATTGGCCATGGTAATGAAAGCATCGGGCTGAGAAATCACTCTCCTCTTGCTTTAAGAGCATGGTGGTGGGGAGAGGCATTTAGGCTCTCCTGTTTGGTGGGGAACAGAGAATGCAGCTCAGCAAATGGAGGGCGGGAAATAACGGGCCGGATTGGACAAAGCTAGTACTTGTGCCGATTGTGATGGAGAAATGCCCCTGTCCCTAAATTTACCAGGTCAACTGGCTCTCCATTCCCAGAGAACTCAAGATCAAAATCCTGAGATTATTTGGGTGGGTCCATATGATGTCCTATGGACAGGGCCTGTGATGTCATAGAGCAGGGATTCTCAACCTGTGGCCTGTGGGCAGGATGCAGCCCACAGCATCATTTCATGTGGTCCCCCGACTGCCTCCCCCACACCAGGAAGTGCTATGCAGTGGAAGAAGGGCCAAATGGCTGTCCGGCCCTCGAAGCTGTCCAAGGGAGCGAGACTCAACCTCCAGCTTAAAATGGTTGAGAACTTCTGTCATAGAAACTGGCAGGTATGCGTTGAAGAACTTCTGGATGCTGGCAATGCAAAGCTGCACAAAGGGAATGTGGCTGGATTGGTCTAGGGTCAAGATAAATAACAATTTTGTGTCAGAAATTATTCTGGGTTGAAAGGACTTTTGTGGAAGAAACTCCACTCAGGGAATGCCCAAATGAGGCTCCTTTCATGTCCCCAAGAGCTGGAACAGAGACGGGTGCTCAATCCGTCATGCAGTACCCAGGTCTCGAACTGCTGACTTGCCAGTCTTCCAGCTAACAAGGCAAGCTTCTTAACCACTGAGCCACCACAGCCCAAGGGCTGAGATAAAAACTATGCAAGTCATTAATGACTTGGAGTACAGGCCACTCCACTGTATCCATGGAGAATACATTCTACGACCTACCGTAGATACCTGAAACCACAGATAACAGCAAACTTTATATTTTACATTGCAGACAATGTTTGTTGTCTTATTGTCAATACTTGTTGACAATATTTAGTCTTCTTCTTTCATGCCCTGATCAAACCCTGGACTGCCAAAATGTAGCCACTTTCTTGGCTTTGTTGTTGGCCAAACTTAAGTCCTCATCGGTGCACATTTCTGGCAGCAATCGGCAGACCAGTAAATGTGCCGGATTCTTTACACTACTGAGTGCAGAGAATATGCATCACATTTGTCCTTTTGAAATACTTGAAAGATAGTCATAAAGAGGAGGGTCGTACATACAGCAAACCCATTTGTGTGGATTCACAGACCAGTATTTACCAACCTTTGGTCTTCAGTTCTTGGAAGTCTAAGTCAGTCCATTGGCTGATCAGTGCTTTGGGGAATCGACTGAGGCTTCTGGGAATTGAAGTCCAAAAAACAATTGCCCAATATGGCAAGGGAAAAACCATCATTCGGCTCTCATAAGATGGGAAATGATTGTGGCACATGGTACCGTGAACAACTTCCCTGCTTCTAGCAGCCAAAAGACATCCATTTTGGCACCCCTGAGAACAGATCTTCTTTTCCCCGGCCAGCCTCATCTTTAAAACATCTGAGTCCGGAGAATGGAGCAAACGTCCCCGAGTATCTTCTGAGTCATTCAGCCCCCGGTTCCCGGCTTTCCACAGTCCGCGAAACTGCCTTTTCTTAAATTAAACAACAGGCCCTGCAGAACGTGGTTCCCTTTGAAGAAATCCGCATTTTGATGTTCTCCGCTAAAAATCCTAGCATGACGGAGAGGAAACATGGTTTTCGCTTCCTGGCAAAAACGGAAGAATTGGAGACTTATGAAATGCAACAAATTAGTACACTTGTTTCCAATGCTGGTATTTGAAGTACCTGGGATGTTTCCCATCATTTCGGTGACTTCTTATGCACGCTCTATTTCCTAGAACTGGATCACTAGAAAAACATGCATATGAGCCACGGTTGAACCAGATGCACCCCTAACTCCAGGCAGTAAATAGTTAATTTCTAAGCATGTGTCCTATTTGACATACATAGTGGCCACGACTGTGTTGCTGGTTTACATGGTTTAAAACAGGGATTCTCAACCTGTGGCCAGTGGACCAGATGCGGCCTACAGCACCATTTCATGTGGCCTTCCACCGCCTCCACCATACCTGGAAGTGCCATGTGATGGAGGAAGGGCAAAATGGCCATCTGGCCCCCAAAGCTGTATGAGGGAGTGTGACCCGGCCTCCCAGCTTAAAAAGGTTGAGAACTCCTGGTCTAAGAAATGGTGATAGCAAATTGCCACTGTTTAATGAGGGGAAAATAGGATTCTGGCCTTAGGGTAAAACTAAACATTGAAAGGAGATGCATATTTCTCAGCCTGTTTTCCTGTTCCGTAATATTGTTTCTTCTGCACTGTGTGGCCCAGCATTCAAATGAAGCCCGTGTTTACCTTCCAGTGACCAATTACCAAGCAAAGAACGCTAAATGCCAGATACTGTGTGGGATAAAAGCCACGAACCATGCCAAAAAGAAAAAAAAATGGCTTGTAACATTCAACTACTAAAAATATCTAAGAAGTAATTCTGTTAGTTATTTTGGAGAAACAGGAGGGAAAGAATTTACATTAAAGGTAGCTGCAAATGTAACAAATTACTTTGCAGACCTGAGAAGTTGATTTGGAGCTCATTACTTTAAAAAATTACTCCTGATGATTATACTTCTTTCCCCCACTTTTGCATCTGTTCTTCTGCCTAATGCCAGTGTTTCAAATGAACGCTTTTTAATAGAGTTGTATTAGAATAACAGGAGACATATCAGAGATCAAGGGAGCGAGTGGTGAATTAGGATAACAGGTTCGGACAGAAACTCGGCACTCAGCTCATTAAGGGGAGTGGGATTCTGCCTCTTCAGGGATTCCTTGGGACCGGCTAATGGGGACCGGCTGCCGCTCATGTCTGGCCCTCGTGAATCCAAACAGAAGCTACCGCCCTTTGCTAAGTAACAGAGAGGCCTATTAAGGGGAAATTTTTTAAATAAAGGGCTGATTTGTAAACATGAAAGAGGCAGGACTCATTCATTAGGAGGGAAGGAGCAAGTGCTTTAGGCTGGCTTAACCCTCTAAAAAGGCCAGGAGTATCTTTAGATATGGAGCTCACCCCTCCTGGGAACATCTGTGGTTGGAAGCATACCCATTAAATTTGCTTCTGTTTGGAAATTGTCTGGCTTCGTCTAGACCAGTGGTTCCCCAAGGCCCCACAGAGGGACTACAATTTCCAATCCATTGGTTGGATCAATGCCATCCAGACACCTCATCCTCTGCCACCATCTTCTCCTGTTGCCGTTGATCTTTCCTTGCATCAAGGCCTTCTCAAGTGAGTCCTCTTTTCTCATTTGGTGGCCAAAGTACTTGAGCTTCAGTATCTGTCCTTCCAATGAGCAGTCAGGGTTGATTTCCTTCATGATGGACTGATTTGATCTCCTTGCAGTCCAGGGGACTCTCAAGAGTCTCCTCCAGCACCACAGTTCAAAGGTGTCTCTCCTTCTGCGCTCAGCCTTCCTTAGGGTCCAGCTCTCACAGCCATACATGACTACTGGCTTCCCTGCCAGGTGGATCATGGTGAGAAGTTTGTAATGTGCCTGCAAGAGAGACAGAATTCCCAATGACATGAATGAGCCATCAGGTGAAATTCATAAAACCCATTGAGGGACATCCAGGTTCTTGTCCATAGTGAGTGACCAGACTCATTGGGTGAAATCCAGGTTCCTATCTGTATTTAGCCATGAAACCCATTGGGTGAAACCTCAGTTCAAGTCCAAATTTAGCCATGAAACCTATTGGATGAAATCCAGGTTCAAGTTCACACAGAGCCAAAAAGCCCATTGGGTGTAATCCAGATTCTTGTCCAAACTGAGCCAAGAAACCCATTGGGTTCAAACCCAAAAACCTCACTGAGATGGGAAGTGATTGGTGGATCATGGCCTATTTATCATTTTGCCCCACCTCATGGGGTTGTCATTGGAAAGTCTTGCTACAGACATCTTGAACTCAATCTGAGTCAGATCTTTGCTCTGTTTAAGCCAAAACATTACAATCAATTCTAACTGGGCAACTATCCTGAGTTCAAGACTTTGTCCAGTCCAAATTGGAGTTTTGGAGTTTTGGACCAGGATTAAAAAGCAAAGCTCGACACACCTTTAATCTCTGGTCTGTTTGGATATGAGTTTGGGTCTTTCTCCTCTACCACATGTGCTCGTTTGCTTCTCAAAATTGATGTTTTATTCATCTCGCTATCAAACTATACACACAGACATAATCCGACAACAAAAAAGTAAACACAGAAATATTACAATCTATCAAAAAGATGATAAACTGAACATGGAACTCATTCTCTGGTGGGGGGGGGGAGGATTCATCTCATACATTAAAAATAATTCCAGTCCTATCAATGTGATGAAATTTGGCAATATAAAAGGCAAGAGCACAGCATTCAGCGAAATCATGATTGAGAAGGCTCAACAGGTACACCCATGGCTGAATATTTTACACTTGCCTTCCTCTGAGAAAGGATCATCAAGCCTTCTGCTTTGAAAAATAAAGTTAGAGCTAATTTGATAAATTGCTTCCAGCTTCTTTGAGCATCTTTCTTGCGATGATTTATGGTTTTTTTGGAAGGCTGGTTTTGAGCAGTATTTTCCACTGGCCTGCCTGCCTGCCTTCCTTCCTTCCATCTGTCTGACCCTTTGTGACCCCATTGACAGCTGCACACCAGGCTCCTCTACACTCCGCCGTCCTCCACAGCTCACATAGTTCTACACCCATTGCATCAACAACGCCATCTAGCCTCCTCCTCCTTTGGCGACCCCTTCTCCTTTTGCCTTCCATCATTCCCAGCATCAAGACCTTCTCGGGTGAGTCCTCTCTTCTCATTTCAAGTGTAAATGGGTTTAAATCGGTCATATTTCTCTGGGGGAAAAATAATAATAACAACACATGCGTAATTAAATATAACATCATCACCTATGGATGGGTAGGGACTTACGGGCCACCCTGTACAAAAGGAGGAGGAGGAGGAGGCCGACTCATTTCCAACCGTTGACAGATTGCAATGTTTGCTAGCATCCGGCTTCGGCGAGATGGAGCGGAAGAACGATCCAGCTAATTTTGCATTTCTTTATCTGCTCGGCGCAGGCAAGTGACCTAGAACGATTAGCCCTTTTTGACCTCGTTAAGCACACCGTTAAAAAAGAAGAAGAAGAAAGCAAACCTATCTGAAGCAGGCTTTGCTCAGCAGTTGGGCTTATCCTTGCCTTGTTAATGAAGTTCTCCTGATGTTCTGATCTCGTCCTCTGGTTAATCTAGTCGGATTTGTTAAGAGTTCAGGTGGCTACTTCGCAGTCTCTGTAGTGCAGAAAAGTGTGTGTGTGTGTGTCTGTCTGTCTCTCTCTCTCTCTCTCTCTCTGTGTGTGTGTGTGTGTGTGTGTTTGCTGGAAAGTGAAGAAGAAGAAAAAGTTCCACATAGATCAGGAAAAAGATTGATCAGACCAAGGGAGAGGCAAAAGGCTATAAGTGATATAGGGTGAAATATATCACTATACATATGTATATAGTGAGAGAGGGTACCCAAATATTGCAAATGTGGCTCACAGTGGGTCATACTGTCCTTTGGAAAGGAAATATAAAGGTCAAGGTCACCCTTGCTCAAAAGCCAGTCATATGTGACTCTAGAGTTCAGTGCTCATCTCTGTTTATAGCCAAAGAGCCAGACATTCCTGTGGACATTTGGCAGGAAAGCTGTTTACCTTCTCACTAAAGTGGTTCCTATTGACCTACTTGCAATTTCTTGCTTTCAAACTGCTAGGTTTACAGGAGCTGGGACAGAGACAGGAGCTCACTCCATCATGCAGCACTCAGGGCTTGAACTGCTGACTTGCCGACCTTCCAGTCATCAAGGTTGGCATCTTAACCACTAAGCCAGCATGGCAGAGCAAAGACTCATTGGCAAATGGTCACTAGGGCTCTTCCAACCCTGAAATTCTACAGTTTGACATGCTCCGGGTCGGATCAACAGAAGGATGAATCTCTATTCTCAGCCTTTCCTGATTTGACACACTCAGATTGGCAAGTTGTGTCTGATGTTGATGTACTGTATCCCGATGCATCACCAGGGCAGGAGACGGTGCCAAAATGTCACCAGACCTCACCGTAGCTGTCGAGGGAGAGGGACGCATTTCCAGCAAAAGGTGACAACTCCGTGGCTTTCTGCTTAGTTAGAAGAAAATGGCACCTGAGAACGAGACGCCGCCTCCCTTTCTCTTTCTTCCTGTGCCTCTCCAATTTTAAATAAATCAAAAGGTGTTTGTGCTAGAGGCAACTCTTCCGCTGAAGGTTTGGCATCCCAGGTCTGCCCACGATTCACTAAGGTGTGACAAACATATGTAACAAAGGAAGGAGCGGAGGAAGGGGAGAAAGAGAGATTCACCAGCAATTTGGAAGATAACTATTTAGCATTTTGCATGAGTATTGCAGCAGGTTTAAAGTTAACACGGTAGGAAAGCTGTCAACAACACTGTTGGGGCTTCCTCTTCAAGAGGTGCCATTCAGTGGGAGAAACAAGCCATCCAGCCACCAAGCAAGCAAGCAAGCAAGCAAGCAAGCAAGCAAGCAAGCAAGCAAGCAAGCAAGCAAGCAAGCAAGCAAGCAAGCAAGCAAGCATAACTATCTATCTACAGGGTGGCCTGTAAGTCCCTATTCAAATTTTCTCTAAACTTGCCACTTATTGTATCCAGGGTGTCACCAGTATTCTTGTGCTCATGTACCCACGCACTTGTCACAATATGCTCTTCAAGTGTAAATGGGCTTAAATCAGCCATATTTCTCTGAAAAAGAAAAGAAAAATATATAATAAATATGGACAGGTAGGGACTTATAGGCCACCCTGTACCTACCTACCGACCGACTGACCGACCGACCGACCGACCGACCGACCGACCGACCGACCGACCTACCTACCTACCTACCGACCGACCGACCGACCTACTGACTGACCGACCGACCGACCGACCTACCTATCTATCCTACCTGTCTGGGATATTCTCCCACTCTGGGCAGCATACATCAAATAGAAAGACCCCCATACAATACAAGAGCAAACATAATACGATATAAAAACAAAACTGTAAAACATAGACAATAATAACAACAATAACCATCACACGGTAAATCATGGTGACGACAGATGTAAAATTATCTCTACTCTGTAAAAGCCCTTTCTCAAAAACCACTGATCAGGGCTTATGGGATCAGCAGTCTCACAATACCTAGAAGGCTGTAAGTTACCGATCTTTTAACTAGAAACCATTACTGGGAAAAAGTCTCTGGTTCCCCCTAGTGACTAATTATGATATCGCATGATTTAGAATTGTGAAACAGAATGGCATAAAATCAGGGCATGCATGAATCTAGAACAGGGGTTCCCAACCTTTTCAAGCTGGGAGCCGAATCATGCTTCTCAGCCAGCTTCAAGGGCTGGACAGCCATTTTGCCCTGCCTGCATGATGGGGTGTGTGTGTGTGTGTGTGGCCATTATGACACAACAGCTTCAAAGGGGAAGCCATTTTGTTTCTCAAATTTTATTTATTTATTTATTTATTTGTATTTAATACCCCGCCCCACTCGGGAAGACCAAATGCCCTTGGAGGGATGGGGGGGGGCACATGAAATAGTGCTGTGGGTCAAATCTGGCCCATGGGCTTTAGGTTTAGAACCCCTGATCTAGAACTTTGAATTGGTTCAGTTCAACAACTGGGAAGTTTTTATTTTTAATAAATAAAAGAGCTTTCCATGGACAGGTGCTGCGAAGACCCATCTTCTTTTCCTTGCAGCCTCGCAGAGTTCAGGCCGCTGGGTTTCAGACAAACAAATGAGCATGTCTGCTAATTGCAGAGAGAGCAGCACAATGCTCGGCTCTTTTATTTTCCCCGGTGCAAAGGCTGTTCGAAGGGAACGATCAATATTTCATAGACCCGCTAAGGTAGTAATGAAAGATACATGACTCGCGAGGCAAACAGGTAGGAAGTTGCACAGAATAGGGGGAAATCTGGAAATGGATGTGAGCAAACACAGAGGAGCAATGCAGCTGGAATTGCTGAGACGATCCATCCTTTACTTATGCCATTTGCTTTTTCTTGGAAGGCGGAGGATTGGGTGAACAACCTAGAGTGGTGATGGCGAATCTTTTAGAGGCCGAGTACCCAAAAAACAGGCTGCTGCCCATGCAGCACAGGGGCAGGTTGAACTCTCTGCTGGGGGGAGGGAGGAAGTGCTCCCATTGGGCTGCTGGGCAGAGGGGTGGGTTGAACTCTGTGTTGGGGTGAAGGTGCATGTGCCCACAGAGAGGGCTCTGAGTGCCTCCTCTGGCACTGACCTAGATGACTCTGGGACATGGGGTGGATGGTTTCCCCTTGCTCAGATCTGGTGGAAAATTAATGAAGCAAGAAGGTTGTTTGCTTTAACTATGTGGGTGGTTTTCCTTATTTGCTACCGGATTCTGGTAGGAAATGGCAACAAGGTGCTTAATGGGAGTGTGTGTCTTCTTTTCCAGTCTGGCCAAGTTATCTTGCTATGGTAATAGAGTAGACCCTATTGCCAGCAACTCAAAGCCTATTGTCTGGTGGCCGGTAACTAACCTGACCACCCTGAGGACTCATGAACAGCCTTGGGTGCCGAAGTCCACCGCGAAGGGTGATGGTCCCCAAATGGATTAAATCCCACTTGATGGAGGGCAGCATCTTCATCTATCCTGGCCTGGGGCTGGTGAGGACTTTTTGTGCCAAAATGGCTCATGACCAGAAAGGAACTCATGGAACTGGATCAGTGGTACTATGCAGGTCACACTGCGATGTGGAAGGCAAATGGAAGGCCACTGCATTATATTCTCAGGACAGTCTTCATGGCTGATCATGATGAGGATTGTCAATATGCAGGTTCGGATATGGCATAAGAAGAAGGATCTTCCTTGCAACTAAATTTGACAGCAACCATTTGCTGGTGAAATTCATTGAAACATTTTTGGGCCTCCGAGGAAGGCTCAGAAAGTCTTCTATAGACTCCAAAATTAGTACCTTGGAGTAGATTTTATGACTAAGTGGCATGGGACAAAATGGTGGCCATTTTCCTCTGCAGATGCAATGGATAGTGGAGACAGAGAAACACGTTGGCTTTGCTTTCTCCTTGATTTGAATTTTTAAGGGTTTTTTTTAAATTTGGAATTAGTAAGAGACAGATCACCTCCGCCATGCAAGAAAGTGAGAGATTTTCTAGAGGTCTTGACATCGCGTCTCAAATTTGGGAGAACAATTTTGTGTGTATTGCACAATTGCACATGATATGATAGCTGCTTGCCTGGTCACGTTGACTTCTGAAGATTAGAGGCATTGGATGGGTTGGTTGCATCTTTTCTATCAGACAGCTCTCCTGTGCTGGCTAGACACACATGCTTACCACCATGGTCTAAAGCAGGGGCTCCGAACAATTTCAAGCTGGGGGCTGGGTCACACTTTCTCAGTCAGCTTTGAGGCCCGGATGGCCAATTTGCCCTGCGTGCACAATGGGGGTGGTCATTTTGTTTCTCAAATACCCTTGGAGGGGTGGGTGGGGCCACATGAAATGGTGTCATGGATCAGATCTGGCCTGTGGGCCTGAGGTTGGGAACCCCTGTTCGAAAGGGAAATTTTGTGCAAATTGCAAAACCCAACACAAAGAAAAAAAATCCATACTGGAGATGAGAAATTCCATGGAAATTAAAGTTCTGGTGCAAGAAAAGATGTGTCAAGGATGTGTCTTGTTGAACACAACAACTTATGCAACTATTTTCATGCCCCATTGGGGACCAGTTTTGCCATCATCCTTAATTACTGCCAGGCCTGATGGGTCTGTATTGAGCTGGGAAAACTGTGCTACACAAAAGTCCTTTAGAAAATTTCCTCGGGTACTTTTCCGCTCCTGGGATTTTATAGAGCTATCAGCTCCTGCCAACACATCATAGTATAAACGACTGCAAATTCAACCAAAAATTTTTAAATAAAGAATTACTTCTGAGTTACCTAGATCTTCATAAATGTTCAGTTTTCTGACCTGCTGGGAACGTCTTTTAGCCAATATAAATGGAGTGCCAAACAATCAATGGTGCAATGGAGAGACAATCTAAATGTTGGATAACCCCAACTCTGGGCAATCAAAAAACCACTTTATTGTGACTCTGAGGGGGCTGTTGACAAAGCAAAATGCACCTCCACCAAAGAGATTAGATACAGAAGAGCTGACCCAGTAGGAAAGTGTAGAGGTGGAAGTAGAGCAGAAAATTAAGGATATATTTAAATCCCTGAAATGGGGCATGGCGGAAACCTGTCTATTTTGCACATAGCGTTTTATTGATATTAGTGCTGTACAGATGGGGGAGGAAATTGGGCTAGAAATCCAAGGAAGTTGGGGTGAGGGGCTGTTTAGTAATGGAAGGGAGGCAAAACCAGTTTCCTTATTGTCACTTTTTTAGGGTGTGTGGGGTGTGGAAGACCAAAATGGGTTTAATTGTACCTTAAAAGCAAAGCGAAGCCATCACACTTATATACCACCCCATAGCAGTTAGTGCACTCTCTGGGCGGTTCACAAGTTCATTAGCGTTTTGCCCCCAACATGCCTGGGACTCATTTTACCAACCTTGGAAGGATGGAAGGCTGCAACAACCTTGAGCCCTTGGTCAGGATTGAACTCACAACCTTTTGGTTACATGATAGCAGTTTAACCACTGCACCACCAGGGATCCTGTGGTTGTTGACTATTTGTTGGCCTTCTCCTTCTTTGTTAAACATGTGTGTGAATTTACCACCAGTCTTGCTCTTTCTCCTTAGCTCATAATTCACCCCAGCTCAGAAATGAGACTAACATCTATCTATCTATCTATCTATCTATCTATCTATCTATCTATCTATCTATCTATCTATCTATCTATCTATCTATCTATCTATCTATCTATCTATCTATCTATCTATCTATCTATCTATCTGTCTGTCTGTCTGTCTGTCTGTCTGTCTGTCTAGCTAGCTAGCTAGCTAGCTAGCTAGCTATCCATCTATCCTGTCCATCTGGTTTATTCTCCCACCCTAGGAGGCATACAAGACGTAAAAAAATGCACAATGCAATATGAAATCAAACATAATACAATAAACAAAAACATTAAACAAGAAACCATCAACAATGAAGCTGTAAACCTCAAGCAATAAAGACAGAAAACCATGGCAATGCTAGGTAGTAAAGTTATTGAACCTACTGATCGGCAATTTGGAGGAGATCTTCAAAAGACGCCTTAAAAACAAACAATTTCAGTTGTCTTTTTAATACTAATATTTCACCATGCAAACAGGGACCCCCCCTTGGATCGACCTTGACTGCCAAAACATACTTTGATTTCCAGCTGCCAATCAAAAGATCTTCATTTGAACCATTTTTGGAGATGTTACATAGGAGCAGAAATGATTCAAAGACTAATATTTTTGGACTGGTTGTTAAGAGCTGCAAAAACCCATTTGGATCATCTCCTCTAAGCCACCAGCTTTTGGGGATGTGAGATTCATTCCAAGACTGTCAACATTGCTGCGAAGATCCCGAGGGGTGTGTGTGTGGGGGGAGAGAGAGAGAATAGACATTGTTTAAATTTGACTGCAACTTCATACATTCCGATTATAACAAAAGGTGCCAGTGATACAGGTTGGCTTTGATGGACAGAATACCCTGAAACTAAGCTTCTTACCATCTGTTCCTCCATGCATTTTTGAAAGCAAAAGAGAGCATATTTCACTGCGACGTCAGTGGCAAGTAAGATAAATGCTATTTTAATGCTCAGTCGGCATATGTTCTCCCTCGAATGACACATTTCCGTGGTAGTTCTCTCTCCTTTTCATCCCCCAGAAATGTAAATGAGTGGGACCCCCATCCCAAATATACTTCTATATTATGGTATCAAATTGCTGTGAGCCACTCTTAGAAGAGCCTGGGAATTGGAAGGGATGTGAGATCAACCAATCAGCCAACCGAGCAACATTTAGTTATATCTATTTATCTGTCTGTTTTCCTTGTACAAAAAAATAATAATGAAATGCGTACATCAGAAGAATAGTTGCATTGATGTGAAACATATTTTTTTAAAAATCCAGACAAACATCAGTATTTACTTGGAAATTTCCCAACTATGGAAGGAGAGCAAGGAGAGAGGAAGGAAGGAAGAAGGCAGGCAGGTGGGAGGCAGGCTAGGTGAAGGTGAAGGTGAAAGTGAAGGTGAAGGTGAAGGTGAAGGTGAAGGTGAAAGTTGTTCTTGTTTGAAAGCCAGTCAAATCTGACTCTAGGTTTCAGTGCTCATCTCTGTTTATTTTATTTATTTATTTATTTATTTTCACACTTCTATGCCGTCCTCCTCACGAATGACTCAGGGTAGCAAACAGCAATTAAAAACAATCAACAATAAAACCATGATAAAAATCCCACCCATCTCAGATGGCTAAAATCTAAAGATTAAAATCAAAACTATTAAAAGTTAAAATTCACTGACTAAAACTACGAGGGAGAGGGGGGAAAGACAAAGAGCCAGCACTGTCTGCGTCTGCAGATATTTCTGTGGACAAGTGGCAGGCATTACTAGACACCGGAGCGCGCGGAACGCTGTTTACCTTCCCACTGAAGTGGTACCTATTTATCTACTTGAAATTTCCTGCTTTCAAACTGCTAGGTTGGCCGGAGGTGGGACAGAGACAGGAGCTCAGTCTGTCGGGCAGCACTTGGGTCTCAAACTGCTGACCTGCTGACTTTCCAGTCATCAAGTTCAGCATCTTTAACCACTAGGCCACCACAGTCCCCAAGTAAGTTTACCCCACCTTCAAATATTGGCATGAACCACTCAACCAGCTTATAAATTTTTGTTCTTTGATGGCTTTCCAAGGAAGCACCTGTGATCAACCTTTTCCAGTGGGTTGTTCGCAGTTTAAGACAGGTGAGAAGAAAAACAAGCCTCCAGTTACAGTTGGACCTCCACCCTAGCAGCCTTGATCAGCACAATCCTTGAGCTAAGATATCTTCCCATCATAGAGCATTAGCCGTGGATGGGTGGGTGGATGGGTGGATGGATGGACAGATGGATGGAAAGGTGGATGGATGGGTGGTTGATTAGATAGATGGACGGACAGATGGATGGATGGACAGACAGACAGCTGTATGTATGTATGTATGTATGTATGTATGAATGGGTGGATGGGTGGGTGGTTGGTTGGTTGGATGGGTGGATGGGTGGATGGGTGGATGGGTGGATGGGTAGTTGATTGGATGGGTGGATGGATGAATGCATGGGTAGATGCATTTTGAAACTTCCTTTTGAAGCACCATTGTGATTTCCCGTCCATATGGTATCCCTTTGAAGCCTTCTCCCCCATCTAAGTACTAAACTCAAGAAAAAGCCTACATCTTCCTAAAACATATAGAAAGATGTACCATTCCCCCCTCCTCTCCCTCCAGATTTTTGGGTTTGTGGTGGGGTGTTTTGGGTTTTTTTTTTTTGGGTTGGGAAAATGTTCCCCTTAATCATATCTTGAATTAATGTGGGCCTCGTTCATTCGGAGCTCTCATTACCCTCTTAATTAACTGTGCACAGATGGAAAAAAGTAGCAATTGCCTCACTTGAGTTGTTCCGCGAGGTTTGAAATGAGGCGGCAGATGGAGGACAAGGCAGGGGGATAAAGACAGAGGAGGCGAGGGTGCGTCTCGGAGGCAGGATACAAGTTTTCAAGCTGTCACCGAAACGTCAACAAACGCTCCATCTGCTGAGGAGAAGCACCAGGCAGAGGCGGGTTTTGGATGCTATTCGGCGAACACGAGTTCAAAACATCCCCAACAATCAATTAAAATGGGAAAGGCCTCCTCAGTTCCTCCCCCAAACACCTTTTCCAGAAAACGTAGAATAGAAAATCCTATTGATTCTTTTCCACTTTTCAACATTTGTGTCCTGCAACCTTAAGATTCTCGCAATGGCATACAGCGGGCTAATCTCTCCTAGGGACTACAGTGGCAACTTGATGACTTTTGTTTATTAAATGTCCTTGGAGGGGGGAGGGGCAGTGATGGGATGTCAAAAATTCTACTACCACGCCATGACGTCATGGACGTCATGGGCGTGGCCAATGTCATGATGTCATGACGTCATGGGCGGAGCCAACGTCGGGTCCTCCCGATTGGGGCGGGGTATCAAATTTTAATAAATAAAATAAATAAATAAATAAATGACGTTGTGGGCAAGGCCAAAAATAAAAATAATAATAATAAAAATAAACATGCACACAGACCCGTAAATAACTTAAAGAAATAAAATAAATAAATAAATAAAATAAAAATTAAATAAAAGTACAACCACCCACCCAAAACACAAATAAATCACCCACCCACCCTAAATATAAAAGCCTCACTTACCTTCCTTGGCGCCGACGAACCTCCATGTGGTTCTTCCATCCTCCTCCTCCTCCCCAGCGCCCCGGCGACACACACCCTCCTCCGGTTCTTTATACCTTTGATCTCCGACCCAGAGGGTCGGCTTTGGAGCGGAATTCGGCGAACATCGGGCAGGCGGGGCGCGGCGGTTGCAAGTCCCTTTGCTCGTGTGAATCCGCCCTCCGTTGGCCGACCTGGGACCCCCGGCCCCCGAAAGAACACGGGTCTCTCTCCCTCCCTCTCTCGCCGAGACCCCCTCCCCTCTTGCACCTGGCTCGGGCGGCGGCCAGTCCGTGTCTCCTCCTCCTCCTCCCTCCTCCGACTGTGGCCGTTTCCTCCTACGAAGGCCGCGGCCGGCCCTGCATCCGCCGGCCACGGCCGCCACAGCCCCTGCCTGGCCACCGAACTCCCACGGACACGTTGGTGCCTGGCCGCGCCGTCCGCCCGCGCCGCGCCCTCCTAGGGACTTGGGCCCGACAAACCCCCGTGCCCTGGGTAAGCCCGGCGGGGCTCGCCACCGCCGCATCGTCTTCTGCCGGGCGCCTGCTGCTTCCTCGGGCCGTTGCCTTTTCGGCCCCGCCGGGCTTACCCAGGGCATGGGGGTTTGTCGGGTTTGCCCAAGTCCCTAGGAGGGCGCGGCGCGGGCGGACAGCGCGGCCAGGCACCAACGTGCCCGTGGGAGCCAGGTGGCCGGCTAGGGGAGGTGCCCTTCTCTTAGGGCTGCCACCGCTGCTGCCGGAGCCACTCTAAAAAGGGGCGGCTCCAGCTTTGGAAGATTTTTTTTTTAAATTGGAGCTAAAATGGCTCCAATTGACTGCGCATGTCCAGAAACTCAATCTGACGCATGCGCAATGCGTCAGATTGAGTTTCTGCACATGCGCAGTCAATTGGAGCCATTTTAGCTCCGATTTTTTTTTAAAAAAATTCTTTCGGTGAGGCGTCCGGAACCGGACGCCTCAAAAGTGGACTCCCCTCCCGGAGAACTCTCCGGGATTGGTCCTACCGGTTCCAGGGATCCGTCTGGAACCGGGGACATCCCATCACTGGGGAGGGGGCCACATGAAATGGCACCATGGGCCAGATCTGGCCCATGGGCCTTAGGTTGGGAACTCTGTAGGAACATTCTTTGGAGAAACTCATCGAAATGTCGCAAAAGGGAACACATTTCTCTCCTCTTTCGGACGAGCATCACAATGATATGGGGGTCCGAACGGTGGACTATGCAACCACCCATGGCCAACCAATCTTCTGTCATCTGGCGCTTTTGCAGCGATGTCACATGACTCCGGGAGGTGGAAAAGAGCAATTTCCACAACGACAAGGCACCCTGTCACCGAGTCCTAAATAATTCTATTCCCTCTCACTTTTACCTCGGGCTGTTTTGTTCGTTAAATGGCAGAGGCTAATTTAATTAGCACCTGAAGATGCAGGGAAATTAGGTCACCCCTTCCCATGTGAAATGTTTTTCCGTGCCAAGGTGGAGGAGGGGGAGGGAAAGTCTCTCACCCTCCTCCTTAGATTTCCTAACTGGGTAAATATTAATTAGCGGGAATTTCACATGGCAGATGAAGACATTAAAACGTTATTAGCCAACAGGTCTCCCTCTCTTCTGATTCCCCTCCCCAAACATTTCAGAAATAGGGTGAGAAAATAGCAAGGTTTTGTTAAAGAAGAAAATGAAAAAAAAAGTGGTTGAGTTTCCCATGATTTATGCCAGCTTCTTAGCAAAAGGAAAAGTAATGAATCTTCTTTATCAAGCAATTATCTCTTGAATGATACATGGAATTCACTCCAGGCTGGGCTAGAGGGGGAAAAAACCTTCAGGAACAGGTAGGGAAGAATAACTGTGAATGTTGCGGCTGTTGGATCGTAAGCACTGGTGAAGTAGTTGATTTCAAGGTCTGGAAACTCAACTGGAGGACTCTAGGACAGTGGTGGCGAACCTATTGCACGAGTGCCAGAGGGGGCACTCAGAGCCCTGTCTGTGGGCACTCATGCCATTGTCCCAGCACAGAGTTCACCCCGCCCCTCTGTGGTGCGGACGGCAGCCTATTGAGTTACGTAAATGAACAAAAGAAGGAAGGAAGGAAGGAATGGACAAAGGAATGAAGGGATGGATGAAGGGACAAAGGGACAAAGGAACTGAAGAACGAACGAATGAACAAATGAGTGAATGAGTGAATGAGTGAATGAATGAATGAATGAATGAAGGAAGGAAGGAAGGAAGGAAGGAAGGAAGGAAGGAAGGAAGGAAGGAAGGAAGGAAGGAAGGAAGGAAGGAAGGAACCAACCAACCAACCAACCAACCAACCAACCAACCAACCAACCAACCAACCAACCAACCAACCAATCAAACAAACAAACAAACAAACAAACAAACAAACAAACAAACAAACAAACAAACAAACAAACAAACAAACAAACAAACAAACAAACAAACAAACAAACAAACAAACAAACAAACAAACAAACAAACAAACAAACAAACAAACAAACAGAAATCCCCTTGAGAAAATGATGTTTAGAAGTTCAGGGTGAAATCAAATGTAACCTTCTCTTTTATATTAGGTGTGTGTAGGACAAAGAGGGCGGTTTCAACTTTGTACCTGAAGGACTCACAATGGACTAGGAGTCAATGAGTAATGAAAGTATTTTTTTTTAAAAGACAGAGGTCCGACCTCGGCCATTTAACAAGAACAAATGGGTCTCTGAAGCCTTAAATTTCTCCCCGTGTCTAATCTGAGAAGAAAAAGTGTGACACCTATCGAGGAATCGGTGTTTGGAAGTATACAAGAGAAAGGCAGAAAGCTTTATTAACACTGCAAATGTACTCTCCACCTTAGATATTTCCCTCCCAGTACCCAGCTTGTTCATATCACAGTTCAGTGAGCTGTTAACATCACATATTTCTTCTGTTCCAGTGGTGGTTCCTATTTCCGTTGGCTTCATAGGCAAGCAAAGAAAGAGAACGGCTCCATCTTTCCTAGACAGCGAGAGCGGTGGACAAAGATAAATGAGTGAAAGCTGAAGACTAGGAGTAAAATAAAAAAAGACCCCAGGTACATTGGTGGTTGCCTTGAAGAGATGAATATACCTGAACACATCCCAGTTTGTCACTTGGGGTCAAACTACACATGCCAGCTAATCACTTGGGGTCAAACTACACATTACACGTCAAGACTATGTAGGGCTGTTTATGATAGGAACTTTTGGAGGTTTTTAAAGTTGTCATATGTTGGAAGCAACTTGGTGATACGTATGGATTTGAGTCTGTTTGTAAGGTGGAGGGTGGACCTCACTTGGGTCCAACCACTCTGATGTCTAGCAGATAATTGACGACAGGAAGCAATTAAGCAGCCCCAACCAAAAGGAAGTTACCTGACACCCTATAGTTGGGAAATCTCTAACGCTGATCTGAAACCCATAATTAATAACTTTGCGTGATAATAAAAGAATAACAATAAAGAGGCTGCCAGCTGGATTCCCCTCTCTAATCCAGCTGTAAATTAGTTATTGATGCTGGCATTTTCACTCCTTCTGGTTCTGTAAAGTTTTGCTCCCCACTGTACTGCTAGCAATTGTTGCGCCTCGAAGCTGAGATGTCTTGAAGAAGTGACAGAAGCGTCAGGAGGGATTAGCTGGCTTCCTTTATGTATTTTTTGAAGGGGAAAGCAGCAAATTAGCATGTCAGCAACCTGATTTTTCATATCAAAAGGACACAGATGCCACGTAAAATGTGTATTTGTTTATCTATTGCTCAATCAATCATATTTATATCCTGCTTTCCCTTCCTTTCATTTTGATTTCCCTCTTTCGCCTGCATTTCATACTTGAAACAGCTCTCTGTGTTTACAAATAAAGACTCTAATATCCATGCTCACCAAACTCTTGTTGATTGAAGCTATCCACCATCGACAAAATTGGTCTGAGTCAAACTAATATCATCCCTGGTCACATTTTGAAACCAAAAGACCAACACAGAATGACAAGATAAAGTGTTTGCTTGTGGCTTTTCAAATGAAAACCGCCATCCTCAAAGGCCTTTGCAGCAAATAGCAGCAGGTTGAATTTTGCTCAAAATTGGTAGTCGTGAATTTTGCACAAATCCAGTGGCCACAAATTTTGTACAAATCCGGCAGTCACGATTTTTGCTCAAAATCAGTGCTCACAAATTTTGCACAAATTCGGCAGCCATGAATTTTGCACAAAATCCGGCAGCCATGAATTTTGCACAACTCCCACTTGCTGTCAATAAGACATTTGACTTCCTTTGAGCAAAACGATAAGGAAAAATCCTTTGATCTGAATGTGGCCCAAATGCTCTTATTTCCCCCCAAGAAGTAAAGAGGGCGAGTTTTGGTTCTTCTTCACATGCCAGGGAAAACCAAGAGAAATTTCACATGCCTTTTCCCCACTCTCTATGCTGAGGTTCTTTCTAGACTCCTTGGAGAATTGAGCCGTGCTTCCCTGAATCCTCCCAAATGATTTAGAAGCCATTGTGGGCTAACCAACCAAGAAATTTAAACATACAAACCTCTCTTTGAAGTCCATTAAACCCATATTTCTCCTTTATTGCTTTGTTATTTACAGAGTTGTGTTTCATCCGTTCTTTCATTTTAAATTATAATGGGCAATATCTTTTGCTGAGTATCCTAGCAGTTGGAGGGTCTTGGTGAACTTCTGCAT
Organism: Furcifer pardalis; assembly: GCA_030440675.1. NCBI lineage: Eukaryota > Metazoa > Chordata > Lepidosauria > Squamata > Chamaeleonidae > Furcifer > Furcifer pardalis. Next base: position 54,891,536 of record CP126898.1, on the reverse strand, counting down.
TTGTGTTTTATGAGCGTTCTTCTTCTCTTCAACAGTTACATCATCTAATGGAGACCTGGAGATGGAGACATCCTGGCTGACTTAATGTTGACCTCGTAAATACTCAAGGGAGGTGTTTTGAAGACTCTGGGCTTGTGACATAATATTGCGATCACTTTTCTGTTTGTAAAAATGGCGACCACATAATGCATGGGTTTCTCAAAGGCTTCCCTTGCCGCCGTCAATTTAATGTAGCAAAATGCCTTCCAAGGTCACCTAAAAGGGAGATCAAACTCTGACCATACTTTGGATGAAAAAAAGCTCACCTTGAATTCTCCTCCTCCTCCTCCTCCCATGTCTTGATCAAACTGTGGACTGCCAAAATGAAGCCATAGTGGTAGCCATGTTAGTCTGTGCAAACATATTAGAGAAGAAGAAGAAGACAAAAAACATTGTGGCACCTTAAAGACTAACTCCTGTACAGTATTGTAATATTAACTTTCATGAATCAAGTCCACTTCGTCAGACATAAGAGTGAATTTTCATGGCATCTATTTATACATATCAGGTATAGAGGCCCAGAGTGGTTGGTTTAACACAGGAGTTCCCAATCTTTTCAAGCCAGGGGCTGGGTCACACTCTCTTAGTCAGCTTTGAGGGCCAGACGGCCATTTTGCCCTGCCTACAGGATGGGGGAAATGGTCATTTTGTCCCAAAAGCTTCAAAGGGACAGCCATTTTGTATCTTGAATGCCCTTGGAGGGATGTGGACCACATTAAATGGTGCCACAGGCCAGACCTGGCCCACAGGCCTTAGGTTGGGAACCTCTGGTTTAACAGATAAGTTTGCAAATCAGTGAGCTATTTATAACCAGTAATAACATACAATCAGTGTGGCCATTTACAACAGAAATAACAGAAGATCTCTGATGGGAGTTAGTTTATGGTGGTGTTTGGTTCTGTTGTTGCAAAATAAACGTTCTGACATTACACATCTGCTAATGGGTTAATTGAGGAGGTGTGTGAGAGAGACCCAGCCAAGGGTCAACTGTCCTGAGAATCATCTCGTGATAGTTTCTCAAACTAACCAGAGTTGGGAACATACTGGTGGTAATTTTTGGATCCCCCCAACATCAGAAGCTGCTGGTTCACAACCGCTAAAGCCCTACTGATTGTGGGATTGTGGGGGTCTGCAAACCCTCTCTTCCAATACTGTATTTCCAAATTTGGGAAGTGACTGGAAAACAGCAGTCGAACTGCCAAATCAGAAGGTGGTTCAAGAGAACGATGATACAAAAAGAGACCAGAGTTAGGAAATGTAGATGCAGCAGTAAATTGTCCTTTGGTAGATTAGCAATGACTTTGATTCACCTTTGCAACCACTGGTATCTTCACCCCCACCCCGCAAACAACTGGTATGGTTAGATATCTAAGTATCTCCCCCTATGAAAAAAGTGAACTCGCGGTAGGAAGGGAAGCAGCATGCTAATCACTTACAAGCCACTCCAAATCCGACGTGTTCATTCAAATGGGATTCTCATCCCGTTCCGCTGAAGTGTACGGCATTTCAGGTGATCTCTCCGATAATCCTTTTTAGATTAGTGTCAGGCTTTGCAATGGAAACTCCCTTTCTCTCTATTCTTCTGCCATGTTTACCAGGCTGATATCCAAACACTGTTGCATATGGATTAGGGGAGATGGCACTGATAAGATGGCACCTCTTCCCCCCGCCCCCACCTCACCTCCTCCCCGGTCCATCTCAGCATCCTCATGAAATTACATTATAGATTCATTGTATAAATACAAGATGGAACATAATTACAGCCTGAATGCCCCCCCCCCCACTCAGCAGCCTTGCTTTCCAGTGAAATCCAGAGAGGGGGGAAAGTCGATTGTGGCCAAGCTTGGGTATCTCATCTTAAATTGCTTACCCGCTTCATTGTGGAGGCAAAAATGTAATCGGCAGAATCGGCAGCTGGGAGAAAAGAAGTCTTCACTCCAGGGCAAATCTGAGTCTGTTCAGGGCAGAAGGGGGAAAGTTTACCGTTGGTTCTGGAGCTACTGTGTTGGTAGTTTCAGTTCATGCTGATTTGGGGGCATGGAGTCTTTGAGGTCTTCTTTCAAATGTTGGTGAACCCACTGTCACGCTGAAAGATTCTTCTTCTTCTTCTTCTTCTTCTTCTTCTTCTTCTTCTTCTTCTTCTTCTTCTTCTTCTCCTCCTCCTCCTCCTCCTCCTCCTCCTCCTCCTCCTCCTCCTCCTCCTCCTCCTCCTCCTCCTCCTCCTCCTCTGAATATTGGTGATCTTTATGGCAATCAGCCATGAAGACTGTCCTGAGAATATAATGCTGAGGCCTATCATTTGCCTTCTGCATTGCAGTGTGACACCCATAGTACCACTGATCCAGTTCTGTGAGTCACTTTCTGATCCTGAACCCTTTTGGCACACAAAGTCCTCACCATCAGCCCCAGCCAGGATGGATGAAGCTGCTGCCTTTCATCAAGATGGATTCAAGTGGGGACACTCACATTCTCTTTGGACTTTGGCACCCAAGGCCATTAGTTCCCATGGTTGTTAGGTTAGTTAACTGTCACCTGACACTCAGTGTTGAGTCACTGGCAGTAATGGTCTACTCTATTGCCATAGCAGGATAACCTGGCCAGTTGTGGACTGGAAGATACCCCAAACTAAATCTATGTGTTTAAATATGGTGGATTGGGTGATCAATAAAATCATAAGCTCCATAGCTTGGAGAGCCAAATTATGGCTGTCCTCTCTATCCTTCCAAAAATCAACAATACAACCACTTTTTCAAAAATCTTGATGAGTTGAAAGATATCTGAAAATTGGGCAGACACTTTAGAAGTGTCATTACCTGCCTACCCTTCTCCTGTCCATGGTAGACATTCATGGTAGAATGGATTTTACTGCACATAGGAATGAAATTGTGCAGGACCCTAATTGTTACATTTGAAACATTATACAGTACAAGTGTATAGCTTAGAAGCCCTGGTGGCACAGTGGTTTAACTGCTGTTCTGCAACCAAAAGGTTGTGAGTTTGATCCTGACCCCATGGCTCAAGGTTGACTCACCCTTCCATCTTTCCAAGGTTGGTAAAATGAGTCTTCAACGTGTTGGGGGGCAAAATGCTAATTAACTTGTGAGCACCCAGATAGTGCACTGAGTGCTATGGGGTGGTATATAAGTGTGATTGCTTTGCTTTTGCTTTTAGATTTGTATATCAAACTGTAATAACTGGAATTTTCAAGTTTGTGGTGCTGGAAGGCAGTCTTATCAAACATCTGAGGAGCTTCCCTTGGAGGAGGGACTGAAGATCTGGACCTCAATTCTAAGAGAAGAAACTTTGGAAAGAAAATCAGAACATATTTTGGGTGTGACCAAAGAAGATCTGTAGACCAGCCACATGTCACCCCTAAAATGTGAAAAATTTGAGCCCCAAAGGACAAATTGTTAGGAAAATGGGAAAAACCGGCATCCTTAAATTAATTGTGTTTTTAATTTATCTGGTGAACCTGATGGACATGAAAATTTTAGGGCAGGAAAAAGAAAAGAAAAGAAAAACAAGAGAAAGGAAAAGAGAGAGGGGGAATCATTTGCTTAGCAATTAATTGATTACTTTTGTTTATTATTTCCAGGCTTTATTTACACAAGCTGTAAATCACAACCGAAAGGGCCGTCATGCAATTAATTGGCTTAGTTGAGCTTAATACTCACTTTGATGGCTTTAAAAGGCGGATTAGTGAAATCGTGGAGGATAAACATACCAGTGGCTATTAGCCCACGTTTTTGAGGCGGCATCGCGCTGAATTGTGTTGGAAGTGCACAGAAGTCCCGGAGCGTTGTTGCCTTCACAGTTTCTGTGTATCTTGCCAGGGCCATTTGTTGCAAAGGACACTGATCTGGCTCCGCATAAGACTTTCCTTTTATTCTGAAGAGTTGTGGTAAATGAATGTATCAGCGCTATTTTCTCCCAAATTTTAATAAAGCCTCTCTTTCTCTCCCCCTCCTAATTTTGGTGCATGTATTCCTTCTGGTACTCACACGAGCTGCAATTTGCCTATTTTTGCTTTCCTAACATTATGATCCTGCAATCCTGTGAGTTTGCCCCCTTTTCCGTTGACACTTATCGGCTCCCCCTCGAAGACTCCCCCCGACACTTCCTGCTCGACTCAGAAGCGTCCTCAGAAGCATCTTGGAATTATCTGTCATTACTTATCAATGGATGGAACCATTCCTCTTGGCTACATTTCCTGAAGAAAAGACCCATCGTCGAATTCAGAGGACAAGAAGACGAAGCAGACAGCGATGAAGAAAATACAAAAGACCAAGGAAGTATCTATATATATTTGCCCCGGTATTTGCAAAAAGCAGCCGGGCCATTTTAGGACAAGGTAATTCCAGATAAATGCTGGAAAACGGAGGTATTCATAGGCCACACTGATGGTGAAATTTGCTGTCTGGCAATCACTGGGAAACAGTGTGAGCTTTTTCTCTCAAGTAATACTGCCGGTGTGTGGTAATGAATGTATTGATTTTGCCATTTTTTAAAAAAGCACAACAGTTATTTCAGAGATAAATGCCTCTCATTTGCAGTCATTAAATCTGCCATATCGAGGACAGCTTGCGGGAGTAATAGCCCACTGTCTGAATTTTTTTCCCTTCGGGGGGAGGAGAAGAAGATAAAAAAGAAAGCACGGGGTTTCTTCTTTTTATTTGGCCTCAAAAATTGTATTTAATCAGTTGCCCCATGTCTGCTAGGAAAAGAGAAGGGGGACGTTACTGGCCTGTGGCTTTGTCTGACGTGATTCTTTGAGGCTATGTAGAACCACAGAATCGATCCAAGTCCTTCAAGCCCAGGGATGGGTAAAAGTTACTTTCTTGGAACACAACTTGCACAATTGCCCAGCTGGGAGATTCAGGGAAATGTCTTTGCCCCCATCAAAAAACAGAACTTCCCCAAATTCTTCCCCTCAAAAAAAGGAACTTCCCCAAATTCTTCCCATCAAAAAAAGGAACTTCCCCAAATTCTGATCAGCTTTAACACCCTGCACAGAATCCGATGTTACAGCATCTCTCAAAACCATTCTCATTCTCAGTGTCGGAAGTTACTATTAAGTACCTTACAGTTACTACTAAGTATAATGGTTAAATTACCTGCCTGGGTAAGAAATGCTTCGTAACTGATTTTTGTTCCTTTCGTAGTCGAAGTCCTCAAGTTAAGATTTAGGTGCCAACGTCAGTTTTATGACGCAAGGCCCAACCAACCGCCTCTTATGCGAGCTACCTAATTTCAGGGAATTCTACCCCAAAGATTGTGCCACCCGTATAAAATCCCCGCAAGATTATTCGAATTCAACTAGATGTGAAATCCACCAGTTGGATGTAAAATCCACCGGTTCACATTCTGCCACATAGCTTTATTTATTTATTTATTCGTATTTGTATACCGCTTTAAATCTACCTCAGTTCCAAAGGGAGTTGGATGAATGGTGATTTTAAGTCAGGGGTCCTCAACCTACGGCCTTTGGGCCAGATCCAGCCTGTGGCACCAAATCAACCGGCCTGCACTCTCACTCCAGCCACCACCAAAATTGGCCACAGACTCATTTACAGCTGTGGTAAATGGATTTACGACAGCCACAGACTCATTTATGGCTGTTGTAAATGCATTTATAACAGCTGTAAATGAGTCTGCAGCCGATTCAGATGGTGGTGGCAGTGGTGGAAGTTGGACCACCAGTCTGGCCCCCCAACTGTCTGAGAGAGCATGACCAAGCCCCCTGCTTCAAAAGGTTGAGAACCCCTGATCTAAGTCAACACTTAGGTGATTTATAGAAATATGGGAGCCTGGATAGCTTCCTTCTACAGCTTCAGATTCATGGGTCACTCTAGTTCAATACTGCCATCTCTGACTGGCAGCTGTATTTCTCGACACTTTTGAGTCGGGATCCATCCTAGCCCCATTCCTTGGTGGTCTCCGATCCAAAGTCCTAACCAGGACTCGCCTCGCTCAGATTCCCAAATCATATGAGAGCCAACGTGTCCAGTAGGGCATGCTGAGCATTCATCCAAGCGGTCTATTCTAGTGAGGTCTGACAGCTGGATGTAGCTCATCCAAAATGCTAATGATGTCCCTTGTCCAGAGGATTTATTTAAATCTGCCGAAACAGAGCGATGGATACGATCTAACTTTGCATGGCATTTTGAAGCTCTACATGCAAACCAGGGATTTGGAAGCATTGGTGC